>CM073429.1:13750000-15000000 GCA_037114965.1 Monochamus alternatus | reverse complement strand
TGGCGTAGATGGAGTTCTCCTCAAATGGATAAAGTCTTATTTATCTGATCGTAAAAGTCCTTCAGGGATCCCATCTGGGTCCTCTTTTCTTTTTGATTTATATTAATGATATTAGTGAATGTTTTCATTACGGTAAATATCTTAGGACTTACAACGTTTCTTAAAGTACTGTGAAGAGAATAGCCTTTTCATAAATATTAACAAGAACTCATATATTTTCTTTACAAGAAATCGATCATCTTTTAATTTCAATTACATTATCAACGGTTGTCACACAAAAAAAACTTCAGAGATTAAGGATGTAGGTATAATTCTTGATGAGAAGTTAATATTTGATTCGCATGTTAATAATTGTTAACTAAATGTTTTCAGTTGTTAGGCTTCATAAATCGAGAGACAAGCCCTTTTAAAAATATTAACTCATATTTACACTTATATTATAGCAGAATAAATCTATAATTTGGATGCCTATGTATTCTTCATGTATTCAGAGAATTGAAACTGTTCAACAGAAATTCTTAACGTGTCCTGCTTATAAGTATAATTATAATTTAGTTTCCGCTAATAAAAACGCTATGAGACTCAATTTTAATCTATTAAGCTGAGAGAACTGGAGAATTTTAAATGATCTCCTATTTCTGTATAAACTAGTCACTAATGCTATTGATACTCCTCAAATATTGGCCGGTATTAATTTTAATATTACTTCTCGGCATCTTAGATCCACCTATCTCTTTATTATCCCTTTTAGGAAGACAAATAACTCACAAAATGCACCTTCTTGTAGAATGATGAGATTGGCGAACCGCTACTGTTCTAATGCCGAATTTCAAACAATTTCGTACGCTGCCATTAAAAGCAGATTAAAGAAAGATCTTATGTAACACAGAAATCTAAATATTTTTCATGTTCTCTATTAATTCACTTTGCTTAGTATAGTATTTTTTATTTCGGTTATTTGCAATAATGCACTTCTTTCCTTTCTTCTTTTGTTTAGTTTATTTAGAATACTAATTTATATAATATGTTATTGTATACGTTTCTACTTATATTATTGTGTACTATTATATGTGGAATAACCTTTATATTATCTTAGTGGATACTATTCTTGGGCTTGTCCTGTATCCCATGTAAATAAATAAATAAAAAAATTATAAGTAGTTATTTAAATATACACGGCGAATACTTACAGCAGACGTAAAAAAGAAACATATCGATGCGACATCGACTATTACAACGTTCCGTAAATAACTAAAAGCGCAATTTGAAATGCTGTAAAACTAACGACCGACGCGTTTGACCCTGTCAAATCATAATTATGTTGACTCGTTTTTGTCCGATTCAACAAAAATGTTTTTAATTAATTTTGACGAGGATATGTCCCTAAATCCCGTACCCCTTTTCGTAAAATTTTAAGCACTTTTAATTCGTTCTGTAAATTATTTAGCAATACAGTCAACACTGCCACGTATATAAATTTTGTTCGAGACCTGCTTCCGTATGTATATATAAAAACTTAAATGGATTTTTTAGATATGTTTCCGCTCATCCATATTTATGAATCGCTATAACCCGGGGATTTTCTTGTTTTTGTGCCATGTGCAATATTAAAATATGTTCCGCCTGTTCTGTTCTGATTTATGCGGATACCATGCGTCGGGTAAAATCATTAAAGTACGATATCACCCCTGCACCTAAAATAATACCTGACACCGAAAAAGTTTACGTCTGTTATTAATTAAAAATGTTGTGACCGTGTAATATATTTCACGTTTCCAATATTCTCGTCAGTGGATTCTATTTTATTTCCCCTAACAGTGCTGCCAATTCCGCTAAAATATTACCCATGTATCACCACACAATAACTTACCATTTTTATGTGCCACCAACGGCGTCGTTCTTGTTGAGATATTTTTTATACGAATTTAACCCCTAATTTATAACCCATAGAATTTCTTATATTTATAATGATAACAATAGCGCACCTTGCGTTCCAGATATATTTTGCTACAGAAAAACTGCCAGTAAAAAGGGATTTCTATCTGGGAATACGACATAATAATTCTGAGCATCTAAAAAGGAAACCCACACGGGGTTAAAAGCAACTCAAGAATCGGTGGTCATCAAAAAGTCCAATAATAATATGAATAAACTGAAAAATATCTTTCCACATAAATTCGTAAGTCCGCCTACACAGTATACAGGGTGTTTCCGAAATAAATGCGTTTTTTTTCAAAGGTGTTACGAGGCATGTATTAAAATTTTCATAAATAACATCAATGACATGAACGACCGCTACTCAGTGGCGGTTCGTCGTATGAAGCAACTGAGGCCGGGCCTCACTGAAAAATTTGGCTTTCACTGAATATTTTAATACCCCATAATTTCCAATCCGATTGCCTACTATATTTATCAAAAATCAATGTTCAATCTTAGCCCTCGTATCGCCTAAATTTCAATAGGCGTTTTCGGAAATTGCCCCGCTACATACCGGTGTGTACCGATAGCGTTCAAAAATATACATTCAGTTACCGTAACCACATTCGAAAATTAAATCGGGAACACCCGATACTTGCACCGGCTACCGACTTTGCGGATCGCGTTAAAGTGTCGATCCATCGGTATATCCTGCTAAACATAACCTATAGTTACTCCTGTTATTTATATTTTTATATTTTCAGTAATATCTATACTTACCATCATAATCATAATGATACACTACCTTTTCCATGTATTGCTTTATGGCTACTCGGCGGCGTCTTTTAGTTTTATTTTTTGTGCTAACATAATTGTTAGCAATACTATAATATGTAATATAATAATATAGATAAGATACATTAAGATAAAATCGTCTTCATTATCACTATCGAGGGCTTGCAGAAATACAGACGTGATCATTTCCATTTCCAATTTAATGCTATAGGCATAAAATGTACAGTAAATGTACAGGTTAGTATTAGTATATTCGGACCCAGAGATCACTGTAGTGGTCGCAGGTCGCAGTGATGCATAGACATGTCTTTTGATACCTTAGGTTTGTTTATATTTTATCTAGGACCTTATTTCTATAACAGTATCGGGGCGCGTTCCTTTTTGTTATCGTCATTTTTATCTAGATCGTCATTCTCGGGTTTACGTCAGACACAATTTACTCGAGACACGGATTTCTTAGAAATCCGTGACTCGAGACCGGGGTTGGAATTGCTATTACAATCCTAACAGATCTATTACAATTCATAGACTGTCATTACGCTATTACGACAAACCAGAAATTATGCTGGATCTATTACAAACTAAAGAAAACAGGTAAATTCTATTACACTTTTTCGGTTTTTTAATTTTAGTAATAAAGAGTACGTGATTGACAAATAATCCTTTTCTATGAGCCCTCTGCAAATCTGTCAATGATTTGCACCCTATTCTTTTGTCTGTGGTCTGTAGCCTGGGTCTGTGACTCCCATGTTTTTTTACTGTTTTGTGCTATATTGTGTGACGACTGAAATGTTGAATTTTGCATCAGTTCGTTGCCAGTTTCAAATTGCGTCGCACATGCCTGTACGTTATGGTTTCCCCCACCACGCGTGAGGGTTAAAATCGATGTTTTTCGCTCCATCAAGACTGAGGCCAGATTTCTGGGGCCTCAAGTTTTTAGTTCAACGGCAAGTGGACGATGTGATAGTGGCTATTGACCGTAGGTAACTTGTGAACTGTAGATTATTTACGTGTCTGATGCGATTAATCGATTGTTCAGGTGTTAATAATTTTATTTATGTTATTGAATTTCCAGTGGTCAGTGTTAGTGTTAGGTAACGCAGTGGTAAAGTTTTAGGGACAAGGCAGCTAGGATTAATTTAAAGAAATAAAAAACAACTTCCTTACAAGGTAAGACTAAATTTAACATAGAATAGGAACATAATTTAAATATATATTGTCGATAGGCTCGTCGATAGTTATTTATAATAATGAATCCTTCTCATGACTTTGTTTTATCTGTATTTGAAACGCCTTTTTCAATACGTAAAGAAGTAGAGAAACGACAAATTTTGAATACTTTAAAATATCCAGAATATGCAAACAAATTTTCGGAAATATCGTTTGATTGTTTACTGCAAATATATCCAAACATATTTGACATAGATAAGTTGAAAAACGAACTTTGTGTTTTGTACAGAGACGAACAATTTTATAATTTAGAAGTTCAGAAAACGGCAGAAATATTATACAAGGAATTTAAAATGATATTTTCGGAAACATACAAATTATTTTGCTTAGTTTTAACAATTCCTGTAACAAGTGTTTCAGTATAACGAAACTTTTAGTGCCTTAAGCGGATTAAGACTTACTTAAGAAATACAATGACACAAGAGCGCTTAAACAACTTATCGATGATGGCTATAGAAAAAGAACTGTTGCAAAGTCTTAGCGCCGATTCCCAATTTTCCAAAGACCGACGAATAGACTTGTTTTATAAGATGTGTATTTTTTGGTAAACGTGGCTTTATTTTGTATGTAAATAGTTAAGTAGTTGAAAATTTTTTTAAATATTTTTTCATATTTTTTAGTGTTTTAAACACGTAGGAACATTTTTTTAAATTATTAGATGCTGAAACATATATTTTACTCTATTATTTATATTGTAAAAAAAAAATCGGAGTTCTGATGTTATTTAGTTTTTTAATTTATAGTTATAGTACGGCTATTGGCGAAGACCTCCAAAATAAAAAATGGTCAACGCGTCAAGGAATATTACCTCAGGGATGATGTGGAAATTTATTCCTATTTAGGTATTATTTGGGCCTCACCTCTTGCAGCTACCATGGGCCGCCACTGCCGCTACTTACTTTATGAAAATTGCTACTTTGGCTGATTGTGTTAACCTACAAGGCAACCTAGACGTGTTGAACCGGTGGTAGCAGATTACCTTCAAATGCATTGAAATATAAAGTAATATATATCTTAAAAAACTCCATCGTTATTTTTTTATTATAAAATCGGTACCTAATGATATTCTAGAAAAGCCTTCTGAAATTATAGACTTTGGAATTAGTTTTCAAATGAACTTAACTCCTCAAAGCATATTGAAGCATGTTGACAAAAGATCCTAAGTCTTATTCTTCGCAGTTTTCAATCATTTTAACCTTTGCGCTTATTACTCAAAGCTTGATTGTGGTTCAATGATGTGAAGCATTGGTGTTTAGAAAAGTTGGTATAAAACTTAAGGTGGTAAAAGTAAAGTCAAGTTTTGTACCAATTTTTCCAAACACCCTGTATATACATATGTCCCACATCACTCTAACAGAATGAATATCAAGTTAGAGGTACAAAAAATAATTTTACAATCGATTTGGTATGCACAGTGTTGAATCTAGACTTAAAATGCATTCTATATTTTTTCTTTATATAGTTCTAGACTTTAATACAAAATATGAGGCAATTTTATCTGATGTTATTTTGAAGATATCGTATAATCAGACACAACAGATTATCTCTTCTGCCTCAAGCAAGCAAAAATTTGTTAGAGTAGCCCATACAAAAGATTAAAAATAATTTCTGTGATGGCTTGATACATGTTTTTGTTTTTTAAATCATTTTATTATATTCATTTATTCTGTATCTTAAAATCTAATTGTTACCTTAGTCTATTGTTTCTCATATTAAGCCAGTTTTCTTTTTTTGCTTTCTTTATATGTGAGATTAAATTCTATTATACAGGGTGTCCCTAAAAGGTCTTTACAGCGCTCCACCAGATATAGTGCGGCTCAAAATAAGTCGATTTAGCTAAACTTACCTTAGTTAAAAGTTGCTCCGTTTAAGCGCTATATGACCCTGAAGTTGCAATTTTGAAATCATTTTTTTATATAAATTTAAAACGCCTTATGCGATTTTGCTAAAATTTGGTAAGTTGACCCTGCTCTATAGAACAATAAACCTCATATCAAAATTATCAGTAATATCAATCCATTGGCGTGGAATTTGTTTTTTTTTTTAGTAATTACACCATCCATAATTCTACGCTAATGGAAAAAATATTTTTCAGTATAAAATTTAGATTAAGTAAATTATTTACTACAAAAAAAGGTACTCTTGATAAGATTCGATTACTCTTATGGTTTATTCGAAATTTGTAATTTCAATTATTGGCAGCAATTTTGGCAATTAAATTAGGAAAACATGAATGCAATTAAATAAAAATTTACAAGACGAAGAAAATTTAAATGTACTCTTTGCATAATTTCTTCATCGCCTCTAAGAGTATTTGTTGCATCTTGAAGACGCTACGTTGCTCTTCGTTTTCTACCGATGTCAAACAAACCACGCACTTAAAATAACCCCATAAAAAATAATCTAATGTTTTTAAATCTGAAGAACGTGGTGGCCAATTTACAGGAGCGTCATTACTTCTACCTGTCCATTTGTTTGGGTACTGCTGATTTAAATGGTTACGAACAGGTAATGAAAAATGTAAATAAAATAAATAAAAAATAAAGGCAAGTACCTGGAAACTTGTGAAAAGGCCGTATATACCATATAGAATACGCGGAAACGAATAAGCGTGTTTGTTAAAAGGTCTCATTTTTATTTCAAGAATATCAGGAACAATTGTAAATAATTTTTTCCTAATTTAATTTTTGTGTAAAAATTGCTGCCAATGATTAAAATTTCAAATTTCAAATAAACAACGAGAGTAATCAAGTCTTATCAAGAGTACCTTTTCTGTAGAAAATAATTTACTTAATCTAAATTTTATACTGAAAAATGTTTTCTTCTATTGGCGTAGAATTATCGAAGGTGTAATTACTAAAACAAACAAATTCTACGCCAATGGATTGATATTACTAATAATTTTGATATGGGGTTTATTGTCCTATAGAGCAAGGTCAGCTTACCAAATTTTGGCAAAATCGTATAAGGCGTTTTAAATTTATAAAAAAAAAAGATTTCAAAATTGCAACTTCAGGGTCGTATAGCACCTAAACGGGGCAACTTTGAAGTACACTGTATCTGGTGGCACGTTGTAAAGACCTTTTAGGGACACCCTGTATATTATTATAATTTTTATTAAATCTTGTTATTGGGCATTTGGCTAGTTGGATATTTTATTAAAAATAAATAAATGTCAAAATAAACTTTCATTAAGCGATATGTTATCTACAGTCTCATGTGGTCAATTATAATACTCACCTAAAGTTACGTCAACTCTGCATCATCCAGCATTATGTTTAACATCCAGTAAATAGCTTAAAAAGTCAGGTGTATCAGCAAGCAACGGTACAAATCAAATCAAGGGTTAGTAGATATCTTATTAATGTAGAGCGAGTGCAAATATGATATAAATATGACTTGTGGTTTGTATGTAAATCGTTACCCCAAAGACAACATAATTCCAAAACAGTTCAAAGGCAGCGGGACAGCGGTACAGCGAATTCAATGTATAAGGTTGAGGTCAAGAAAGACCGCAATATATCGTAAATAGGAAAAGGCAGTCTAACTCTATCGAAGAAAACTCGAGTCAAAGCACCCACGATATTGCACGTGGGTGTTTCAAATTTTACTGTGTGGCGTACGTTATAAATGCAGTTCATACATCTTTATTTTGTGGATCTTGCATCGGCTTTGACTATAAGTAATTTTCAGTCATGTGTTGATTTCAGCAACAACCTACCCAAAAATAAAATTTACACTATTCAAAAATACTGTTTTACAAAAGAATGTTTACAACTCCCGCCATTGGTGCAATCCTAATCTTCCTTGTACAAAATGCACCTTTTGAGGAGCGATTATTAGTTAATGTGTGATGCGGGTTTCTAGATGACACCATATTTGGGCATAAACTTTTCCCAATGACTTTGTTACTGCTGAAACCATGTAGAAAATAGGTTACCTGGACTCCTCTGTAGTTCCTCCAGCAATTTTTATTGTATGTTCTCAATTGTGTTCAATACATTTCTTCTTTGTCGGAGGGTTTGAGCTTGGTGAATAAATAAAATTTACAGGAGTCGAATCAGAAAAATACAGAGGTTGAAGAAGAACTGTCATATATATTTTCTTGTGCAACAGTTGCAAATAAGAAATAAGTGTCGATTGAAGCGGGAGTATTGTAGTGGTGCAACACTTATTCATACTGTAAAAAATGGAAATTTAATAGAAAATTAGTCACTGGAAAATAAGTCTAATTAGTAAATATATTTTAAAAATAAAATCATTTCAAAACTCCAAAGCAGTCCAGTTCCAACCTAGTCATTGCATAAACCATATTTTATTTTAATTTCGTAATTATATTTCTATACTGTGGATAAAAATGTCGGCAGGTTACAACATTCCCAGCTGCGTTGACCACGATGACGTTTTTACTGCAAAGCGCGGCTTGGCAGTGGCTCCTCAGGCCACTGCTCACATTACAAAAAATTATGAACCAAGGGTTGGAACTTGAATGTGGAGGTAACGGAAACGAGTCGGTGGTAGTGTGGTAAGTAAAAAAGTTCCCCCCTTTTTGGAATAGCGGTATCTCCCCTGCAAATTATGGAAAATGGAAAAAGGTAAGACCTATTGTTAACTTAGATTTGTATAACCTCCAGCTGGTGTCAATATTCTCTCTCTCTTATATTTTGTGTTGCTGAATAAATCATTTTGTTACTATTTTTTTTTTTTTGGTGTGATTAATTTACATCCTGTAGTTACCCCTTTGTGCGTAGAGATAATGCGTAACAATACATCGCCAAAACCAAATTCCAGATCTCTTTTTCTTCACATTCAATCTTGACTGACGTACTTTCTTGTATCTTGAAAAACTGCTGCTTTGCCATGGTAACAACTAGGCTTTACTATCAATATCATAACCGTAAACCTATGTTTGTTAACTGTTATGATGGTTTTAAGGTCTTCATTCTCTTTTATGCCCAGTTAAAAGTCATAGGTGTCGTTATCGTTCCGAAAACAATACAAGAATATTTCGTGAAGTATTTACACACCGTTTGTGTATTATTATTTTTATATATTTTTTTTTTTTTGTAAATCGTATTGATCCATTGTTTTTACTTGAAGATTTAATCGCACAAATGTATTTTGGACCTATTGGAGACCGCTATAAATTATGTTTTAACTGACATACTTGAGTAAGACGGTCGCTATTATGACGAAATATTAATTTTTGAAGATGGGTCTTCTCCACATTATGCGACAACTGTGAGACAATTTTTACTCGCAAATGAAACAAGTCAAAAGTGGATTGGAAGAACATTACCTACTGAATGCTAACCATTAATAACATTAGATCAACACCGATTTATGGAGAAATGATCTACAGCTTCCAATGTATATTGCCTAAATCAGTATATTTCCAGTGAACTTGATATTCAAGTTGATGTGGTGTACACCGACTTTGGGAAGGATTTTTACCGTATTGACCATGAACCTAAATATAGTGCAACCCAATTGTTTATAATTATACTCTGTATGGTTTGGTATTTAAACGCTGCGATACAATTAAAGATTTAGAGGTCGTGTTTGATTCAAAAATTAGTTTTTCTGATCATAAAACATGCCATAGATTCCGCTCTAAAAATGCTCGGTTTTGTTATCACAATCTGTCAAATATTTTCAAAAGAAGTTGCCTCGAAAGCTTTATATTACTCTTATATACGGTCAAAGCTGGAGTACTGTTCATCAGTATGGTATCCGCATTAGGAATACCATAAGTACACCACCGAGTATGTACAACGTAAATTTCTCAAGATTTTAAGTTTAAAAATTGATAATTTTTTATTAGGTACTCATTTTTACGTCATAGGTTTATTTTTTTTTACTTTAGAACTACGTCGCAATGTTTGTAGCTTAAAAATGTTATAAAACATATTTCATAATAATGTAGACTGTCCGGAAGTATTAAGTCAGTTCAATTTTGAAATACCTAGAATCAATTCTGGGCAAAATATAACTTTCTACAATAGAACGGCTACACCAACGTACTCTTCAAGTCTCCTGTAGAAATTTCAATACGATATTGGATATCTGTGACATTAATATTAGTACCCTTTCGCAAATCATTAAGTATCCCAATGTTAAATTTAATACTAAGTATATAAATTAACTGTGTCGTATACAGGGATGGCCAGAAGTACGGAATAAAATTCATATCTTTTGAATGAGTTATTTCTTTTAAACGCCGAAACACGTTAACTGTTCTTGATTTTTTTCAATCTTTCAGTTATATAATAATAATATGCATAATTTACCAGCTAAAGTCATTCGGAATGCTGTGGACAGCTTTTACTATCGTCTTGGAGAAGCCAAATAGTGAATGGAGGACATTTTCAGGATTTGAGGCATTGAGTTTATTTTTGTAAATTATCTAGTTGTTTCAATTTCTAAATAAAAAAAAACTTGTTATTGAAAACATAAAACTTGTTTATTTGGTATGGCTGGTTTCGGTTTTCTATAAGCTTTTCAACGCTTTATGTTTCCATTTGAAAAAAAGTAGGGGTAGCTGGGGGTTAAGTTATTGAAGAAAAATTAATTATTATTATAACCAAAAGATGGGGAAAAATCAACATCAGTTAACGTGTTTCGATACTTACAAAAAATTCACTAATTTAAAAGATATGAATTTTATTCCGTACTTCGGTCATCCCCTTATACACCACTTTATTTATTTTATAATATGCATGTATGTAGAGCTGTATACAGTATGCGCCAAAAGTATGGAATAAATTCAATAAAAACGAAACAATTATTTTTTGGGAAAAATCCTCGAACAGGTCGATTTTTAATTTAAAAAATACATGTTTTAGTGTAAAATGCGATTTTCAAATGTCATTTGTTTTCGAGTAATGACGTCGTCGATTTTTTTTAAATGGCAACACCATATTTTTTTCCTTGATTCTGAAAGATCGTTTAATTCTCTATCAGACAGTACTAAAATTTTGCCCTCTTACATAGGAAAGTTTTCAAGTAAATGACGATTGAATGTTAGAAAACGTAAATCAATTAAAATAAAACAGAAACGTTATCAAGTTTAGTTTTTCGAATTCCATAGGTTTTTTATGGATCACGTAGGTGAAAATCTTTGCAAAGTGTCATTGTCACACCGACTTTCTAATAAGTATTGTAAGCGACATAGAAATTATTATTCAATTTAAAGTATTATGGCACATTTAACGGCTACTCAAAGAATTGAAATTTTAATTCTTATCGGATGCGGGAATATGACTAGAACTCAGCAGAAAGTTTACGATTTATTTAATGAAAAATATCCAGATCGCCCTATCAGCCAATCAACAGTCAGTAAGGTAGAGTCTAAATTTAGAGAAACTGGCAATGTTGTAAATATTCCAAAACCTGGACGTCCAAGCATTAATGAAAATCAGAAACAGAACATTTTGATAAGTATGGAGGATAATCCTCATAATTCTTCATCATTGGTTGCATTAAACAATGACACTAGTCAGAGCACAGTGCTACGTATCTTGAGGAAGGAAAAATATCATCCCTACAAAATTCAACTTGTGCAGGAACTCAATGAAGATGATCCCGATCGCCGCTTACACTTTTGCGAAATTCTAATGGATTTATGTTAAGGAAATAGAAATTTACACCGGCAAATACTTTTTTCAGACGAGGCCACATTTTGTCTGAATGGTACAGTAAACCGTCAAACTTGCAGATATTGGAGTCGGGAAAATCCTCATTGGATGGCAGAGGCATATACCCAACACCCTCAAAAATTAAATGTGTGGGCTGGAATAGTTGACGACAGAATAGTAGGGTCTTTCTTCTTTGAAGGAGCCCTTACAGGACAAAGATATTTAGAAGAAAATGACCTTGTTCCAGCCCTTGCAGTAATTTTTCCTAACGATAATGACCCTGACATTCCTGACGATATCATATGGTTTCAGCAAGACAGTGCACCTCCGCACTATGCGCGCCCTGTACGAGATTTTTTGAACAACTGTTTTCCTGGGAGGTGGATCGGCAGACGCGGACCGATAGAATGGCCTGCAAGATCGCCAGATCTTACACTTCTTGACTATTTTTTATGGGGATACTTGAAGTCAAAAGTGTACATTAATAAACCACGTAATTTAGAAGAACTTCAAAATCGCATTCGGGACGAAATACGCAGAGTTACCCCAGAAATCATTCATAATGTGCAAGAACAATTTCTTCACAGACTTGCGCATTGTCAACAAGTTGGTGGATGGCAATTCGAACATTTAATTTAAGTATAAAATTTAATCAATTGTATTTTATTTTACATACCTCAGAATTGTTACTTTTTTATGGATAAAATTTACGTTTTTTAACATTCAATCGTCATTTACTCGAAAACTTTCCTATGTAAGAGGGAAAAATTTTAGTACTGTCTGATAGAGAATTAAACGATCTTTCAGAATCAAGGAAAAAAATATGGTGTTGCCATTTAAAAAAAAATCGATGACGTCATTACTCGAAAACAAATGACATTTGAAAATCGCATTTTACGCTAAAATATGTATTTTTTAAATTAAAAATCCACCTGTTCGAGGATTTTTCCCAAAAAATAATTGTTTTGTTTTTATTGAATTTATTCCATACTTTTGGCGCATACTGTATTTATATGTATCTTATTTTACAATGTCCTATAAATGGATGTTATCTGTTGAGCAATAAATGGATTCTTATAATCTGAACTTTTAACCTTTAATTTCTCGAGAACCGACCATCCAAAAATACAGAATTGAATGCCGTTTAACATGATCTATTATACAATATATCTTTCTTTATTGTAAGGTCAAGTTCGCTTAGGCGTAGAAAAAGAAGTTTCCATAATATTTAAAAGCGAAATATTTATTTGAAAAATGTGACATTTACTTTTTTAATCTGATTTTAATCATCGTTATAAACCCATTTTTACTCGTATTATATGTTTCAGTCCTCGACTACTTCAAACCAAATTCTTCCACAAGTATTATGTCGCCCCACACGCTAGAGCATCGCCCTATATTATCGGTTTGGCTTTCGGTTATGCATTATTCAAGACGAGGGGAAGGCGGATACAGATTAATTTAGTTGTTAACATATTGGGATGGACTCTATCTTCAGCGGCCCTGATGTCTGTGGTTCTGGCTGCCCACGTCTTTCACGAGGAGAACTATACATACAACAGATTATACTCGTCCCTGTTCCTATCCTGCAGCAGGTCGGTATGGACTTTTGGTGTCATGTGGATTATATTCTGCTGCGTAAACGGCAATGGAGGTAATTATACTGCATGTACAGGGTGTTACCAGTGAGTCAAGCCATCAACGACGGATTACTTGAACTCAATTAATGGAATAGGAAAAATGATTTAGGGAAAAGCCATACGAGAATTCTATTTTTAATTTATTGACTCAATTGTTGAGGTAAAGTGTGATAAAAACGATGAATTATTACTTTTTAATTACGACGTGGTTATTCTTCATATGTTTATGCGGTCATACATTTTTAAGTAATTCTGAAATGTGTCAATTTCAAAATAAAAGCTCAACGAAAGAAATAGGATATAATGGTACCAATTGCGCCCCAATTTTTTCTCACGCACATCTATAACACACGTTTTTTAATAAAATTATTACTTTCCTAATGTATTTCTCCAAAATCACAAAGTATAAACTATATTGAAACTACAACAATCTCTTTAGTTTGAAATTTTGACAGCAACTGTCGTGTTGTAGTTTGTTATTTGCATGATTCTTAAAATTATAGGAATAATTTTAGTAATTATCCAAATATATTTATCGCCGTAGAGCCTTGCATTATCATAGCGATTTCCGGAAGAAAGTAAACACTTACTGTAAAAATCAAGCAACATTGCCTGTATAATGTATAACATTAGACATAAATTGTTTGTCCCTGTTGCAGCCCCAACAATATAAGTTTTGGCGCAAATTATTTATAGAAAATGAAGGAAGAAGACATTCAATGCACACTGCTTTAAATTCGGAGAAATCATTAGAAACATGTTTCGAAATTCTACGACAATAATTAATTGAAAAATAGAATCGCCAGTATGACATATTCATGGAATAGAAATACGGAATTAAAAAATAAAGTGAAAAGGTTTTACTGGCATATTTTTCCGCGTTATCGAAATAATATTCTCCTTCTTCGATGTAGTCGTATTATTCCATGGTAAAAGCAACTCTTTCAGCAAAAATGACGTTGACATTAGTAAATTTAAAAAACTTACAACTTTTTAAAACAAAAAGGAATAAATCATATTCCAAACAGTCCAAAACTCTTTTACGAGAAGAAATCCTTAAATTTTTACTAAATGCGCCCGATGAAATCTATCTGATGATGAAGATTATTTATGCTAACTTTTCAAAATTAATTTGATATAAATGTAGTAATTACTTTAGATTTGTGTTGCCCCATCGCAGGGGCTTTACGTAATGAAGAACTTTTGAACTTAAAAGTAAGTAACATAGAGAACAAAGAAACAATTCTGGTTCTTTATGTAACTAAAATAAAGTTGACAGATCTCAAACATTTGTGATCACTTCAAAAGGAAAAGTAAAATCTGTAGAATTATTTAACAAATATTTAGCTCTACGTCCTGAACAGACGGCCTACGACCAATTTTTCCTAACTTATAGAAATGGTAAATGCACAGTTCAAGCAGTTGGAATCCATACTTTTGGATGGTCACCAAGGAAAATTGCAATTATCTGCATTTACCAGAACCATCACTTTATATGGGATATTGTTGTCGCCGCACGTTCGCCACTGTCTTTGCCAACGTAGGCGGCAGTAAGAAAAATTTAAAGCGACACAATTGCAGAATCCTATGTTAAGGAATCTGTGCTCAACAAAACGAAAATCGCAAAAACGATTTTAAATGAAGGTCAAACTAAGAACATATTTATTACCAATGATAATTCTACTATATTTTTGAATGGGTGATTTTACTGTACAAGAATTGCTGATATCGTTAATATATATGGTTTTTGTAATGGAAATGAACTGGCAACCATGATGAGATAATACCACCGCAGATTTCCTGATAAAACCTCAAATCATCAAGTATTTGCGTCAACCTTCCGAAGATTGAATGAGCTTACAATTTCAAAGGTTGAAAGGGCTAAAGTACCACGAAGACAAAATGTTGCAAATCATGAAAAAGTTGTTGTAATTGATGCAGTTTCAGATAGTCCTACTACAAGTACGCGCCGAGTTTCTCTGCAGTTACGATTTTCACTAAACTTTGTTTCAAGAACTATAGTTGAAGCTTTTCATTGTAGAGATGTCGAGCAACGTTTACGTTTATACAGTGTGTCCAAAATATAAGTGCCGTAATTTTAAGGGCTTATATATGTGACTAAAAGCAATAAACAGTTCTTATGAAAAGAATGTCTGAAACGATTAGTTTGTCTACAAATACATTTCAAAATAAATATACAACTGCAATAATATGCAAAACTATGCTACGAAATTACAAATTAAGCTACAATTAAGATTAAGTGTTAAGTAAAAGCATCTGTAACGTAATTTGTTCATAATTTGATTTTTAGATTAGTATTCATGAAGTAACAATTGAAGTTTACGAGAAATTCGTTAAAATTGTAACGTTCGACAACGTTGCAGTGTCAGACAACCTAAAAGTAACGTTAGTCATAATGGTGCGTACAGCTAGTGCAATTCATTTTTGTCTAGTTTTTCTCTGATGTTTGTGAGTATACATGAACAAAAATGGAACAATTTATAGTAACCATAATCAGCTGCATCGTTGTTAATTTACAGCGAATCTAGGCAAGACTTTCTGGCTGCGAGACATTTGTAAGTACGTACGTACGTTTGTATAAACGTTTCCTGCAAGAAACAGAAGTCATTTTAAACACTTGTAACTATTGTTATATGTTGTGAAAAGAGGAAAGAAAACCATTCACAGTAAGTGCATATGTTTAATTGTACATATTTGTAATTATTATGTATAAAACATTGCAATCCTAAGATAGTATGTGAGCGACGTTGTCAAATATTTAAGACATGTTTGCTGTCATAATTCTGTTACCGTTGGTCAGAGAAAAAAAAAATTTGTCAATTGTGTTGTGCTTAGTACGACGTATCATAAGGCAAAATTAAGGCACTCATATTTCGATATAATAAAAATTTATTTCAATAAAAACTTCGTCGGGAAGAATTCACTGTTAATTTTTTGCACCTACTTCTGACTCACTCTCTATAAAAAATAAAACGTAGGTTAAACAGTTAAAGAACTGCAATAATTTAAGCAACTAAATTCTAAATCAAAAATTTTACAACAGAGAAACAAATAAGCATGTTATCATGTTGGAAAGCGACTTAAGGAAAGCTTGTTATTTTGACCCAAGTAATTTACTGTTAACAGCTTGACTTTCTAATATGCTTATATGCTTATAACTGTTACATGCACAATGAAAATATGACAGGGTTACGTAGTACCGGAACAAATTTTATTAGTGTTTAAATACTGAAAAGAGAATATTATATTAAATATCTCTTAAATTTGTAAATGTTAGTTAAAATGGTTATTAACTGCCAAAACAGCAAATAAACAATGTGCGTGAAATTAGCCCCCCATTTTTTAATAAACTTAAAAATAGAGGTTGTGCTGAATTGTGTCGTAAAATTTGAAAGAAAAATAATAGACATTTTTCTAGAAAATGAAAAAATCGTGTTTTACTTCGCGAAAATCATATTTTTTTAATGTGCTATATTGTGCTAGCACAGTTGCGCTTTTTAATTTTCAGGCAAACTGGGAGGTGCAGTAAGGTTGTGTCAAAATTTCCGGTTTTTCGGGATTTTCCGGAGAACGGAGATAGAAATCGAATTTCTTTAAACGGCACAATGTTCAGGACAATTAACAAAATTCAACACAATCCCATTTTTTAATTTTCAAGAAAAATGGGGATCTAAGTTCACGCCCAAATTTTTGAGTTTTCCGGATTTTCCGGTGAATGGAGCCACATATCAAACAACTTTAAACGGCACAATATTCGGAACAACTAGCACAATTCAGCACATTAAAGAAAAACTCGATTTTCGCAAAGTAGGCGGCACAGTAAGGTCACGTCAAAATTTTCGATTTTTTCCATATTCCGGAAAACGGAGACAGATATCAAATTATTTTAAACGGCACAATGTTAAGAACAACTAGCACAATTCAGCACATTGAAAAAAAATTGAATTGTGATAAAATGGGAGGCTAAAAAATTCCGGTTTTTCCGGATTTTCCGGAAAACGGAGGCAGATATAAAATTTTTTAAACGGCCCAATGTTCAGAACAACTAGCACAATATAGCACATTAAAAAAAATACGATTTTCGCGAAGTGGGGGGCTACGTGAGAAACACATTTATTTCATTTTCTAGGAAAATGGCTATTATTTTTCTTTCAAATTTTACGGCACAATGTAGCACACATCCGGCACAATTTAGCACAACCTTTAATTTTTAGTTTATCAAAATATGGGGGGCTAAGTTCACGCACATAAATAAAATTTGAAGGTATGCTATGCCGATAAAGTAATGCTGTGCTGAGTGATTAAACACCGAACATTTAAGAATTTATATTATCCATTAGAAGTAGGTTACTATTTGATGTATTTGAAATAAAAAATAAACATTTAACCCTGCCTGATATCTCATTCACATGTTAACAATTTACGCTACGTTATTTCCATGCAGGGGCAAAATATTTAACGTTCTGCTATGCGTTTGTCAGTTTGAATGAAACCAGTGCAATTAAATTACTTTTAGATTTCCATCATCAAACTGATATTAAATATTTTAACAGATTTATTGGATTTTTACAATCCCGATACTATATTCGGAAAAAACTAGACCCGCAAAATATTTTGAAAATTGGAAGAGATATTTTCCAAAGTAAAAATATTAATGCAGTTTAAGAAGCTTGGCTTGAAATATCTAACAATTAAATACAGATCTCTCATAATTCGAGCCTTATTGTGGCTGTGCGTGACAGATTTCATTAAAAAATGCAATGTTGGTATAGTAGCAATAAAAAGTTCTGCACGGCCTAACACCCAAAATGAAGTAATCAGATTTCAATTTTTTCAAGAGTAAAGTACACTTATTTTTTATAATATCGACAGTCTTTATTAAGAAAAATTGATCCTAATTGGACTACGGTCAGATATCCAATATTATCCATCTATCATTAAAACACAGATTTTGTTATTTTTACAAACTTCGTTGTATTAGCATTGATAATTTGCGTCTATAGATCGACATTAAATCTAGGATGCACTGACAAACCAATCAATTTTTGACAGCAAACATCAAAACACTAGTTAAAATTTATAAAATACAAGAAATGGCAGCTCTATTATCTTCTGAGGAGAAAATTGAAATAGTTTTGCTTGTGGGAGATAATTATTAAACTCATCGAGAGTCAACAGTTACGAGATTTTTTTTTCAATATAGTAAATGTTTTATGATTTGTAAAATTAAATTTTAATTTATTTGTTTATTTTTTAATGGTAGATGGATAATATTGGATATCTGATCGTAGTTTTAAATTGTAACTAGCGTTTTGACGTTTGCTATCAAAATCTGCTTTTTAATGGTAGATGGATAATATTAGATATCTGACCATAGTTTTCAATTAAGATCAACTTTTCTTAACAACTATTGTCGATATTATACAAAATAATACTATATATTATAAATAATAATACTTACTCTTGAGCAAAATTTACATTTTTCGATATACCTCGTATATGACTGCAAAAATTGAAATCTGATTACTTCATTACTTCTAGGCCGCGCAGAACTTTTTATCAAGAATAATGTTTTTTCATAAAATCAGTAATAAAAGTTTCCCATATGGTGCCGACTTAATTGGACACACTGTATATATATATATATATATATATATATATATAAATTGAATTGAAAAATGTGTGAGTGTATATATCTGTATTGATAATTCTTCCCTCTACGGAAAAGTGCAAGTATATGTACAGAAATTTCTTGTCTAAGGTGTATTTTTGTGCTCTTTTATTGTATCTGCTACAACTGTTACATTTTAAGTTTTCAATGATATTCAATGGCAATTTTACTTCTGTTTTTTTTTTTTTTGTTAATTCCTAATGCACAGTGTATTGCGGTTTGCTTATAAATTTGCCTTTTTTACTGATGACTATATGTTTCTTAGTAAATAAACTTCTTTTAATTCTTCTATACCAGACTTCCAAAATTGTAGAGAGTGACTAATGTTATAAACCTGCTCACAATTTATAGCAGTCACCACAAAGAAATATACATGCAGCCCTTATATTTTTCCTACAAAATCGTGTGCCGCATATCTATGAGAGCATATCCGATTACACAGCTTCTGCTACGCATGCGCTGCGTTAGTACACGTTAGTACGCATGCGCTGGTGGCATTTCATTGGCTGCGACGAATTGTTGGATCCAGCCGTTTCATTTCCAAGGCTATCATGGGCAGGTATATCGTTTGGGCGGGCAAAATTTCGGGTATATTTTTTCGTAAATTTATGAATGTAATTAATTAATTTTATTAATGATTTGATTGAAATGAGGAATATTGGATGATGACATGTATGAAGAGTTTAGTACGCGACGTCAAAATATGAGTGTAAGTGATGTTGAAATATATATTTCATTAACAAAATTGTACGTGAATAGCATGTGTGCAAATAAAAAAGTGGTAAAGAGGTACAACTGTGAAACGGAAAGTGATGGAAACTCGCGGAAGCAAGATTATATTTTTAAAATGAGTTTTCCAAAAAAAAAAAACATTCTATTGCTATATCTTACAAGATGAAACTTAGTCCGTATAAATGAAATCGAAAAGAGTATACTGATAGAAAGGACGAAATAGTGATATGGTGAAGAAACTATTTAGAATAAATATTAAAAAATAAGAATCTGGATGGAAGGATATACTAAATTTTGATGAAACATGGACGTATGAATGCCATACGGAAAACGGTACGATATGATTATAATAAGTGTTAATGTGTGAACGTTATAGTGAGTGCTAGTAACTATTAGTAAATAGTGTGTATGTATTCTAAAGTCTTTTCTCCTTTTGAATGCAGAATTCGCAAATCTTTGCACGATTTATTTAATGGCGGAAAAACAAATTTTGTCAACTACCTATAACATTTTCTATCATTTTCATCGTAAAACTGCCATGGTAGATTATCAGAAGCTCAAAACAAATTTATTAACACCACATAATAAAAAGAGGCAATAATATTTGTAGTGTTTGATAATTTCGCAAATTGCAATTATCAAAAGTTGAGATTTTCCAGCCATAAATAATTAAAACAGAAGTTGCAAATTTGTGCAAAAATCCGTGAATTTCGCGTCCATGAGGACAAGGCTTAAGTGTGATATTTGCGAAGTGCGCATCAGGTAGGTGTAAGTGGGTGGTAGTGGGCAATCGCCGTCCATAAGGACGACATTCTAATTTGTAGAGAGGCTGACACAGGTGGCACATTTAAAGTAAATTGTTAATGTGTGAGGTTCAGCCGATGTCAACTTATTTTTGATAATTTTCTGTACTTTAACTCTTCCCAAATGGCACGCTTAAATAATCATACTACCCGTATCTTCCGTACTCATATCTGTGTTGTGAATTAGTCACTCTGTATTATTTTCGACCTTGGGCAATTGAAAATATAAGATAAAAACTTTAAATTTTTAAATAAATAAATTATTTTTATGATCTACCGTAAAAACTGTTATATCACTGTATCTACTTTAAAAATAATGGATGTCATGTAATGCAATCATTTTTGTCATTTTTGTATATTTTTTTATATCTGATCGCATTCAAATTTAGTACGCCTATGAAATGTTGCTCCCCGCACGCTTCGCCCGTCGCGCTTGTCAACAAGCTAGCGATTAGTCACTGTCCACAATTTCGTCCGCTCACTATAATAGCAATGAAACAAAATATTGGGTTCTTGATGACTAATTTGTTGTAGGTCCAATTAATGTATTGTTAGCTCATCCTATATTTAAAGTATTAGGAAGAACTGCCTTCAGTATATATTTATTGCACTATGGCTTTCAGTCAGCGATGATGGCTGCTCGTAAAGTTCCACATTACTTCTCAGATTTTTTCACGGTAAGTCATAAAAGCTATAATTTAACTGTTTTTTTATAGAATTTAATGACTACTTAACAAGCTTTTGTATAGTTTTATAATAATATTCAATAATTCGTTGAAAATGAATCACATTTTTTTGTAAAACAAATGTGACATTCTAGAAATAAAAAAGATATTCGAACAGAAAGTATCTATATTGTATTATACAACTTTTTCAAGCGCTTAAAATTTACGAGAATGTAAAATATCGATTTCGGCGAACATATATCACCGTTAACTAATTCACCGGCTTTTATGGTCCTAAAGAGAGGAACAGTAAATGTAACCCTGCAGAGTGCCATAAACATCCCATACTGATTGAATTTCACGTGGAATGTATAAAATTTGTTTCAATATTTAAAGCCATTTGCAATGTTATCACTTCAATTAACTTTATTCTGTCGACAAGTAAATGTGCCAAGTTTTATCAAGAAAATAGGTACATAATGAACATTTTTTACATTCATTTTTCACGAAGTATCATTAATACTATATAAATCTAACTACTCTGCGGTCTAACACCTTGTCCTCATGGATGCGAAATTTACGAAAATTTTCGCAAATTATTTAATAGCGAGAAAAGTCCCAACTTTCAGCTGGCAATTTTGACAACTGCAATATTTTCTATCATTTTCATCATAAATCCGTCATTGACTGTCATGATAGAATATTAAAAGCTCAAGTTAAACTTACTTCACAAATAGTTGACACTTTCCCGCCATTAATAATTTAAATCAAAATCTGCAAAATTCAAGAGAATTTTCGCGAATTTTGTAAACACAACTTACTATTCCTGTTAATCCAACCAGTAAATACGATAAATTGACGAATTGTACACAAAATAATGAATATTTGTTTAATTTTCTCCATTAGAAATGAAACTCTTTGTAACAATTATGCACGTGTCTTGTTAAGGAGGATATCAGATCACTATATTGATATATAGAGCCCTCATAGAGCCTAGGCCGAGAACAACAAGGGCAGGTCAAAGAATCTCAGCTATAGCTAATAATGTGAACTTGAATTCTGTTACTGGCAATAACCAGTTACCGAGATCACGGCATAACAACCTGGAAAAATCACTATATATAAAATAAAAGCACCAGCCGTGGAAGTTTAAAAACTACGATGTTAATATCACTTTTAATGATAAAATTGACTAACATGATGATGGGCAAATAGAAGAGAGCCAAAATGTTAGGTTGATATGTAAGATTGTAGCACGTTTGGTTGCAATCGCGAAATAGAAACAAGAATGCCAACCTACAGTATCTTGAATAACAGTAAATGGAAAATTGTAAGTTTCAATAAGGACTATTTCGAGATCATTTGTAATGTATATGGTTTTCTCTGGAATAAATTTCTTAGAACTAGAGTCAGCTTCTGATATTCCTTGCGTGTCGTAACGCAGGATTTGTATGTATTCTTGGAATGTGTCAAGGCCTTTTGGAACAGGAAAATCATCGTGTAAAGCTCAGCTTTCGAGTCACAATGACATGACGGGTAACAAAAGCTCTGAGCCAGATACGGCTAGAGTAGCAGTAACGCTTCTATAATATTAACATGCAAAAACAACGTCAGGATTGCAAACACGGAAGATCAGGTGTAATTTCAATGGTGCCTACTTTATGTAGAACACTTCGTGTGTCTGACATTTAATTCTGGCATGGAGTAGCAAATGGCCGATAGATGTAGCTTGTTCTACACCGCATAACATCAAGATTGTCACTGGTCTCTTAACATATCACTTACATTTATGCAGCCACTTCCATAGGTTTGGTTTGAGCAATAATGCGAGGTGCAGGTTATGTGGGCACGAAGACGAGGACTTCACACACGTCTGTGTCATGGTGAATAAATACATCTTGGGCAACTCTACAACTAGCTATAACCTTCTAATTGCCTTTTCATAACGTTTAACAGAACATAACATAACTGAAAATTCGTCTCTACTGTATGAAATAAGTAAAAAATCCTGCAACTGGGAGGAAGAGACCGAGTTGGATGTACTGGGTGAATGCGAGGATTTAATACTCCTGAAATTCAGTATCCTAGCGAAATTTTCTAAGGAGCTAAGAGAAATATCGGCTAACAGACTTATTAAAAAGAAATATGGAGTAGGAAGCCAAATAGGTCAAAATTTATCTCAATACTTCGAGATTCTTTGGAGAAGAAAAAAGACATGTTTGCCCTAAATATTTGTAACTTCCATCGAGCTGTGCTCCATTCCCAACGAAACACCCTATACCTTATCCGTGTGCGTCCTTCTATTGATAACGTGTTCCACTCTGTTGGACAATAGTAATTGCTTTTATATTATTACGAAAATAAAACAATAATTATAGACTTCCATGTTCATCAAGACTCATAAGTAATTAAGTTAATAGATGTTGCTGCATGGAGAATCAAGGCTTCTGTACATATTCAGGGGAACCTTTATATATCGCTAAAGCATCACCGCACAAACCGCTGTAGAGCTTAATACCATAAGAGAACTGCAAATCTATTGCCGTTCACGTTAGTAGGATTCAGAATCGATTGCACATAAGTGGAATATTCCCCAAAGAGAATCAGACGTGCATGAATCTTCTATTTAGCTTTGCAATTGAACGAAAACTGTATCTAACCGAAGCTATAATTGTAATAGTAATACGAGTAACTACAATAAATTTATTATTACTTTTAACGATTTGATGGCCACTAGGATGTCTACTTTGTAGAATTTCCTTCTGTAGGGTGATTCACAAGTTATTAAAAAAAGGGGGAATAGATAAATCATGAAAAATAGAGTCAATATCGTAAATAGCTTGGAGTAGCTTCCGTTACATTGTTGGGCTACTATAGTCTCTGCGTTGTGCTATCTCTTTCTCCACGCGTAGCCCTAGGTCATTCCGAATACTGAAAATGGCTGACGTGCATATCAACTCGGAGTTAATGGATATCATTTTAATTTATATAAGTAGAAGGCGATGTTTTGGCAACTTCTCAAATGTACGCTGAAGTGATTTCCTGATAGACATGTGCCAAATGCAACTATTTTTATCACAGTAGTGCAACGCGTGTTTGATAGGGGACTTTTACAACCGAATCGTGCAAGAGATGGAGGTCCAGGGCGTCCGCGGCGTATTGCAGCAACTGAGGAACACATCTTAGAAATTGTTGAAGAGAATCTCCGAATAAGTACCAGGCAAATCGCTAAACAAGTACAAGCAGTACCTGCGTTAAGCAAGTGCGAACCGTGCACAGTACGCGGCCCCCTGTTTTAACCGGCCCTCACCGGCAGGTTGTTTGAAGCCTATAAACTGCTGATTCCTTCAATCCGCCCGTCTACAAACTCATGTGTGGCGTCACTAGTATTTGAATCAAAAATGTCAAATATTGATTGCTAACAAATTAAAAAGTTACCGTTATTTTGGTTATTATTTAAGTGCTGTTGAGACTACATACTTTTATGTCAAATCTCAAATTATGATGCGTTATAATTCTAGAGCACATTTTGTTTTGTGGATACTTGAAAAACCAAAAAGGGAAACTGGCGAATCTCAGAAGAATTTGAAAATATATGTTGTAGAAGATAAATGAACGCAGCATCAAAGAAATTATAACTTCATGGTGTGTATTGTATACTGCTATTACATTAGATCAATCATTTTAGCAATTTCTTGCCTTAATCTGAAGTTTACCTATCGAAATTGCTCTGTAAAAACTATTCCATAAATACCATGGACGTCATTCCATCACAAAAATGCAATGCAATGCTATTGGCCGAAAGTTTTGTAGGCAACCTCGTCTGTTTAGGGATCTTGGTTTGAAGCAACGTTCTGCAATAGTATGGCGTCCATGTGTTGTTGATCGTTTCATGACTCTCATCAGTACACAATACATTAGTAGCGCAATGCAATACTTTTTTTTTGTTCTACTTGAGGCTTGTATTTCTTTTGCATACATGGACTGATAACGCAGTTTATTTTTATTTTTTGTATGTGATGCAGAGTGAATTATTAAATCATTTGTACCAGACCCCTCAAAAGCTAGAACAAGGAATGTCCCAATCAACAGCGTATCATACATGAGGCTCAATTATATCTACAGAGTGTCTAAATGTCACAGAACTTTTTTGAGAAATATTTAGAGCATTGAGTAGAAACTGTTTGGTTTCAGGTAAAGAGTCTTTTCAGCTGAAAATATAGAAAATGTTACTTACTTGATAAAGTTATTCAGAATGGTAGATTATGACAACGTACAAAATTACAAGAAGATCAGTGTACCTTTTTCAGATAAAAAAAGGTAGGAGAATCGACTCTTTCAATATTTTGATGGATACACTAGTTCCAAAAAAGTTATGTCATTTTAAAGTAGCATATTGTGCAATAAGTGGCGCCCTCTACTAGTGACGTCAAAAGTAGAAACAAATTTGAATTTCTCGTCCACAAAAATTAATATTATAAAGATTTTGTACGAGGTCCGACCGAATAGTTTAAACAGTTTTAATTACTGGACAACCAATCATCATGGCATTGTACTGTTGGCAACACCGTTTTGAATATAATCTTACAAGTAGCCAGGCATCTGTTGATGTTACAGCCATTGCCAAGATATTCTTGTTTTTGTATAAGTAAATGATGTAAGCTATGATGATGCTATTAAGGTACTATGAATTATTTAAAAAGTTCAAGAAAGATCAGCACACAATCGAATGGCCAACGAGCGTCAACTGCGCAAATGAGTTTTAACATCAAATCATCGATTAGCTATCCAAGCTTATGAATCCAACATTTTATTTTGTTTCTTCATGAAATAATAACAAAACAATTTTGAGTGAGTCGTGTTGCAACAAAATATTTGCTGACTCATTGGATCAAAACCAATATCTTGGAGGCTGTGAGTGTACTTAAGAGCGCAAATAAATACTGTTTCTTAAGAAAAGGTGACAAAACATAGGTTTATGTGGAGACTAAAGTGTAATTGTCACAAATGAAAAGGCAGAAGTTCTTAGAGAGAACACGTTCATCAAGATCGAATATCAAGGCTACGTGAACTGTTTTCTTTGACCACAACGAAGTTATCTGTCATGAATTTCATCCACGAGGTTTAACAAGCAAACGATTCTATTATCTTAAATGGCGTCATTACATGAAAGCATTTTAAGGGAAGTACCTGAACTTCAACGCTATGGAGAGTGTTTCTTTCACCACAACAATAATCCTCTGTTCAGTTAACACTTAAATAACTATTATATGATTTTCCTCTTCAACCCATGTAGTCGTCTGATTTCGTAAGGAACAAAATTTTGACACGATAAAGGAAGTATCGATTAATACAGCACTTTTACGAGAAATGTAGTATTACTAGGCAGAAGGGTACTTTGAAGAGGATAAGATGTTGAATAAGTGAAGAGTGTCTAAGCTGTTAATACGAAGGAATTACCCCTTAAGAATTATACTGTGTGAGTGATTGCTGCAGCTAAATCCTCAGATTTACAGCTGAAGTGTTAGAAATCAAGCTATTTTTACATGAAATGGAATTTATAACATTCATAATACGCATGCGTGGGATTTTTAAAATCTGCACGAGATTCAACGAGATCATTTCCAACAACGATTTTCCTTAAGGGAGATCCTGCTTTAGGAGGCCTAAAAAACGCGTTTTTGGGGATTTTTTAGGATAAAGAAAAATTAACAAGTCTAGCGATCTTCTTAGAATATATTAATGCATATTTCAACATTAGAAAAAAAATTGTTAAGCAAAAAATTTTGAAACGGATCCAATTTTTATGCACATTTGTGCAGCACCTTGCAGCTGCAGTCTTCAATTGGCGGGAAAGATAGAGCTCGTCCGAAACAATAAAACTAAAGAAAATTTTAATTTTCATATATTTTTCTTCTAAGTGAACTAAGAAAAACCCAAAAAAGGTGTAAAATTTAAAATTTTTCTTAAGTTTGAAAAAAAGTGCTTTTTTAAATAAAAAAAATTATTTCAATTTGCTAAAAAAGTTGTTTAAAAATTATTTTTCATTAATATTTTTAGTTCAAATAGAAGAGAATACAAAGCTGAATCTTACAAGCTTTGGTTCGTTTTAATTGGTCGTCTAATTTTCTTTCAATCACGCCCGCCAATTTAGAAATATCGTAAAAACGAAAACTCGAAATTTCGAATGATCGTTGACACTTTCCAGGTCAGGGGTCTCCAACCGTAGCTCTCGATAAACATTCGTCCATGTACTTACCATGGGCGCTTGTTTACCGAGAGCCACGGTTGGAGCCCTTGTTGCAACACAATTCGGAGCTAGGGGGGACCGCGCGCTCTAGTTGCTCGAGCGCTGGTATACCAGCGCGTTTAGTGCTGTATCTTTGAAAATACTGCGAATTAGATCCTATAAATTTAGATACATATTCTTAAATTTATGAGCCTTCTAAAGCAGGATCCCTTCTTAAATGTTTAGGCAGGGATTGTCGATGACCGCTCGATTGGACCTTTCATATTACCAAATCAAATGGATGGGGTTCATCCCGAGTTTCTTCGAAATGATCTGCTTCGACTTCTGGACTTGGACTTAGCTGTTTGACTTTGAATATGGTTCTTGCACTATGATGCTTCCTCTCATTTTCGACGAAATTTTAATGAAGTTCAAGGGATATTATGGATTAGACGAGGAGGACCGGTACCACTGCCGCCACGATTCTTTGGACTTATTTTTGTGAGAATATTTAAAAAATAGTGTGACTTGTACTGTTTTTCCAATATTGAAGTTTGACTGCGCACTTATTTCGTTTTCTGGCTCTCCTCTAAAATTTCATATATTACACAAATCGATATCGAATTTGATATCTCAAAAACTACTGAATTTTTTAACATTACACATAGAACGTATTTTTTATTAATAATGCAAATAAACCACTTTTCAGTATGTAAAGCAAAATTATATAATAATAATATATCATCCCTTTAAAATGCAATTTAGATATATCTACCATATAATTTGTGTCTTTTAACATAAATTTCCATTTTTATGCCTTATTAATAATTAATTCATTTATGCCCTAAATATCGATACCCACAATTCACTTTATTAGAATTTAGACGAAAGTTTGAACAATACATACAACACAAAACATATTTGTAACATATTATTTCCTTTGTTTAGCTCTACATGGCATGCTCGGATATAGTTTTAATGACTTTACTGGGGATTCCTTTCACTCTATGTTTCGAATATCCCTTTGTAGGCATGGCTGCGCTGTTAATGAAAAAATCAGGTAAACAAGCAATTCGTACCACAGTGTGTTCCAGGATTGTGTGCAAATGGGAGAAAATTTTATTATTTGTTTTTGTAAAACAATGTTATTTTCCTAAAGTTTTCTACTTGTTCCTAAATTAATAAAATTGTTTTTTTTTTTTTTTTTGATATGCAGGATATTGAATGTTCAATTTTTGTACAAATTTAAATGTGACATGTGGTAAAGTACCCAATTTTCTAGACATCACAAATAACCGCTAAGCAAGGGTAAGGCTTCAGTTCTTTACATCATTTTATATCAGTGATTTAGATTAATTAATGAGTTCTGTAATTATGCAAAAGCTGCTTAATGAATTGTTATTAAAGTTATTTTGAATGTTTTAATGCTACCTGATATTTTAACATTTAAGTTTATAACGATTTGAACACCTTGCATGACATATCTAGTAAAAAATACCATTTGAAAAGTGAGCAACTGAGCAAGATATCAGCATTCATAATTAAGTGATGAACATGGATAATGGAACTGATGCTGACATAATTACGAAAATTAGAGGTATATAAATATCACTCAGGCAAAATAAATGAGACTCCCATGTTTTTAAATGTTAAAGTACCTACTTTACCTATAGCCATTGACTGAATAGCCATTGACTGAATAGCCATTGGACTGAATTGAAAAATTGAACGTAAAAATTAAAATTTATGTATACAGAGTGTTAAAAAAAAAAGTGTAAAATATTTCAGGAGGTAATAGTATGACACGTTTTTCATTAAACATTTGGATGGCTATTGTAGGTGACAGGTTTCTAGGTCCTGTTGTTTTACCAAACCAATTAACAGGCGCTGCTTACCTCAACTTTATGCAGAACACACTTTTGGAAGACATTCCTTTGAATCAGAGGCAACAAATATGGTTCCAGCATGATGGTGTTCCAGCTTATTTTTCCATGGCCGATAGAGAGCATTTACACCAAACTTTTCCACATAGATGGGTAGGAAGGGCCGGACCTGTTTTATGGCCTCCAAGATCGCCTGATCTAAACCCTCTAGATTTCTTTTTTTGGGGATATTTGAAGACATTAGTGTATGGTACTTCTGTAAATAGCCTGGAAGAGCTGCAGCTACGGATTAATCAAAAGTGTCAAGAAATCCAAACCAAGGAGGGTGTTTTCGAAAGAGTTCGAATATCGTTGAGACGAAGATGTCGTGCTTACTTGGAAATGGACGGAGAGCACATTGAACATCTTCTGTAACTTTGTTTTTTGTTTGTTAAAAGTTTCGTTTGTCGGTTTATTCCTAATAAAATAAAATGTTTGAAAAACGAATAGTGGTCCATATCTCCGCAACCGTTACTTTGCAGACCCATGTTTATTAAGACTTTTCTGCTTATTTTGGTTCATACTATTACCTCATGAAATATTTTACACTCTTTTTTAAACACCCTGTATAGGAAAACGGTAACATTTTTAAAATGTCCTCATAAATTACTTGTAGTCTCTAAATATGTTTTGCCTCTTCAGAACCCATTTGAACCATATACTGTATAGATACAGGTTAATTTAGTTGTAAATTGATAGTATATAAAATATCTGGAGATAGAGATTTCAACGCCTTTTACAGGAAAAGATTGCATACATTTTCAGTTTTGCCTATTATAAGTTAATTTGATTATCAACTACCTATATATTATTTTGTTATAACTACAATACTGAATCTGAAAGTGAATTTATATTTGTGTCACAATATATTTTTTTTCAATTGAAATATTACATTTTAATTTGTTGCAAAGATAGTTTACTTAAGATCACCGTATTTATCATCGTAAAATAATCAAATCTACGGTGCAGAAATCTCGAAAAATATACATCAAAACAAAAATAATATCAAAAATAAAATAAAGAACAATATTAACATCTACAATTAAATTTAAAAAATGTGTCTCTTCAAAAATTGACGGCTTTTTTTGTTAGTTATCCTTTTTATTTTGGTATCTTTGAATATCTGCGGGTGGAATGAGATGACATTCCTGTTATTTGATAAGCTCTAGATTATTTAGTTATTTAATTTCTAACTTTGTATTTGTAGAAAACATTATTTCAAGAATACGGCGCCCTTAAGCTAACTTGTATGTGTAATTTTAAACAACATAATTTTTTTTTATAAAACAAAATCAATAAAATACTTAATCAGTTTCATTTGTTTACAATTTTGTCAAAATTCTAAAAAATATTTTCAAAATTGAACTGTATTTGTACATTTAACAACATTTTAAAAACCAAAATTTTTTTTCGCTTTATAAATACGTTTGGAAATTTTTTGAAGGATGATTCCGTTGGTTCTTATTTTTCTCTATCCTCTCTTAAAATATAAGTACTTAGTCATTCATAGTTAACCTGTATGTAACCTGTTGATGTTTGTACTTTCAGGTACAAGTAGAAAAGTGTTACCAGAACATATGAAAGAAAAACTGAACACTAAATAGCTAAACGTAAGACGATTTATTGTGATTTATTATTCATATATTTATTGGTATAATAAAGATTAATATTGCAAGATATTTGTTTAATTTTCGCTTATATTCTGCATAGAATACACTAATGAATGAACATAGCAACAAAAGGAATATATTTTAGTAGGAGTGAAAACCTGCAAAAAAATAATAATAACAATAATAACAGCAATAATAACAGTAATAATAACAATAGTTCCTCTCTGTACTTCTTATTCTAATCATGAGGATTAGTACAGAAGTTAGAGACTTGTGTGGGAGAGGGGACGGTATATTATTATTTTGTAGGTCGTACAATAAAATGCAATAAAGGCATGCAATAAAACCTTTTATTGTTTAGACTCTTATAAAAACCCAATTTTACGCTGGAAACTATATAGTTTGAAAGTAGGATACGCATTTGAATCAGACAAATATCCATTTTAGGACGAAGTAAAAGGTGATAGTAGATATGTCTTTATACTAAGTGTAAGGGTAGAGGGTATACAAGGTTCAAAGTGAAGGTTTTCAATAGCCAAATAATTCCCGGATTTTAATGTACCTATACCGTTTCAGACGTAGTCTGTTGGGAGTTATCACACAGATAAGATCTATCAAATATATGTCAGCAGGGAGAATAACGTAATATATTATTGTTAAACGCACATAAGAGAAAATACAGAGACTTTTTCCACATTATTCTGCTCTTAATATGTATTAAAGAGGACATTCACCCTTAACATCTTAAACGGGAAGTGCTATTGTGTGAGATGTCATTTTAAAAGGCATTCAATTATTGTTGCAACGACATCTAGTTTTTAACTTTGGATTATCTGTTCTTGAGATATGTGAAAACGCGAGATGTATCACCTTGCACGTGCCTTGCATCTAATCGACACTGTTCCATGCTGCATCTGAATGGTCGCAACATCAACCTTACTGTAGGTAGGTACCACTGAATCTATATTTACAAAATAGGAAACAACTACTTTACGGACTAATGCCCCGACCAGCATTGAATAACATTCAATAACCTATATCAAGCAGCCGAAGTCATTCTTCAGGGATGCTACCAGACACATACCGATTCCGAGGGCTCTTATCAGTATGCCGTAGGTGTGGCAACCGACGACTAACCACGGTTTATTATGTCTGTTATACCCTACATAAGAGAATATGAATAAGCGAGACGTAACATAACGTATAAAGATATTGTATACTCTAAAATCCTTCTTAAGGGAATTACAACTCTTTAAAATTAGGGGAAAAGATAATATTTAACTTATTTTTTGGAACTGTGAACAGTTGTTTATACTATAAGTGTTACATGGGGTATTTTATAGCAAAACCATCAAATTAAACTTGTTACATAAATAGCTATTATTTTATATTTATTATTGTCATAAATTTGTAAGGATAAGCAATAGTGTCATTTAAAAAATTGTATCCGTTTTTAAATGAGATTTTTATCAAAATTATTCAATTTCAAATATTTGAATATAAATTTAATTTTTTCAAAGAAATATTTTCGCCAAACGTCAAGATTTGTCACATATTTATTCAAGTGAAATGTATCAGAAAGGTATTAGAAAATGTCAGGAAATTCTCTCCTATATAAAAAGTGACTTCACTTCAGGACCCAAACCTTTGAAAGTAGAGCGGGCAAATACTCTGACAAAAGCACAATATATTTGTTCCTGAGAAGGATAATTGAATTAAACTGAATAATACCGCAGAAGTTTCCAACAAATTGAAAGCTTTTGTAAGGCTGTAACGAAATTGACCTACGAGACTCGCCACTGACCCGATCAAAAATATTCTTAGACGTTTTCATTTGTACTTGGAATAGATGATTCTGCTTTGTATTATTTTGTTGTGTGCCAAACTGAACCGTGCTTTTGGCAGTGACAACACAATACAAATATATAATGTAACGGAGCTTCAATTTGTTGTTATACAGTATGCGCCAAAAGTATGGAATAAATTCAATAAAAACGAAACAATTACTTTTTGGGAAAAATCCTCGAACAGGTCGATTTTTAATTTAAAAAATACATATTTTAGCGTAAAATGCGATTTTCAAATGTCATTTGTTTTCGAGTAATGACGTCATCGATTTTTGTTTAAATGGCAACACCATAATTTTTTCCTTGATTCTGAAAGATCGTTTAATTCTCAATCAGACAGTACTAAAATTTTGCCCTCTTACATAGGAAAGTTTTCGAGTAAATGACGATTGAATGATAGAAAACGTAAATCAATTAAAATAAAACATAAACGTTATCAAGTTTAGTTTTTCGAATTCCATAATTCTTTTATGGATCACGTAGGTGAAAATCTTTGCAAAGTGTCATTGTCACACCGACATTCTAATAAGTATTGTAAGCGACACAGAAATTATTATTCAATTTAAAGTATTATGGCACATTTAACTGTTACTCAAAGAATTGAAATTTTAATTCTTATCGGATGCGGGAATATGGCTAGAACTCAGCAGGAAGTTTGCGATTTATTTAATGAAAAATATCCAGATCGCCCTATCAGCCAATCAACAGTCAGTAAGGTAGAGTCTAAATTTAGAGAAACTGGCAATGATCCAAAATCTGGACGTCCAAGCATTAATGAAAATCAGAAACAGAACATTTTGATAAGTATGGTGGATAATCCTCATAATTCTTCACGATTGGTTGTATTAAACAATGACACTAGTCAGAGCACAGTGCTACGTATCTTGAGGAAGGAAAAATATCATCCCTACAAAATTCAACTTGTGCAGGAACTCAATGAAGATGATCCCGATCGCCGCTTACACTTTTGCGAAATTCTAATGGATTTATGTCAAGGAAATAGAAATTTACACCGGCAAATACTTTTTTCAGATGAGGCCACATTTTGTCTGATTGGTACAGCAAACCGTTAAACTTGCAGATATTGGAGTCGGGAAAATCCTCATTGGATGGCAGAGGCACATATCTAACACCCTCAGAAATTAAATGTGTGGGCTGGAATAGTTGACAACAGAATAGTAGGGTCTTTCTTCTTTGAAGGAACCCTTACAGGACAAAGATATTTAGAGTTTCTAGAAAATGACCTTGTTCCAGCCCTTGCAGTAATTTTTCCTAACGATAATGACTCTGACATTCCTGACGATACCATATGGTTTCAGCAAGACGGTGCACCTCCGCACTATGCGCGTCCTGTACGAGATTTTTTGGACAACTGTTTTCCTGGGAGGTGGATCGGCAGACGCGGAGCGGTAGAATGGCCTGCAAGATCGCCAGATCTTACACCTTTTGACTATTTTTTATACTTGAAGTCAAAAGTGTACATTAATAAACCACGTAATTTAGAAGAACTTCAAAATCGCATTCGATACGAAATACGCAGAGTTACTCCAGAAATCATTCATAATGTGCAAGAAGAATTTCTTCACAGACTAGCGCATTGTCAAGAAGTTGGTGAATGGCAATTCAAACATTTAATTTAAGTATCAAATTTAATCAATTGTATTTTATTTTACATTCCTCAGAATTGTTACTTTTTTATGGATAAAATTTGCGTTTTCTAACATTCAATCGTCATTTACTCGAAAACTTTTCTATGTAAGAGGGCAAAATTTAGTACTGTCTGATAGAGAATTAAACGATCATTCAGAATCAAGGAAAAAAAATATGGTGTTGCCATTTAAAAAAAATCGATGACTCGAAAACAAATGACATTTGAAAATCGCATTTTACGCTAAAATATGTATTTTTTAAATTAAAAATCTACCTGTTCGAGGATTTTTCCCAAAAAATAATTGTTTCGTTTTTATTGAATTTATTCCATACTTTTGGCGCATACTGTATTGTATTAATAAATGGTAAACTATCAGTGATATTTAAACACCGTAAGTAAGATATACTTTGTGTTGCGTCCAAAATGTATAAAACTTATAAAATAACTAATTGAAAATCTTTGTGAAAAAAAGATATCAAAAAAATTAACTATATTTCGAAGAAAGTGTCAAAATATATATTCCAAGGTTTACAACTAGAAATCCACGCCATTAACCTTTTATGACACGGATACTCTTGTATTTATCGTTCATTCATAAATAACATGAACTTACCTTTAAGTACATTTTAGTTTTTATATATCGTTGCTATTCAACAAGTGCTAAAATATTAAACAAAATCAGACAGTAAACACCTGTTATGTGATCATTGCTGTTGATTATCAAGGTCAATGAAAATTTCATTCCTGTGTAAAAAAAGGAAGTGGTGGATTTAGAAGAAAGGTAAAGAAATGTTGTCAAAACAAAGAAACCATGACATTTATCTCCAACTTGGAAGAATTCCTACTTTTATCTCACCCATTTTGTTGATATGTTTTGAAAATATGAAAAATCGTGTCGTATTACTATAAAAATATTACAAATTTAGCCGGTTTCCTAATATTGAATAGTCAAAACGATGACAATTATGAAAAGTTATGATTTTAATGCTTTAGACGCTAGTTTACCTTGACTTTTCTTATTTTAATTATGATGATATTGTAAATAATCACTTAACATGTAACTCATGTAAAATTCACTAAATATGGACCAAAAAAATCGCAATAAAATTTGATCCACAATAAAAGATGCTTTCACAAAGTGCAGCAAAACACCTAAAATAATATTGAGTAATACGTCACGTAACATAATAATGATAAAGTAGGTTTATGTCATGTCTTTAAATTAGCTTAAATGCTTTCACAATATAGTAAAAAAATTACAAAAGCTAATAATAAAAAAGTATATGTAGATAGAGGGCGAACCTTAAATAAGTACACTATAAAAAAAGTTGCTGTGTAAACGTGATTTTCCAGTGTGTAATTTAGGATGTGTAAAAATTCCGTGTTAATAGTTTTACACACTATGGTTTTTTTGTACGTTTTACACAAAATATGTTAAAATTACTAGTATTATAATAAAATATACTGAATTTGTGTAATATTTACCAATGGTGTGTTAAAAGTACACCATTTTGTGTAAACTTAACACGCACACAACTTAATTGTGTTCTATATCCCTACTCCTGACTGGTTGAACACAATTGCGCAGCTGCAGTACATCAGCTGATCCAACACAAGTCACTACGCCATATTGGTCATGTAGCGGTGTTGTGTACAGTTACCTCTCGTTCACTGTGTTCAAATGGAGAATATTTAAATTTAAATTGAGGTTTAATCAAGGAAATTGGTAAGTACTTACCTAAGTATAACAAAATTACTGATAATTGTAATAAAACTAAAACTAATTAGATTATAACTCTTAAAAATATTAGGAGTTTACTCTGACATTTTAGATTACTCTGTAATCTAACTTTTTTGTAACTTTAGAGAAATAAAATTATATGTTCAGATCACTACCAGTTAATTTTCGTAAACTCCTGTTATGTAGTGCCTAAATCCATCTTTGTTTGTTGTTTCATTGTTTATGATTTACTAGAACATTATTAGTCCCTTATTAGAATATGTACTATTATACTGTTAATTTTAATACATACATATTTTGTTAGCATTTGAACAGAATTTTATTTCTTTAATAAAATCATAAAAAGTAAAATATGTTTTATTTTATAATTACACCATAATTCAGATAATTCTTTATATTGATACGGAAGCTCACCTACCTTGTTAATTATGTTCCTGTTTGCTTTTGAAATTATAATTTTTAATACATATATTCTGCCGTTTAATAAAACATTCCAGGCTATATTCAATGCATTCTCGACGATAGGCAGAACCTCTAGAAAATGTCAAAATAAAAGTATTTCAAAAATTATATTTATTAAAAATTATTTCTCTGGGCCTAAAAGGCCTGTAAACAGCTTTATATATATATACAAATTATTTCGAAAGTAAACAGGAACATAATTAACAAATTAAAAAGATAGGTGAGTCTTCCATATCAGTACCTATTATACAATCAAATTAACATGTTAATGTGTAAAGCCTACACCTTCAATGATACGAATAACACAGAAATGAGTAAAAGTTACACATGACATTTGTTATATTAACACAGTGGATTGTGTTAAATCTTTAACACACTGCTACATACAGAGAAATGTGTAAAAATATACAGAATTCCGTGTGGACCTCGATTAACACAGTATTGTGTTCTTTTGCGTTAAAATGTATAATTATTTTTTTACAGTGTACAAATATTTTAACTAGCAGTAGAGTTTACTGTGTAGAACACATATTTAATAGTTTTTTTTTATCAAATCCCTTTCTACAAATACCACTATGGTCTCCATTTATTTTGTACCTTGCCTTTGCTACAGGTTATTCCTTTGCCCTGAACCAGTGCATCGGTATCAACATAACCTCTTCGTCGACCTTGTTGACTGTGACTATCAATCCCAGAGGATAGGACAGAAACCGGACATTTCACCTACTGCCCGCGACACCTACCTATTACCTGTGCCTACGACACCACCTTCTTTTTTGCATGCGATTGACACTTAAATATTTTACCTTGCCTTCTCTTGATACTGAACATATACAACAGCTATTTATTTTGTATTTATTTTTAAAATTTGTTTCACCCACCACGAAACTACGAAGTACGAAATGGTTAGCACTGACATCTTGTTTGTGACGAAAATTAACTCTAAGGTGTTGGGTGAAAATCGTAGTTCTTTATTATTCTTAATAAAATAATTTAAGGGGATAATTTGTGTCTCTTTCTAACAGTGTGCAATGGTATTGTGAAATGTGGATAACTGTTTAAATAGTTGTTTTTCAGCAAGCACGCTTATGGATAATTTTTGGAATCAACAAAGTAACTTCCTAAATACTTTAACTGATAGTATAGAACTTGTGGAAATTCATTTTGTAATTATTTATGGTCAGTTAAGAAGTTACAGTGGTTGGGTTAATATTATTGCGTAGCGTATTACCTACTCAATTTTACTTATTACTAAAAATTATAGTTTAAAAAAAAACTAAAAAAACACGCTTTAATAGTAAACCGAACTAAAAAGTAGAAAATAATTTTGAAGTATCAAGAGTTTGTTACAGCAATAGAAAATTCCGACAATCAATTACGACTAATTAATTGGGAATAAGATTAAATTAGAAATTAAATTATTAATAAAATAATTCAATTATAGTAAAAAAAAGCGTGGGGTGCAATTTACTATATTTTCATAATGACTTTATTTTTATAAATAGCTGCACTACTGAAATAATGGTAACATTTAATATCAAGCACCCCACGCTTTTTTTTACTATAATTGAATTATTTTATTAATAATTTAATTTCTAATTTAATCTTATTCCCAATTAATTAGTCGTAATTGATTGTCGGAATTTTCTATTGCTGTAACAAACTCTTGATACTTCAAAATTATTTTCTACTTTTTAGTTCGGTTTACTATTAAAGCGTGTTTTTTTAGTTTTTTTAAACTATAATTTATTTTCTTAATTTTTAATCTCAAAACAATAACAAAAGTAATTATAATTAAGAGCCTTAATTTTTAAAATATCTTATATTTGACAATAAATCTAAATTCATTTCATTCATGTTTACGTAACCTTTCCATTTCATATAGTTTTTCTATACATTTTTTTTTTCTCCAGTCTCCTCTTTCTTTGTGTTATAGTTTCATTTTTCATTTTTGTTTGTTTTTATAAAATATGCAAATTAAAATTTTTGTCAACGTTCTCGTATCAAAATCTTTTTTTTTCTTTCTAATTTTACAAAATTTTAGAATCAAAACTTTCTTCAAAATTCTTGCCAAAATTTTCAAATCAAAATTTCTTTGAATTTGAAAATTTACGCTCTTCAAAATTTTAAAATTCAATGTCTTTTTCGAAATTTTTTCTAAATTTTTGGATTTTAAAATTTTTCAATTGAAAATTTTTTCCAAAAATTTTTATTTGAATTTTTTTATAAATTATCAAATTTTTATTTATTTCTAAAATTTTTTAAATTTGATTTTATCATGTAATTCCACAATCCAAAATTATTTACAAAATTTTGTATTTCAAAACTTTTTTAAACTCCAAAATTTTATATTTAGAATTTTTTTTTTAATTTTGAATTCTGTATTTTTTCGAAATTTTTTAAATCAAAATGTTTATTTGAATTTTGTTATAAATTATCAAATTTTTATTTATTTATAAAAATTTTTAATTTAAAATTAGGCGAAAACCGAAAACTAATTCTGTCAGGTCGCCATCTATACGTGAAAAGCAAGAGCACGAATCTATTACAGTCCCCTGCCCCTGCCTTGCCTGCTTGGAAACAACACTGATGGATTGTATACACTTAACCTGCAAAGTAATCTAAATAGTTTTTATTCTGATGATCCTAGTCAGGACATTAGAACAAAGTTATTAAATAATTGTATTGTCATCAGTCTTTGACCCCTGTGCAAATTTTCAAACTGATCAGACTTCTTGAAATTGGTGAAAATTACGCTGAAAGATTCCGTTACATACATACATACATACATACATACAGGTGAAGCTAATATAAGCGTGTTAAAAACAAGTAATTTTAAATTAGAATTAACCGCAAAAATTAAATTTACGATAAAAAATTATTTATTGTACAGACTATATGACAACCTGGCCTCCAGTAAATCATATAATAATAATAATAATATTGTTTATTTAATACATTATAGAAGAACAACAATTACACTAACAAGAAATATTAAATAAACAATGAAAACACAAAAGTCTCACAGAGACTTGAATGTGCTATAGAATACAAATAGTAACAATAAAATACAATATTTAATAAAATGTGCTTAATTATAATATATGTATTATATAAGCATAAATATAATCTGTAATTCTAAGTTACAGCAAACTAACCTCATGCAGTAAACAAAGTTTAAAGTTCAATAGGTAAGTACTAAGTAGTACTAATTATAAATAATATATAAATAATTAAATATATGCATACTTTATCCTATTCCAATTAGGGAATTTTTAATTTACGTTAATCATTGTTGGAATTTAAATAATTTATGTTTTCAATTCTGGGAGTTTCTAGCAGGAATTTTTTACATCTTTTTAAATGCCATTTTACTAGTATTCTTTTTAAATGGCTCGGGAATAAAATTGAATACCCTAGAAGCCAAATATGTATAACAACGTTGTCCAATCATTTTATTTGCTTTGGGTGGAATAAGGTTTGTCTTAGTTCTAGTATCTTAATCATGTCTATCCGGTAATTTTATTTCAGAAAATTGTCTAATTGCTAAAATTAGAAAGAACAACTGATGAAGATCCATTATAGATGACTCACTAAACAGTAACTCTGTAGAATAGGTAAGTTCTTTACAATACATAATTTTTATTATTCTTTTTTGGATTAATTCTAATTTATTGAGATGAAAATCTAAAACACCGCCCCAACCAATTAAACCGTACCTAAGATGTGGTTCTACCAAACAATTATATAATATTTTCAAATGTTTTGTGTCCGAAATATGGTTTATTTTATTGCGTCTGTGGTCTATCTGGTCAGCGGTGTGGGTATTTAAAAAAATAATATCTCCGCAAATATTTCAAATTTTTAAAAATGATTGAATTGACGAACTACATCTGCATTTAAAATACTTATACTTATTTAAGGTTCAACCTGTATTGTGGGGTAATTCATCGCTGGTCGGGGTTTTACTCCGTCGAGTGTTAGATTCACATAATATTGTTAATACCTAATAAAAAAGATGTTTATGAAAAAATCCCTTACTTATACTGTTTCTATATTACAGTTATTATAATAGAAACTTATCCTGCATATCTTTAACACGTGTGCTGGTAAAAAAAATAACCGTTGCAAAAGAACATATGATTAAATTATAATTTTCTACGTAATAACTTAGAATTAAGCTTGTAATTGCCATACCGCGCGCCTTGTTCCGTTAATAATTAAGTATCCAGGACTTAATAAAGATATTCAAGTGTAAGTTCCGTAAATTCCAGATACCGACACATTTATCCAATATCCGTAAAAGCCAATATAATCCGTTTAATTTTCCTCTGTGACTATGAGCCTTGAAAGCTCGTTTCCGGAGTACGCGCCATAAACAAAATCTAATTTTACAGTGTGTCATCCAGTAGATTACTTTAATTGCTTTTGCTGAAGAAAATTAGATATTATTGGGTACTTACAGCGCCGCGTTTTGCTCACAAATTATTTGCAATCGCCGACAGACGCGATGAAATCAATGTCCTGGTTGTGTTCTAAAAAGTGTCTGTAAAATGTCAAACAAATTATTTTTACAGGGTGCCTCAAGAGCGCTCCCCAGCGGCCGGTTATATACAGTACAGCCAAAAATAAATCGGAAGTCATATATACAAAAAATCTTGAAATAGTGTATTCTATACATACAAATAATTTCAGACATTTAAGAACTGAATAATGAATTTAGCAAATAGCAGGAATGTTACCACATGCCATTTGAAAATATTGAAAGGTACCAAAGTGAAACGAATATATAACGACATAAAGCTTTCTAACCAACAAAGGACAATGTTAAAAATAGCCGATTTTTGGCTTATCCTGGGAACGCATAAATCATAAAAAAATCAATTGATTATTGTTAATTAACATTAGAAATACGTCAGATAGTTGGGGAAATGCCCTAAACCTATATAAAATAGCTTTAAATGGATAATCATTAACTATTGTTATAAAATTCGTGTAAAATGAAAAAAATGCTTGAAAATGATTTGAACAGACAGTATATCAATATAAAAAGTGATAAATAACTGTAAAAATGTCCATTCCACCCCTAAAAATTAAAAAACGACTTTCAAAAGCTAATGGTGAGCTTACTTCGGCATCAAAAATAGATAATGCTTAAATGTTCAAGGGAACGCCTATTGTTGCTAGAAAAAAAATATAGATTACTGTCAAAAAATGCAAAAACTGATACTAGAGCACATTAAGTAAGTGGGGAAATATTAATTGCACCCCTAAATCTATATAAACTGCCTTTAAATAGCTTAAAATAGATAATCATTATTTATTGTTGTAAAATTCGTTTAGAATGAAAAAAATGCTTAAATCACTTTTAACGTTCATTTATGCTATTACGACCTGAAAAATGAGCGCAAGGATAAATTGCCATTTTTTCAGTACGCGCTCGCAAAGTGAGAACAATTGGCGCTATTTCGCCATTGAATGGGCACTTTTACAGTCATTTATCACTTTTTATATTGAGATACTGTCTGTTTAAATCATTTTCAATAATTAATGATTATCCATTTAAAGCTATTTAAGGGTAGTTTATATAGGTTTAGGGGTAGTAGTGACATTTCCCCAGCTATCTGACATATTTCTGGGCCATTTCTAATGTTAATTAACAATAATCAATTGATTTTTTTATGATTTATGCGTTTCCCCGAATAAGCCAAAAATCGGCTATTCGGGGCGTCGCCACTACTCTCGAAATGTTTGAGAAATTTTAAATCGCCAGTTTTCCAACAAGTGGATTGGCCGTGGAAAACCCATTGGCCTCCTAGGTCGCCTGATTATGCCTGGCTATATGGAAAATGATGACTTTACATAGATTTGTACATGTACTATCTGTTTCATTATATTCAAATTGTACATAAAAAACAGCAATAATTATGGTAGATTTACATAAATAATTTGTTCACTGTGTCCCTCAATTTTATAATTAACACCATTTTCATTAAGTCCGGTGGAAAACAGGGGACTCTTGAAACGAACACATTCGAGTCGAGTGCGCTCCGTGCTGACGGCACGCATACTTGAGAAAAACGCTAGGCTTTAGATTTCTAATCGTCCAGTTCAATGGTCGGAAAGCGGAAAATGCTGAGAGAGCTAATCTTGGAGGCGAGGTGACTGAGAGGCTCTTGTAAGTCTGTTATTAAAATATCCGACTACAAAGTTTTACTGCGATTCAGAGGGTTGTTTTATGGATCGTGTATGAGAAAACTATTTATATTTTTTGACTGACTTGGGAAACAAAAATTCGAATTTTAATAAATGTAGGAAAGTTTATTAACTAAGTTCCAAAAAAATAAAAAAAAACTATAATCTCCAGATTTTCAGTCAATAAGCGTACTAGTTTAAAAGGTGAGATATAAAAAATACATAAAAAAGACAATAAAAATAATTGTATTACACGAGGGGCGTTTCGCTGTCCAGATTTTGTACACCAAAATTCCTTCCTTGCGGAAAATGCACCAAAAAGCCTCCGAAATGCCACAAATTACCTCAATATGCTAAACAATTTTCGAAATACCCCCGAAATGCCCTAAACGTAACCGGAATGTTACCGGAATACCAGAAATACCACAAAATGCCTCTAAATGTCAGGAAATACCTCGAAAAGCCTTATGTTTTAGTTACCATTTTCTGTCTTAATTTATCATTTTTATACAGGGCATCCGTTGAAAAATAGGCCAAACCTTACCATTAGATTCTACGACGAAAATTAATTGGGAAAAGTCATGCAATGTTGAAGTTGAAAAATAAAAACGATTTTTAGGCATATCTATCTCGGAGATGCATTAAGGTATTTTTGTCTAATTGGGTATGAGGAGATCTAATGGCAACTTACTTCATTTGCTGCGACTTCACGTCAATATGAAAAAAACAGTGGCGTGCAAACTATATTTTCGATATTCTCTTCTAAAATAAATGCGCCACTGCATAAAGCCGAAATAAATAATGTTTTTAAAATTTCAGTGATTTTTCAACAAAAACAGGTATATTTGTTGAATATCGCTGAGAGACACCGTTTTTGAAAAAATAAACTGCGTTTAAAGTAGGCAAGGATGTGCAGTTCGTTAATTACGTAACTCCATTAACTTGCAACTTGTGTTATAGACACATATTTTTTTGATAATTAAATAACATTAACAATCATTATACTGTTTACATAATATATTTGAAGCATTACAGTTGTAAAATATATCACACAATTAAGAAAACTAAAATAAAAATATAAATATTTTTTGTATGGCATAACTAAATAATAAAATATAACAAGAAAAACTATGAAAAAACATTAATTAAACATTAATAATGTTTAAGATTATTTTCGATTATTTGACTAAAAACATGTTCGATATCTTTCTAAGAAATTTCTCCAAACAGTGAAAAATGATGGGTTCATGTTTCTCATAGCATTTGCAGCTGAAACTATTCTTTGCCATAGTTCATTTCTATTGTTGATAGAGGCAGCGCTATAAACCATGGCCTTAATATAACCCCAGAAAAAAAATCAATTGGATTTAGATCCGAACAACGTGGCGGTCATGGATGTTGATTTTCTTTTTCTATCCATCGATGACGAAATATGTTATCTAAATGCTTTCTTACTATTATAAGATAATTAGCAGGGGCACCATCATGTAAATATTACATGAGCACTAATGTTCAAAGGAATTTCTTCTAGTAGTTCAATTAAATTAGAATGTAAAAAGTGCAGATAATATTGGGCGTTTAAAGATAGATGCCCGAAGTTCATATTGCCCAAGAATCTGATCGTCAAATATTCCTAACCTAATATTGAACTTAAACTCATGCTGAAAGTGTCGTACAATGCTTTCATTTGGATTTTTTCGGCTCATATATGAAAAAAATCCCTTAACATATCTCCGAGATATGTCTGGTAATCGTTTTTATTTTTTCAAGTTCAACATCTCGAAAACTAAGCGTTTATGAACAACATTGTAAGTATATGACTTTTACCCATTAATTTTTGTCGTAGAATCTAGTGGATTTGACCCATTCTTTATATATTCCAAGCCGGCGCTGTTAAATACATATCTGAATTATATACTTCAATTTAGTGTAAATTTTCGAATTCGGCATGTTCAAAATTTCGTTACATTATCTCGAATCGCTGCCATTGAATATAAACCACTTGCAGGACTGACCCTAGAAGGCTCTAGCTCTCTGAGAGTCCGTTTGTCGATCTATGTTTATATAAGTTTTCTTCATATTTCTGGTCTGAATCGCCTGAAATATTTGCTCATAATTTCCGGACACCCATATAATATGCATGTATGCACCTAGATATTTTGAAAAGTCTTCTGGTTTGCAATAAATATCCTTTGTCAAGTTATCGACTCACCCTATACAAACATACTCTGGACCTGCTTTGCCTATTTACATCCGTTTTTAACTCTTATACAATGTGTACAACTATAGAAGTCGTGAGTCGAAGTGAATTAGGTTAGGTCTCGGGTTAGATTAAACTCAAAGCCGGTTGAAAACAAAGTTTACAAAAAACAGAAATAGTTACCTATTATAATTAAATAAATGGTTACTTACTTGCCTCGAACTTCCAGAAAATACCTCGAAATGCCCTTAAATGCCCCTAAATACCAGAAAATTCCTCAAAATGCCCTAAAATATCTCAGGATTCAAGAAAATGGCTCAAAATACCTGCAATGTGTACACCAAAATGCCTCTGCGAAACACCCCTCGGTATTACATAACGCCTATTATTTCTAGTAGCAATGATATAACATTTTCTGTGACATTATACTGAGTGCAAGTCATTACAATAATTTTAGGAGGTGATACGTGATTTATTTTTATATACCAAGTGTTACAATATTTGTGATAACTAATCATTTTATTTAACCGTGTTTTTCTACAATTATTGAAAGAGTAGAAGAAAATAAACCTTTTTATAACAAATATTTCTATACTTTTTTTACTATGAATGAATGGATTATTTAAATGATTTAACCAATAACATCCAAACTGGCTTCGTTAATTATCTAGAACTTCATAAACATGGTTTTTCTACTTTGTAAAAGCGAAGAGTCAAATTAAAACGTGGGTTTTATTTAAACATTTGTGTGTAGGTTTATTCAGATATTATTAAAAACTTACCTAAGCAATGCTCTTTTAGTTCTTAGGAAAAGTCTCTTGACTTTAACATTAGTTATAAAAAAAAGAATTTATTAAAAGAAGCCTACATTGAAATTGTTATAAATCTCTAATTATAGGGAATCACAAAACGGTATTTTAAAAATTTGACAATGAAAAATATTCGAAGTGGATGTCTTAATTTTATTGATTTGCGCTAGTTTTTCTGTTTCATCTTTTAGAAAGAGCTTGAAATAAATCAGATCAGAATGTTATAATGTCAAAATTATCAAATTAAGGGTGGAATTCATAGATCACACGTAATGTTAAGTATGCACTTATTTCACATGCAAGATATTGAAATGCATCTTATTTCAGTATACTTTAAATGAAACGTCATACTTAAGTGACGTGCTGACTATGTATTCCGCCCTAAATATTTCAAATAACGTAAGCTGCCAATGTCTCCAATGCCACAAAATTTTATTTTAGCTTATAATATAAGCGTAACACGTCGACAAAGTGCGTCATCCGTATACAGTTAAATATATAATCAATTATTTATTAATTACACTTTCCCCGTAAACAAACTTACAAATTTCGTCACAAACATTAATTAACATCTATGTATTCGAATTTCTCCTGCTAAAAATTAGGGCAGCCTTATCAAGACACTGTTTAAATTTCTCGTTAAAATTTAAATGTGCCTGGAGAAAGTAATTTAAGACATTTTGTTTATGTAACGAAGGTGACATTAATACAGTTGCCGCTGAGTATGATGAATGGCTTTGTATTTTCTTGCAAAGTACTTGCTGCATATTAATATTATTTTAGTTAAGGAATTTTTGAGTGTTCATCTACTAAACAACAAAAAAAATTAATATATTCCCGATTATACTTAAAAAAAAAACTGAGATGTGAGTTGGCATTGCAAAAAAGTGCGATTCTGAGATACAGGGTGTTGAAGTTGTTATATTGAAGAGGGTTTTTCTTAGTTATCTTACAATCGGCTAAAGATAAAATTTTCAAAATTTGTGCACGAGTAAGAATCAGTGGCGGCTGGTGAGATTTCAGGTATGCCATATCTCAATAGCCAGACATGGGACTCAAACCGTTGAGTGAATAAGTATACAAGAGCCGCAAGTCCAATGGCCCAAAACGAATTCATGCAGGTTCCCCACCACATTCTACCCCTGGTACCGCACCGTCCACAAACTATAGCACTGATCTGAAGCGCCGCCTAGGCCGATGTATTTCATTTATTTGAACTAACTGGAATCTGTCCGGCTGCGGCATTGCGTGACTCACTCAACAGCTGCGGCTTGATTCGGAGCCGAATTCAATTTGTTTTCTTTCTTTTTAAGATCAGGTAGAATTTGAATGAAGCAGATTTTACATGTGTATGCTTAATATACAGAGTGTCTCAGGTTTAAATAGCAGGACTTCAGGCATTTTTATAAGATCTCATTTTGAGACGAAAAGTTCCAATATATATATGGGTCCTAAAACGCTTCGTTTGTGAGAAACAGGATGCTCAATGTTATATTTGTTTTGTTTACTTATTTTTTAACTAAATAACCGCTAACAAAATAAATCGTCATGTTGCGGCAAAAGACCTATTGGAGAACAAATAATTTGACACCGAAAATCATCGCATATTGATTGCAGTGGTGGAGATAGAGGGGTATCTATTAACATTTTTATATAAAAAAGTATAGCTGAATTGAAATTTTGCAAATGTTTTCAAAAAATATGAAAGAACATGTAATTTTACCCAGAAAAGTCCCTCTTGTCTGAAGTCAGTAGGACGTGAAGTTTTGAAGAAAAAACGAAAATGCAGTTTAGAAGTCAAATAATAATTTTTAACATTGTGTTTCAACTAAATTAAATAGTTAAAAAATTAGGTTAAAATTGTTTTTAATTAATTAAATAGGAATAAATAAAAAAATAAATAACGAAAATCATATTAAATCAAAGTAAATATTCGAAATGTTTACTCATTCTAAAAGATAAGAATTTTCAATTTTTGGGACTTTGAGGCTCTATATAAGAACATGCAACGACATAAATTAATGAAATTTTGGGTATTTGGGTATAAAAAATATTTCCTGAAATAGAGTAATTTTGGAAAAATATTCAGACACGTCGAGTTTTAAATTAAATTTGCCACTTTTTGAAATAATTAAAAATTGTGTACAGTGGCGTATCATTGTGTTTTCTGGAATATAAAAAAGCTTTTTTTTTCTGAATATGGCGCCATAAAAATTTTGGTAAGTTACGTAAAAAATCGAGATAATTGGAGATTCACGATATCGTATCATAATTATTATTGTATGACAAATTATCAAATTTTGATACAGAAACTATTTTAATGCCTACTACTCGGCAATGAGGACTTTAAAATCAAAATGTAGCTATTAGCCTACAGAAAAATTATAGATAATAATTCAGTGTTTTGATATCTTGAAATTTCAATTGAATTTATCTCGAAATTTTTCTTAAATAGCATAATAAAAATTTTATGATACCATATTAAAAAAAAGTTCTTTCATATTCGAGGAAAAAAATTGGAGTTGCGATTTAAAAAAATTCTGCTCAATGATACCTACCTGTCCTTAATACTTCATCATTTCAAAAAGTGGCAAATTTAATTAAAAAATCGACGTGAGCATTTTTCCAAAATTATATTATTTCAGGAGATATTTTATGTATTCCAAACTTTTTATCGACACTGTATATGTGAAAGAAAGTTAAAACTTGAAAACCACAGATTAATGAGACAAATTTCACCTTTTTCAATAAACTGTATGGGAATTGCATTTTTAGTTAACAATTTTCTCTTATTGTTTATTATAATATAGTTCTGAGAAAAATGCACCTCACAAATTAATTTATATTTTAATTCATTAACGTCCATTAGAGCAATACATAAATTACCGCAATTTTTTTGCCACTCCTGGGCACGTTTACCGTCAGTAACTGGAAATTTAAAAAAGCTTATTCCTTTGTTTCGTCTTTTATTATTTAAACAGTTTTTATAAACACAGTTGTGATTAGCTGTTGTCATGATTGCAAAAAACACTACTACAGTAGAAACTAAAACTACAGATCACACAAAACTGTTTGCTAATAACAGACGAGCGGTCGATGTCACTCCCTCAACTGTTGGCAGCAGACTAAGAAATCTCGGGCCCAATTCTCCAGCAGCGCCATCCAAATCTCGAGCCCACCATAGCAGTCGTTTATTTGTACAGGGATGCGCCTCTATATAAACTTATTCACTCAACGCTCAAACCAAACTTTAGGGTATATGTACTGTGGCCATATAGAGAACTTTACTAGAAGAAAATAGATTTTACAGTTTACGAAAAAAAGTTGGAAAAAACGTGGGCCTCAATTCAAATTTTCAAAATTTCGAGAACAATTTTTTCCCATAAACTAGATGTAATTTTATAGATAGGTTTCAAGTTTTATTAAAAAATAACTATATTTGTAGAATTTATAGCATTTTGAAATATTTATAATGTATCACAAATACAATATTAATCTTCAAATTGCTGTAACTTTAACGAAAATTAAATTTTTTAAATAAAATCTGAAGCCTATCGGTAGAATTATGCCTAGTTTATGAAAAAAAATGTTTCTCGAACTTTATACAAGCCAATTTGGAAATCTTAGGTGAGGCCCACGTTTTTCGCAAACTGCAAAATCGTTCTCCTTCTACTGAAGTTTTCTATATAGCCACAGTACATATATACTAAAGTTGGGTTTGGGTCCCGTGTCTGGTTATTAAGATATGATATACCTGAAATTTCACCAGCCGCCACTCGTAAATATCAACCGTGCGTTAAGAAAAACGTAAAAACTGTTTCATTACAAAAGTCAGGGGGGCTATAATTTAGAAAGAAATGTGGTAAAAGCCAAATTTCTTAAATTTTCAATCTGTTGTAAAAACTACAAAGAATAATACAAAAATAAGGTATACTAGTAGAAATTCCACAGGAAGTATAGTTTTCGAGAAAAATGGTGTTAAAATTGTTTGTTCAGTAAAGCGGTATACTCGCGTCAAGAATTCAGACAGCTTACGTCACGGCTGACGTTACACATTTGTTTTTATTGTCAACGTAATTTTCGATATTTGGTCTCGTTAAAAACAATCATTTTTTGCAATTTAGTGCAATTTTTACTTTACTTTTAGTGTAGTATATAGTTTAATTACTATCAGTTGCAGTTTCTTAAATATTTTGATAAAAATATAATGAATTATTCATTTGTTCGTATGACGTAAGTCGTCTGAATTCTTGACGCGAGTATAGTTCAGGTTTTATAATTAGAAGATTGCGTTACTATGGATATAGTAAAATTTGACAACACAAATTTAAATTGTCATTGTATTTGCATTATTATTGTGAAAAGTTTCCTGGTCGACAAGTTCCTTATCCCAGTATGTACTTTTGCTGCAATTGACCGAAGGTTTAGAGAAAAAGGTACTTTTTTACGTCATAGTACTGAACATGCTCACCCACAGTCTGCAAGGACTTCAGATATGGAAGAAACTGTTTTAAACGCGGTTGAAGAAAATCCACATAAGAAGGATTGCTGCTGAATTCAACGTTTAAAAATCTGTAGTCCACAATATATTAAAAGAACAGCTGTTACGACCCTACCATCTAACAGAATACATGAACTTTTGCCACAAGATAACAATGCTTGACTACATTTCTGTAATTGGATCAGGAACAAACAGAATAAAAATAATGACTTTTCCAACTCACTCTTATTTTTACTAAAAATGGAGTAATAAATTTGCATAATAGTCATGAATGGAGTGACGTTAATCCAAAATCTACCATTGTGTGCCATTCTCAACATTAATTTTATATTAATGTGTGGGCTGGAATTGTCGGTGATCAGTTGTTAGAACCAGTTGAGCTAGCTCCACGATTAAATGGTGTTCAGTATCTACATTTTTTAGAAAATACTTTGTCGGAACTGTTAGAAGATTTGCCTTTGAATATTAGAAGAGATATGTGGTTTATACACGACGCTGCACCACCACATTATGTTTAACCCGTGCGACCAATTCCTAGACGATGGATTGGTCGTGGGCAGAATACACCTGTAAATTTGCCTGCCAGATCACCCGACTTAAACATTTTAGAATTGTATTTATGGGGAATTATGAAAAGCACAGTTTACGCGACACCAGTACAAACTCGGCAAGAACTATGGGTACGACTTCTGGAATCGTCAAATTTGGTTAGACAAGATGTTGGAGTTTTGCTTAGAGCACGGCAATCTTTTCTATGACGTACGGCGTCATAGAAGCAAATGGAGGAGAATTTCAGCACTTGTTATAATATTTAATAACTCTTTAATTCATAGTGACCATAATTTATGTGTACATATTTTTAACTAAACAACGTTCCTTTTTTTTTAATAATAGGAAAAGTTGCAATCTACTGTTAGACAATTTAAATTTGTGTTGTTAAATTTTACTGTATCCATAGTAATGCAATATTCTAATTGTAAGATCTGAAGTATACTTGTACCGCTTTATTGAACAAACAAATCTTAACTCCATTTTTATCGAAAACTATACACCCTATGGAATTTCAACTAGTATACCGTATTTTTCTATTATTCTTTGAAGTTTATAACCGATTGAAAATTTAAGAAATTTTGACTTTTACCATATTTTTTCTAAATTATAGCCCCCAGACTGTTCGCAAGCGCGTCCTTGTCTTTTGTAATGAAATAGTTTTTGTGTTTTTCTTAACGCACGGTTGATATTTTACTCATGCATAAATTTTGAAAATATTATCTTTAGTCGATTGAAAGATAACTAAGAAAAACCCTCTTCAATATAACAAGTTTAACACCCTGTATCTTGGAATCGCGAAATGAAAAATGTTATATGAACTACCCCCACTTTTTTTCCAAGGCCAACTCACACCTAAGTTTTTTTAAGTATAATCGGAAATCCCTGTATATAGAAACAACTATATACCCATTCAGCTATTTTTCCGAAGAAAATTATTCTCTTTTATGTTCTTTAAAATAGTAACAATAAGTAAAATGATTGATTTGTGGTGTTTTTAGGTACAGAAATCTCGATAAAATAAAACACGTAGAAGAAAAGTAGTATCAAAAATGAAATTCTTGTTTATTTTTAATCAACTTTTGCTATTTTAATTCGCCTCCAATATAAAATAACTTTTAAAAGGCGTTTGTAAGACACACATTATTTTGTTCTATTTTTAATTTAACTTCAATTAATTTTAATTTTTATAATAATTTTTAATTAGTTATTTGATTCAACTTGAAGGAGACCACCTGAAGAAGCAATCCTAAAAATGCAGAAATAGGTCAGATCTCATCTATTGTGGTTGAATTTGTCGTGTTCCCACTGCCAAAAAGTGAAGTTAGATATTTATAGAGTGTTTCATTAGCAGGTCAGTAAATTAGATTATTTTCTTTAGATAACTATTGAATAGAGCTTTGTCTGTGGAATTGTTCATTAGCATACCTAGATGTTTGGTATCAGAGAACATACATATGACTTCATTGATAGGAATTGTAGGAGATTTGATTTATATTAGCTTAAAATACCTTTCTAAAACAAAAAAAAATGTTACAAAAGCTAATAATAAAGAATATATGGGTAGATATTGTGGGTGTAATTCAACGCAGGTTGGGGCTTTTGTCCACTGAGTAGTTAGTTTCACACAATATTATTAATACATAAAAATATATAAAAAGTACACCTTATTGGCCATCCTTCTCTAGTGCAGATAATTTCTCTGTAACGTTAGTCGTACCTTATTAAGGAGCATACCTGAGTATGACTTATAAGTGGAAAGGGCTCAGACATATGTAGGATTTCACTAACGTTTTATTGCCTACTTCGCTTCCCGAAAACGATTCTATTATAATATGTATACAGTATGCGCCAAAAGTATGGAATAAATTCAATAAAAACGAAACAATTATTTTTTGGGAAAAATCCTCGAACAGGTCGATTTTTAATTTAAAAAATACATATTTTAGCGTAATATGTGATTTTCAAATGTCATTTGTTTTCGAGTAATGACGTCATCAGTTTTTTTTTAAATGGCAACACCATATTTTTTTCCTTGATTCTGAAAGATCGTTTAATTCTCTATCAGACAGTACTCGAGTGCAGTGCAGTGGAGACTACGATGTCAGTGTTGCTTGATGTAAATATTTTCTTCACACTGAAAAATTTTGACATACAATTTGAAAAAAAATCTGATTTACTTAATTTTCTATACATTTTATATTCGATTTATAAGTAGTCGGATATCATGCTCTGTGCTTCAGTGTAGTAAAATGTTGTTACTGCTATTATTCAGCGTAGAGTAAAACAATAGGCCTCTGAAGACTATAATATCTACTTAATTTCTAAATATTTACGTCAAAGCTGCTTTTTAATAATATGCATTATGCATATGCATTGTTTTTGAAGAAATGTTCAAATTGTCAAGTTCTGAGAAAGAATCGGAGTAACTATAACGTTATGTATTTATAGATTTGTGTTTGTTTTACTGTTTTGACATGTGTTATTGTAAATTAAATTAGATAAGCGTCAGGTGCTATTTGTTCGCCTAATTTGGATGCGTTGCTATCTGAGTTGAGATATTTTTATTACACCTTTCTTACCATTTATAAAAGCTAAAAATTTAGTCAGGGTTGCTAATAATATTACTCTCCTTTGTACGAACAAAATTCATATGACAATTTAAGTTTTAATATTTGCTCTAAGAAATTCAAATTCTGTGCTCTTATATCATTTCAAAATAAATATTCTCCGATAAGATATTTTTCCAAGCTACTGCTCGAAGCAATAAAGAATTAAATAAAGCGTTTATGCCATTTCGTGAAATTTATTGCACAACATTTACTGTGCTATTAAGAGGACAATGCTCTGCCTCTTCGCCTCCTCATAAATAGGCTATAAAGTGGGAAATCAGCAGTTCTTAGATGTTGACATTGAGGCCGTTATAGTAAATTTGTGGGGTAGAAATGCGAATATAAGAGTGACGCAGTTATTTTTCCTTTTTTCCATTAGGTTGCCTTCTATTTATTATACGAATCAGTCCTGACAAGTCTCGGTTCAACAGAATTTTACAAATGTTAGAGAAGAGGGTGGTGATACAACCACTTTGTTTTTCCTTAGTAACTTGAAGAAAAATATGCAATTTATTGATCTAAATGTATTAAAAGCTTCTTAGAATAAAGTAAGCAGTTTATTGAAGATTGTACTAAACTTCAGGGTATTCTGAATGTTGTGGAGGAGTGGTGTGTAGACAATAACCTTCTTTTAAATATAAGTAAATGTAAGGTATGTTTCTTTACTCTTAAATCACAGCCGTTCGTATTTGATTATACAGTTAATTTAGAACCATTAGCGCGTTGTAGTCAAAGATCTGGGTGTACTTTTTGACAATAAACTCTCTTTTTCTGAGCATATTATTCAGGTAGCTAATAGCGCATATAAAGCGCTAAGCTTTTCTTATTAGAAACACCAAATGATGATATAAACGCCCTTAAATGTATTTGCTTTTCGTTGGTGCTTTCTAAGCTTGAATATTGTAGTCTTATTTGGTATCCTCACTATAATTTACGTATCCAAGAGGTAGAAAAAACGTCAATTTTTTAAATTCTGGAGGGGGGGGGGGCACGAATATAATTTACTTTTGCAAAGATTTAACATTCAATCACTTAGCACTAGAAGAGCACTAGCAAGTTTATCATTTCTACATAAATTATTTCATGGCAATGTTGACTCTCCTGCTTTATCAAGTTTGTTCGCTATTCGAGTTCCGCGTTCTGGTTCTCGAAGTAATGATTTATTTTATTGTCATAATGTTAGAACAAATGTTGCTGTATATGTAATGTCCAATAATTTCAGCTGCATTAGTGAATACATTGATATTAACGCAGCTTGAATGATTTATTATCTTTAGGAACTCTGTCTTTTTAATACTAATATTATTATTATTATTGGTATTGGTAAATTTTACAAAAATGCTTTAGCAATGTATTTTAACAACTATTTGATAGAATTTACTATATGTGGTGTAAATTTTCAAACTACAGGCTTTTTTTCATATTTTTTACATTCAGATGGAAAATTTATTGTAATTAAAAGAAATAAATGATACAAAAGTTTTAGGACTCTCCTTTTGCACTCTTCTTAAAATTAATAAATACAAATGTCCATATGATTTTTGACATTTATTTGTTTATTTAAATTAATCCAAAATATTTTAGCTTTTTTATATTAATGTTTGGACCGCCATTTATAGTTACCATCACCTAAACTACTTAAACCTCTGTTTCGATAGGTTCAAATTTATTAAAAAAAAATATTTATCAAAAGTTGATATACCTATGTGTATCTCTGCATCTACCATTTAGAGAGAATAATCCAACTCTCGGGGTAACTATGAAATTATGAATGAGGTTAATGAAAAATTGTATATGCTTTTGTAAATAAGTCAGATCTCATCTATTGTGGTTGAATTTTCAAGTTCCCACAATTTTAAAAGTGAACTTAGATATTTATAGAGTATTTTGATTACACCAGTTTAGTAAATTTAGCTAGATTATTTTTTTTAGATAATTATTGAATAGCGCTTTGTCTGTGGAATTGTTAATTAGCATACCTAGATGTTTAGTATCAGAGAGCATACATATGACTACATTGATAGGAATTATAGGAGATTTGATTTATATTAGCTTAAAATACCTTTATAATTCAGTAAAATATGTTGCAAAAGCTAATAATGAGGAATATATGGATAGATAGAGTGTAATTCAACGCTGGTCGGGGCTTTAATCCGCAGAGTAGTTAGTTTCACACAATATTGTTAATACCTAAAAATATATATAAAAAATATAATTCTAACAAAAAAATTTGAATAAAACACGTATTCTTGTATTGAACAATTAATATATTATGTTCATAAGGCTCTTTATATACTACGAATGTTGAATCAATGACATCAAGATCAACGTTATGTTTTAATTGGTAAGAATGGTAAATACTATTATAAACTTAAGGTCGGCATTCTAATTTGTGGAGAGGATGGCACAGGGGGGTGTATTTAAAGTAAACTGTCTGACCGTTACAGTGACAGTGCTAGTAACCAATAGTATATAGTGTGTATATATAGTACAATATATTCTAAAGTCTTTTATCTTTATGGATGCGAAATTTGCTAATATTTGCGCGATGTATTTAATAGTGGAGAAATCTCTATATGTAACGAATTTTGTCATTATCACGGTGGATTGTCAGAAGCTTAACACAAACTTATTAACACCACATAATAACAAAAGTAGCAATACTATTTTATACTGTTTTACTGGTTGACGACAAAATTCATGTCAAAATCCGTCAATTTCGCGTCCATGAGGACAAGGCTTAAGTGTGATATCCGCGGAGTGCGCATCAGGTAGGTATTAGTGGGTGGTCGTGGGCCATCGCCGTCCAAAAGGACGGCAGTCTTATTTGTGGAGGGGGTGGCACAGGGTGGTTTTTAAGGTAAACTGTTAATGTGCTAAGTTCACTCAATGCGAACTCATTTTTAATAATTTTGTGTGCTTTGAACCCTTTTCAAATAACACGCTTAGGTGTTGTGCTGTGAATTAGTCCCTCTATTATTTTCGACCTTGGGTAATTGATAATACAAGATAAAAATATTAAATCTGAAAATAACTCACATTCGTTCATTCATTCATTTTTCTTATCTAACGCCTCGAAATTAGCAAAAACTGTTGTCCCTTTTTCTACTAAAATAATGAACGTTATGCAATACAATTAGTTTTGTCATTTTTGTATATTTTTTATATCTGAATGCCTTCAAATTTAGTACGCATATGAAATACTGTTCCTCGCACGCTTCGTCCGTCGCGCTTGTCTACAAGCTAGCGATGAGTCACTTTCTAGATTTTTGGTGGTTAGGTATAGATTCCTTCTATTATAAAGGTTTTAAACTGTAAATAAATGCGAAAAATAAGGTCCGTGTTTCATATAAAATAATCTAATTTGAACATCCCCTGTAAAGATTCTACCCCTTAAAGAAGTTGACAAAAAAGTAGTTTTTATTATTTTTTTCTATTGAAATAACAAAAAAGTGACAGAAACTAAATTAAGGAAACATTATCTGTTGTTGAGAAAGCAGTCAGTAAACAATTTGTTGATTTTCTCTTACGATTGTAAGGGATAGATTCATACGTAACTTTTTTCTTATCGCTGCCTTGTCATTTAATTCTGAGTAAAAAATCATTTAACTTTAATTGATTTACATATCATGATTGAAAGCGTAGAAATATAATCGTAGTTTAATAAATCTAGTAGTTCCTTTGCTTTTATTCCTTGAGATGTTTCTTCGAGATGATTTTATCATGCTTGAATGTTTCTGAAAATAAGACTAGATATTTTTTTGCTATGGAGAAAATTAAAATGGTTAAAAAGATTATATCTTTGACAGCCAAAATATTTTATCGAAGTAAGTACATCAGAAATTACGGAACAATGATTCACTCTAAATTTAATGTGAATGAAAAATTAATATTAATTGCTTGCCAGAGACCAACCCTTCAACTTTCATTCTTGAAAAAGAGAGGTCATTAAAATTAATATCAAATGAGTTCCAAGTCTTTGGCAATTTATTACTTTAATAATATCTTTTGTAAAATACATTTCGTAAAGTAGCTGTTAAATTTATTGAAAGCTACATATGCAGGCAAATTTTCTTTACTAGAATGAATTTAATTTTATATCCGAGTGCTACATATTTAATGATCTAAAATGGAAAAGAAATCAAATATATGTTACATTTGAAATTCAGTGATTAATCGTATTCAAAATAAAAATGAATTCAAGTTTTGGAAATGATTTTATAGTATTAACACTATGCACTTAAATAATGAGACCAACAATTCGCTCTTGCTCGGGTAAAGAGGTATAAATCTAAACTTATTATTTTGAGACAATTGATGAAGAAAATTTTGCGTAGCTTTTATTTTCTATTTCAAATTTTCAAAAAAAAAGTACTACAGTTTGAAATATAAATAAATTTAACTGACATAAACTAACTGAAAGAGTAACACTGTACCTTTAAAAAGTTAAACATTTTAAAGAAAAATAAAGTTGTATCCCTTTTCACAATTTTTTTATCTCCTTTTACTCTAACTCTTCTTCTGAGATTTCATCATTGTCTGAATACAAATCTTTCAAAATTTTTCTGTAGGTAAATTTCGGTAGAAATCGTGAAATAACTCATCAATATAGGGCAATAAATTCTTCTTCTTCTCTTCAGTAATCGAGTGTGGATATTTACAGTTTGGAATTTATGAGACAGAAGTTTGACCTCTTTTAAGAAAACTCATTGTTTGGAAGCAGTCATGCGTATCATGTGTAGTTTTATATAAAAATTTTGCAAATGTTTTGGTATATCGTATCCACTTTATATCTTAATCGATTTTTCTTAATTGAAAACATTTTTTCAGAAGAGATACAAAGTCAAAGAAGTTATTTTTTTTCGTCTCAATTACTTTGAAATTAGTTGTTTTACCCCACAATCTTACGAGCATCCAGTCACGGGGATGTTCAATTTTTCCATCATATTTCCTTTTCTTTTTCTCTATGATAGAACGATCGTTATCACACTCCATTCTAGAATAACCTGGGATTAGAAACGTATGCTCCACAGTTTTAAAATTTAATTGTTGCATTAGAACCAGAAACATGGCGACCATATGAGAATTCTTATTTTGACCACCACAAGCGTCCGAGTACAAGGTAACGTGCTTGATATGTGATGGTAAAGCTAACAATACTTGGTACAAACAGGATGCTATTTGATTTGCTCCACTGCCTGACATTGCTTCATACCACATGCAACAGATTGTTTCATTATTATTCAGTTACGTAAAGTTAAATTAGAAGTCCAGAGTTGCCTTTTATAAAAGGCAACAGAGGTAGTAATATCTGGTGTGGGTAGGCATTGTTATAGGTCGAATGTGAACAAAAGTTTTGACTTATAGGCTTTTTCTGCTTAATCTTGATGTCTTTCTAACTCGGTCTTTCATTTATCCTTTTTTTCTAATTTTTGTTTGAAATAAGGCTATTCAGTTTATCACAATTCTGGCATGTATATTGGCTGTATTTCTTAATACTTATATTAATTTTACGAAAAACAATTTCATAAATTTTTCTACTCACTGGTTGCTTAGGAGCTATCCAAACTTTATATGTACTCGTCATAAAGTCGAGAAAGTGTATAAAATGCTGGTTGGAAAGGCGTATCCGCAGGAACAATAGTTTATCTTGTACCACACAATATTATCTGGTTACTTTTTAACTCTTATATAGCACAAACACCTGTTCAAATACATGCTCACAACTTGAGAATTTACGCATTAAAAAGTTATAATCATGGCTACGTATTTTCAACTACTTCTAGATATTTTTTTACTGTTTTAGAAAGGTATTTTAAGCTAATATAAATCAAATCTCCTACAATTCCTATCAATGAAGTCATATGTATGTTCTCTGATACTTCAAATAATTTTAATTTTTATAATAATTTTTATAGTTAGATATTTGATTCAACTTAAAGGAGACCACCTGAAGGAGCAATCCTAAAAATGCAGAAATAGGTCAGATCTCATCTATTGTGGTTGAATTTGTCGTGTTCCCACTGCCAAAAAGTGAAGTTAGATATTTATAGAGTGTTTCATTAGCAGGTTAGTAAATTTGATTATTTTCTTTAGATAATTATTGATTAGAGCTTTGTCTGTGGAATTGTTCAATAGACCTAGATGTTTGGTATCAGAGAACATACATATGACTTCATTGATAGGAATTGTAGGAGATTTGATTTATATTAGCTTAAAATGCCTTTCTAAAACAGTAAAAAAATGTTACAAAAGCTAATAATAAGGAATGTATGGGTAGATATTGTGGGTGTAATTCAACGCAGGTTGGGGCTTTTGTCCACTGAGTAGTTAGTTTCACACAATATTATTAATACCTAAAAATATATAAATACTTCTAGATACTTTGTGACTTCTAAGTAGCTATGCTGGGTTTTGAAACGTGTCAGTTCCCCAGTGGGACGATCTTTTTAGGATTACAAGACTAGAAAATGATAAATGATCGAAGCAGCGACTAACTTATGTTACTAAAATATCACTTCAAAATTGCAAATGGTTTTAATAGATGCCGCAACATTCAGGGAACCTTGATTGTTCGTTGAAGGTCATAGAACTTTTTAAATAATGTTATCGATACTTGTAGAAGTCTTTAGAATCATCACGCACAACTACAAAGTGCGTATCCTCTTAAATTGACCATGAAGTAAATTTTACCATGTAGTTTTCCAAAGTTGAAAACCTTCATGCTGTTCGTGAAAGAATATCACCACAAAATACATTTAAACTTTTAAATTACTTTTAAAGAGTATATTTTTTATGTAGAATTGAACGTTTCAGAATTTTTGTAAGCATAGCTCAATAGATAAAATAATATTTTGATTTACCTAAATAATACGGTGAAACTAGCGCCCTCTAGGAGCAACGTCAAAATAAGCTATAAATTCGTAATTCTCGCACCAAAAATCCAACGCTACAAATTTTCAGTCATGCTATCAAAACATTCTCAATTATTGATAAATTTTAGAATAAAATATAAACCTTGAACACCTTCTTAAACCAGCAACATTGTTGTAAGTTATAATGAACTCAAGAATAATATTTTGGTGTCTAGTATCTCCAGCTCAGTGTTGACCCATTCTTTCTGACTTAATCTTTATATATCATTATTATATTATAAAATATTTAGCAAAATCTGAAAATATTGAGATGACAATATTTTTAGAATTTACTGTTACCGCTTGTGTGAAGAGAACAAACTTTAGCTAATTTATAACAATCAGGTAAATTACAAGTAAAAATATTCATATTCCAAAAAATTCCAATTTAATCACATGCAGCTTACTTGAGGGAGAATGAACATTTCAGGAAATTTTTGAGTTACCATGACAATAAAACAAAATATAAGCTTCTAATTGGTTAGAAAACGTTGATGTAAAATTTTCTCTTATAATATCCCTAGTGCTTACACTTTCAGTAATTAATTTAAGCTTGTGGAATATTCGGTAAAAAAAATTCACACCGAACTAATTGTGAAGGTATAAATGGGGTATCATGACTTTGTAATTGAGAATAATTAAGTTTAATATAATGTATAACAAAAATTTACTGTTTTTGTTTTAATTTATATATAGAGCATTAAAGGCTCAAAAATAAAAAATAATAGAGCAATCCAACGTGTTGTCACCTTGCTGTCAAATCACTTTAAAAATGGCATCTGTAGGACAAATAGTGCGGACACAACAAAACAAAACCACTATAATAGTCTAAATTATCCATGGTATTACGAAATAGGCATAAAATACAAAGAGCAATCACACCAGTTGACAGTTCCACACAAAAGCACAAATTTCTACTTATTATCATATGTCAAGTTTCAAGTTGTCAAAATGTCAATATATAAACGTCAAATAATTTCCAGTGTCAATATATGCAGCTTACCCCAAGTGGGATAAAAATTTCTGCAAATTTTTTTAAATTGCCATGGTAACGGAACAAAATACAAGCCTGTAGTTAGTTAGAAAATGTTGGTGTGAAATTTTCACTTGTAATCTCCCTAGTGCTTGGATTATTACAGGAAATTTTTTCACAAACGTTTTGAAAATTATCCCGAGTCGAAGACGAGGTAATCTTTCTTTGACAATAAGATTATTTTGAGATGTGGAAAAGGAAGCATTAGTTGACCATGAATGTTTATTGGTATGTCAAAAATTATACCACGTTAAATTTTCAAATTTTGTGAGGTCAATTGAAGTGTTAAGTAAAAATGTTGTGTTTTTTGGAAAGAAAAATCAAGAGATTAGCAAATAAGTTGAAAATTTTCTGCCACAAAATACAAAGAGATGTATGAGATGTATGTAAGAATTCAGATGTCTTACGTCACGATTGACGTTACGTAATTTTGTTATTGTCAACATAATTTTCGACATGTGGTCATTTTTTGCAACATACAATGCAAACATTTAGTATAATACATATAGTTTCATTACTCAGCAATTTCTTAAATACTTTGATTAAAATATAATGAATTATTCATTTGCTCGTATGATGTAAGTCGTTTGAACAGAAAGAGCTCAGATGGATACGGAGAGTGGGGTGAAAGTTATGTGGAATAGTACAGCAAAACAGCTAAAAGATATGTCAAGTCTATCTCATGTGTCATTGTTTTGACATAAATATTTCCCCTTATTTATATCGTTCATGGTACCCTGGAGAATGAACATTTCCGGAAATATTTTGGGTTTCCATGGTAACCAAACGACTTTCAGATTGGCTAAATATAAGTGTGTAAAAAAATTCCAGGAATAATTTACACTCGTGTAGTAGTGTGGTATTCGGTAAGAAAACTTCTCAAGTATAAATCATAAAGAGAATCAACAAGTTATTATACAAGAAATTAAAATCCTAACCAGATAACAGCAGAAAATCAAAAGCAAGTGTATGGAAACAATTTGTTGAATTTTGCAGCTATACCCACCATATTTTGCCAAATAAAAACATTACTAACTTTAGTTCAGTTCAATATCGTTCTTTGGTAATTTTAGGTCACTAAAGGTGGTAGAAATATATTTTTTACAAGTAACACAACGCAATTTCAAAGAAATGTAGGTATATCTACCATATAGATAAGATGCCAACGTGTAGATCACACATGTTTACCTTCTCAACTGTCAACAAATTTTCACTTAATTATCGCTTCGCGTTGAAAAAATTTCCGGAAATTTTTCTGGTTGCTATGGTAACGAGTTAAAATAAAGGCATCCTATTGGTTTTAAAGTAGAGGTGTGAAATTTCCAATAGAATTTATAAAGAAAATTAAGGTTTCCTTCATTCCTAGCTGCTATATCTTAAGTAAAATTTGGTAGTTATTATTCAGCTCCTGCGTAGGAATCAAAGCCCTTGACTAGGCATTTAGGGATGTCTTTAGCTTGGCGGAGTTTACGGTCACGAGATGCAACATAAAATCTACCTCCGCCATTATTTCTTTATCCGGAATGCGCAGCGAGATTGTAAAGCAAATGCCTTTCCTTCTTCGCTCAGGAGCGGGATTCCTTGGGGATTACCGGTGGAATGAATACTTAGGGAACGGCGCATCTATTTTTAAAATAGGAAGCCTGCGAAATCAGTCGACGATGTGTTAAGAGTAAATATATTGAAATAAAATGCTGCATTTCGCAATATGTGCTCTGTTTCGCCATATTTAGCCCCAGCGCCGAGATAGTCCGTTTGGTTTTATTTCTGTTCCGTGCCGAACAGGCAATGATATCTGACACACTTTTATATAGGGTTAACTACGACTAACTACAAATATTTGAAGAGGGGATAGAGGAAAATAGGAATTAACAGAATCATCCATTAAAAAATTTGCAAACTGACTTATAAAGCGATTTATTTTAAAACCTCTATTTATTTATTTATTTATTTATTTATTTATTTACAGTACACCACCCGACAGTTAGTACCAATTACTGGGTGGAAAAAACAGCTAATGTTACATATATACGTAAAAGAAACGTAAACGATGAAAAGCATCAAAATACATATATAATAAACATTTTTTAAAACTACAAAAAAATACAAAAATTAGTTAAAAGTAAAATACATAAATCAGTTCGGCGAATTCTTGCTTAAAGAAACTCTCTTAATATGTGAAATACTATCAAAAAATATATCCACAAAGTTCTGCGTCCGATGATAATAATAATAATGTCTAAGTACCTGATAGATAACAGTTAATCCGGTTAGCTGCAGTATTTTGTATTCGTTCCTCGTCCTTTCGTCGCACACTGCCAAAACTACATTTTCACTCCTTGAGAATTCGTCATAATTTTATCCGACATAAACCAATTTATTTAATTATTATAAACCGTTTAAAACACAGATTAGACGTCTAAAATTAGTCACTTGAACATAACCTAGAATACTGCATTGCTAGTTGCATACTCTCTAAACCTCAAAGAACAGTTAGTTATTAAGGGTCTAAGAAATATTTTTACAGAACACTGTAAACATCTTGGGATGTTATAGTTTAAAATATTACTAATAATTTTATGCAAACATCGTCAATTACTGTTAATATTGTTGCTATTATTAGTATTAACAGAATTTAATTCCACAACAACACAAGAAGTAGAAGTAGTGACCTACAGATGTCGTCTAATGTCGTCTGTAGATGTTAAATATTATTTTATACGGTTACGTACTCTGATTAGTTTGAAATAATTTTTCAGTACTTACTTTTCGCAAATTTAATTTTTCGCGTATTTTTTGTGTATTTACAAACACGTATTCAAATTCCTAGATGACGGATAAGGTGCTAATTTATAGGAATGTGATAAGTGCATATTATCGTGTGGCACCGTAATACCAAAGACGTTTCCCGAGTACACAAAATATTATGCTAAATACTTTTTGAACCACATTGAACAACTGTATTTGTGTACATTTGCGTGCATTTTGTTATTGACCGCCAAACCAAGTAGGCACCTTACTTTACACAAAAAGAACGGACGTTTCGAAAAACTCTCTGTTTTCGTTTTCAATTATTACGGAAGTGCGCGATAGTGATGTGATTTTTGTTATTTTTTACTTATCTGCTTTTTTCAGTATGAGATTTTTTGGTTAGGCAAACTTAGTTTCAAAAATAACCCTTGACTGTTCCGTTTGGCGCAAGGGCCAAATTAATTAATTTTTATTATTTTTCAGAAGTGTGGCAAAAACCCAATAAAACTAAAGAATAAGTAAAAGTTATTCCAAAATCCAACGTACGTTAAAAAATAATACACTACAGACACATATGCTATGTGCTGTTTGTTTTTCTAGAGTCGACGGTAAATCCAACGGAGCTACGGTAATCGTACAAGATTTTATAATTAAAGATTGCTGCGGGCAATGAGTATTTTATTTAACTGAACACGTACTGCGTATTATGTCAGTGGATAATCCTGACGGGCCTGTAATTTGTGTGAAAATGTAGTTTTGGCAGTATGCAATGAAGAACAAATACAAAATATTGCAGCTAACCGGATTAACTGTTATCTATCAGGTACTTATTTATTATCGTCGTTTCCACATTTGACAACGCTGCAAACAAATATCGCATGGTAGGTGACATATCGAAACCAACTCGGACGATGATTATCATAGGCGCCGATTATCTGGGGGATAAGAGGATTTTGCCCAATTTTTAAACATCGAACTAAACCTCCGAAATACTAAGTTTACTGCAAAAAAGCTATACCGGGTTTACTGAAAAATCGAGAAAATTCAACAACAATAGATGACCTCTGATCTATTTCCGCATTTTTAGGATTGCTTCTTCAGGTGATCTCATTTAAATTGAGTCAAACATCTAACTATTAAAATTATTTTACATATGAATTAAAGTTATTTGAAATTAAATTTTTTTTATTTATTTTAAAAGTGATGTTGACCTGTCAAGTTTTAGTGGTTATTGGGCTGTTAGTTTTCCGTCGAGTGTTCATTGTATTCCAATGCATTTATGTTACCTATAATTTATGGTGAAATGCAACAAAATACTCACAGGGCCTTTCAGGTTTATCGCGAGTACACGACGAAGATATCTGAGCATATTTCCGCACCGAGAACATAATATGCCGTAGGTGAAAAGTATTAAGTTGTGTGCAAGCAAGCGCTGCGTGCGTTCAATATTTACTTTGAAAACCAGGCAGTTCTCAAAAGGTACCTACTTCATCTCAATATTGGAAGTGAAATTTTAAAATAACATTTTAATCAACACAAAACCCAGCGTAGAGCTCATTATAACACAACGTGGACGTATGGAAAAAATAATTACATTTATTAGCACCCTGTAGATTCTTGACTATTTTTCTATAATAACTTAAATAATCAAAATTTGTACGGTCAACTTAGATCTCGCGCATTCTTGACCATCCGTCGGTAATGACAGTGGCGGCTCGTCGTATGAGGCAACTGAGGCCGGACCTCACTGTAAAATTTGGCTTTCACTGTATATTTTAATACCCCATAATTTCCAATCCGATTGCCTACTACATTTATCAAAAATCAATATAACGAAATAAAATAATTGCTTCAATCTTAGCCCTTGTATGTTATAACGTACCTCTGGTTTACATTTCAATATCCCGCCGCTTCTGTTTCTACCCGCGTGGGGAGTCCGGGTCACCCACCAATCCCACCACAGTGAGGCCGAATTTTCCGAGCCTCAAATTGCGTCGCACATGTCTATACGTTATGGTTTCCCCCACCACGCGAGACGATTAAAATCGATGTTTTTTGTTCCATGTCCGCTCGAGAGTGAGGCCCGATTTCTGACGCCTCAAGTTTTTAGTTCAACGGCAAATGTGACGCGATTAATCGATTGTTTAAGTGTTAGTAAAAAACAACTTCCTTACAAGGTAAGATTAAATTTAACATAGAATAGGAACCTAATTTAAATATATATTATCGATATGCTCGTCGATAGTTATTTATAATAATGCATCACTCTCACGATATTATTTTATCTTAGTTTGAAACGCCTTTTCAATACGTAATGAAGTAGAGAAACGACAAATTTTGAATAATCGGCCAACGCTTTAAAATATCCCGAATACGCAAACAAATTTCCGGAAATATCGTTTGATTATTTACTACAAATGTATACAAACATATTTGACATAGATAAGTTGAAAAGTGAATTTATCTTTTGTACAGAGACGAACAATTTTATAATTTAGAAGTTCTGAAAACGGTAGAAATATTATACAAGGAATTTAAAATAATATTTTCGGAAACATACAAATTATTTTACTTAGTTTTAACAATTCCTGCAATAAGTGTTTCAGTAGAACGAAACTTTTCGTGCCTTAAGCGCATTAAGACTTACTTAAGAAATACGATGACAAGAGCGCTTAAACAACTTATCGATGGTGGCTATAGAAAAAGAATTGTTGCAAAGTCTTAGCGCCGATTCCCAATTCTATGAAGACATTATAAATAAATTTGCGAATTTAAAAGACCGACAAATAGACTTGTTTTATAAGAAGTGGAAGTATTAAAACATTTTTGGTAAAAGTGGCTTTGTTTTGTATGTAAATAGATAAGTAGTTGATAATTGGTTTTTATATTTTTTTAATATTTTTAGTGTTTTAAACACGTAGGAACAATTTTTTAAGTTATTAGATGGCGAAACATATATTTTTTTCTATTATTTATATTGCAAGAAAAATTGGAGTTCTGATGTTATTTAGTTTTTTAATTTATGGTTATAGTAGGGCTATTGGCGAAGACCTCCATAATAAAAAATGGTCAACGCGGTCAACGCGTCAAGGAATATTACCTCAGGGGAAACGTGTAAATTTATTCCTCGCCTCTTGCAGCTACCACGAGCCGCCACTGGGTTATGATACAGATGAACATCAGCTATTAGTTAATAAGTTCAAAACGGATAAATGTCTGGTGGCACCAATATTGACAATTAACTGTGGCAGTTTACTATACATTTTCGGTTTTTCAGGATGGTAGTGAACAGTCTAATGTTTGCATACTGCGTAAATTATGTTCAATTTTAGTAAGTAGTAGTAGTAGTAGTAAGTAGTTTAGTAAGTTTTAGTAAGTTTTAGTGGAATATTGTGGTGTCCGATCTATAGATATAAATGCTACCTCTGGGGTCCCTCAAGGATCGGTTCTCGGTCCTTTATTGTTTCTAATCTTCATTGATGACATTGTCCAGAACCTGAATCTGGAGGCCGTTCTTTATACAGATGACCTCAAATTGTATCTGTCTGTGTCAGATATTAATGACTGTTTCGAGCTTCAGTCAAACGTGGACAATATTTCTGATTGGTGTTCTGAAAATATATTGCCTTTGAACTTTTCAAAGTGCAATTATGTGTTTCAGGAGGAAAGTAAATCCTATTACTTTTAATTACAAGATTGACATCAACCCAATTAGAAAATGCGATAGTTTTGAAGATCTCAGGATAATATTTGATAGTAAGCTCAGTTTCGTTGAACACATCAATAATACACAACGTGAGGCATATAGAAATATCGGTTTTGTTCTAAGAAATCGAAACAGTTTTCTGAAACTGATACGATTTCCTTACTGTTCAATGCGTTTGTTTTGCCAAAACTGGAATATGGGTCGCTAGTGTGGTGTCTCTTTTATCAAATCCATGCCAAGAAATTAGGGGACATACAACGTAGATATGTTAAGTACCTATGGTTTAGAAATGATAATATTTATCCACCTCAAGGGATACCACAAAGCTCTTTGCTAAGTCGATTCCATCTTAATGACTTAAGCACACGACGTATATGTAATTCATTGGTCACTCTACATAAAATTGTAATCGGGAAAATTGACTGTCCAGACTTACTAACTGCATTATACTTTCACGCTCCCCATTCTGCCACCCGTTTTTCAGGACCTTTTTATTTTCTCACCCCTAAAACTAATCTATTAAAATTTTCACCTTTGTACGTAATGGATTTCAATTATCGTCAGATGCAGGATTTTGTGGACATTTTTCATGATACTATTAGATACATTAAGAAAAAGGTTTTTACAACTTCATGTTACTCATATTTATTTTACTATAAATCAATTTGTTTTTTCTTTTATTCGATTTCTTAGTTTGTACTTCATCTGTAATTATTTTGTTACATATGTATAACTTCTTTTTCTCTATATTATCTGTGTTTATTTTATATGTATATTTCAGTTTTTTTTACTAATATTATATGTTATCCCCACCCATTAATTGGCTTAGGCTGTCGGGTGATATATACTAAATAAAAATGAAATAAATAAATAAAAGATGGTAATCTCATTAATTAGAGAACGTAATTACGTTATGCTAATAGAGAATAATATTTTGTAATTTTATATTTTTCTTGTCATCATGGAATCAAAATTTCTTTAACTTGATCAACTAGTGTATCTTTATCTGTGTATCTGCATCCATATATCCCTATGCCCATCAGCAGCAGCATTCAAAGTTTTAATACAAATGTTTTGTTCTTAGTTTTATAATCAAACCATACAAAATTGCGTAATATTGAGTAAAACAAAAAATTCCGCTTTATGAATTTATAAAGTATTTTTTTACATTTTGCCTAAATCGCAGCTTATTAATTACAAAGCGTACACGATTTGCAACCGTTTTATGCTAGTATGGATATAGTTATAAGACGAATTTGCTGGGAATCCATTCAGGAACATAGCTGCGTGGGATGGTGTACCATTAATCATAAAACTCTTAAGTATCCTTATCTGGTTATATAGGAGTGTACCTTGCTAGCACTTTTTTTATAAAACTGCGTAAAATACAAAGTGGATCGTCCTACATCTCTAGCCCTAAGTTTTCAACAAAGTAAACGATAAAAAAATTATTTATTTTACGTTTGTTAAAATTTTTAGAATACTAAATTAGTTCAATATATTTGATTTGAAACTGAATGGTAAAATTTTAGTGAACAAAGTTTCTTATTTGCTACAAAATCTCTCAAATTTTGGCACTATGTTCTTTACTATTCCAGAAACAGTAAGCAAAATGAAAAAAATAAGGAGAGTTCAGATGAAGAATAGAGACTGAGTAAAATACTATTCATTGCTAACAAAACCTCGTAATCTCATTTCAAGTTGAAGAAAATAATAGAAATTTACGTTAATTTACGTTTTTCATAACGTTTATTCAACTAACATATTAACATAGGTACGTATAAGTTTATATATTTTAATAATATTTAACTGCACGTTAAGTGCAACGTTTGGATTACATCGAATTAAATACATATTTGAATTTAATATATTAAACGTATTATTCAAATGTTAGTAACACGTTTTCTACTCAACGTTTTAATAAATAAAACGTATAAAATACTTTTATACAGAGTGTACCTTAAATAAGTACAAATATTTTAACCTGCAATACAGTTCACTGTCTAGAACACGTAACAAATAGATATCTTACAAAAAAATCAGGAAAAAGAAAATTATAAGAAATTTTAAATAAATTTCGTGATTTTTAAGAGACACGGTGAATGAGAATTCCACAGCGTTGCCAGTGTTACACTAATATCTTCGAATAGACTTCAACAATGTTAACTTGAATTTTTAGACATCAAAGAATCACTGAAATATGTTAATTTATGAAAATATTAACTGCCATCTCCTCCCCTTTGCCATTTCTATACATCACCAATAAATTGAAAATATATACCAGATTCTCTACTCATAATCACAGTTCAATCTAGAATTTGGTTATTATCCATTTTTACTACACTCCAACTAATTTATCACAATACTTTCACTATCACTGATTATCACTACTTAACAAATATGCTTTAGCATGTCAAACTTTTTGCAGTTCGAATAATACGCCATATATTTAATCATAAGACACTTAAGAGAAACACTACCTGTGAAAATAATAAGACGATTTAAATACCTTTTATTCGTTAGTGCCGCAACTCTTAAAACAGATTCGTCAAGCAGTGCATTACTTAAAGAAACCATTAACTTAGTTCGGTTTTAGAAGATGCACAAGTATCTCAAATTAACTTTCAATTTACGTGTATTGAAATTATCAAATCCCTTTCCACAAATATTACATGTTTTGTTTCCACTTGCCTTTGCCACAGCTTATTCTTTTGTCCTGAACCATATTAGTGCACCGGTATCAACATCAACGTAACCTCTATCAATCCAAGAGCACAGAGGATGGAGCTTGTGCGGGACAATTCGCCTACTGCTCGCGAAACCTAACTGTTAGCTGTGCCTGCAACACCAATTTCTTTTTTGCATGCGATTGACTCTGCTGTTGCTGCTGTTTAAATGTTTTACTTTGCTTTTCTTAATATTGAACGCATACATCTAGTTAGTTATTGTTATTTCATGTTTTATGTTTATTTTTAAAATCTGTTGCACTCACTAGGAAACTATGAAGTACGAAATGGTTTGCACTGACACGTTGTTTGAGGTTATGTGTTTTAACTGTTATGTTGTGTGAGAATCATAGTTTTTTGTTATTCTTCATAAAATAATTTAAGGTGATAATCTTTCTAACAGTGTAAAATGGTATTAACTTGTGAAATATGGATACCTGTTTAAGTAGTTGGATTTTCAGTAAGTAGCTGAGCTTTTATGTACGTTTATGGATATTTTTTAATCATTGAGCAAACTAAACGCTTTAATTGATAGCATAGAACTTGCAGTAATTCATATTTTAATCGTTTATCGATTTTACTTTAATTATTGCTAAAAACAAGTGTTTTTTAGTTAGAAACAATGGCAAAAATTGAATTTACGTTAAAAAATTATTTATCTTACAGATGATATGGAAACCACGTCTTCAGTAAATCTTATGGTTTCTTTTTTAGGTTACGTCAGTGGTCTATCTGGTCAGCGGTCCTCAAAATGTGGATATATTTTTTTAATTAATATCTCCGTCAATATTTGAATTTTTTAAAAATGACTTTCACCTACAGTTAAGTCATTATCCAGCGCCACGGCAATCCATAATGACTGTGGCAAGAAAAAATTATCATATTATATTGTATTCTGGGTTACAATTTTATTTCTTTACGTAGCCTGCCCAATGGGCACACGTATATGTATAACTGTTTTAAAATATTAAGGTTAATTAAACGTTTTGTGTTAAAAGTTTTATTTTTAGTTAAAAACGTATAAGAGAGGTTGAAGTGAACACTAGAAATTTACGTTTATTTTATAAGGTTTGTGTAATATACGGCCAAATCGGTAAAATATAAACTAATGACCACAAGATCTAGACGCTTGCATCTCACGCATTTATGTCATTCGATACTTCTATGTCAAAAACACTGACGTGTATCGTCGGACTAACAAGCTTGAAACCGCTAGTTACACGTCTGATATCATCTGAACTCTAAAACTGGCTGCTTGCTACAAGTTTTTCTAGTCTAAATTCACTGCTGATCAGGAGCAAATTTGTATTGATGCTAAAGGTACAGTGGAATATTTGTACAACACATCAAATTCGGTACTTCGATTAACTGTAACTAATCGGTTGAAAATGGCAAATACTAAAATCTTATTTATTTATTTATTTTATTTTACAACATTCTAGAGGCGAGTCCAATTACAGAATGGGAATCACATACAAAGAAAAAAGAAATACAAAAAAAGTGTAGCAAAAGTAACAAATAATATGTGAAAAATAATAAAGAGAAATATTAAAAACAAAAAAAGAGTAATATATACAAATAAGATAAGAAAACTGTAATCCATAATTAACACTGAAAACAGCATGAAATTAAAAAAGTATCATAGTATTTCAAACTTGCAAGAGAACAATGAAATATATCAACCCGATGACTTTAATTATTATAAGTATTGCATTTAAAATCAGAGAGGGAATAACTCCAAAAATTAACTATATGCAATAAATCACCACAACCAATCAGGTCAATTAGTAATTTAAATAAAAATACTAAGTGAGCAATGCTACGTCCGTCTTTCAAAAATTTAACAGAAAAATTATATAAAAGCTCATTATGGGAAATGCCAGTTTTAGGGTAAATTCCATAAATTCTAAAACGTTGAATCCACTCTGAACTGTCGAATATTTGTTAGATAATTTGGACACCAAGGGCATATTCCAGTTTCACTTTAACTAAAGTTGTATAAGAAGTTTCAAAGCCTCAGTAGATTTAAACGAGGATATGTTTCTAATAATAAATCCAAGTGTTTTATACACTTTAGTTGTAATATATAATTAATAATAATGTATTATTAAGTAATACTCTTATATCTCTATAAGTTGATATGATAATTAAATTCGATAATATTCTACTTAGTAGTAAATGATACACTTCTCAGGATTTAAAAATAAATTGTTTGCTCTGCACCAATCACAAATGAAATTTAAATTCTGCTGAAGCAAGGAACAGTATATCGAATATTTTGCAAAATATTTTCAAGCCATCGGCAGAGAGTAAACAATCTACATTCAGGTTACTAACAATATCATTCATAAATAAAACAAATAATAGTGGGTCCAAAATCGAGCCTTGAGAAACTCCTGAGGACACAATTACTTCAATAGTCTTAAATCCACGATACATAATATGCTGGATTCTATTAGTTAAATAGTCTCTAATTAAGTGAGTAAGTAGATCAGAAAAACCAAATGACTTTAACATGACAAAATAACATGGTCAACTCTGTCTAACGCTTTAGTGAAGTCGATATAAATTATATCAGTTACCTATCATCATCATATTTTACTTGAGATATATAATGGCAAATATTCCGTTATTGATAGCCAAATGAAATTTTGTAGTATTGAAAAAGTTGAAAAGATTGTGCGCAGTATTAAGTCCAATGCAAAAGGGGCAGATGGAATACACTTAAAAAGGTTAACTCTAGTCCTTCCTGCTTTGAGTGAATATTTAACATTTATTATTAACAAATGCTCTTTAAATCTCTGCTCTGTATCTTTAAATACTTACCCGAGGCAGTGGAAAGATGCTAATGTTATACCTAAAAATTCTAAACTAATAAGTATATATAAGTATATTACCAACAGTCTCAAAAATACTTGAAAAAGTAGTAGTTGAACAAATTAACCAATTTCTGTCCAAATATTTAATTTTACCAATTACACAATCTGTTTTTCGTAATGGATACCTATAGTACAACAACAGCTTTACTTAAAGTTACTGATGACAATATGTCAAGGCAACTGATAAACATGAAAATGCTCTTTTGATATTACTAGATTACTTCAAAGCATTTGATACTCTTCGACATGATATCCTATTTAAAAAACTTCAATATTTTGGTTTTGATGATTCAGTGGCATTGTTTATCAAAAGTTATTTATTAAATAGAAGGCAAAAGGTAATCGTTAATAGTTCTGTGTCAGATTATACCGTTAATACAGTTGGCGTCCCGCAAGGAAGTGTTCTTGGTCCATTATTGTTTTCTATTTATACTGCTGATTTTTATAGTTATCTAACAACCGGCTTTATTCATCAATATGCAGATGACACACAAATTTATTTTAATTTTTCACAAATGAATGTTAAAGAGACGAGTAAAATTAATGAGAATTAAACAAATTGTAATGGTATCTAGGGCACATAAATTAGTTCCAAATGAAAGTTAAACTCAAATGTTGTTGTTTGGTAATAATAGAAATAATATACTTAATAATCCTCAATTTAAAATAATTTTAAATAACAGAGTTTTTGCCGTAAGCTTGTAAAAATCTTGGCTTAATATTGGATGATGAACTGAAGTATACAGAGCATGTCAGTTCCTTGGTTAAAAAATCATATTATAAGTTAAAATTGTTATATATGCATAAAGATTATCTTTCTACTACTGTTAAGCTTAAATTATGTGATACGCTGATACTGTCCAGTTTAACATACTGTATTGAAGTCTATTGGCCTGCCTTGTTAAAAAGAGACCAACAGACATTGCAAAGAATACTGAAGAGCTGTTTAATATTCTGTTATGGTCTACGTAAATATGATCATATTACCGATTCATTATATCAAAGTAAATGGTTATCATTGAATGAGAGATTTGATTTTTGCGTATGGTCTGTCCTTTATTTAAAATCTGCAAAGAAAAATGTCCGGCTTACTTATATGAGAAACTTATTAGAGTAGATATACACAATTGTGAAACTCGTTTTTGTAATACGTTCTTATCCCTAAACATTGTACTGCTAAATTTAAGAAATCTATTTTGTATAATGCAACTGTAATTTATAATACCCAGACTATAAACTTCAAAGAAGTACTAGTTTGTATGGCTTATAGAAGCATGTCAAAGAATTTCTGTACACACGTAGAAATATATGATTAATTTGAGTAAATTGTAATTTTAGTTGTCCATTTATGTCTAGTGAATTATTTAGTTGCCCATGTATTGATAAACATCATAAATAATTGAACATTCAAACTTCGTATGATGGTATGGCAATTTACAGAATGTTGGATGAGACTTTCGCGACTCTTCACTTTAAAGGACTAGCTCTACTCACAATACGCAGTAATAGGAGACATCTAAGAATACTTGCGTTTTAAACTTATGTGAATATGGAATAATGAAAACTTTACTGTCTGGGTGGAAGAGATGAGGAACTTTATGTAGACCGTTAGCAAGAGCATCGCAAATACGTTCCATCATTGACGAATAAATTTCTCACTTACGTAAACATATTCCGGGAGCCCCAGACGGAACAGAAATAGTTGAAACTTCGGTAACGAGGTTTTACAGTTCTCATCTTCGAGGAATATGGAGCGATATTAACATAGTTCATCACAGTTTACAATTTAAATGGAACTATTACTTTTTCCCAATTATATTTAATGCTTCTTTAACAACTCGGAAAAATATAAGGCTTGTAAAAATATACGTCTGAATATTTTGTTTCCATTTGCAAAGAGGAATAGTCGTGCATAGTGAAAATAAAAACGAAACATCTCTTCCTAGCTGTACTGAGACTTTATGAGGATAAGCATAAAATAATATACCAAATTTGTTCTCTTCCTGAAGTTTGTTATTTCTTTCCCAAGGTAGGAATAAGAAAACAAATTAGAATATCAGTCTTCATATGCATTATGATCTTTCTTTACTGTATTAGAAAGGTATTTTAAGTTAATATAAATCAAATCTCCTACAATTCCTATCAATGAAGTCATATGTATGTTCTCTGATACCAAACATCTAGGTATGCTAATGAACAATTCCACAGACAAAGCTCTATTCAATAATTACACAAGTTTACAAATTTGGGTCAACTTTTGGACCCGAGCAGATGAGGACGATTATTAATGTTATTTGATGCCCTGAACTCAGATCTTCAATCCGTGTGTCAAAATTGATTCTAGTTTTCGAGTTCGCATGGTGACAGTACTGCGCTCTTATAACGGCTATCAGCTGACCACGATGCATCGAACATCTTTTGGAACTTGTTTTTGTACTATGATTGTGCTTCGGAACGTATGAAAATGCAGAGAAAACGTTACAGAGTCGATTCAAAGTGTTTTTGTTACGTTTGTGGATGTTATATGCTCGAAAAACGTGGAAAAATCATGACAAATGCATTTTTTTGCAAAATTATCACAATATTGGAGCTGGAAAAATAATAATAATAATAATAAACAGTTAGTTGAAGACCTGTCCGGAAGAGGTGGCGGCATATTAGTATTAAGCAGGCCGCATTTGCGCCCAGGAACGACTTACGTTGGTAGACCCATTCAGTACACGAATAAGGGAAACCTGGAAAATCTCATTAATTAGGTGGGTAGTCAAACATCAACCGGTATCAATCTCTCACATTGAACCAAGCCAACATTCTTCCACCCTACCATACTCGCAGAGAGGGTGCCAATCCTCTCCACGAATATAGCTTATATACGGTCTACCGGCTTCGGGGGTCAAACCCACAGCGATCTAGTCACCTCGATTCAAGTACTAACGCCTTAAACCGTGCGACCACTGACCTAATAATGTCTAATGTCTCTAAATGTCTCTCAAGACACATTTTCTGCATTCACATCTTGATTTTTCCCCATAAAACTTGGGCGACACGAGTGACGAGCATGGAGAGCGGCTACAACAAGATATAACGAAAATTGAAAGGCGATACCAAAGATTTTAGGACGAAGGCATGATGAGCGACTACTGTTGGACCCTAATGCGTGAAACAGATCCCAAGCAATATAAAAGATTCAGTTCAACCTCAGCTCATTTCTGATTTATACTTTTTAATTCAATAAATGACCGTTAATAGTCAAAAATAGTAAAATAATTAATTTATTGAATATTTCGAAAACTAGAACCAATTTAAAAAAACGGGCTGCTGATTTGGATTCAGCCCCCAAATTTACCTTATAAACAGCTTTTGGTTGCTCAGGTCCAAAACCGTGTATACTTGTGTTATATAAAGAAATTAATCTATCTAAATTTACTAACTTGCTTTAATGAAAACACTATAAATATCTAACTTCACTTTTGGCAGTGAGAACACGAAAATGCAACCACAATAGATGAAATCTAACCTATTTCTGCATTTTTAGGAGTGCTTCTTCAGGTGGCCTCCTTTAAGTTGAGTCAAATATCTAATTATAAAAATTATTTTATAAATTAAAATTATTTGACAACTTGTCAATGAATTAAATATGACAATACCTACTTGAATAATATTTACCCTTTACGTAAAAGTTTTTATATATTTTTAGATATTAATAATATTGTGTGAAACTAACTGCTCTGTGGACAAAAGCCCCAACCAGCGTTGAATTACACCCACAATACCTTTCTAATACAGTAAAAATATGTATAAAAATGATCTTCTTCTGTAAATAAATAAAATAATTCATGACTGGAATTATAAAAAACGATTAGTTTGTTTTTATTCAAAAACTATGCTATTTTTTACAAAATGACCATATTGTTCTTAGTTCTTATCAAACAATTCCAATAATATCAAGTTTTAAATACACTAAATTATTTCCTGTATACATTTATGCTACATTTTTATGGTATAAAAATGAGGAACCTTTATTTGAGTTCGGTTAGAATAAAGAAAAAATATCAGCTGTTGTTTTCATATTATACAGTGAACAGAAAAATAATGGAATAAATTTATTCAAAAATTCATTAATTTTTTGCAAAATCGCTCCCATCGGTCAATATTTATTGGCTCTTCTTTAAATGTTTTCATGTATACAGTAAAATTAGAATGTTATAGCAAATTGAATAAAAATACAAAAGAGATAGATGATATAATGTTTACTTTACTTTGCATACACGAAAACTGGTTTAAAAAATGCGCAACTAAAAATAAAAATTGACAAATCCGAGCGATTTTCCAAAAAACGAGCACCTAATTTTATACAAAGTGAACCTTAAATAAGTACAAATATTTTAACTGCATTTGTAGTTCATTATATAGATAAGTCCAGTGCAAGTCATTTTTTAAAATTTCAAATATTTATCAAGATAAAAAAAATACCCACATTTTGAGGGCCGCTGACCAGATAAACCAATGACGTAATCTAATAAAATAAACCATGTGATTTACTGAAGGCAAGATTGCCATATCGTCTGTAAGACTGTCAATTTTTGCGATTGTTTCTAATTTAAAAACACTTGATTTTAACAATAAGTAAAGTAATCTATTAAATTATGAATTTTCGTAAGTTCGATACTATCAATTAAAGTGCGTAAGAAGTTACTTAGTCCAATGATTCCAAAAATTAACCATAAACGTGCATAAAAGCTCACCTACTTACTGAAAAACCAACTATTTAAACAGTTATCCTCATTTCAGAAGTTAATACCATCGTATACTGTTAGAAAGATTATCGCAAATTATACCTTTAAATTATTTTATGAAGAATAACAAAAGAGGTTATGTTGATAGCGGTGCACAAATATGGTCCAGCGCAAAGGAATAAGCTGTGTGCAAGTTACAAGTGGAAACAAAACATGCAATATTTGTGGAAAGGGATTTGGTAATTTCAATACACGTAAATTAAAAGTTAACCTTCATAAACCTGTGGTCAAAAACTTACATTAAATACTGAGTGGGGTCCAAATGTACCCCAACATTTTTTTGCCTTATTGTTATTATTTTTTTTAAGTTATAATTAGGGAATATTAAAAATAAAACACATTCTGCTTATAAAAAAATATATTTTTACTTAAAAAAGTTGTCAGCATTGATAAACGTGTAAACACATTTTGAAAAAATAATATGAAATGATTAGAAATAATAAAAAACAAAAATAATTAAGAAAAAAGAACACATACGTTGCCCCAAGCAACAAAACTCTCTATAATTAGTTACAATAAAAAGCAATTTATTCGAAATTTTGTATAGTAATTTAGATATATATTTAAGAAACAGCTCGAAGAAAATTAAATAAAAAAAAATATTTTATAAAATATACCCAAAAATTAATGTCTGGGGTACAGAGCTGTACCCCGCTCGGGTTTATGAAGGTTAATATGAGATACTTTTGCATCTTCTGAAGCTGAACTAATCTAATGGTTTATTTAAGTAATACACTGTTTGACGCATCTGTTTTAAGAGTTGCGGCTCTAACATATCAAACGTATTTAAATCGTTTTATGATTTTCACGAGCAGTGTTTTTTCTTGTGTATTCAATTAATATTTTTCGTGAAATACAGTGTGATTAAATAAAATATGGCGCATTATTCAAAGAGTGAAAAGGTTGACATGTTAAAAGCATATTTGTCAAGTAGTGATAACGATAACGATAACGTATTGTGATAAATCAGTTGGAGTGTAGGAAAAATGAATAATGAACAAATTCTGGATATGATTGTAGGTAGAGAATCTGGTTTATATTTTCAATTTATTGATGAGGTATAGGAATGACAAAGGGAAGAAAATGGCCATTCATATTTTCATAAATAAACATATTTTAATCATTCTTTGACATGTATAAAAATTCTAGTTAACTTTATTGGAGCCTATTCGGAAAGTTTACACTACTACAACGTTGTAGAATTCACATTCACCAAGACTCGCGGATCAGCTGTTCTCAACAAGTTTTCTAAAACACGAAATTTATTTAAAATTTGACTTTGTAATTCCCGATTTGTTTATAAAAAAACTATTAATTATGTGTTCTACACATTGAACTGTACTGCTTGTTAAAATATTTTTAGTTATTTAAGGTTCACCCTGTATATATTCTTCACAAACACGGCACAATATTGATACAATAGTTACTGCATCGTACTTAAAAGTGTTTTGAGTTTTTGACAACTCATAAAAATAACATATGCGTTAATTTTTAAATAAAAAAAGTACAATAAATATTTCTGTAACACGAGTTAACATATCACGTATTTTGTGTATTTGACGTACTTTGAACACTTAACGCCTTTGAACTGTAGTCACCGAAATAAAGCTTTTCTTTAATTGAACCAGGAAATCAAAAATGTAAATAAAAATATTTATGAAATAATTGATTAAGCAAATGAACGTAGGACGTGCATTTGATGACCGTTCCAACTTCTCCTACATTTTATATAAAAAGGTACGTACTCAACGTGCATAAAATGATATTTATATATTTAAAAAGAAAAATCGCGGAATACGTGCTACGCAATTTATCATATAAGATAAATTACACTACGAATTTACACAGTCATAACACGTGTCATTCATGCAGCTTTTTTCGGCGACAAAGCATGAAAGGCGCCCAGTAACCTCAGTTTGTATAAGGGTTTTTAATAATACCAGCCCTATATCAGCAGACGTAAAATCCATTGCCATAGCTGCCAAAATATACAGGGTATAACTTAAACACTAACCCACACTTCAATGGTGAAAGCTGTCACAAATTAAAATATCTGCCCTTGTTGTTCTCGAATAAATGATGATGATGTTAAGTCTAAAGCTACTTGGAACCGCTTCTTAGATAATGGTAGTAAGAGATAATGGGAACCTCTATAACTGATAAAGTCTAGCCAACTAACACAATGAGTTGTTGGAACGTAGCTACGACTATTGTAGGTACTTTAAAGGGTTTTGTCACTAGCCATGGGCACGTAATATAAACGTATCCATTATTTGCTACAAGTAGAGGTAACATTGCGACGTAGAAACCGGAACTTTCAAGGAACTGAAACACTCTCCCACCACGCTTTCGTATTAATATGTTGCTTTGACTGGTAGCTTATATTACATTTCATTTCTTTCTATATTTTCCATCTCCATTTTCTTAGCTCTGAATCAGATAGGCAGATATTTATAAGTGCAGTATGAATTACTTAGGCAAGTGAAGCATGTAGCTACTTCGGAATAAATATTCGATCGGCGATCTGAACCTCAAATTTAAAATGAACGAAATTTTATTGACAAACAGTGATAAAATTTCCAAATTCACGTGCCATTAGAATGTATATGCTATGCTAACAAATATTGTTCGTTAGAAATGACAAATGAAAAATTTATTCAATTTGATGCAGAAACAATGATAAAAGCTTTATTTGTAAGATGAATATTTTGTAGTAATGGTGATGTAAGCCTTGTCTGTCAAAATGACGCATTTCGTAAATGTTACTTTAAAGTCACTTGAAAGTAATTGATACTTTAGCATCCGTAACGGGACCTGCCAATATGTAAAATTCAAGAAATATTTACTATAAAGTATCGAGTAAGGTTGTAGCATCAATTTATAGCAGTAAACTTGTAACTACAACACATTGTCTGTTCAAAGTTCCTCAATAACTTTTCCCCGGTGCGTCTGATGTTTACATCAAACACATGCTTTGAATTGTATTTGCTAGTAGGTGTTATCCCTGCATTGTTATTTTGTTGCATGTTTTGTCCTTTGGTTTTTTTGTGTAAATTTAAAGTTCACCTTAGATATAGTTTTACATGGGATTTTGTCCATAAGTCGCACTAAGGTAATTGTTACAAAAAATATGGTAATATTCACAAAGATAAAAGTACACTCAACACATGTTTTCTCTATTGGATTTTTTGTGGAATTTTGATCTAGATATTTAATCTGTGTGCAATCCATATCCATTTTATATTGCTTTTTAATCACTTCACTAAAATAAACTTAAAGATAGACTTGATCAAAGTGACGTGCCTTTAAAATTAATAACTTTTTTCCACAGTCGGGAGTAGAAATCAGTTTCTATGACATCAAAATTAAAACAGAAGTAGTCGATTATTCCCAAGGGAGTATAATCCAAGGGAGTTTACATTATGGAGAACGTTTTTCATGCAAAAAAAAGATAACATTGAAATTATTTATTGACATTTAAATTAAATGTTACATTTGCACAATTTTCAAAATTAATATTAGAAGGAATATTACTTTCGCTTACATTTACAGTTTTTGTGATTGCGCTAGTAGTGGTACCTACTACAACCTGATTAGCAATGTTGGTCTTATTTTCAATGGAGTTCTCGACATAACCCTCAGCGACTGTTGTTGATTTCCAACCAGCATGACGCTTTATTGTCGTGATATCTACACCAGCATCTGCCAGTAATGTCGCTGAAGATCTTCGTAAGCAGTGACCAGTATAACATGCAGCATCAGGTAATTTTAAATACGAAGCTACTACACTCGGAATTTTTCCCATGGTATTCTTGCCAACTGGCTGCGAACTACATTTTCCTGCTTTGTAGTACAAAAAAGGCGCTTATGCTTGACGTGGGGAGGACGAAGGGACAGGTATTTTCGAAACAATTGAAGCATATTTCCCACATCGTTAACCAGAAAGGTTCGTGGAATCTTTGTCTTAGTGTTTGGAATTTTTACAGTCAAGGAAGAGCCTACATCCTCAATATCATCTACAGTTAAATTGACTAGTTCATTAGTTCGACAAGCACCGGCAATCCCCAGAATTAATCCAACCTATAAAAAATCAAAATACTTAATAATTGAAATACCTAACAAAAGTAATCTTACCTTAATCATTAAGAATTCTTTGTCATCTGCACTTGATAGAAAACGGTCGATTTCACCCTTTGTCAATATTTTCGATTTTTTCGCTTGATATCCGTCACCGGTTCTTTTTAAAAATGCGATCAGCTTGGGGAATTTGCTTATATCTATGTTGTCGTAAATTATCAAGCATGACTTAACCATAGAATATTGCGCCCATAATGTGGAAGACTTGTAATTCTTTGCATTTTCACTAAAGTATGCCAACAAAACATTCTCGCTGTATACTTGAACATTTTTCTTGGCGCACCACTTTTTGAACCGATTGTAGGCTATATCATACAAAGATCTTGACTTCGTAGGCAGCAAATTGCTTATTGCAATATTTGCAGCCTCCACAATCTCTTCCTACTCACAATTATTCATTGTGCACTAAACAAACTTTAAACTAAACCAAACTAGCACCTTAATTTGAAAATTCTTTTTGTTTGTTTATTTTGTGTGGGAATATTACAGGAGGGATAGTTTATTAACTGATTGTAAGAGATTGGAGCGGAAGATACAATATAACTCGATTGGAAGCAGTCAACAAAAGCATTTACAATGTCCTGAGGATAGTTCGTGCATATATTGTTATAATTCATGCAGTTAGGAATACTACTTACTTTCCTCCTACAATTTAAATAGGAACAGAATTTTGAAGGGTCAGTCGTAATTTGCTGTTCAGTATTCATAATGTAATTACAATAACTTTGGTTAACATCCCTTTTAATTTCGACCCGTAGATTACTAAATTCTGTATAGATATGAATGTCATTGGTTCTCTTAAATTGAACCCATAAACGATAGTTCTGTTCCAACCTTCTGATTATATCGCTGGTATACCATAAAGGATATTTCGAATTATTCTTTGAAACAGTTATAGGAACACTAATAGCCATAATCGACTCAATCTTTGAATGTTGTAAACCATTCAGAAGATTGGACAATATGAACGGTTCAATTAGACGCTCATCAATAATTCCTGTCCAAACATTCACTGAAAACGCTGTTCGAAGAGGTCCTGTTCAATTGTGTGTGCCGAATTTCCAAACAGTTGTATTGTAAATGTTTTGTATTCCAAGTCGAGTAAATAAAGCTTCATCTGTAACTAGTACATAAGCAGTAAATTGAGGATTGTCAGCATTTTGCTGCAACAACCACTCACAAACCACAGTCAACACTTATTCTTTAGCTGCTAAAATACGTTGTGATCGCCCGGAGTCATGATTTCGTCCACGATTTGGACGTAAATTACCTGTATCACTTCCACATTGCACCACTGTAAAAGTTTATGATTTGGCGTGTATTGATCGGGAAATGGCATACAAACGTGAAACTGCCAATGCATTTTGTCTAACTTCATCATAAATAAGAATTATGTCCATTAACAACCACCTAGAGAGCATATCCCCACTCCAACCTTATCCGCTAGGTAAGAGTGTTGACACGCGCTCCAGGCGCAATTGTTTTTACTTTGTATATCAAATGAAGTTGCGGTGCAATTGCCCAGCTATGTACTCCTTTAAAATATTAGAACTTTAAACATACTTTTAACAATTTTTTGACGATATCAACTTCTTATTTAACGATGCACACATCCTCTAGGTTTTGGAAAAAATTCTGAATAACTCTGTATACTAGAATTTATAGCACCGCATTTTATAGCACAGCATTGCATCGCATAATGTACAGTGTGAATGTGCACTAATGGTAAAAATAAATCATTGTGTTTAGATTTTTTGGCTATACTGATAATTCAATGTCCTGGGAGAGGTTATGTTGCTTGCCACTCATCAAATGTTTAAATTTAAAGAAAAGTTTTTTGAGATTAAAAATCTTGCATGGGCGCGGCCTTTTAATAAGTTATGTATCTTCGAGGTCTGGTGTGCAAAATCTGGAATTGTTCCGTATTAGTCGCAGTAATAGCTGAAGAAAAAGGTAGGAAAAGTATCACAGATCTCTAGTCAGAATAAATGGCGGTAGATAAGCCGACTTTAAAAATTAGTCGTAACACAACCGTCATTAATAGTGTACCATTTTTCTTTTCCGGTAATAAATCTAATTAGCAAATTGTTTTCTGGTAATAAGTTTTCCGGGACAGGTAGTGGGAAATGCCCGTAAAGCTGGCTCAGTCGGTGGGAAAACAAGTCCATTAATTTCCTCGGGATAACCTTACTAGAAAGAAAATTATACGTTCAACATGCATAGTCCCCTGTTTCAATTTAGGCCATCTGAAACGTTGGAAAGAAATTCCAGTAGGACGCTATTCAGTAAATGATTAAAGGAGTTGTTGATCTCCTTAATGTTTTAAAAATGTTGTAATGAACAGAAATGGGAAAACGAAACTAAAAAAATATCAAAATAGAGGAATAGAAATTAATTTGGGTAAAATAAATTTAACATAAAAAAAGATGGATATAAATCAAATGAATTAATATGATTAGATTAGAATGGGCATTAAAATGTAATAAGAAATAATATAATAGTATTTTTCCACAGTCGGGAGTAGAAATCAGTTTCTATGACATCAAAATTAAAACAGAAGTAGTCGATTATTCCCAAAGGAGTATAATGCTCAAAAGGTAGTTTACATTATGGAAAACGTTTTTCATGCAAAAAAAAAGATAACATTGAAATTATTTATTGACATTTAAATTAAATGTTACATTTGTACAATTTTCAAAATTAATTTTAGAAAGAATATTACTTTCGCTTACATTTACAGTTTTTGTGATTGCGCTAGTAGTGGTACCTACTAAAACCTGATTAGCAATTTTGGTCTTATTTTCAATGGAGTTCTCGACATGACCCTTAGCGACTGTCGTTGATTTCCAACCAGCATGACACTTTATTGTCGTGATATCCCCACCAGCATCTGCCAGTAAAGTCGCTGAAGATCTTCGTAAGCAGTGACCAGTAACATGCAGCATCAGGTAATTTTAAATACGAAGCTACTACACTCGGAATTTTTCCCATGGTATTCTTGCCAACTGGCTACGCACTACATTTTCCTGCTTCGTAGTACAAAAAAAAGGCGCTTATGCTTGACGTGGGGAGGACGAAGGGACAGGTATTTTAGAAACAATTCAAGCATATTTCCCACATCGGTAACCAGAAAGGTTCGTGGAATCTTTGTCTTAGTGTTTGGAATTTTTACAATCAAGGAAGAGCCTATATCCTCAATATCATCTACAGTTAAATTGACTAGTTCATCAGTTCGACAAGCTCCGTCAATCCCCAGAATTAATCCAACTTTAAAAAAATCAAAATACTTAATAATTGAAATACCTAACAACAAAAGTAATCTTACCTTAATCATTAAAAATTCTTTGTCATCTGTACTTGATAGAAAACGGTCGATTTCACCCTTTGTCAATATTTTCGATTTTTTCGCTTGATATCCGTCACCGGTTCTTTTCAAAAATGCGATCAGCTTGGGGAATTTCCTTATATCTATGTTGTCGTAAATTATCAAGCATGACTTAACCATAGAATATTGCACCCATAATGTGGAAGACTTGTAATTCTTTGCATTTTCACTGAAGTATGCCAACAAAACATTCTCGCTGTATACTTGAACATTTTTCTCGGCGCGCCACTTTTTGAACCGATTGTAGGCTATATCGTATAAAGATCTTGACTTCGTAGGTAGCAAATTGCTTATTGCAATATTTGCAGCCTCCGCAATCTCTTCCCACTCACAATTATTCATTGTGCACTAAACAAACTTTAAACTAAACCAAACTAGCACCTTAATTTGACAATTCTTTTTGTTTGTTTATTTTGTAGTTATGACAATAACTCAACGACTACTAAATAAATCCTCAAATCCGAATACAATAATTCTGGTGCTACTTACTTCATAATGACAAAATATGTGTTTTTAAGTTAATGAGATCGTGGAAAAAATAGTATATACCATTCGGGAGAGATGCTATTTTGTCTTCGGTGCATTGTAGCCCTCGGGCTTCAAATTGCACCAATGCCAAAATAACGCATTTCTCTCCCTTATAGTATAATGTACTATTAATAAATTAAATTAAATAAGAGTTAATTGGTAATTAATAAAAGTATTATTTTGTTCGGGTGACAAATTAAACTGTGAATTTAAATTAATAACAAACGTAGTAAGTGAAAAGAACTTGGATACGGGAAAACACAGAAAACAATTTCGAGAAGGGAGAAAAAGTTTGCAGCAAAAAATTTAGTGATTGAGAAGAAAAAAAATAGAAAAAGCAGTATAAATTAAATAGAAGAACATATGAATGCATGATCTGACAGATGAGATTATAAAAGCTGATAGCCAAGAGTCAAGATTTTACAAATTAAAATATTACTAAAAATGAAGGTTTTAGTATCACCAAATAAGGAAAGTATTCAAGAAGTAAGAGTAATTAAGAAGAATTTGAAAAGAGGAAGGCAATCGAGAAACTAATAAAATCAGTGAAATAATCATAAGCACAAGCAAACATCTATAATAAAGAAGAAAGAAAGGTGAAAAAGGAAATACAGGGAAATTAGCTGAGATAAGGATTGAAGAAGAGGAGCAGAGGAAGAAAAAGATGTGGTAAGAGAGACCTGAACCGTGAAGGTAAAGCATCAATTAAAGAGTATTAGTATCAAGTTATTAAGTGATCTTGTTCAATTATCAGTATCATTTTGAAACATTCTTGTAATGGATTTGGGACAGTCATCGAAGGTTGGAGTAGGTGTACAAATTAGTAAAAGAGTTATCAAATGAACAAAGAGTTATTGAATATAAAATTTTAAAACTGAGTAGTAAAAGTCATTCATTTATTAAACTTTTTTATTTTATTAAAAGCAAAAGTTAATTTCTATTTAGGTATTATGGAGATTTATCAAATTAAAATATTAATGTAAAATTCATACAAAAATAAAATTTTAAATTAAATATTTGAGTAAATCTCTTTTGAGAACCGCCTCTGGGAAGAGAGAAAGCTGATTGTGTAATATCATGTCAAAGTTATAATAAAACATTATTTTTGTTTTGTAAAACATATAATAATTAAATTATTAACCTTCAGAAGAACTGGTACCCAAAAAATTAATTCTGTCAGTTTAGTATTATTTAAATTCTGTCAAAATGTTAAATGTATTAATTAATAAATTATGTTGGGTGTATCTAAAACAACTGGAACGATATTTTTGTTCATTAAGGACGCAGTTTTTATATAATACTTCCAAAAAATTTATTTTAGAATCTAAAAAAATTTAACCAAATTAGAAATATCTCTTGATTGTGTAGATATACAAGTTTTCTCTTCGGTTTATTGTATTATAGTTTACAGGCTACTAAGTAATTTAGAATAAGAAAAAAATTTAAATTTTTACTTATGTTTTATCATTACATTTCTTGTTACGTATTAATAGTTGAAATCCTGTGTGTTTACATTGTGATTAAGTGTTTTCTTTCAGTTTTTAGTGACTTTTTTTACTTTTAAACGTTTTATCGTAATTAAATAATGGAATTTGTATCGGGTGCAGATGTTTTCCTGTAATATAGTTCATCTGTTTGTTTTTCTAGGTTATCAGACAAGACTATCATGGGTGCATTCAGGGTTTTCTATTATTTATTAATATTCGTTCGATTTTCTTAGAATAAATGGCCATTTTACTTAACTGTACACGAAGTCTGTTTTGTTATTAGCGGGTAATCGTGTCGGACTTGTAATGAGTGAAAATGTAGTTTTAACAGTTTGGATCGAAAAATAAATGTGAAATACTGCAGCTAACCTGATTAACTTGATGTTTTCTATCAAGTGGTAGCTCACCACCCTGTATGTGCAAGTAATAAATTTCCATACAGAAGTATATTCATATCCATTTCAGTAAACGTCACATAAATATATTACTTAATACTGAACTAAACGTCATTTTGTGTTCATTATTCTTACCTTATGAATTATAATGGAAGCTACCCATTTAGTATTATTGATGCTATAAAACAAGTAATAAAAGCAATGTTTAATTTGAAAAAGCTATACTTAACAACTATATATCATTGATTGACCTAATAATCCTTTGTATGCAAGCTTCTCAGGAACAGTAAAAGTGACATGTACTAATAGCACTTTGTCAGATACCGTTCGTAATCATTATGGTCAATATAAGGGGTACTTATTTGGAATACCGATACTAGGCTTGTACATCTAACCAAAGAAAATAAAAATTCTTATAAACAATGTCTTAAACGAATAGTTTTTCTACAAATACAGAGATAACTATGTACAAAAATTTTAACCACGTCCTCAGGGAGGTCTAGAAGACAATAAAAAAATTATTTCAGAATTCTAGCTCGATGTTTAAAAAATGGGCCAAAACCCTCTTTTCCTACGGAAAGTCAGTGCCTATGACAATCAATCATCGCCCGAAATGGCTAGATATGTCAACTACCATGTTTGTTTCAATCTTCTACTCCTTCTTATCTTATAATATGATGAACTAAAGATTCTATCTGTGAACAGTTTTCGTGAAAGAGTTAAAAAGTTTTTCTTATCTTGTCAGTAACGTGCTAATGATAAAATATATTTCTTGTATTTGTGTTTATTATACAGATAGGGAAAATATTTAACCGATCATATGAAATGCTAAGAATAATCCCTTCCACTGCTCGCCGTCCAAGCTTGACGTGTCCTCCCCTATTTTGGCGGACTAAACCAGTATTCGTATAGCACACTATTCGTTTAGCGTTCGGCCGTGGGCGTAAGAGAGTAGGGGAGTACTGACTAAGCCCGTCCTGCCGTGCGTCATCTTCCCACCAATACCCCATGCATTTGAAATGTATGTAATAGAATCTCCCCATGATCGGTTAAATATTTTCTGTATCTGTATACAAGTACCTGGTAAATGTGCGAGAAAACAAATTATTAAATCAAATATGTTTTGTTTACAATTTATCATACAGCAAAAAAAGTATTCATATTCCGAACACCCTGTATAAACGTGTAATAATATGTAACTAAAAATTACAAAACATTGGTCTTAAATTATCTTCACAACCACTGATACCACTAGATATGGTGAATTAAAATATTGGTTTAATCTGAGTCTCTATTTCTCCAATTTATGAACTTATTTACTTACCTACCAGTGTTATTAAAATGTTCAATTTATCAAAATACCAACGTGGAAAAGTGAGGAATATTTCTTTCTCCAAGTTTAGAACTCGGTTCTTTTGAACGAAAAAGAAAACTTTTAAAATAAATGAATCTTTTTAATGTGTTTTACAGGAACTCTTAATAACTTGCTTCTAAAATACTAGGATAATCAATTTCCCCTTAAATAAAGTTTTGAAAAGAATTTGTAAAAAATTCTTACACTTTTATCTGGTAAACTGCTGTATAAAATGTAGCGCACATTTTTTAAGCTTAGAAGTCGGTATTTAACAAACGGCTCTAACAATAATTAAATAGCAGTTTATAATAATAAGATCTTTCGTTCTTCTTAGTACGGTTGCGGCAACACTGGCCGTTAAAGAAAGGAGATAGTAATTGACAGGAGTGGCCTTTATTTGGATAAAAGTTTATATTGTTGTGTACTTATTATTATTTGCTCCATAAAAATAAAAATTTGTTCTTAAGTTGTTTTCTTTATTCACTTAATTAAAAATATGGAAAAGTAAAAGTTTGTAATAAAATACATACAGGGTCGGAAAACGCTGATGGTCTATCTGAGTTTACATGAGAGCGACAAAGTAAAGTATAGAAATCCGTGCGATAGACAAGGATGACTATATTGACGACGTCTAAATCTAAATAGTCACCGCCCATTTCGTCATTCAACAAATAAAATCCACTCCCACTTATATCTCAGCGACCAATTGCCATCTTTGCCTTTCGCTTTCGCAAGAGATGTCGCTACTTGTGCAACTCCAACTCCGGTATTCTGATATTTTACCAGCGGTCGAAATTGTGGACAGTGACTAATCGCTAGCTTGTTGACCAGCGCGACGGGCGAAGCGTGCGGGGAGCAAGATTTCATAGGCGTACTAAATTTGAATGCGATCAGATATAAGAAATATATAAAAATGACAAAAATAGTTCCATTACATAACATCCATTATTTTTAGATATAACAGTTTTTACCAATTTCGAGGCGTTAGATAATAAAAATTATAAGAATTATTTCAAAATTTAAAGTTTTTATCTTGTCAATTATCCAAGGTCGAAAATAATAGAAAGTGACTAACTCACAACACAGAGATGAGTACGGAAAGGTAAAGGTGGTATGATTACCTAAGCGTGCCACTTGAGAAGAGTTAAAGCACACAAAATTATCAAAAATAAGTTGACGTCGGCTGAACCTAGCACATTAACAATTTACTTTAAATGTGTCCCTGTTCTTATGGACGGGGATTGCCCACTACCACCCACTTACACCCACCTGATGCGCACTCCGCAGATAACACACTTAAGCCTTGTCCTCATGGACGCGAAATTCACGGATTTTTGCACGAATTTTGCAACTTCTGTTTTAATTATTTATGGCGGAAAAATCTCAACTTTTCACAATTGCAATTTGCGATACTGTCAAACACAACAAATATTAATGCCCCTTTCATTATTATGTGGTATTAATAAGTTTGTTTTGAACTTCTGATAATATATCATGGCAGTTTCATGATGAAAATGGTAGAAAATGTTATAGGTAGTTGACAACATTTGTTACAAATAGAGATTTTTCCACCGTTAAATAAATCGCGCAAATATTTGCGAATTTCGCATTGAAAAGGACAAAAGGCTTTAGAATACATACACACTATTTACTATTGGTTACTGTCACTATAACGGTAACACATTAACACTTATTATATCATATCGTACCGCTTGCCGTATGACCTTCATACGCCCATGTTTCGTCAAAATTTAATATATTCTTCGATCCAGATTCTTTTGAACAACTTATTAGTTAAACATCAACATTAATTTTTTTCTTTCGTTTTTACTGCAATAACTTTTAAGTTTATTTATGTTTTAGAGTTTTAGTATTACTTTCTGCCAGAGCGGCTATTAAATAAATACAAAAGCGGAAAATAATTGCAATTATTTTTATGCACCGTTAGGTGGTAGGTTTATGAAATAATTCTAAATAGTTAAAAGTACGTAAGAATTTACTTTGTTTTAAGCAAATGCGCCCTACTCCGCACATAGAAACATCGGCACTGAAGCTGCCAGCTGCCTGAAGTCTGAAGCTGACAGAGGCCTGACAAACTTCCGGCGAATCGGATGCGCTAGGTTAGAAGTGGGAGCGACTGCTGACGGATTTCTATACTTTACTTTGTCGCTCTCGTGTAAACTCAGATAGACCATCAGCGTTTTCCGACCCTGTATATACAAAATGATGTGTAAACAGGATTAACTATGACTTAGTACAAATATTTTAAGAGGGGATGGGGAAAAATAAGAATTAACGGAATTATCTATCAAAAAATGTCCAAACTCATTATTTATAAAGCGAAAATTTTTTTTTACCAAAACTATATTAATCCTTATTTATCGCCGTCACTGGTTTTCTGTCATCCACGAGATTAGGTTTATTCTGCCAAAGTGAAATGTGTCAACCGTAGCGACAGGTCATCGCATTAACACGTGTGTCAGTTTACTCCGCTTTGAAAGAATTTTTTTTTTTACAATATGTAGATTATTATTTAATGATTTAATGAGAAACACGACATGGTAGCACAGAGAGGCAGCACCAACCTTACTAATATTTTTCAGGATTGATATTTGGAGAGATTTTAAGAATGCTTTCTGACTTGTTTAAATTAAAACCTGCAAAGATTTTTCTTCTTGCTGTGGACCTTTCCTTCTCTCAAGCGTTCTTTTTGTTTAAAGCGAAGTACCTACTAGATTCGGCGATCATGACCAGGTCGATTACTTACGTCGGGAAAAAAAACACAAAGGATAACAAAAAAATACACGCAAATGTACACAAATACATGAAAACACTGCCACACGTTTACCGCCAAGCCATTATAACAGATGTTCAGTGTGGTTCAAAAAGTATTCAGCATAATATTTTGTGTATTCGGAAAACGTCTTTGGTATTACGATGCCACACGATAACATGCACTTGTCACACTCCCATAAATCAGCACCTTATCCGTCATCTAGGCATCTGAATACATGTTTGTAAATGCATGAAATATACGCGAAAAATTAAATTTTGAGTACCGTAACCGTATGTAATATTTTTTGGTATCTAGAGACGACATATGTAGGCCACTAATGCAAGGTGCAATTTACGGCGATAAATTATAAACTTTTTGTGTTGTTGGGGAATTAAATTCTGTTAATACTAATAATAGCAACAGTAGTTGACGATGTTTGCATAAAAGAATTAGTAATAATGTGTTCTGTAAAAATGTTTCTTAGATCATTAGAATATACGAAGTTTAGCATGTTATTTGCGGTTAGGAGAGTATGCAACTAGCAATGCAATATTCTAGGTTATGTTATTTTAGAACAGTTAAGTGACTAATTTTAAATATTTTAGAGTAATTAAATACAGTATTTTATGTCGGATATGTTAGTGGATAATTATGATGAATCTGCAAGAAGTGAAAATGTAGTTTTGACAGTGTGCAACGAGAGAACGAGGATCGAAGACTAAATACTGCAGCTAACCGGATCTACTGTTATCTCTCAGGTACTTGGGCATTATCATTATGAATAAAAATGTTTATTTTCATCGTTTCTACACTGCACGACGCTGCAAAAAACGACCGCCCGATAGTTGACATATCTAGCATCTCGTACAATGATTGATAATCAGAGGCACCGACTTTGCGTAGGAAAAGAGGGTTTTGCCCCATTTTTTAAACATTGAGCTAGAATTCCGAAATAAATTTTTTATTTTGGATTTATTTTATCTTTTAGACCTCCCTGAGCACGTGGTTAAAATGTTTGTACTTAGTCATAGTTAACTCTGTATATCTAAATATTAACTGCCTACATATATCTTTCATACAGGATGTTCTCGGGTACTCTTGTAAGAGACAAAAAATTTTGTTGTTGAAAAAAGGTCTTCTGGGATTCAACTCTTCTTATTTCAGAAACAAAATTTACCAGCAAATTAGAATTAACGGATTTTTCACCAGTAAAGTGTTGTTTCTGTATGAAATACGATAAAATGTTTTTAAGAAAAGTTTCTCGGAACGAAAAATGGTAAGGTATATGTACAAAATTTCAATGTCCTAAACCTATTTTGATTATTGCTCGATTTTCAGATTTTTTTGCTAATACAACAAAATGTTACTAAGTTTGTTATAATGAAGAATTGAGGACGTGTGCAAAATTGTAGTATCCTATGCCTATTTTAAGAAAAGTTTAAAATGGAGCAAATATCAAAGCAGCCTAGGACATTGAAATTTGCACATATACTCAGTTTTTCATTTTGAGAAACTTTTTTCCGTATTTCCGAAAGGCATACTGGATTTTATAAATTTAAAATTATGGGAGATTTTGTTTCTTAGAAGGCCATTTCTTCAACAGTAAAATTTTTTGTCTCTTACAATAGTCATTTCACCTACACACCCTGTATATATAAAATTATCTTTGTTAATAATCATATAAACATTATTTTCTTAAACTCTTGTAAAGTACGTTTCAATCTGTGTTTGTTTTAAATTTTTTAACTTCGATTTATAAAGTTCAGCTTTACATTTAAGTAAAACTTAAATATTTATAACCAGTTCATCATTATTGCTAACAAATAGTTATTTATATATTAAGAGCCAAAAGTGATAGTAATGCATACAAAGTTTTATTTAAAGTCACTCTACAAAATAAAACTTTTTAATTATAAACTTTATTACGAGAACATTAATTTTACAAAGACAATTGTTAAATTGATTACTTGAAAAGGACGCTGTTTACTTGGTTGCGATTGGTGTGACACTCCTCAATAAATGTCAATTTTTCGTTGTCAGTGTTGCATTTGGAAATTTCTGTTATGCTGAATTTTGAACATACTACAACTTACAATTTTATTATTAATTGAAACCAATACAACTGAGTAAGAGGTATATTGTCTTCAACACAGATCTTGTTTTCTCCTGAGAATCCGGCTTTAGAAAATCATTTTTTACCCGTGGTAGGTAAAACTTTTATAAATAAAAACCATTTAACATTATGAAATCAGATAAACAAACCAAAAAACTATGACTATCTCATCTACATATCTCAAGTGATGGGTCTTTGTTAAAGGAAGCACAACTTTGGGAGATAAGTTTAATACAGTATATTATTTTAATTTCAGAAGATTTACGTATTTCTATACTCATTTCTATAGATATGAGAATATAAGAACACGGCAATTTCAGCGTTAATTTTATACACCAAATTTCCTTTTACTTAAAAGACTTTGCCAGGTGTACTCGGAGTTCGCTCGAAATTCCTCTTTTTCAGGTATTCCTTAGAACCCCCAAACAGATTTTACCTGCTGTCTCCCTGTGAATAAAAAGGCTTTCCACTCAAATATGGTCTTGTTGTTTAAAGAAACTGGATTTATAAATGTACTTAACTTTCACATCTTTCCTATCTCGATGTATTTCAAAACATTTAGGAAAAATTGAAAACAGAAATCATTTGATATTAGAACTGGGTATGAATACAGGAAAAGTACTCAATCCATGAATACTGAATACTGTGTAAGAAAAGTATTCATGATTACTTGAATATAGCAGTCAAAAGGTACTTGAACCATGAATACCTGTGTATATGAATACAATGCTGAGTATTTACAATGTGTAGATGAATATTTAAATCTAATTAAATACATTTAAAAGCAAAATTATAGGACTAGAGGACACAAGTCTGGTGCTGGTGCAGGAAGGTTCTGGAGCTACGCTTCCCTGCAAATTCTTAATAACGTAAATACATAGATTATTCGTATGCCCGTGCCCGTAATAAAAAACTGGATTGTGTATATAAAATAAATCCTAACTTCTTTATCTCTGTCAACGTATTTTTGTGGTGTACGATTTTGTAATCAACGAGTGTTTTAAGGTTGTAAAAGTTTAAGTTAGATAACTATGAAAAAGACTAAAATTAAAAATCTGATATTTGACAACCATAATGCAATAATAATAATACTATTTGACAAATATATTTACAACATAATGGGGCATAAATTTAAATATATTTCTTCGTAAAAACATAGAAAATAGCACCAATAGCGATAATAAATTATGAGTTTTCAACATGTGGAAAGAAATAATATTGCTACGGGTACATGAAATTTGTAAGTAGAAAGAGACCGTAAGTAAATTCATAAAGCACCACAAGAATATTTTTTCCGAGTACTAGATTCTAAATGCATAACTAAATGTAATGAATACAAATACTATATACCATCAGATAAAAGTATTCAGTACTGATGGCACAAATATCATATTGAACACTACTCATGAATGCAATGGTTTTTAATAATACCAGCTCTGTTTGACATATATCTACTACTCATTATATTCTATTATCAACATATTTTTTAATTGATCTAGAAATTGATATTTCTGAAAAAATATTCAGTAAACTGCATTTCTCTAATGTATTGTACTTCTGCAGTTTAATATTTTGTGTGTATATAATGAATTTCAAAAATTTGTTCTTTAGGCAATTCTGTTTATATTACATCCCATCTACAACAAACATAATTTCATGTAGGTATTTTTGTTAGTGTACATATTCAGGTTTACTCGCAAATCATAGTACTATAGCAACATTCTCAGACAACAGGATTGCTAATAACATTCAGTACTTCTTCAGAATCTGTCAGCAACTGCTCTAAACTAAACTGACTAATTTGACATCGAGGATGCCTTGAATTGTTTGCACGCCTCTAGAACAAAGGTTCAATAGAACTTGAATTTATAGAATCAACCTACCAAAGCTTTTAAAGTTATTTCTTGAGTCGTCTGCATTACTTCACCTACAACGGATTGCTGGATTAACTCGGAATATCCCAATATTCCAATCTAATATGTTCAAGTTAATTACAGGACAAAAAATAAAATATGGTGTGTACACTGTTGGACAAATAAATGTTGCAAATAAATATATTTAATAATACAAGGCGTTAGAGGTTTGACAGATGAAAGTTAGGCATAACTCAAGTCGTTTTTAAAATAAGTCGAGTATTAAATCAAGGAATTTTATTCCAACGTGGCAACAGTGCGAATACACGAACTAGTTGGCTGCGCCAGCTGGACGCGTTTGCGGGTTGACAACTTGTGTTTTGTGGTGACAAAAAATCCAAAGATAAACAACTATTGCTAAAAATAATGATTTTAGTGTAAAAAACTGTTGCAATTTTATTCATTTTATCACACATACACGACACTTTTGGATCCAGTTTTCGCGCACTGGCTATATTTGTCCTTATTTCATCTACAGCGGCAAAAATTCGTTCTCGCAAGGCATTTTCTGTTTCCATGTCAGTAGCATAAACTCAGGTCTTCATGTACCCCCATAAATAAAAATCCAGTGGATTTAATTAGGTGTACGAGCTGGCCAACGACGTGGACCGTTCCTGCCTATCCAGCGAATTAAGAAAATATTATTTAGGTGCTCCGTCGTGCAAAAACCACATATTTGCTCTTACGTCCAGAGGTATATCTTCGAGTAGATCTGGTAGAATGCTCTGCAAGAAATTCAAATACGCCTCTCCTGTCAATCTGGCTGGCAAGACAAAATGTCCTATTACATGTTCTGGGAGCATACCCCAGACCAAACATTAATTGAAAAAATGGTGTGGAAATTTGATCTTTATAATGGTATGTGGATTTTCTTCCGCTGAGTTATAGATATTATGAAAACTGAAAACGCCCGTAGCATACCTTTGCTCACTTACCAAACTTCTTGAAATAAACGGGGGTTATTGATAATCTCCATAATATAGTCATCCGTATTCAGATCGATCTGTAGATCTGGGCCATGATTTTCCGAATAAGGAATAACACTACCAGTATCAAGAAGATACTTTAACAAATGTCATTTTGTTAGGCAGCCGCCATTGGGGGAAACGAACTAAATAAATACGAATATCTCTTGCAGAATTGCGGCGAGCTTCTCCATAAATTGTTAATATATCGTGATATCCACGTATGCTAAACATTTTAACAAACAAAGACAAATTTAGGAAATAGTGGTAAGCAAAAACACTTTCGACAAAAACATTAACACCTCGAAGTTCGTATACCAACTGACCTGTAGTCCCTTCCGGTCCTTGAGTACATTCTCGCGTTGTTGCCACATTTCGGGATATCGAATTTCGATTGTTAACACAAAAAATTGTTTTATTAAAACAAAACATAAATAAATTGGAAGAAGGGGTAAATATTGCATTTTATGGTCACTTAACCACAACTGCATCAAGAAGTACACAGTACATAGTGTGTTTACAAGTGACATAATATAAATACGTTGCTCTATTATAACTATATTAACAGTAATAATAATTAATACGTTTAATGTTACGTTTAAAACGACTTATGGAACTATTAAAAATATCAATATTTAAACGGCATCTGTCGTTCGACAACAATTGAGGAGAATCTATAAAATTATGTAGTAACTTATACAAAAATATCGGGTCTTAACTTAACTATTTTGAATTCTTTAAAGGTTTCCATATAACACAGACAAAATTCATTCTACTGTAAATATATTCAAAATAAATTGTAGTAAATAGTTCTGGCAGACTTAAAATTTTTGCATAATCTTGTAATAAAATCAATCATTTTATGACCCTTACTAACCAAATCATCATTTTGAAATGTAAAACTGATTTTACAATCAAAAGTTACTCCCAAGTCCTTAATCTCAGTTACGCGTTCAAGTCTTACATTATTTATGTATTTTTATAACTTAATACTAACACAGTATTTGGAAAAGTTGTCTAAATCGTTCTGTAACAATAAACAATCTCGACACGAATTAACCTTAGTGAAAATTTTAACACCATCTGCATATAAAATATATTTATAAAATTGTAACGAGCTTCCAATGGCATTAATGTAAACCAGGAAAAACAGTGGGCCAAGATGAGACCCGTGAAGAACTGATACAAAACGCTTTAGAACAATAACCATTAACGGTGAAAATTTGGGATCTATTAAACAAATATAACGCTATCCAAAGTAAAATATTATTCCAAACATCAATAGAGCATTTACATTAACTCAGTGTTATTGAATTCAGCTAGGGGCGCTAGCGTCAAAGTTAGGTATAATATTAATGTTCGATGGTCTAGTTTATGATTCGATAATTTTTTATTTGAATTTGTGGAAGTCAAATAGTGATTGTAAATCTAATTTGCATACGTATTATCAAAATAAAACTTATAATAAATCAATAAAATGTTTATAAACACACAAAGACAACAGGAAAAAAATCACTTGAAAAGATATATTAAATTTTATTTATGTTAACCTCATATAACCAACCTTGTTTATCTGAATTTTACATTAGCAATTTGGAAAGAGAAGTAATAAAATGTTATTTAACACAGTAATTTTTAACGTTGGAGTGCCTAAAGAATTTCCTAGTAATTCTTAATTTAAACCTCCTTTCTGAAAAAATACGAATATTCAATAAAAATCAGTAATTTAAATCAAATACATGTGACATAAATAAATAATAAACATATGCAGTTTTTATTTGGTATATTTATTACAGTACAAGTACAATAGAGAAAAAGTTGAAAACCCTGATAGGTGTTTTAAATGGTTTTCATTAAAAAAATTGAGTGATATTAGTTGTGCTCTTTTATAACTAATAACATTTTGAATCGCCATATTGTAAAGCAACTTGTTACTACTAGATGCACTTCCTATGCTCTCAGGATTACCGGCGTTGTTATCATTCAAGTAATTTTCAATTTGAGGAATCGTATTATCACATTTCTCAGTTTAGAAGTCTATGAACTCGTGTCACATTTCTACTTTGTTTCCATCTGCAAGTTTACCTAGATTTTCATCCTGTTTCCACCTTTTCAAGTACCGTGTCATGCGTTCATTATTTTTTACAATATTGGTATCGTATTTTCGTGTACGGGTAAATATAATGTTGAAACAGCTGTTTTTTGAGAATTTTCCGTTGTCCTAAAAATAAGAGTAAAACCTTATCAAATAATGAAAAATATACACAGAAAATAGATAATGAATGCTTGTACTTACCCATACTAGTAATAGTATAACAAGCTTGTGTAAAATGTTTTGAGCAGATCTTTGTGTACTGGGTTGGTTTCTTACTGGATGCAATTGCTATTAATCATTTTTTTCAGCATTATTGGGGAACTTACGAAACATGTTATCTTTATTTTTATTAGCAACAGATAAACACTGCGGGACGCAACAGTTATATGGCTATTTTTTACACAAATTGAAACACAACAAAAATTAAATAACAAATATTTGTGTAGTTAGATTTAATACCTAACATTGATCGCAGCGCCGCCTACATGTAAATGCTCTATTCTTGGTAATTTAGCCATTAATATGTTATAATTCATTTTGTCGAAAGCATTACTGAAGTCAACATAAACAGAGCCTGCTTGAATCTATCAACGACTTTTGATATATTATACACAAAATTAAGGTCAGATTTCTTAACTAACTGAATATTAACATATTATGAAATTGGATACCTCTGCCATAAAAGGATTTTTTTTTCATTTTGATGTATACTACCGTCTGTTCAATTTATGGCACTCATAGCTCTAACACCCTATATACAATAATAAATATAACGCAATATAGTCCTGAATTATTTAATCCAGTAACAATGTCCTTGGCAGTAAGTTTGATTTATGACGTTAATTTTGCTTTATGGATGTAGATAATAATAAATAGCTTTGCTCCACACCAGGTAGTTTTTCTTTCAAATGGTTCTATATTAAATCAAAGAATTGATGATTTTACTGAAAGCAAGTTTCTACGCTTCCCCGACAAAGCATCCTGAGTGAACAACTCGCTCGCTCAGCTCCTTAACTTATATAATTAAAAAGTACAGCTCCTGCATCGTCTAATATGACTTCGCGCAATAAGCTCTCTTTCGAGTGTCCTCCATATAATACGTGACGTCATCATGCCTGGCAATATCCTCGTTTGAAGAATAAGCTGATCGCAGCACTTCGAGCACCGTGTCGATGCCCTCACTTTAAATTTAAATATATAACGACCTGTCTGGATTTGACGGAAATTATATTGAAGTGAATCAGTTTTTAAAGTGATTTATGGAATAAAAACCATATCTACCCAACTCTTAGATAATATCCTTGCCCCAGTCTAATAAAGCGGAGAATCTGATGATCTGCAAGTATTTTATGAAACGTAAGGAGATATATTTTCAGAAAAGGAATATCTTTTGCTTAAAAAAGTAGAGAAATATATTGGTATAGACAATTTTGTTCTCTCTTTTATTATTAATTAGCTAGAGGGATCAGTGTTGACTGAAATAAAGTGTTAATGAAACGTGTACTATACACTGATAAAACTGATTGGAAATTTCCATGTCTTGTTATGTTCTTTTTACATAATATTTACTGGAAAATCTTAATTTACATTATATATTGTGATATATTTAATTTGTTGGGCGCCAATTATTATTAATATTTAATTTGTTTTTCTTTTTCTTTTTATGTTTTGTGTTTATGTATATCTTATTTAAAAAATTTGTATTAATTGGGCTACAAACCTGTATATTATCTTTTTTTTTAGCTTATTAAACTACCCTGGCTGCTTGTAGAACATAGACTCTGGTAGTCGGTCCGCTCGTCAAGTCAAATCTTTTTTACAACACACTGTACCTTAATTTATCAAATAAATATCATTCCACATTTGACAATGTTTATTTCATAAGAGATTTTTGTCTAATACTTACTCAAGAATATTTTAAATTTTATGTACATTTAATTCATAGGTAACAGATATATATTTTTTTTACTGCAGTTGCGTATTAAATGTTGCCTATCCTTTGAACTTAAAATTCTTAAAATTATATTACAAAAATTCTTAATCTCTTATTCAGTGGTATTATTCTGCCTGATGTTCATTGCTGGTGATATATTATATTGGAAAATGATCCTTATTCTGACAGATTGTCCACTAAATAACAAATTATATATTAAATAGAAACGTGAATATTATTTACTATATTATGGTAAGTAACTTATTGTTTTACTAAATTTTTGATTATGTGACTGTCTTTTGTTGAATTTTATGGCTAGCTAGCGTTTATTTTCTTTTATTAAATTTATGTGCACATAAAATACCTTTATTAATGTTGATCTTTCTAGGACTTCTACTAGAACTCTTCTAGAAATCCCTCAGAACTTGTGATATTGGGCTGCTGATGTTGGTGGATGTTTTACCCACTGTATGGTACTGCCAAATTCCTGCATTGGACCTGGATCTCTGTTTCTTGTGCTGATTAACAATTTTCTTATAACGTTAGTATTAATTTTAAACTTTTAATTTAACTTGTTATTATTAATTTTCTTAATTTTCGGGACCTCTCTCAAAACCAACGCTGCACATTCTTTCCTTTCTTCATATCTAATAATCAACAAAAACTTGTTTTTTCTTTATTTTTCTATCAATTTGATATCTTGATTCCTTGTTTTAAAGCTTACATACATATTATGGTTCATACATATGATTTTAATGAGTTTTTCGATGCACTGTTTTTATGTTTTTCACTTCACTACTTAACCTACTACAAAATTTTTTATATGTATTTACAATTTTACTTATAACTAAATATTAAAATAGTACTTTTTTTGTGTACATTGTGATATCTCTTGTGAAGCCAACTTTATGCTTGACATTTGTCCATGGCTATGAAATTTATTTGACATTTCTGAACATTTTATAAAATTCATTTACTGAAATTGTTAATACTTTTATTATTTTTGCTTGACTCCTGTCGATATATTTAGTAAATTAATATATGATCTTTACTTGTTCTTTCTATATACTTTACTCTGGGTTTAAATCTGTTTTTGTTTATGTACTCTTCATAAATGTGAGATCATGTCACAATATTAGATAAATTTTAACTATTTTTTTTATTTTTAAAATGTTTAATTTATTTAATTTTTACTATAATAAACTACCTATATGCTCTGTAGTGTCCATTTTTATATTATTTTGTTCAATTCTACAGTATTTTAATTTTAACAACAATAATAATTTCAATAATATTTCATTTTGTCTCAATATTAATGAATAATATGAGTCGGTAGTATGGTCTCCTACTACCGTTAATAATTCGGAAATTATCGAAAAGATAGACAAAAATGATTTGTAAGAAGTATATATTTTAAGAAACACGGAATATTCCCTGTTTATCCAGTTATGGTGTCATATCTTTCACAAATAAATGAGTTTAGTACCCATTCTCTGCATAATCGAAGAGAAAATGCCCAAGTTCTATTTATTTATAACATATTTAGATCAATTATTGATGTACCTGAATTACTAAACGCTATTTTTATAAATGTACCTGACATTAGGTTAAGACAACGCGGTTGTTTATTTAAGATTAAAACAGCATTGTCGCCCTTACGAAATTGTCTGACATCATGTAATTTATTTGTGAGAGAAAGAAACATAGATTTTTTAATGTAAGTAAATGTAATTTACTGATTAGTTTGCAGATACGATTTCTGTTATACTCACTGTGCAACAATTTTGGAATGTATTCTGTTTGTTTGTGCAGTATAAATAAATTTCTGTTTATTATTATATTATTATTATAATCAAGTGTATGTGTTTTTAGTGATAATGTGGTAATACAATGTACTACAATGGGACTATTTACTTTTACTCAATTTATTATGAAATTTTACAGAAATTCTCATGTGATTTCTGTTGCACATTTGCAGAGGCACATCAACCTAACCTAATACGTTTTAGTTGTGTTATTAACATGTAGTAGTAGCAGAAGTATAAGATTATAGTTGGTAACGTGTGCACTTGCAGCTTATGCCAATTTAAATATTATACAATTCATAAATATAATAGAAATTGAAACGGTACGTAGTTTAGGTGTTTGCATCAAAACTACGCCATAACAAATATCTCTAAACCATCCAACATTTATTTCAAACAACATATTTATCTTTGTTACAGTAAAAATAGTAATTGCTCACAACAGCTACTAACATTAGTCGAGTTAAACAAATTTATTTTCACACAGATATACGTATATCTACAAATATTTGCAAACGCCAAGGAATATTACATATACTGATGTGTCAAGAATAATTATGCAGTATTTTTAGCGAAAATATTCAACATATTTTCTAAAATACATATTGCAATACATTATTAGATGGATGGAAAAAATACACTTTTACAGAGGTAATTGATAGGTAATTCTCATTCAGAGGATGAATGGACAAACTCTACTACCCTACCAATTTTAAATTGAGAACAGGTCATGGAGAGAAGGAGAGAGAAGGTTTGAGGAAGTTCAAGAATATGTGAATTTAGGGGCGCTAATAACAGCTAACTGTGATGAGGAACAAGAAATAAATAGGAGAATAATAAAAGCAAACAGAAGTTTCAACCACTTATTGAAATTAAAAAATTTGTCCAGAGGAGTAAAATTTAGAATGTATAAAACATTTTTGAGACCGACAGCGCTGTATGGTAGTGAAACCTGGGTTCTCAATAAGAAGTCAAGAGAAAACCTTTTAAGGTGGGAAAGGAAAATCTTAAGGAGAATTCTAGGGGGTAACAAGACGAAGGAAGGCTATGTAAGGAGAAACAATGAGGAAATATATGAAATGTACCAGGCACCAACAATAGACGAATTTGTAAAAGCCAGAAGAGTGCAGTGGCTAAGGCATCTAAAACGTATGGAAGATGAAAGGGCAGTTAAGAAAATAGTAGGAAGTAAACCTAACTACAAGAAAAAAAGAGGTAGACCGAGGAAGCGATGGAGAGAGGCAGTGTCAATAGATCTAAGGGAGGAAAATGTAACGGATTGGAAAAGAAAGGCGAAGGACAGAATGGAATGGAGGAGAATAACACAGCTCTGGGCCTAAAAGGCCTGTAAACAGCTTTATATATATTTATTTGCAACTTATAAACTGGATATGCAATTTAAATATTCATCAAAAGCCATAAATCCATCATTAATTCGCAGTAGTTGGTTGGGGCTTTTGTTCACAGAGTAGTTAGTTTCACACAATATTATTAATACCTAAAAATATAAAAAAAACTTTTACATAAAGGGTATCTAAACATTATTCAAGTAGGTAATGTCATATTTAATTCATTGACAGGCTGTCACTTTTGTCATTGTCGATATTTAACTTCAAATAATTTTAATTTTTATAATAATTTTTATAGTTAGATATTTAACTCAACTTAAAGGAGGCCACCTGAAGAAGCAATCCTAAAAATGCAGAAATAGGTCAGATCTCATCTATTGTGGTTGAATTATTGCCGTGTTCCAACTGCCAAAAGTGAAGTTAAATATTTATAGAGCGTTTTCATTAAACAAGGTTAGTAAATTTAGATAGATTTAGATTTTTAGATTTAGATTTCTTTAGATAATTAATGAATGGAGCTTTGTCTGTGGAATTGTTCATTAGCATACATAGATGTTTGGTATCAGAGAACATACATATGACTTCATTGATAGGAATTGTAGGAGATTTGATTTATATTAGCTTAAAGTACCTTTCTAATACAGTAAAAAACTAATACGGTTCCTTGCGGAACTCCAACGTCACAGTTTGGGGCTCGCTCATGACTCCATCCACCTCAACATATTGCTGTCTACCCGTTAAATAACTTTTGATGAGACTATGTACTTTTCCTCTTATACCATAATGATGTAATTTATCTAAAAGTCTGTTATGGCATATAGTATCGAACGCCTTAGATAAGTCAATAAAAACACCGATAGTTGGAATTTTCTTATCTAAAGCATTGTATATAATAGATGATAAATAATGAATTGCGTCTTCCGTTGAGTTTCCCTCTCTAAAACCAAACTGACAATCAGATATTACATTGCACTTATTTAAAAATTGATTGATTCTAGACTGGCAATTGTAGAAATTAACGAGACTGGTCGGTAGTTAACAGTTAACAATTTGTTACCCGTTTTATAAAGTGGTAAAGTAAAGTGGTAATAAATACTATGTTCTGAATTGTCTCCTTTACTGTACAAAGCTTGCAATCTCTTTTAATCTGAACGTAGTGAACAGGATTGTCGCCATAATTCCACGAGCGGATCTACTTTGTTAAAAAATAAATAAGTTACAATTAACAATACTTAACCATAAGTTCACCACATCACCATTAATAATTATTGTAATGTTAAAAACGGAAGGTAGACACACTTGCTTGCTTTGTCTCCCCGTATTTTTGTACTAATGAAGTTTAGATTCGCAATAAAGAAGTTTATAAACATAAATGAATCTATCCGTGGCAAATTATCCGATTGTGCTTGCACAAAAAAACCTTTCGTCATCCTTTGCACAGCACTGATCTACACACTATTTATGATCCAAAAATGCCACGAAAGAACACAAAAATATAATGAACAAATACCTATTTACATCAGGATCATTGTAACACTACATTCATATCAACGAAAGCATAAGCAATATTGCTGCGCTGTGTGGCATGTGACGTCACATCAATGATATCGCGTTTTCGGTCACGTGGTTCTATTTATATTCCTTGGCAATTTATTAATGTTATTATTTTAATTATTATGAGATTATTTCCGCCATACATGTTCTCACCTTTCAATACGTTTGAAAGATTACCCCGTAATGCATTTCAGACCAATAGAAAGTTTATGCAACTTTCCCTTTGTAGTTAGGGGAACTGTGCTTCTCTTCCGTACCCGGAAACACATCACTGGTGTGTATCGAATAATATCGCATACTTCTAGCTTTGTTAAATCAGCTTTTGAGCTTTTATCTCGTAATGAAAATATTACATATTCTGAGCTCTAGAGACAGTTTTTATGCCCGTCGTCAATGGAAACGTTCTAAAGAAATTTCAGTGATAAGTGAACAAAAGAATGCTTTGACATATAGAAATTGTTGCGCGCATCTGTGAAGACTGTAATAAAACAAGTTCACACACGTGGACTTGCACGTAACTATTTTTTCCAAACCAAATAACCCAACATCGATAAACATCAAACAGAATTCTACTCTGCTGATGCTGTTTAATAATGACCTGACGTTGAATACCACGCCGGCTGTTTTTGTATCATGCACTGAAATAACTTTGCCACGCCAAAGCCGTATAGTAATTTTAGTGCACACAATCGCCATAAAGTTGCATTTTGCACGCTCTTTTGAAACTGAAACACAGCAAAGTCCTGTGACGTGTTCAGCTAAACAATAAAATTACAGTTGTTGATGTCTGCCAACTAGGTTGAAAATCTAGATAGTAATACTAATATTAACACACACATCATACATTACAAATTTAGATAACATTTTTTCATTTTTATGCCCTTCTTTTGATGAAATTGTTTGTTTATTTGTCGATTTATTTAATTTAGTTAAAGCCTCTCAGTGATTGCCTTGAATATTACAGTTTTTCACAACTAATTAATGAGCTTACGAGAATTTCTCGCGCCACTTTTGGATCCTATTTTTATATGACATTGTAACAGCTTTTGGTACAATTTCTACGGATTTTATTTCTGACCATAGAAAGGTGTTTTGCGATTTAAATATTGAAAAAAAATTAAATTAATAATTTTTTTTAAATTTTGTGGTTTCTTTAATTTTAATTACGATCTATTTCTTCAAGATTTAATTAATCTTCCCTGGCATAGCATTTTGAGAGATAATAATATTGATCAATTTTTTTTTATTTTTGAAAAAGGTCAGGATAGCTAAGCCTAAAGCACCTTGGATAACGGCTAATATAAAAATTTTCATGAAGCAAAGAGACTCTGCTTTACAAAGATTGAAACAAACTAAGAATGATGAGGATTGGCAGGAATACAAACGACTTAGGAATTTTACATTATCTCTTATTAGACAGGAGAAAAGACAGTATTTGAATACAATTTCAAAAGAAAATAATGTACGCAAACTTGGAGGGCACTTAGTGACCTTAATGTTCGATATAATAAGGTGAGCAGTATTGCAGAACACTTTCAGAACTCTAATGGCTTAAAAGATTATTTTTCTTTGTTTTTGCAAAACGATCCTAATTGTAGGTAAAAGAGAGAATAGTTTTTAAGGTTAACTTTTAAATAGTGCAGAAAAAATCTAAAGGTGTTGATAAGTTATCATCTCTAATGTTAAAATACCTTTTATCGATTAATATATTACGCATATTATCAACTCTTGCATTAAAACTGTATATTCAGATTTATGGATTATAAATATTCTTCCTGCAGTTTTAAAAAATTTTCAGAAATTTCTTTATAGTCAAATGTATGGTAATTAATAGTGAAAGAATTTTACCTGATTGGCATTGTGGGTTTAGGTAGCATTAGCCAACGTCACTGAAGATATTATCTAAGCTCGTAATTGTGGTAGGGACTGCGCGCTGATTTTATTGGATTTCTTGTATGCTTGATACCTTAAATTATAAGATAGTTTTTTGTAAATTAAGATATTATGGTTTCGATGAAATGTTACTTAAACTAATGAAGTCACATTTATTTAACCGTTCCCAAAAATTTTTAGTAATAATAATTTTGCAACTGATATTAGTATTACTTCGGGTGTGCCGCAAGGGTATGTCCTTAGACCGCTGTTGTTTAGGTTATACGTCAGATGTTTTTAAACTCATGATAAACGTAGGATTCAAGCATTCGCAGATTTATTTGGACTTGAACACAGTGACTGTGCGCGTGCTATGGACACAATTAATCGTAATTTATATAACTTTCTGCCGGGCACAATTTACAATGAAATTCATCTAAATCACATGTAATGCTTTTTAGTAGCTTAATTCGTATAAACTTTTTAAAAGAAAATTTAATTATAAATAGTGTACGCTTACCATATGTGCATTCGACAAAAAAATTTGGTATTATTATTAGACTCCGACATTAAGTAAAAAAAATCTACAGAAATTCTTTTTGTCTACTGAAATTTTATACCGAAATATTTGTCAAACAGTATATAATCGTGAATCGTAGTTTAGTCTAGTAAAAACAACCTCTTGTTTTAATGTTACATTTGTATCATCTAATATGACAACGAAACTACTAAAAACCAATCCAAGATATCTTCCAAATCGTGAGTCGAGTTATCTAGTAAACACATCTTTTACTTAAGCTATCTTAGAAACTTCTACCTTTATGGTCAAGTCAGTATACCTTTTAGACGTAGCAGATTATTATCCTATGACCACCTTAAGTACATATGTAGACATCAGGTGTTCCACAGGGATACAATATGGGTCCACTACTCTTTCTTCTGTTCATTAATATCATTGGCTGAATGTGACAATCATTTAAAATTGGATATGCTAAAATTTATGCTTGCATTTGTTTAATCAAACATGTTCATAAACTCTTAAGTTCAAGAAGAGCTTAGTAAACTTGTAGGTTGGTCTATTAGCAATAAACTTATATCTAATTGTGAACAAAAGCAAAGTAATCAGTTGAAGGCGTTCAACTTTATGATTAGAACACTGTGAGAATCATGCTATTGTTGATTTTAAATATGGAATTCTTACTACTACGTACTGCTTGGTACATTAATAACCTTAATCATAATCATAATCATTTTTTCACCTAGCACGTGCCCTTTCTACCATTTAGGGCGCTTCAGTATTAGAATAGTTTACTTGAAACTGCACCTTTATAAAAATAACAGCCGAATTTGAAAAATATCGTTCCAGTATTAAATTGTTACATGACTAACTACTATTAACTATCAAAAAGTATTGTATTGTATTGTATTGAGTCGATGTCTTTGATAGTGTAGGAAATTAGGTTCAACGTGAATCGGCCCAACCAGCTCTCCACTAGTTATGATATATTGTGACACAACCAAAAATGATTCAGTGAGTAAGTTTAACCTCTTCATGAAGCTAATGACTTTAATGGGTAAGACTTAATTCAGATCGCCTGGTAAGAGATGCATCTTGTCAAATAAGGAAAATTTGACCCCTAATATGTATTCTGCTGTTCACGCTCTTCAAATGCACTCGGTCTTTTAGATCAAGCCCAACTTGTGCAGATGATATTTTAACCGGTATATAAGCCAATTACAGTTGTCAGGTGTAGTCAGTTTAATTCTATTAAGTTTTTAGCTCCGCCAGAACGATTGTTTTGGCAGTAACCAAAGCTATGCGGAGAGTTGGTTCTGGACTAAAGACGTTGAAGGCAACGCCTTTCTTAGAAAATTCGCTGCTTCATTCCCTTAAATACCTGAATGACCAGGTATCCAGATCGGAGTTACTCTAGATCTTTTTAACAGTTTCGTACTGTTTTTGATAGAGGCAACTGTACTCCACACAACCAAGGCGGTTTAAAAATTGTCTGTCTTTCTGATTACAAAATTTGTTATTTGGAAAGAGGTTGGTTTCTGAACTATTTATTTTCCCGTCTCAAGACACGCATTTATTTTAGAAAAAAAGAAACTGTATAACTGTCGTCATAACAACACATGTGGACGGAAGTTTTCAATTTATAAGAATTGCCACGAATTGATTTATAACAAAAACGTTGACACCTTGTTGATTGAAAAGGAATATTACATTAACGCACGGTAGGCTTGACAAATCTTCCATTAATTTATCTTATTTTGAATGTACTGACAAGCGCTAATACAATAAAACCTTCCATAACACAAATAATTGATTCGCGACAATATTTGTGTTCTATATTATAAACTCGCCCACACTGTCTCATAGCCTACACAGTTCTACAAACTTACTTGGTTAACTTTGTTATGTCCCATTGAGATCTTTCCACTTACTACAAGACGGGTTTTAGGGTTATTGATTTTATGTCTAACTCATATTGGTGCCAAAGGCATGTTTATTAAATCTGCGCTTAAAGTTATTGGAAATAAAACAACTTCATGGAGGTTTAGTGCCTTGACACATTTACCTTGTTTCGGTATTAGGAAATGAGTTGAAAACTTCAGTAGACGTAATTTAACAGTAAAAGTAAAGAAGAAATAATAAAAGTAACCTTTGAAAAATATACACGCACTTAAATCATGTGGCAAGAAAAAATATATGGTTATCGAAACAACGATTAAGCCAGAGTGATAGAATTGGTAAATTTAACAAATATTATATTGTACCATGGCAAAAGACAGTTTTAATATATCTACCCGATTTTTCGGTCTTTACTTAGTATATGATAGAGCATGATAAAATGATTGTGGTCTTTCCTACAATATTTTTCTCCATGACACAGGGTGTTCAACTTTAAAAACTATATTTTTCTTTCTTTTCTATCTACTAAACAAACATTTTTCTTTCAAACTTGGTATTTATAATAAAAATTAACATTTTGACGTCAATATTTTTTGTAACTGAAACCAGTAACGTAGGAATGGGGTTTTCTTAACCTTTGAGTTGTACATCAATGGTGAAAAGTATTTTTTCAGTACAAATATTAAATTTTTATTCGATTTTCTGAAAAAAATGCTCTAGAGGAAATTCACTGAGTAGCTTTGTTTTTTCAGATATTATTTTCTTTTTCTAATCCGTTATTTTATGAAATTTGGAAAATTGCAGTTAATCATTCATTAAACTAATAAAAACAATAGTTTTTTGTAAACAATTTAATTTCAATAGTAATATCCATTTTTCCAACAATAGCATCGATTTCTTAAGAACATCTCGTCCAAATTAGCACTTTACTATTTATTTACACCAAGCACTTCGAATAAATTGTAGGCACAAATTTTCTCTATTACGAGTATATACCAGAACTGCATACAGTTTTCCTTTACCTCTTCGAATACGATGTAGGTTGTAGATTTTTTTTTTGTAGTTCTTCTTAGTTCTTAGTTCTACGTGAGTGAGCCAAAAACTAGCCCTCCACTGCAACCCTGTAGTTTATTGTGGCTCACATACTTATTATATTTCACCCACCAGGTTTAGCCTCTTTATGAAGCCAATAACCTTGTTGGGTGAGATTCTATCCAGATCTTCTGGCAAGAGATGCACTTTGCCAAATATAGAAGATCTGGTCCGTTCTCCAGCGGGACAGTGACATAAAATATGTTCTGCCGATTCATCACTTTCTAAACACAATCGGCACTCGGCCTCCTCAGCCAGCCCCAACTTGTGCATGTGACTCCTTAACCGGCAGTGCCCAGTATATAGGCCAACCAGAGTTTTCAGGTCAAGCCTATTTTTTGTAGTAGCTGCATATACCTTTTCTTTTAAAAAGCCCCAAAGAAATTAATCTAGTGGATTGACATCCGGTGATCAAGCTGACCAAACAGCTGATCAACTGATCATAGATAGTATTGAACCAACTTTTAACTTCAACTTGCACAACAAACTTATTTGACATGGCATCTGTCAATATTATTATTACAAACACAGAAGCAGCAATACCGACTTAATCCTATGATTTTTAAGATCTTTGTAATTTGTAATTCCATAAGATAGCCCTATTAAACAAGTCAAATTATATGAAAAACAAAGCTTCTTAGTGAATTTCTTCAAATGCACTTTTTTCCAGAGAATATAATAAACTTTAATATTTGCATTGAATAAATACTTTTCACCACTGGTCTAGAAGTTTAGGGGGCCTATAGGAAAATAAAACCCCATACCTGCCCAACTAGCTTTAGTTTAAAAAAGTTGTTTACGTCAAAATATTAACAATTCACTATGATAACTGCTTGCCAAGATTGAACCAAAAATATTTATTTGTTTAGTAGACAATAACAATGATATAATATTTTTTATAAAACTTGTAAAGCTCCTCTACTATGTCCCATAGTTTGTAATCGATTTTTAAAACACCTTATATTAAGATAATGTGAACATTATAATGTCCATCAAAATTTGCTATTTTAACAATCAATTTATTAATTTAGCGTTGTCAATTTTCTTAAGTTATAGAAACATTTTATTTTTTTATTTGATGTCCAAACGACTATGTTCACGGAAAGCTACCCTTATCTACGATTAACAAGGAATCTTAGACGTGTCGTTGTTGTATTCGAACTAAGCTTTATGGCAACGGTTTTGCTGCAAGAACCCTTGAGCTATTTCGGTTTTATTGTTAATTTTAATTCTGCGATAGTCAGAATCACACTTCAGATAGCCCTGGTTCTCTGGGACTTTCTGTAGTAGTCTTTGTATTTGGCCGCTTTAGCACTGCCGAATGTTTCACTATTCCACAAAAGCGTTTCCGCGACTTGAGCCGACGTGACAGCCTTAGTACCAACAATAAGAATTAATATATGGGCCGCTTTTAATAACAAAACCAAGTGTGAGAAAATCAAGGGTAGGTCAACGTTTACTAGTTAAATCTAGGAAAGCAGGCAAGCAATCAGATACCTAAGCCATAACTTAACTCAAAAATCGTAATAATTTGAACGCAAGTAATATGAAAGCTTTAAAACCACTATATACACTAAGTTATTTTATTATTTAAAATATCAAAGCCGTAATACATTGCGCTAGTTTGGAATATGCGAATAATTTTTAGAACAATCGGACTGAAAATTTGTTCTATGTTGGAAAATGGAACTTAGTAATTTCTCTGTTTACTAAACATTCTCGCAATTCCACTACAGAAACGTTTCCATTTTCAGCTGCAGCTTTAATTATGAGTGCATTAAGCATTTTCACAAATTTTAATTAAAAGTATTTCAAGTAACTATTATTTAAGCTTCGTTATTACTTTAAATATGTCTTAGCACTGAATTAGACCCACATCGGTATACAATTTTTATTAATACATTTTTAACTAAGTTTTTGCTACAGTGAACAACAAAAAAAACGGGCTACCCAAAATTTTGCTAAAGTTTATTACTTTATGTTTCATGTTGCATGTATTCTAGTTGAGTTTGCAACAGGTTTGGTAATTTTTAAAAATATTATTATACATGATAGCGCAAAACACTGTTTTATGCATTAAATTTAAAACGCCCTGTAGAGTTAGCAAGACGGCCTGCAACTGTACAGTGTCTGAAGGGCTTAATCCCATATTTCGTGTATCAAATGTTTTTTTTAATATAATAATAAGTTTATTTAACGAATCGTTGAAGCGGTGTGTGACTAATAATAAGAACTAACCTTATTATTACACTAACCCTAAATTAGTATAAGAATACTCGTAGACATGAACACGTAATCATATTCAATCTTAAAATACATACACTACACACATAATACATTTATTTATACAATAAATAATTACTAACATTATTTCTATGGCTGACTAAAGTTTTACTTTACACTTAAATGTTAAATGATTTATACACATTTATGGTTTTAAGGTTAATAGACAATTTGGCAACATATTATGTAATCTGGAAACGAGATAATTAAGATATCGTTGTTCTACTGTTTTTATTGACCTCGGATTCATATAATCGTCCCTGTTTCTCGCACTGTAAATGTGATTTATTTGTTTCGGTATTAAAAACTTTTTTGGTAGATTTTTAGCAAAATATTCAAACATAATAATTGCCTAACATCCATTAAATCGCTTTCTCTAAACACGGTAGTTGACATATCTAGCCATCTCGGACGATGATTGATTGTCATAGGCGCCGACTTTCCATAGGAAAATAGAGTTTTGCCCCATTTTTTATAACATTGAGCTAGAATTCCGAAATAAATTTTTGATTGCGTTTTAGACCTTCCTGAGCAAATGGTTAAAATTTTTGTACTTAGTTATAGTTCACTCGGTATAAAGGAATATTAACGTATAATGTAGATATACGAGTGACAATAATCCAAATGCAAAATACTGTTATAGTTTACCCCATATCAAATAATCTAGCAAGTATCGCGATACAAATCTGGATATATAAATAAAGACAAAGCCGCAACAAGATTTATTGCCCTGTTAGGAGAGTTGCCAGATTACATACAGAATATTGTAAACATTTTTCATTTCTGACTTGAGCTACATATCTTACATAGCCATGCCTCACGGTTCCACCGTAACGAATCTATCCTGATTTTTTTTTAATTTATTCAGTTTGACGTGAAAAAAAGTTTCACTGAATAATGTCAAACTTTTTTTATAAAGGCTTTATATAGGATAAATATATTAATAATTACCAGTGAATTATATAAGTAAATTAAACATTGTAATTTTTACTCTTCTGCTGCAAAAACAGAATTTCTGAAAACAACTACTTTGCGAATTTATGCCCCGACCCCCAACCAGTATTGAATTACACCTGAAAGATTTAAAGAAAACTGCCAAAGTCATTCGTTAGTTTCACACCAGATATACACCGCTTTCGAGCTTATTAGCCCTCTGTAGTACGCGCCTTTATATTGTACCAAAGATGAGGGAACCAACGTCTTATTGGACATAAGTGAATCTAAGTACACGTGATATAACACGTAGCTACACCTAGTGGCCATATGCTAGAATTTCATCTTAATTGTTCAACGTTTTTCAGTTACACGAATTAAAATTGTGTTTGTGTTGAACACAAGATATTTAATAATGTCTTCAATAGTTTTTTTTTACTTGAATAGAATTTTCTCATTTTGCTTTAAGTCATCTTCCTTTGTTCTAATCATAAATCTTTGTTCTAGAATTTTTGAACATACTTTAAGGAAGCTTGTTCTCAAAATTTTAGATCAAGATGTCAGGAGCAACTACAAATTTCCGAGTCAACAATTGGTAGAAAGTTTCAAGGGACAAATATTTGAAATAATATTAAATAATTTCTTGAAATTTTGCACGTCTCCATAATTTACGATTCTGAACAACTTTCTCAAGTAATATTTTGCTGTATTTTCAGCAGAAAAGGCACTTGAAACCAAAACAGTTTTTACTCGGTGCACTGAGCATTTCAAATAGGATTATTTCAAAAATGGTTACCGCCTACCGACTTCAGCAAGGTATAACTTTTTCAAATAAAGCAGGTAGTAGAATCGATTGTTTCGATAGTCGGATAGATACATTAAGATGCAAAAAAGTTCTGCCATTTAAAAGAAACATGGTGTGCCACAAGTGGCGCCCTCTACTAGTGACGTCAAAATTAGAAATATATTTGAATTTCTCGTCCGCAAAACCCCCGATTTACAAATTTTATGTAAATATTTGGATTTCTTAAGAAGTTATTTACAAATATCGAAAATAAAATTTTAACTTTAACACCCTGTAACTCCGTTAATAATCAGTTTTGGAAAAAATGTTATAGAAAGAGGTAGCATTTATTTTCGGTCTAGAATTATCCCCTGATTTTTTTTTCATCATTTCCGGACACCCTGTATAAAGAAATAAAGATAATAGCAAACTGTCAGTCATTCATTAGTGGCACATCAGACATATACCACTTTTGAGCTTGTTAGTTTTTCTCAGTATGCCATAGGAGTCAAGGCTACCGACGACGAATTGATTACAATATACACATAATCGAACTATTGTTTTATTAATTATTAATATAATATATTTCCTTTCTATTGGCCTGAATTTTAAAAATGATATATGGACACAAGGGAAAGACCCACACGTACGCTATCAAACTGCTGACAAATAAAAATTGATGCGGTTTTTAATATTAAACGCTGTCCTCCGGGCGATGTATAAAAAGTAAAGTGCTGTCAACTCTATTAGATCCCCAGACAGCCAAGAGGAGTCCTGTTTTCATCGTGAGTGAGGGTGATGGATAGGGTACTGCAATATCATATCTACTAGGAAGGAAAGCTTTGAAGAGCAAACGTTAAAGCTAGATGCGGCGTTCGGATATCTTTGGGTAAGTAAATGCAGTGGTCTTACATGGCAACCAGATCGTCACTTTATCTTGTAGGAAATACCGGCGATAGTTCAACTTTCGAAGGAAATACCAATACACCGTATCAAACTAAATGTAAACATATTAACGATGTATAACTACAGTGATTCACAACTTATTTATGGATATTGTTTTAATTTTTGGTGAAGTGAAAATGCTTTAGCAGAACGATTTCCCGGAAAATGCCAAATGCGGCTATTTTTGCTGCGGTGTGCAGAGTGTAGTGCAACGCTGGCGTGACACGAGAAATTAGCAGCCGATCGTGGAAGAGATGCGACATGAGGCTCAATCATGTCTATACCATGTACAGCGTGTCCAAACATTAATACCAAGGGCTGAACGAAGAGGACCGGGTCCATGGCCGCCTCAATCTCCTTTAGACTTTTTGTGGGAATATTTTTATATTGTAGTATATCGCACTGAAGTGGACGCTACTGATGATTTACGCAAACGTATCAAAACTATTGCCTATAACTTAAAAATTCGAAGCGGACAAGAAGCAGAAACATTTGTGTTAGCCTATAGAAACTGGGTAAGACGGGCCCAAAATTTTGTTGTAGCAGATATAACAAAATATTTTATTAATTAAAACCGCAAATGAATTATATTCATAATTAACAATAGCAGCAAAAGCAATTGAATTTGTTGTATAAAATAGATGTTATATTGCATGATTCGCCTTGTCAGTTTTTACAGTGGACCAGTTTTCAGTGCCGTGCAGAAGTGCATTTTTAAATCATTTTTAAATTGCCTTTTTTGATTTTTTTACAGAACTGTATTTGTAAGAATTCCCTGTACATTACAACAATGTTTTCTGTTCTGAATCACACTGTGTAAAAGGTATTCTACAATCTCTACGACAAACTTTGACAAATGGTACCTAGGATAATGGCATATATTTTTATTTAAAAGGTACAAGCATTTTAAAACATACTAGAAAGGTGGCAAGTCGGCAATCGCCGACTTGACTTTTCTTCGGGCTAAAGCCTGTGACCACCGCTGCGTAGTTCCTTTTACTTAATTGCCTTTACTGAGCGCGGCTCTACAACTGTGAATAATAAAATGTAATCGTAACTTTGGCTGAACCCTCTATAGCGGGGAAAATCTGGCGCTTTATAATTTAGAAGCATATTTTGGTAACTTTCAGTGGTTTCTCGAGTTTGATTATTTTTATTTCCAACATCCTCTATTTTAAATATTGAATCGGGTAGTCTTTATTTGATGCTAAAAGTTTCATAAATTTTTTTTTTAATTTTGGAATTCTATTTTTTTTGTTTTTTTTTGTTAATTTTTAACACTATCAAGCCTTTTTTAATCACACTAAAAATTAAAACGAAACGGCAGTGAAATGACTACCGCCATATTGTCTAGCTCATTTTTACCATGTTTTCACTGGTATTTATGACCTCAAACCCCAGCGCTCGGGTACGGGAAACTTTGTAGAGACTTCAAATTTACAGTTTTTGGTATTTGACGGCCTCCAGTCGACCCGTTTTTCCAAATTTCCTAGGTTTTATTCCGAGATGTCACCGCCTGAGCATACGTTTGACGTTTTGGTGATTTTGGTCAGCGGTGCGCCTCGTAGTTGACTGAAACTTAAGCAATTTTCGTTATAAAATCGAATTTTAAACCCAGACCTAAGGCATGCTGGGAATTTTAGAAGGTTCAAATTTAAAGTTTCTATATAATATTTCATAGAAATTGTTAGCAGATTCTCGTGAAAATCTTACTACCATCAAGAGACATGGAGGATGGAAATCTTCGACGGTAGCTGAAGGCTACATCGAAAATTCACTGGAACAGAAGAAGGATATTGCGTGCCAAATACTTTCTACTGCTGCAACTACTAGCAAGACCACCAGTACTACCAGTAGTATTTCTACAGAAAATAGATGTGTCACACATGTTGACAGTAAAACCAACTTAAGTATGATGACTCCGCAGGGAACTACAATTTCAAATTGTTCTAATTTTACTATAAATGTTAAGAGTAATAACTAGTTAAAATGTTGGTTGTACTTATTTAAAATAAAAAGTTGTTCATGTGTTTGTTGAAACGTTTTATTAATTTTCAAAACAAAATTTAAATAAACTTTGATTTACTTTTCACACTAGTGTTAAAAGTAACTTACTTTTAACACGCGTGTCAAAAATGACATTTTTAACATCAAAAATGACAATTAAAAAGCCCACTTTTAACAGTTTTGTAAAAAAAATTATTTACAGTAGATTAAAATATTTTATTCTAAAGAGTACTGCAAATCTTCAAGTACACAACTGTTGAAAGCATTGTAAGATATTACCATCATACACATTTTTATTATAAGTAGACTAACTCTCCATATTCCGTCTAAAAGCTCCCTCCTGCCAACGCACTTCCCCTTGCGTCCCAACACGGCATCGATTGCTGACTTAACGAGTGATTTTTTGTATCAGTTTGATACACAGTGTGTTATAATTGTACTAAGCGTACCTGATAAATTTGGATTGAAATGAATATGCAGAATATTGTCTGGCATTTTGAGTGCCATAAAATTAGAACTGTCAAAACAGTACTTTTCTTAAAAGAAAGTTAAATACGCAAACATGTTACTTCAATTGTTTTAGTGCAAATTATTTATTATCAAAATGTATTAATAACAAAAAGGAATGGAGTGGTATATGTAATTAGCGTAAATATCTTTTAAAATATTCATACCACACTTGTTTGGAAGCTATAATTTATCAAATTTAAATCAATTTACAAAACATTTAAAGGCCTGCGAAACGTGGAATGGCATTTGGTGGTTTCAATAAACTTTACAAAATCTATAATTGTTAATATTTTGAATTAATATGATATCGAGAAACGCCATGTAGCTTGAAAATGGTAACTTGTTCATCAGATGTACTCTATCTATAACAGAACCATTCGCAACCTCCCTTCAAAAGCATGCCAATTCGAATCACCCTGTATATAGCTATTAATGTTGAGATTAATTAATATTAAAATAAATGTACAGTTTTTTATGGTGTTCTACATTGAGTGCATCGAAGTTTAGCTAAGCTATAAAATGACTATGGTAAATGATAAGCCTAGTAGTGTGATTTCAAAGAAAAAATGGCATATTTCTTTATAATATGCGGTAAATACATTCCGCCAAACCAGAACTATGATACTGAGAGAGAAATAGGACGACTGCGATGAAACAAGTATTTTTTAATGTGGCTGCAAAACTGTTACTGTACGAAGTTTATTGTCCATTTTTCCTGTAATAAGTGGAGATTATGATCCTTTTTCACCATTAATGCGCTTTTGTTGTTACCTTTTAAAGCCATCCGCTGGAAAAAATCACGTCGGGCTTGTGTTTTATATCTACTTTTTAACATACATAATGCGAACTACTTAAAACTATATTAATTTTACTACAAACCATATTAATTTATTTTATAATTAATCAAGCTGTTATAAGAATCGTGTAAGAAAACGTCACTTCTTACATGAATTGTTACATAAAATATTGTTTGATGCTGTCTACATACAGACACATAATATACTTACTGTAATATTAACAAGTAGGTATAAATATAATTTTGAAGTATGGACATAAAAATTAGCTTGTATCTTACAAATTAAAATTAAAATGAGAATTTAAAATTGGAAAATTAAATAAAATTTGGTATTGGCAATTAGCAGTAAAATAGAAAAATAGGAGATGTTATTATGAGGGGTACATAAACTATGAAGAGTTTAAAAAGAAAAGATAAAAAGAAAAGCAAAGATTGACTAAATGAATATAGCGTTTGAATACGAGCGAGCACAGCGAGTGAGTAACTTAAAAGAAAAAAGAATTTACGTAATCTAGTAACCTGACATGGATTTGTTTATTTATATAATAACAGTTAAGTTTAATTTTTGTGAGTGTTATATATGAGTTTTGCTACTAAAAACATTTTAGAAAATTTTTTATGAAGTCATTTTAAATGCCATTCAAGCTTACTTTAAAATCCAAGGAAAAATACGAGAAGGTATATTAAAATATCAAGATGATACATATGAAACAAAGAAATGAAAAGTTTTGACTGTGGAAAACGTTACTATATTTTTAACCGGAACTACGTCAAGATTGCAGAGAAATACTGAGACCAATCGATTTTAGATTAGAGGGGGACATTCTTTGCTGGTATTTTTGACTCCGCCATTTTCACCCCCAAGCAAGGGTAAGCATCACCCCAAAATATTTAAATGACATTGGGGATTGAATAATATTTATTTTGAAAGCTCTTACAATTCTCTTTACAACAAACTTTAAATTTTATAATTCCGCCTAATACTTTGAAAATTTTTTATTAACATTTTAAAATTTAAATTATGTTTCATTTGGCCGCCCTGTATATCAATATGAAGGTTCAAAATAATGCAAGTGATTGACATACGAATAAACAGGATGTCTCATTTAAAAAATATGTATGCACGTATGTATGTTTGGATTATATTTTAAAAGAAACACCCTGTAGAGAAATTACAAGTACGCCACTGAATTATACATAATAAACAATTTTCACCATTCTGGTATCTCACCTATTCTCTAACATACAAAAGTAATTTTTTCAAATTTCGACCTGTATCTCAAAAACGAAGAGAGTTCTGATTACATCTTAAGTTTCTTAAAAAAGTAGTTCAGTGTTGCATCCTTCTATCTCTTGTAGTTTCCGAGTTACTCTGTCATTACAACGAAATTGGGACACACTGTATAATTAGCGTCACACAATATCATTGATACCTAATAAAAAATGTAGTTATTTAAAAATATCTGTGTACATTTACATGTACCTGTGACTGTAGAAACCTGCAAATTATTTTCCTTACTAAACATTAATATTTCAATGTTTTGTTGCAAAGTAGTTGTTACTAACTAACATGGAAACTAACCTAGTGTCTCTATAAATATAAATTATACGTCTAATTCAAATAAGTTGAAACCAATTTTATATCAAATAGGAGAAACTCGGCATAGCATTAATAAGACCATTAAATTAAGTTACGGCTTCAATATGATAAGTTAATAATCCTTGTTTGAATAGCAACATCAGAGAAACCGAATAAGCATATCTATACTACCTGAAATTAGGATATCTATATGCATATTTACTAACTTGTTGCGGCAAGGGGTTATAATCTCTAGTTTCAGTTAAATGTACACATAGTTATTTTAGGAAACGTAGAGACAAATTTAGTAAGTTTTATTAGAACTTGCTGTTCCTTCATACTTCTAATAATAATTATTTACTTTTTTGCAGAACCTTTTGTCCGTACATTTACCAAGGTATACTACAGGAGACAAAATCAAGAACAGAATCATCAAAGACCAGTGACTTCAGCCAGGGCTGTTCAACATCAAACAATTGCAAGACGTGTTAACCACATTAAACAACATGCATCCAAAATGGACGACACAATAATTGAAACATGTAAATATTTTTCACTCTGTCTGGACGAAAGCACTGACCTATCCGACATCAACCAACTTGCAACTTTTCTTCAAACTATTCAAGAGGACTTCAGTGTAATAGAGGATATGTTTGATGTTATTCCTCTCCATGGTACAACTAAGGGTACGGATATTTTTGAAGATGTAAATAAGGTGATATCAGGTTATCGAAAATTCGATAAATGTTCCTGTATTGTCACTGATGGAGCCAGAGCTTGTTATAGGAAGTGAAATTGGATTTGCATGTTTTTTAAAATAAAATAATATCAACTGTCCTATCATGTGAAAAGTTCTCAAATCTCTAATATTATAAAAAGATACAATCGCGTTTTGATTCACATACAGCTTCGTAATTTTTTGGTCGAAGTAGGTGCTACATATGGGGACTTATTACTTCATACCAATATTCGTTGGTTAAGTGCCTGAAACTGTTGCAACGTTTCTTCGCTTCTCATTTTTATTGTAGGTGCAAAATTAAATTTGAAGCAATACAACGAAAGCTACAGATTACTACTAATTTATATGGTCACAGAAGAATATTTAGAAATAAAATTATCTCTTCCCTTTTTCATTAGAAACATGATGATTTTTCATTTTTTCCAGCAGTAAAGAGCACTTTTATATCTTATTTGAAGAAAAAAAGAATTTTGCGAAAGTTTCACATTTAACTCATATAAAATACATTAACACAATTGCAAAAAAATTTGAAAATCGATTTAACGACTTTAAGAAAATTAAAAGGGAAAATTCAACTTTTATTCAGCCGCCTACTATTTCTGTTGATAACGTAAGCAGAGCTAACCTTCAACTGGAATTGCGTGATTTGCAGTTAGATTTTTTTACTAGAGAAGAACCGAAATTGGATTGGACTCTTTTTAGTTACTCCCACGAGAATAACATTATCATAACTTCCAACTAATAACCAATATCCCCAAACTTCCCACAATTTTTTTTTGTTTTTGAATAAAAAAAATAGTTATCAAACAAACAGGTTTTTTGTACCTATTATAAATCACTGATAAAGTTGCATATGAAGTGGCAGCCACACAACAGCAATTTTATTTACCTTGGTCCTTGGTCACTTTAAGTTGAACTTTACAATACTTTAAATTATGCACAGGTGGTGACATACCAGTTGGTTTCCATATTCCAATGATATACAGACATCTCATGGCATGCACATCTTAGTTAAAGTCTGCATCTAAACTTTAGATCCTAAAGGAGCAGATCCTGAAAAACTTTCTGCTCAGAAGTTTTTGTTCCAGTCAACAATTTTGGGACTCATTTGGCTAAATCTTTCCACATCTATCAAAAAACGTGGTTGAGATATATTTAACGCTTTAGCAATAGTAATCATTCCGACACGATAATCTTTAATAATAATTCAACGTCAGCATTAGTTGCGTCTGTAGGTTTTCTACGGGATTGGTGGATTTACCCCACATAAACAGTCTCAACAAATACTATACTTTAAAATCTGATAGAGCTTTATCCTCGAATGCTGCACTCATTCATTCGTGAATATTTTTACGACTATTGTAAAGGTTTCTTGTGACTCTATGTTTGACTTAGTTTTGATGGATCTGTACTAAACAAGAACAAAACGAAACCAAATCTGTATTTATCAAAGTTTTAGGACTCTAGTTAAGATATCGTTAGTCGTCGTCGATGAGTTGGTTACTGAATTGGTTATTTTTTTGTTCCTGATTCTACGACTTTGTTGAAATTATGCTGATAATAATATCTTGTCATTTCATGAAGTTCAATTTTGTTACAAAGTTCATAAAACGCAAAATAAATAAATTGAAAACAAATTTTGACAATACAATAGAAAAAGGTTGTGACTATTAAATGCTATCACTAGATAATGTACAGTCAGTTGTGTCTATCATGAATCATGGCAAAGTAAATATAAATATTTTTAGTACCCCTCGTATACTGCTGTAGGAGCTGTCCCCTATTCAATATTGAAACTTTTTTATTGCGGTACTTTTTATCAAATTATTGCCCGTAAAGTTTCATTCAACTTTACAACAACGGAATACCTTTTTGACGTAAATAACACGTAAAACATATGATAAAAGTTTTTGTCGTTGATGTATACTTTAAAATTCCACCGTTCTCGTATATATATTCAGATTTGTGATAACTTTACCAAAATATGATGTAATAATTCATGAGAGACCGGAACGCACGTCAAATCCACAAGGTTGATGCTGGAGGTAACTTCTCTACAAAGGAGCGATTTTAAATATTTGTAAATGGTATTAACAAGTTAGTATAGAATATTATGTGGACGACATGCCTTTAGATTTATTAAAATTTGACGGCATTAATAATGATAACGATAGGAGTTAAATTCTTGTTGTTTTTTTTTGGCTATTGTAATTACTCAAGACTGGATTTAGATACAGGTGGCTATCACGAAGACATGAACGCAGATGTTTTCTAAGGTATTTTACATAGATGTTGGATCTTATTCCTCCGGGGTGTGTAATTGTCATGGATAATGACAGTTACTATTCACGGCAGACCGAGCGGACGCCTACGACTGCTTGGAGGAAAGCCGATATAATTCAATGGTTATCAGGAAAAAACGTTTCTTTTGAAACAAATATGGTGAAAAAGGAACCTTTGACAACTTATCAATCTAAATAAAGATCACAAAAAAATATGTTATCGATGAAATGGCATCAAATCGCCAAATAACGGTACTACGGTTACCACCTTATCACTGTGAACTTAACCCAATCGAATTAGTCTGGGCGCAAGTAAAAGAAGATGTAGCGCGAAATAATACGGCGTTTAAATTAAGTGACGTGAAAATTTTGTTAAAAAATTTCTTGGAACGAGTAACTGCAGATAACTGGCAATGATTTACAAAAAGAAGAGGAGAAAATGTGGAAAATGTGTGAAATTGTTATCAATCTAGGAGACGAAGATAATTCATCAGAATATTCAGAGGATGATTTAATATACCTACTTTTTTATTTTCTTTATTGTATATTTATACAACACTATATTTACTCATAAAATACATATATTTTTGTGTGGAATAAAAGTCTATTCATTAAATTTAAATAAATATTTTGATAATAATATTGAATAATTTTATTTGAATTACTAAAAACCCTCTTAACCCGGTTATGATGTTTAAAGTAGCGTCATGTTTTGAAATGCTGTTTTTATATTGTTTACTTATAAGAGAAATGGACCGAGAAATTGAAGCGGCATAGACAAAGACGGATTGTCGGAGATTAAATTTAAGCTACCTGCTACAATTTAGTACAACCCGGTCTCATAAAGTTTTTTTAAAAGTACACCTCATCTATACCGATAATACATATTATAAAAATATTGAATATAAGCACCAGTACTACATTTATTTACGATTTGCATACACAATAAGCTTGTATTACTCTCTTTCATTTCTAAACAGACTATAAATATAATATAATGACTAATCCTGCACATATTTTAAAATTTAAATTGATAAATTGAAGAAATATTGTTTGTCTTATTATATAAAATTGTATGTTTGTCAAAAGGACTGTAATATTATTCATGTGTTGCATACATTTTATGATACACAAATCACGATGAAAATTTAATTCAGGATGCATTCGTGAAGATAATTCATCCCTAGAAGCGTTTAGTTATTTGAAAGAGCGTACACGCTCCATTGGTCCCCTTTACAGTCATTCATGCAAACTTTCACCATTTTTTTACCGCCTTTTCCGGGACAGTCATCCTCCGGTCCCCTTTGTCATGGTTTTTCTGCGACTGAATAGAAAACAGAGTTTTAAAACTTTTGATTGCATGTTCCGAACAGGAACGTAAAAAAGACAAAAATTCAATAGAAACTTAAACATTAAATTAAAACAGTATATATTAACTTCAGTATTTTAGAACGCTACAAGTGCAGAACTCGATTTGGTTTTGTTCGAGATTCGGGAATATTGAATTTAAATTGTGTAACTGCACCGGATTGATTTTTTTAGCAAATTATGAAAGTTAAAAAAGCTGTAGTTATATCTGTTCATGACGATTTCCAATGTTTAAGCGTCGATTCTGTATCGTGCTGTTATATTTTAAAGGCTCCCTAAATTTTCAATATTAAACACATTTTAGAAGAGTCTGATTAGAGATTTGAACGCGGCGAAATTAAAATATCAGGACTCATTAATATTAAAAGGACCAACAGCATTGTTTAAATATACAAGAAATTACGATTTTCTCCCAGTTATCTCAGTTTACGATCCATCCTTAATATTTGTTTCTGAATGATGGCTCAAACCAAATATTCCAGATAGCCTAATTCACATCAATGGGGTCTCTGTATTTCGATCTGACAGGTTGCTTGCCAAGGGAGGCGGTGTCTGCATATATATAAATGACGAAATCTTAAAAAACTTTACTGTGAAGCAAATAAATTTTAATTGTCCAAATATTGACACTCTTATTTTGCAACTCACGTCTGCGAGCTTTTCTCTAACAATTATGTGTGTTTACAGACCACCTCTTGTCACAAGTTACGAAGATGACTTAACATTATTTCATGAAATATCATCATTGTCTCTTTCGCATAGTAATTTTATTGTAATAGGCGACTTCAATTTCCCAGAGATCTCCTGGCCTATTTCAATCTCCCCAGAGCCTCGTGATTCTGCGACTTCCTTTATTGACCTACTCCAGAGTTCAAACCTTACCCAACTGATAAACCAACCTACTAGATTTCGATTAAACCAGCAGCCATCCACTTTAGATCTAGTTTTGACTACTGATAAAAATCTCCTTTCTCCATTATCTGTTAATTCGCCAGTGGGTAAATCTGATCATGGTGTTATCACCACTGCTATTCAAGTTTATGTGGATGGTCCTGGAAAGCGTGATTATTTTAAAAATATCAGAATAATAGACTACAAAAAGGTAGCTCGTGACTTGCAGGCCATAAACTGGAATGTGTTTTTTTGCAATATTGAGCACCTTACAGATATGTGGTGCAAATTTCACAGTATCATCTCCAGAAGTGTTGCAGCACATACTAGAACCAAGAAAACGTATTTCAACAAATTGAAGCCTTGGATAACGTTCACTGTCTTGAAAAAAATTAAACGCAAAAAGAATCTCTGGAAAAAGTTTCGAAGATCATCAAATCATGACGACTTCACCAATCATAAGTGGACCCTACTCCCATAATTCGAGGACTTTATGGCGCCACACGAGATGACGATTTCAAAGCAGCTGAAATCTTAGCCATCATTTTTCAAAAATAGTACACCAGGCATGCAACAATTGGTCCATTTCCTCATCCCAATTTTACGGTATAGTAACTTCGTCATTGAAAATATTTTATTTACTGAAGGTTTAGTTATTGAACAGATAAATAAACTTAAATTAGATTTGGCCAAACCACTCACACTTTTTATGTAAGCCTCGTTTCAACAGCATCAACTTCCCTCAGCGGCTATCTGCATGTGTCACTCCAATTTACAAGACTGCAAGACTGGCGATAAGTTAGACCCCACAAATTATCGACCGAATAGTTTGGTGTGCATATGCTCCAAAATTATAGAGAGAATTATTGCGTAGGCTGTGCTCTCCTTCCTGCTTGAAAACAACATCATTCCTCAAGTTCAACATGGTTTTGTTCCTGGACGGTCGACTGTCCCTAATCTCTTATAATCATTAAATGCCTGGACTCAGCTGCTTGATACTCATCAACCCATTGACATTGTATACCTTGATTTTTCCAAAGCATTTGATCGAGTACCTAATCTGCAACTTCTTCTGAAGGTAGAGTATTGTGGAATTCGTGGTCGACTACTTGAATGGATATGTGCATTTCTGACCAACAGAAAATTCAGGGTTAGAGTAAACTGCTCTTTCTCAAGCCTGGTACGACGTTCTTTCAGGCGTGCCCCAAGGATCTGTGTTGGGACCAATTATTTTCCTTATTTACATTTCTAACATTCATAACATAATTAATGCCTAACACTTGTTCTATGCAGACGATAGCAAGCTCTATGGAAATCCCTCTTCGATCAGGCTTGAGCTGATCTAACGTCAATTAATACTCGGTGAACTATATGGTACTTACCACTGAATATAGATAAATGTACAGTTCTTCATATCGGTCATAACAACTCGCATCATTCTTATCGTCTGTCATCTGGCTTAATAACAGTGGCGGAAAAGCAACGTGATTTGGGTATTATAATTAATTGATTAATTAAGTTGAGTTGGTCGGAGCAAACTTCATGTGTGGTTAAAAGAGGTAACAGACAAATGTACTTGCTAAGGAAATATTCAAAATACTAATCCTGCTTTGTTTCTTCGCCTTTACAAAACATATATTCGGCCTCGTCTAGAGTAGAGTCCAAAATTTAACGGGAGGTTTCTAAAGAGGATGTTAACAAATCTGAAAAGCAAGAAAGTGCTCCGATTCGTATTTCCGGTGATACGAATTTTTCTTCCAATTTTCTAAGAGTTTTCCTACATTTTTACCTCCTGGAAGCCAATTAAAGTCGTTCAAACTTTAACTGAAGGTCTCTAAGGAGGATCTTAATAAACCCTGAAAGCGAAAGTGCTTCGACGCGTACTTCCGACGATACGAATTTTTCTTCCAATTTTCTAAAAGTTTTCCTCCATTTTCACCTCCTGAAAGTCAATTTAAGTCGTTCAAAATTGAACTGGAGGTTTCTAAGGAGGATCTTAACAAACCCTGAAAGCGAGAAAGTGCTCCGATTCGTATTTCCGGTGATACGAATTTTTCCTCCAATTTTCTAAGCGTTTTCCTACATTTTCACCTCCTGAAAGCCAATTAAAGTCGTTCAAACTTTAACTGGAGGTCTTTAAGGAGGATCTTAATAAACCCTGAAAGCGAAAAAGTGCTTCGACGCGTACTTTCGGCGATACGAATTTTTCTTCCAATTTTCTAAAAGTTTTCCTCCATTTTCACCCCCTGGAAGCCAATTTAAGTCATTCAAAATTTTGCTGGATGTTTCTAAGAGGGATCTTAACAAATACTGAAAGCGAAAAAGTGTTCCGACGTGTACTTCCAGCGACACAAATTTTTCTTCCAATTTTCTAAGAGTTTTCCTACATGTTCACCCCCTGGAAGTCAATTTAAGTCATTCCAAATTTAACTGGAGGTTTCTAAATAGGATGTTAACAAGCCCTAAAAGCAAAAAGTGCTCCACAGCGTACTTCCGGCGATACGAATTTTTCTTCCAAGTTTCTAAGATTATCTCCATTTTCACCCCCTGCAAGCCAATTTAAGTCGTTCAAAATTTAACTGGACATTTCTAAGGAGAAACTTGACAAACCCTTAAAGCGAAAGTGTGCTACGGCGCATACTTAGTTACGTAAATTTTTTTGTCTATTTTGTTCCATTTTCACTCAAATTAGTTCAAGGCATGTCTACGTTAAATAAAGCTATTTTGTGATGTAGGTATTAATCTAATATATATTTCGTCCATAATAACTAAATGAGTGAATTCGGCGCGCATGCGCCGTTTGCCTGACCCTTGTCTTTATCACATGAGCGCCTATGACCATTCGGGTATCTCCGTTCGTTTTGTTTCGTTGATACACGTTTGTCCAAATGAAAATCTGGAATAATTGATAGCTATATTACTGGTGCTGTAATTTTTCTGCAAATTTGAACGAGATAAATTTATTATACAATATGTTCTTTCAAATTTTGCTCATATATTTCATTAAATATGCGAAACTACATAAGTCAGCAATATCTAAAGATATGGACAGGTGGGACCATGACATCTCTGTAAACCACTTCCCTCACATTTAAAATTACAATTATTTTTGTCCACTGGCGTAAAAATTTAAATAGGTATTAACAAAAATCTTCTTTTTTACACATATGAATTGATATTTAGATGTAATTTTGTCCTGTAAAGATGTATCAACAAACAAAAATTTAGCAAATTTTCGTTGGTATTTTACGACAAAAACAAATAAACATATAAAATTGACATTTGGAGTTAAGCATCTGTTTGTACTGCGTTAAATTTTCATATTTTAATCTAAAGAAAATGTACCTAAGATTTAATATATTTTGTTTACAAATGAATCGCAATAAAATGTAGAAATATAATGTGTAAAATTTTAAAGCTATGACGGAGGAGTACGCCTTGGTCGTTACCTAAAAATGAGAGCTAAAAGTATTATTTACTTAGTAAACATTTGCTGTTTCTGAACATTTATTTGGCAGTAGTTGACAATATTTACCTTGGTATACGAACAAACTTTTATATCATTCCGGATTTATAACAAACATTTCAAGACAATTTGAGAAACTAGATTGTTCTTATATCTATTCCTACGGATGTATATTTTATGACACAAATGTTTATATTTTCAGTATTATTGAATAAAACTTGGAAATGATGTACATTCGCAGATATCTTAACAATTTTCAAAGTAAAATGTGAAACTTATACAGCAATTCTGCACATAGCTATATCTTTAGAATCCTAATATAGAAAATTCAATAAATATTTATGTTTCGATAGAGTTAGATTTTACTTTCTAACTTTAGTCCTACGGTATAAGTATTCAATATGAAAAATGTAAATTTCAGGTAAAGAAAAACGCGAAAGAAATTCTCCTAAAAAAATGTATAGGTGATATTAACATAGAAAAATATAATAAAATAATTATAAAAAGCATATTAAAAATCCAAATAATATCATGGATCATATCATATATTTATTGCTTACACTTATGATTAGAAAATATTTTCTTACACACACCTGATCAATATGTCCTTATGGAGTACAACCGTAAGGGCATATTGATCAGATCAGCAACTAAAATGTTTCTTAAATATTTTTTCCCTTTAATAAACAAATTTACATCGATAAACATGTATTTGTGTAAAAATGATACATCTGGCTACCCCTATGTTGAGACACATTATGTATAAAATAAGTTATAACACTTTAGAGTAAGTTAGAATATAACAAATTGTTCTTTTGAAATTTGAAATTTAAAAATGTTATTCAGTTCAACTCATTTTGCTGCGACTATTATTGGAACATTGGAATGTTGCATTCCCAAAAATCCAATTTATTTCGAAAATGAAGAATTTACGAAACAAATTTTCGTAAACTCTTTGATCAAAAATCGAGTTTTGATTTCTAGTTGTCATTCAATTCACATAACTGTCATCTGAATGTAAATGATTTTAATCTGAGATTTCATCAACTTATGCTGTATTTTGATACAATCAACTAATTGACTTATATTTCAAATACAAAATCACTTCATCATTTAAGCGACTTGCACTACAGCTCAAGATACAGAACATTAATAAATAGCTGAAACAATAAAGGACTAAATTGGATGTCTGCAGGACCCTCTAAAGTGATTAAATGGGACTAATGTTGTTGTTCTTGGAAAATATGACATGTTGACTCACAACACTTAAATTTTATGAATCATTGTGTATGTTGCCAATAGAGTTTAAAGCAGACTCGATGTACTTGTCTTTTATGTATTATTATAATTACAGTGCTAATTTAAGAAGTGCTTACCAATAGTCACAGATAATTTCACTTTCTTTCAACAATTTTTGAGTTAGCTTTCTAAACTACTTATGTGTTATTCCAAACACAAAATTGAATTATATTATCAATCTAATTCATTATTTTTTCACACTATGTATACAATTTAAATCAGTAATGAGTTACTGTACATAATTTTAGTGTAACAAACTCAAAATGATTTTCCATTATACTGTATTGGTTCTTACACAGTTTTTATAATAATAATTATTATTACCATTAATAACATTATGATTATTACAAATAATTATAATTAAATTAATAATAATAGATAATAATAAAATAGTTATAAATAGTTGTGCCATAGCAGTCTCTCAAAAAAAAATCTGTTCAGTTGGTACACAATATTGGTTTAATGGAATTGTGGAACCAACCGTAACAACAATAATAATAAAAATAATAATCATTGTTATTATTATATTTATTACTACTACTAACTACACACTATTTGAAACAAAAGTTTGCTATAGCAAGTTAAATAAGGTAAAGGTTGAGATTATATTTGTAAATAATAACATAACGCAGTATGTAAAAATGTTTTTTCTACACCCGTATTATAACAATGCACTTATATGCCCATAATCCGTTTCATAATGATACCCATTACGATACAGATTTTTCATTACGATACAGATTTTATAATCCGTTTCATAATGATACCCATTACGATACAGATTTTTCATTACGATACCGATTTTTAATCAATAGAAACCCATAACTTTTCAATCAAGCATGCTGTCCATTTGACGTTTATCCTAGGTTTCTATGTAATTATTTTAGATGTCAAAATCAGTACGTATTAAATTTTCGTAGATACCTTACTAAACTTCAATAATTTATCAAAATGTCTGATATCAGCGATATAGAAGAATTACCATCGACTCCTCCACACATATCGGAGAAAGCAGAAAATGCAGTTCATACGAATAATTACTGTTACCTTTTGTGTTCAATAAAAATATAAAATTTATGGTTTTTGATTATTTATCGGATGTAGAAAAAATAGCGTATGCAACTCTCATGTAATGGTTATTAATACACTCGCATAAACCATACGAAACTCACCTTCGGCTCGTTTCGTATCCCGGTTAATGCTCGTGTATTAATAACCATCATTACATGATCGTTGCATAATATACTATTATTTTATTATATTATTAAACAATACATTATTTCTAAATTTAGCAAAATATGTCCTTTGGTGTCACGAAATATTCAATGGTGTTGTATGACTGATGAAGTTCAAGCGGCTCTTTATTGAATAAACTGTTTAAACCAATCATTTCTAGGTTTCATCTAATCTTCAAAATTGTATAGCTAAGTAGTTGAGGATTAAATGAAATGGCAACCATGGAATGACACACACAAGATAGGTTTTCTGAAATAAGAAGCAAATCAACAATTTTTTTTGTATCGGATGAAGACGGCCATTGTTACTTACCTATTTCTATCACATCTTCATGACACAAATTCTCATTTTACAGTTTACACTATACTTTTTGATGCAAATTGTAATTTAAAAATGTATTTACAATTGTGGTCCATGGTTGACGATCCGGTTAGACAACATACTTATGATTATCGTCCACAGACAGCAGTGACTTGTATAATACATAGCAAAACTACAACTGCGCGTCGGTACCTCCTCATACCCAACTTTATTTTCCCTTTTCCACTTACTAAACAAAGTGTAATATGTGCAACGGTTATTGTTATTTTATGCAATATATTCTCATTCACACATATTTTGATTTCTCTAACCAAATATTGCGTAGATAAGCTAATTTCTTTGTTAAAATGTTAAAGGACCTCGCACAAAACTTATGGGAATTGGCTCTCGGTCAAATTGGTTGAAATTTGGATATGTTGTTCGTTTCGGCATCCTGAACAAAAGTCTCAATGGGCACAAAGCTCAATTTTGCTTATTTTGGCTCCTACGGAGCTCCAAAGCTCCACGGATTCACCATTACTTAAAAGGGTAATCTTTTGGAAAGTTTGGTATTGGCTGCCTTAAAAAAAGTCCCCTCTTTTGTTTTCGAGATCACTGCATCCAAATCCAATGCCAATTTAATAATATTGACAGTTGACAGCTGTCAACTAGCTGTCAAACAACAAGGAATAAGTAAAATTGATAAAATCCAGATGTAAAAATATGTTTTTGAGGTTGCTGAGTTCAAAACTGGTGTTAAAAAGACGATATTGCCAGTTGACAGGTGTCCCTTAACTGTCAAACAACAAGCAATTATTAAAATTGATAAAGCCCAAATGCAAATATATGTTTTTGAGCTTACTGACTTCAAAACTGATGTTAAAAAATCGATATTGACAGTTGTCAAATAACTGTCAAACTACCACAATCTTCATTTCTACCGTCGGCATTAGCGTTATCCGATGTACACCACGTGGAGGTCGCATTTGTGTTTCGCCCTTGAGCTGCTACCTTTGAATTGTTGAAAGCCATAAAAACGTACATTTACGTATGGATTTTATCAATTTTGATGATCACATGTTGTTTGACAGTTAGTTGACAGCTGTCAACTGTCAATATCGTCTTTTTAACATCAGTGTTGAACTCAGCAATCTCAAAAACATACATTTACGTATGGATTTTCTCAATTTTGCTTGTTCCTTGTTGTTTGACAGTTAGTTGACAGCTGTCAACTGGCAATATCGTCTTTTTAACATCAGTTTTGAACTCAGCAACCTCAAAAACATACATTTACGTATGGCTTTTCTCAATTTTACTTGTTCCTTGTTGTTTGACAGCTAGTTGACAGCTGTCAACCGTCAATATTATTATATTGGCATTGGATTTGGATGCAGTGATCTCGAAAACAAAAGAGGGGACTTTTTTTAAGGCAGCCAATACCAAACTTTCCAAAAGATTACCCTTTTAAGTAGTAAGTAATGGTGAATCCGTGGAGCTTTGGAGCTCCGTAGGAGCCAAAATAAGCAAAATTGAGCTTTGTGCCCCTTGAGACTTTTGTTCAGGATGGCGAAACGAACAACATATCCAAATTTCAGCCAATTTGACCGAGAGCCAATTCCCATAAGGTTTGTGCGGGGTCCTCTACTCAAAATTCAACACCAAATTAATTCACTCATAAATGAGTTTGAACTTAATGTTATTGTTTACTGTATATCTATGCTATGATAAGCGGCCGCCGAAGGAACTTCTGATCATTAAGTATGTGATAGAAATAAGAATTGGCGCCAGTTTCGACTATCTTGAACTGTATGTTACTTAAAGGCATGAATTGTCAGTTTCCGTTACAAAAACGGCATTCCCTATAGGGACGGATGTGACTAGTTGAATGCAGTAAGTTATCTCGAAGTTTTCACCCTCCCGATTTCGTGACCTGTAATATAAACATGAGTTCAACACGTCACACTAAATCAACAAATCTCTTGCGAGTAGCTGGACGTCCTTATACTTTCCCGGTTATGGGATCAAAGGATAATCTCCTATTTCCTTCGTCGTTATAATTTGGTAATAAAGGGCAAATCGATATCTAGAAGGGTATTTAATAGGAAGCAATTTAATGGAGATTGCCGTTCGCAGAAATAAGATGAATTATATTTTCCAGGGGTAGATTGTTCATATCCTACTTACTAAGTAGTAGGTAGTTACCAGTATTCCATTTTAATAAGTTTTAAGAAGAACAGAATCGAATAAAACATAAGTAAGAAAAAACATAAAAGACGTATATTTCTATAATTAATTATTAATAATTAGAACATCAGATTAAACAGGAGGAATACCAAAGAAGAACTGTGTAAACTAATAATAATTGTAGAGCTTGGAAGTCAAAGAAAACTGAACTGTGCTTTCTCCAAAATTTTTGCACTGCCTTTAAACTATTTGCAGCATTCGTCACTTCAATTCTTCCTCGCTGACAGATCTAGAGTATCTCATGCCCAATATAGTTCCCCATATAAAATAGTCTAACAACCTTAGATACGGTGAGAGCAGCAGTCAACTTATGGTAAAACTTTTGGAAGGTGTTATTGATAATTTTTCAGCAAGTGGTAAATTAATACAGCTAATAATAAAACTGTTATTTACTGTTACCCACGCGTTGATATTAAATGTAAAATTTGCTTCTATGTTTTTAGTGGATTGACAGCAGTGTAGGTGTAATCAGTCACCAAAAACAGAAGGTCCTATACTAATTGTATGTGGTACAGTGCTTTAAAACCTTATTTACCACATCTTCTTTAACACATATTATTTGATCTTTTGATCTCAGCAATTGTAATTCATCATTCATTATCAGAAACTACAACAGCAAATTAATAGGAATGATCAAGATATAAAATTTTTATTTATTTACGATACGGCTGCCCAAGCAAAGACAAAACTCCAATTACAAGGTAGGAATAATTAATACTGGTGACATTATGCAGGGTGAATCATAAAGAATGGATCAACACTAAGCTGGAGATACTAGACACCAACATATTATGTTTAAACTCATCATGACTTATATGAATGTAGCTGGTTTAAGAAATACAGGGTGTTCAAGGTTTAAATTTCTCAATAATTGAGAAATTTTGATAGCATGACTGAAAATTGGTAGTGTTGGGTTTTCTTGTTTGAGAATTATAAATTTGAAGATTATTTTGACGTTGCTCCTAGAGGGTGCTAGTTTCACCGTATAGTTATTTTTGTGGGGATATTTAAACAATGAAGTATAGTGCTCCAAAGTGGAAAGTATTGATGATTTACGCAAGCGTATCAAAGCTGCTGCCAATAACTTACAAGTTTAAAACTAATAAGAAGCAGAAATATCTGTGCTAGTTTGTAGAAACTGGGTAAGACAGGCACAAAATTTTGTTGTAACATCAGGTGTGTATTTTACTATTTACTAATTAAAACCATAAATTAATTCTATTAATAATTAATAACAATTGCGGCAAAAGCAGTTGAATTTACTGTATAAAAATAGGTGTTGTAAATTGTAATTTATTTATTTCCTTGGGAATTTCCTTAAATTGTTTGTCCTGTCGCCGATTATACGCCTTATTAGGTTTTACAGGGGACTAGTTTCCAGTGTCGTGCGGGTTTTTTAAATTTATTTTTGAATTGCTGTTTTTGATTTTATTTTTACAAAATTGTATTTGTAAGTGACCCCTGTACATTAAAAACATTTTTTTAGATAAGTTCTAAATCACCCTGTATATAAGAGAATTAGTGTTTCAGTACACTATTTACCGTTTTGTAAAATAAAACCTTAACTCCTTGAGGCACTGGCTACCATATTATTTACATGAGGTGTAAAAGTCAGTCTTGAAAAAAGGTAATTCCTAAATTTTTAAAGGTGCTACGTCAATTTAACGTTGCACTAACAATTTTATACATATAGAGTAACGAATGTTTCTTACGGGAAAATGTGACATCTTGCATTTTTGGATGTTAAGGAATAACTTATTTTGAACACACTATCAGTTAAAAAGTATTAAATCATCTTGAAGTAAATGGCAATCCTGAATGGAATTTATAGAAGGAAATAACTTTAGATCATCTAGGAGAGTTTTGCACGTAGCTCAGTAAGTGTACAGTTTTTGATGCATTTTGATGCATGCAGAAATAGTTGAGTGTTTCATTAACACACCACCACAGGTGAAGTTGGCAACAATATATTGATTTTTATAATTTTGACAACATAAAATGTCTGTTATTTCCGTTTGAACGACTTTTCTAAAGTTATCGCTTACTAATTTTAATTAACGTTTGTCATCTTTAACACATATCGTAAAATACAATTTGTCTATTGTCTTACAATCAGTTAGAGATTGACAACACAAGAGGTGCTTTATTTACCTGGTCTGATTTTTTCCGTTTCGAAAACAGTCCAAATTCAGATATTTCCTTGATTTAATCTACTATGGTTCTTTGGACTATTATGCAGTGATCTGGATAACTGGTCTCTATTAGTCACAGAGTTATTGCGCACTTTCCTAGCTTTAGCTAGGACCTACAGGGTTATACTTTGTGAGAATGAACTCGGATCAGGTATCCTGGGCCCGCCCATATATTTATTTCGATTTCTGGAGTTGCTACTGCAGCGGTTTTGATCATACTCCGATTACTATTAAAACATACTCATGAAGCTTCGTATCACTAGGAATATTTTAAACTGTTGTTGTTCTATTACATCCATCTATATTTTTCCAAATTACCAAAACTTCTGATTTAATAAATCCATCGCGGAATAAATTGCATTATTCACACTTGACATATTAAAGACATACAGAAGGGAAGGAGCACGTGAAAATTTAAATGTCTTTTGTTTTTGATTTCGCTGCCGTAGTGATAAATGAGGAAATTATAAAATATAGCGAGTCAGTCATCAATCACAAATTCTACAAAGGGCTGATTTCTCCTTTTCAGTCGACGTACAATTTCAAACGAGTCAATTGGTTATTGTATCAAGAATTTAAATTTTTCGTCTGGAATACCCCATCCAGCTCGCTGTAGGTGTATTGATGTTGAAATATACATTTGAATATATCTTTGTCGGATAAAGTTTATACCTACCTTTTTCTATATCGATACGTTGAATATACAATCTTATTTATTACATAGATATTTCATGCTGCAATGAACGTTCCCAAGTGAACGTAAAGTAAATAAACCCAAGGAAAATGAAAATATACTATCAAGAGCATTGATACATATGAAATACATAAAGAGTAGCATTTGAGTTTTTGTAGTAATAAGCAGAGACCGGATTTCAGCAAATGCATATTTTGCCATTTGGAGCATGTTTAGAATTTATTTGTATATCTTGCAAATTGTTTCTTGTTGGAAGTTGCTGTCAAAATGTTCTGTCAAATGTCAACAGAAAAATAATAATTGAGGAACTTAACAAAGATTTTTTATGCATGACTATATTAGCGCTAATATTGCTATAAATATACTAAGCAAGACGCAAGTGAAGTCTTTTATGCAAAACTATTCCAAAATTTAATACTCGAGATAATAATAATAATATCTCGATTCCTCATTCTAATCACGAGGATTAGCCCAGAACTCGGACACTTGTGCGGGAGAGGGGGCGGCATATTATTATTAAGCAGGTCGCATTTCCGCCCAGGAACGACTTACGTTGGTATGTCCTAATCACCAATCAGTGCAGGAATGAGGGAAACCTGGAAAACCTCATTAATTAAGGGGATGATCAAACACTGATACAAGATCACAACACAAGATCAGATACAATAACAGTACTCTCCTGCAAAAGAACCTATTGATCCTTGTGCGCAGGAATGAATATAAGCCAGTATCTATCAACACAACTGTTTAAATAGAAAATTGAAAGAAAGGAAAACGGATGAACATATGTAATGTGCTTAGTGATTTTAATTGGAGAGTAAGTATATTAACATATCATTATTCCTTATTGTTATTTGTTAATTCTTTTTTCTTTATTTATTTATTTTTTATTTTTTTAATTAGGCACTAATAAAATTTTCTGTTGATCATATTATGAATAATCATACGCGATTGTTCGTTTATCCACTGGTTAATTTTTTTTTTTTTTGAATTTTTTGAAATAATTTATTTTCTTTATTTCAGCTGGTAACCTGTCAAATACCCTAGGAGAAAGGTAACAAAAACTTTTTTGGCTTATGGACTTATTAACAGACGGACATTGTAATGAATCATCTTTGATTCGTGTTGAGTGAGTATGCTCAATATTAGGATAGGCAGCTCTATTTTTAAATATATGTATTAGCAGAGTTCGACAATATAACTCTCTAATATCGAATAATTTAGTTTCTCTAAAAACGTTGTCGCTTGGATAGTTTCGGGGTTTATTATATATAATTTTTAATAGCCATTTTTTGCATAACATCTAAATTTTTTACGTAACAGTTGGCCGCGCCCCCCCAAGCAATTATTCCATAGGTAATTAGCGACTGAACTAGTGCAAAGTACATGGTCATTAAATTATCAATATCAAAAATTTGTTTAAAATGTTTAAATTTTTCTACAAGACCTCTTAACTTTTTTATTAATTCTTTTATGTGCATGTCCCATTTTAAATGACTGTCTATTATGATAGCTAAATATTTTATTTTATTTGCAGACGAGATTTCCATCTGTTCTCCACTTGACTTATTAATATATATTTTATTAAACGTTGGCAAATTATTAACTAATGAAGGAAAAGGAAGAAATACAGTACTTTTTTCATTTATGGTGAGTAACTTATATTCAAAAAAATTGATGACTTTTTTAAAATCCGATTCGACCTTAGTTTTAAAATATTCTCAGTTTGCTTCTTTATAAAATATAACGGTATCGTCCGCAAAGCTGACAATTTCCCCAGACGTTTGAAGACTAAAAATATCATTAACATACAGACAAAACAACAGTGGGCCCAGAACAGTTCCTTGTGGTACTCCATAGGTGACAGTTTCTTCTACACTCAGTGTGTTACCTATCTTAACACGCTGCTTTCTGTCTTGCAAATAACTTTTTAATATGTCGGTAACCTTATCTCGGAACCCTATATTTTCAAGCGTTTTTAATAACTTTTTGTGACATACCGTATCAAAGGCTTTAGCCAAGTCGACAAAAACGCATAATGCTGGCTCACATTTATCCACAGCTTTGTATACTTTATTTAAAAGATCTTCTATAGCGTCCTCTGTCGACTTGGCACGCCTCAACAAATTTCAAGATTCTGATTTTCGAAACTTTTTCAAAAATTTTACTTAAAGTTGATAAAAAGATACAGGTCTATAGTTACTAATCTCAGACTTGTCCCCAGATTTATATAGTGGTTTTATAACTGCTGTTTTAAAGGAAGTAGGAAATAAACCAATTTCTAAACATTTATTTAGGATGTATTTAAGTAGCTTAACAATATCATGAATAATTTTTTTTATGACTTCAGCTTTTAAGTTATCGAGGCCGGGAGCCTTTTTAGTCTTCAAAACGTTTACTATATTTATCAGTTCGTTGGTAGTTGTGGGTGAAAGAAATATAGAATTACACAGTCTTGATTCAAGTATATTATTATGTTGAGCATTGATCTTACTTGCTAAATTTTTGCCTACATTAGAAAAATATCTACAGAATTTATTTGCTATTTCTAATTCATTAGAAATCTTTTGCCCGTGACTATTTATAATATAATTTATTTCTGTCCTTTTAGCTTGACGTGGGTGTTCTATATCTTTAATGCATTTCCACATATCCTTTGCACAATTTTTATTTTTACTTATAATCCCTTTATAGTACTCTTTTTTTGTTTTAGCTATTAACACATTTAATTTATTTCGATATATTTTATACTCTTTTAACACGTTATCATTATTAGGGTTTTGTTGGACATTTTTATATAGTACATTTTTTGTATTGTTACGTACTATCTCTACGCACAAGGGGGTAGCTACAGATGTAGATTTATCACACCAAAAAAAACAGTAACAAAATAATTTATTCATCAACAGGAAGTAAGAAAATATTGCCACCAGCTGGAGGTCGTACACATATCAATTAATAATAGGTCTTACCTATTTCCAACTCCCATTGTTTGCAGGGGAGATACCGCTATTCCAAAAAAAGGGGAAACTTCTACACTCACTACACCACCACCGACTGACTTCCGTCGCCTCCACATTCCAGTTCCAACCCTAGGTTCATGATTGTTGTAAAGTCAGCAATGGCCTGATGGACCACCGCCAATCAGTGCTTTGCAGTAAAAACGTCATCGTGGTCACTGCACCTGGAAATGTCGCAACTCGCCGACTGTACGTTTTTATCCACAGTATAGAATATAATTACGAAATTAAAATAAAATATGTTTTATGCAATGACTTTAAACTAGGTTGGAACTGGACTGCTTTGGAGTTTTGAAATGATTTTATTTTTAAAATATATTTACCAATTAAAATTATTTTCAAATAACCAATTTTCTATTTAATTTCCGTTCTTGACAGTATTAATGGAACTAATTAAACCATTCGTTATCCAGGGACTTCTTTTTATTTCCATTCTTTTAATCTTTTTTTTATATAATATTTTAACTTATTAACAAACAAATTAACACTTTCATCTATATTTCTTTCACTATATATACTTAACCAATCTTCTTTACGTAAAAAATCTGTTAATTTCCCGTAACTAATGTAACTAATATATCTACTTTCCTTTATCTTAGATTCTGTAGAAGACATATCAAGAAAGTTTTGACTGATAAGAACAGGAAAATGATCCGTTATATTTAATTTCAAAACAACTGGTGTAAATGAATCTGCATGTGTACATCGCTTTCACAAATATATGATCAACGCACGATTTGGTGTTACCTATGACTCGTGTGTACATATTAATAGCTGAAATAAATCCATATTCTGCCAACAAGTTCTGATACTTTTGGGATTGATCACAATAAAAATTCCATACATTCCCATATTATCAGAAAAGTTAAGAAGAATCGGTAATAAATTTAATATTCGAACAGTTTTTCAGACAACTAATACCTTACGATCATTTTTGTCAAAAACGCGTCCAAAAAATGATATACAAAATTCAAAAAATTGCATCTACAGTATACCTTGTGAATGCAATAAACATTATGTTGGAGAAACGTCTCGGCCTATGAATGTTAGAGTTGAGGAACATAAAAATTATATAAAAAGACGGGAATTTGAAAAATCCAAAATTTGCGAACACGCTTGGGAAAACGGTCATGTGATTCAATGGGGTTCGGCAAAAATTTTAGAGAAGGAAGATAACGCGACAAAAAGAAAATTAAAAGAGGCCGCGATTATTTTGTTGAACGGAGATAAGTGTGTGTCAAACTGTTCAGTAAACATCGATCATTGTTGGCTACAGTTGTATCAAGAAGAAGTAAGTAAAAATAAAATAAAAATCATTTAACATCTCTATGGAAGCAGATAAACAAATTTTAAACTGTCAAACTTGACAAACGTTTAATATTTTACTACTATTTTGAAAACGAAAACAGAGAGTTTTTCGAAACGTCAATATTACGGAAGTGCGCGATAGTGATGTGATTTTTGTTATTTTTTACTTATCTGCTTTTTTCAGTGTGAGATTTTTTGGTTAGGCAAACTTAGTTTCAAAAATAACCCTTGACTGTTCCGTTTGGCGCAAGGGCTTATTTAATTAATTTTTATTATTTTTCAGAAGTGTGGCAAAAACCCAATAAAATAAAGACAAATTTAATCTATTCACATATCAATACATATTTATTTGGACCAACGTGGACCAACACAAAATATACAGTTGTAAAATAATATATTTTTTGATATCCTGTTCTGTTATATAACCAACCCCAATTGGATAAGTACTTATGTATATTAATGAGATGTTTGTTATTAACAATATGCGATGTGTTTATTAGTTCCACTTTAATATTAAGAACAACAAATGTACAAAGCTTTTGTTAATTCAAGAATATCTTATAATTATTATCCGACGGAATCATTTCTCTTTTGCTTAATTCTATAAACTTTACATAAAGTTCTCAAAGAGAAGTATCTCAAATGACAGAAATCGTTCGCTTTGAAACAATGTAGAAATAAAGATGCCTTTCAATCAACATAAAAACAGTGTCTTATTTAAAAAATACATTTGTAATGATGTGATTAAATATTTCTGGATTCCTTTTAAATTTATTATGTACCTATAACTGTCCCAACATAATATATTTGTCATAATTATTAAATTATAATAATACAAAAAAACAAAGAGCTTGTTGTGCAATTCAGATTTCTTTTGTAGGTGCTTCTTGCAACATTTTATCTATCATGCCAATTCGCGCAGAAAATATTCATGACTAGACACTGCACATTTTAAGGACATATTTTAATTCCAGAAGTTCAGGAGCATACAATTTTTTCTAAATTTATAAATGTAATTGCATCGAAATTTAAAGTTAGCTAACTTGAACAAATTTTCTGTGTCGAGGTTAAAGACAGTTTAGCTACCCTAAACAGTTTTTATATATTTTTAGGTATTAATAATATTGTATGATTGTCCACTACTCAGTGGACAAAAGCCCCAACCTGCGTTGAATTACACCCACAATATCTACCCATATATTCCTTATTATTAGCTTTTGTAACATTTTTTTACTGTTTTAGAAAGGTATTTTAAGCTAATATAAATCAAATCTCCTACAATTCCTATCAATGAAGTCATATGTATGTTCTCTGATACCAAACATCTAGGTATGCCAATGAACAATTCCACAGACAAAGCTCTAATCAATAATTATCTAAAGAAAATAATTAAATTTACTGACCTGCTAATGAAACACTCTATAAATATCTAACTTCACTTTTTGGCAGTGGAAACACGACAAATTCAACCACAATAGATGAGATCTGACCTATTTCTGCATTTTTAGGATTGCTTCTTCAGGTGGTCTCCTTTAAGTTGAATCAAATAACTAACTAAAAATTATTATAAAAATTAAAATTATTTGAAGTTAAATTAAAAATAGAACAAAATAATGTGTGTCTTACAAACACCTTTTAAAAGTTATTTTATATTGGAGGCAAATTAAAATATCAAAAGTGGATTAAAAATAAACAAGAATTTCATTTTTGATACTACTTTTCTTCTACGTGTTTTATTTTATCGAGATTTCTGTACCTAAAAACACCACAAATTTGATCATTTTACTTATTGTGACTATTTTAAAGAACATAAAAGAGAATAATTTTCTTCGGAAAAATAGCTGAATGGGAATATAGTTGTTTCTATATACAGGGATTTCCGATTATACTTAAAAAAACTTAGATGTGAGTTGGCCTTGGAAAAAAAGTGAGGTAGTTCATATAACATTTTTCATTTCGCGATTCCATGATACAGGGTGTTAAAGTTGTTATATTGAAGAGGGTTTTTCTTAGTTATCTTTCAATCGACTAAAGATAAAATTTTCAAAATTTATGCACGAGTAAAATATCAACCGTGCGTTAAGAAAAACACAACAACTATTTCATTGCAAAAGACAAGGACGCTCTTGCGAACAGTCTGGGGGCTATAATTTAGAAAAAAATATGGTAAGTCAAAATTTCTTAAATTTTCAATCGGTTATAAACTTCAAAGAATAATAGAAAAATAAGGTATACTAGTTCAAATTCCATAGGGTGTTTAGTTTTCGATAAAAATGGAGTTAAGAATTGTTTGTTCAGTAAAGCGGTACAAGTATACTTCAGATTTTACAAATAAAATATTGGTTTTACTATGGATACAGTAAAATTTAACAACACTCCTTTAAGTTGAATCAAATATCTAACTATAAAAATTATTATAAAAATTAAAATTATTTGAAGGTAAATATCGAGAATGACAAAAAGTGACATCCTGTCTATGGATTAAATATGACAATACCTACTTGAATAACACCCACAATATCTACCCATATATTCCTTATTATTAGCTTTTGTAAAAATTTTTTACTGTTTGATAGGAATTGTAGGAGATTTGATTTATATTAGCTTAAAATACAGGAATACAGTTCAGGAACTTCATAGAGCACTGACGTAAACATAGTAGCCATATGTCATTGTGGCAGTTTCATTGTCATGATTGTCACTTTCTGTAATGGAAATAGTCTGCAGGCTGAAAGAGACCTGCAGATGTACATACAAAGTTACTAATTGACATAAGAAAGCTATAAAGGAAATAATACTTATTTTTAATTTTAGATTATTTATAACTTTGAGTGATAAAATCCACAAAATTATAAAAAATCTACACTCCGAGTGCGAAGCAAAGACTCAAATTGTGCACCTTGGTCTGAAATATAGGCACGTAATCTTTTTAGGAAGTTAAATCGAACATGCTGAAAAATTTCATGTTGAATTCGTATGGCATCGAAAGCTTCACGAATACGTTGCCGCAACTCATCAATGGTAGTCATAGACATAGCATATACCATTCTTTTTACGTTGCCCCATAAATAAAACTCATCCGCAGTCAATTCTGATGAGCGAGGTAGCTGTGGTATGGGCGTGGCAAATGGTGTGTCAAACGATAGAAAGTAAGGAGACTTTTTCTGTTGTAAATTGAACAAGGATTCTATAAACAGTTTTTGTTTCTAAGAAAACATTGGTACCATTTTTTTCATTAAAATTTCCCGAAGATCTGTCCGTACGCACGCCACTGTTGGAAGAAAAATATTATTTTTTTACGTAAAAATATGTATCTAGATTACCTATTGAAAGGTTCTAAATTTCGTTTAAATATCTAGTAGTTTTAAAAATATTAATAAATTTGGAACTTTTGATAAAAACGTTGACACCCTGTATCTTTGTAACGAAGCATTTTTCGAATATAGTTTATAATACAAACTGATATTATTTTGTGGTTCTCTGTCTGCCTCTAAAGTTTCCGCTTTTGAAAGTGGACCACCCGGTATAATTACAAGTATATTTCTATGAACGTAAAATTACATCGGCTAGCATTTTTAAATTTTTCCGAAAACTAAATGTGCAGAATTCCTAAACGAACGTAAAATATTTTCTTGAGAATGTGTTGTATATATACAGTGTGTCCCACTTTTCACGGTTCATTTTTTTTTTTGAAGCCAGATATCTCACAAATGTACTTGTCCAAGCCATTAAACCTACATCATAATGATTTTGGTTTAGGTTTCACATTAGCGATTTTTTTTAATTGTACAACTGACAAAAATTTTAAGTTAATCTGAAAATAAAATACCTAAAATACGAGGGTAAATCTGTATTTTTTTAAATTTTTATTAACTGCTTTAGATATTCCAAGAATGTTATGAAATTTGCACTTGTCACAACGTTTTCAAATCGCTATGAAAAAAGCATTCCCTAGAAAGTTAACCTGACTGTTACACAGTTCGGTAAAAGTTTACATGGGTGTTTGTAAGTGAAATGTGAGATACACACAATATAATAAAACAAACTAAATTTATCCTTAACTTTCCCAGTACATTAGTAATTTTGGCGAAGTTACAAATAGAAAATATAACTACAAACAAATGATAAATTCATTCCAAATTGTTTCTTGTATAATATATTTTCTAGGAAAATATTTATAAGGAGTGAGTTTGCAGTTCGAACCACGAGAGCGGAATTGGAAAGACGACATGACAAATGAGTACTCGTACATGTTCTGAAGGATATCCTTGTCCCTCTATTCAGTTAATTTTATTGCTGTCCTGATGAGAACACTGCCGGAGCTTCTTAAAAAAACTTCGTTTTATTGTGACACATAAATCATTCAGTTATAAGGAAAAGAAACAGGACAAAAGCCTTTGACGCACATGACTTACAGAAACATACTAAGTTTTATAAGATCTTGGAAAAGAAACTCAGATTTAAAGATTTAGATGAAATTTTTATAATATTTGCAATTTAATTGTTTTTTATGGTAAATATTATTTAACAGTTATGCTCGATACTTTCTTGAGGCTTGTAAGTAAAATACCTAATAATTTAATATTTATTTGCAAAGCAAATAGTTTTGATTTTAAACGCAAAAGAAATATTATCTTCCCAGAAAATAAAATCTTATGCGAAATTGTACTATTTACTCTATCAGTTTTGGAGTAAGCTAAATTGGGGAAAAATGATACATTTCCGCCCCAAAAATATGTGGTATTGTTTTGTAAATACAAATTTCAATCAGTAATAGAATATGGTGGGTATAATATATTTTAAAATGAATAGTAAACAGCAAATAAAGCAAATACTATAATAAAGCATTATTTGTCCTATATTCTATGTGTAATGATAAACATCAGTTACTAATTAGTTCTATGTTAATCAATATGGATCTTTGAGCAACTGTAAGAAATTTAGAAGAAAATGACACTAAAATTTACTAGAAGTCCTTTCTGACGAGTGTTTCTATTGTGTCCAAGATTTTCCATATCAATGACCTGCAAAAGAAATTATTTTACCATTTAGTGACAATTTAAACAGGTCATTTACATAAATTGTAAATATGGGTCTCAAAACAATACCCAGTAGAACTACACGGCAATTTGCAATAGTTTAACGAAGATTATTATATATTGTATCATAATATTTTCTGTTCGTTAAGTAATGTTTCATTAATCTATAACAAGATTCTTTGCAATCCATATTCTGGAACGTGTTCGATAAATTTTCATTATCCACCCTATGAAAGGCAAAAATATTTAAAGCAAGTAGACTTTTATTTAAAAAATACAAGATAAGCAATGGCATCCATCTATTCGTAATATTTCTGTATACTGAGAAAAAAGTTTTCTAGTGGTAGGTAAAAATACACTTATTCCAGCAGAAGAGAGGACAGATAAGTAATTCAATTGTAAATTTTCTGAAAACCAGTCACTAGTCACAAGTGGCTAGGTCATCTAACTGTGGTTACCAGCAATGACTAAAATTTCTTACTGGAGTACCTGAACTGTGTTGTTATTGCCCGGACACGTAATAACAAACAAACTCACGCACTCAAACTAGTATGGTGACGATCATAACCATTCTTGAATGATTTGATAGATGAAGCAGCAAGAACAAAGTCAGGTAGGTAATTTAATTGTGATATACTGAAATATTAGCTATCGAATAAAAATATAGTATTTTCAGAACTGTCATTTAAATGCTTAGGATTGGGTCCCAATGATGCATGTTATTAATATACAGAATTACATAAACAATATCACCATAACTACACAAAACGTAATTCCGTTGAACTGAACTGTTGTACCTACGATATCCTTCGGCATTTTTCTTCTTTATACATTCAGGGGTAAGAAGTGAACAAGGTCATTTACTGCAGCAACATAATAATTACTTGTGGTACTGCTTTCTACTGCTATGACAATATTGTGTTCCAGTCACGATAATATTCCGTCCAATCTAGATTTAAACTAAATATGATTTTATATTTCTCTATATTCTAGCTTTTTGCCCTACATTTGAATAAAAGTGTTGAGATCTTAAGAAATTCATCTGTTATCCTCTTCCGCATAGAAACATCCCAGATTTCTTATTATTTACTTTTACCGAAACTAAAACCTCAGAGGCATTCCGCCATTATCGAATTCTTATCTTATTGGTGGATTTATTTTTAATATCGAGAGAGAGAGAGAGAGAAAGCAGTTAGTTGGACGTAAATTACAAACTTTGTTGCAAAGCCTTTGCTATCCGCTTCATCCTCGTGATGATACCACAAAGGCCTTTGAAAAATGCGTGCTTTATTATAAATATAAATTTCAAGTTTACTGTGACTGCAAGATCCTCTCGTGTATTTAAAATCCTCTAACTAATCCGACTAAAAAATCTTCCTACGAAACGTTTTTCTGTTTGAGCTTTGCCTTTGACGCTGTCCTCTTGTCCTCCATCTGATATGTTCCGGTTGTCAGTTTTCTTTTAAGCTCAAACGGTGGATAACGTACGAGTATTGTAATATCAGACTGAGTCCTAAAAATTGAATTAGGAATTTTCAATGTTGTTGTTCTGGGTAGGTATACTTTTTGTTAAACAGTTTAATAGTCCAAATGCAACAATTGCTTTAAAATGTTTGTAGTTCATGTCGACTGTGACCAAGTGGAATTTGGCAATTAATATTTCTTATAATATTGCATTTGGAATATATATGGCGATTCATAAACGGTGATGAAAATGAATCCAAAGGTGAATTTTAAGGTGATGAGATGTCAGCTGTAATATCTCTAGAACATCGATATTGTACGAGATAATTTTATGGCAATCGAAAGCAACTTGCTTGAGAAATTTGGCATAACATTACGAGGCATTATTCGGTGTTTGTTTGACAAAAAATCAAATAAGTCTCAACAAAACAACTATACAGGGTGTTTCTTAAATAAAAATAAAAAATCCAGGAGTGTATTCCGTGACCAAAAAAGAGGATTTTTGGTTATATAAATGTGGAGTCATCGAACAGCCAATGTCCAGTTACAGCGTGTCAAATATATAAAAAAAACAGTTTTTAATTTGTAGACCGCTTGAGAAAATTTAACGAAATTCAGTGTGCATATTTAGTATATCAGTAGATATGAAATAAAAAATTATCAGCTTTAGACACTTACCAACGGCGGAGGTGTGGGTATCATCGATTATTATTACAAATAAAATAGGTCATGCGCCATTGTATTGTCATAATTTTTTGTTTCTTTACACTTTTTTATATTCCAAACTCATTAACAGCGGAATTAATTTATTTGAACAAGTGCATTTTTACACAGTTACTTAAACATATTTTAAGGAGGCGAAGCAAAACAATAATAATAAGAAGCCGTCATCTTATGTCGAATGCTGAATATTGCCTAAACTACTCATCTATTCAAAATTCTGAAAATATAAAAAAAGTTTCTAAATAAAGTCGGCTACTAATAGAAAAAAAACTGAAAGTTATTGTACAGAGGGTTAAAAAAATATGTGCTTATATTTGCATGATAGTTGACTTTTCTTATATTTCTAATGACTTCAAAAGATTTTAAATAATGTGAAAAAGTGTCGGTTAGACTTATAATTGCGTAGCCTAAAAATGGTTAAAATCGATCAAGTGGTTTTCGAAATATTCGGAATAAACAAAAATTTTTCGCGAACTTTGGCGCTCTCTAGCGGCTAAACGAAGCAATTTTGAAAATAAGTAAATTGGCCTAAATCGGCTTATTTTGAACTCATGAGCCTGCAGTGTTCCGTTGTACACGTCTTTTCCGGACTCCCTGTATATTTTATATTATATTTAAATGGGATACATTGATTTATGTAAATATTTTCCAAAATCTGAAGCCACTGAATTATTTCAACTCATTGGAATTTATCTTTTTGGGATGCTGGTATATACAGTTAACAAATTAATACGTCTGGGTAGTTACAAAAAAGAATAGATAATGTTTTTCATCAGAATTAGCAACAATATATTTCGAAAAAATTATATGTTCGTTAATAAAAATGTTGTTGCTCTTATTTTAGTGTAAATTTAGGTATTTTTGAGAATTTACTAAAATAAAATCATTAAAATGTGAAGAACTCACTGATTTACTTAGTTTTGTTCGATTTATAAATAATCTGATATAATATTCTTTCTTCCAATGTGTATATCATAGTAAAATGTTATTGGAACAATTTAGTGTATAGTAGACGTTCTGTTGGTGATCTTTAAATGATATTTATTATTTTGAACAATATTATGACTTTGTAAACTATTATATTTACTCAATTTATGAGCATTTATATCAAAAGTGAAGAATATTGTCAAGTCATTTCTGGGATTTTGTTCTATTCGCAATTGAATATTTATACAGGGTGTTAAAAAAGAGTGTAAAATATAATATAAGCAGAAAAGTCTCAATAAACATGGGTCCGCAAAGTAACGGTTGCGGAGATGGAATGTTTTGTTTTTTAGCCCCTTTTTTATTTTGCAAAAACGTATATTTTCTTATCATAGCTGGTTGATGTTTAGTGAAATAAACAGTGTGTATTTGACAGTTGTTCTCAGTGCACAAGTTTTCTTTCGCTATGGCTGGTTACTCTAACGCACAATTAACAGACATGCATTTCTTGTATGGTCGTGCTGATGGGAACGCCACGTCTATATGTGGATGCTTATCCAAATCGCCAGATTCCTTCACAACGCATGTTTGGAAGAATTTACCAAAGATTGCGTGATACCGGTTCCTTGAGCAAACAGTGCCATTTATCCGAAAGACCAAGGTCGGTGTTCACTCCTAGAGCAGAAGAAGAAATTCTAGCACTGGTAGAGCAGAATCCAGGTACGAGTGTGCGGAGAATATCAGCCGAGATAGGAAATAGTGGTCCTCTTGTTTGGAGAATCCTTCACGAGCAACTGCTTTATCCATACCATGTGCAACGAGTACAGGCCTTAAATTCAATAAATGATCATCAAGCACGTTTGGTTTTTTGCCACTGGTTTCTACGTCATGATGCTGAAGACCCTCGTTTTCTTCCTAACATTCTTTTTACTGATAAGGCCGGGTTCACAAGAAATGGAGGGTATTGTAGGTGACAGGTTTCTAGGTACTGTTGTTTTACCAAACCGATTAACAGGCGCTGCTTACCTCAACTTTCTACAGAACACACTGTATGATTTTTTGGAAGACATTCCTTTGAATCAGAGGCAACAAATGTGGTTCCAGCATGATGGTGTTCCAGCTCATTTTTCCATGGCCGTTAGAGAGCATTTACACCAAACTTTTCCACATAGATGGGTAGGAAGGGCCGGATCTGTTTTATGGCCTCCAAGATCGCCTGATCTGTACCCTCTAGATTTCTTTGTTTGGGGATATTTGAAGACATTAGTGTATGGTACTCCTGTAAATAGCCTGGAAGAGCTGCAGCCACGAATTAATCAAAAGTGTCAAGAAATCCAAACCAAGGAGGGTGTTTTCGAAAGAGTTCGAATATCGTTGAGACGAAGATGTCGTGCCTGCTTGGAAATGGACGGAGGGCACTTTGAATATCTTCTGTAACTTTATTTTTGTTTGTTAAAAGCTTCCTTTGTCGGTTTATTCCTAATAAAATAAAATGTTTGAAAAACGAATAGTGGTCCATATCTCCGCAACCGTTACTTTGCCGACCCATGTTCATTATGACTTTTCTGCTTATTTTGGTTCATACTATTACCTCCTAAAATATTTTACACTATTTTTTTAACACCCTGTATTCCTCTATGAGAGCAACTAACATACATCACCGATTTCTTAAATATTATAAATGTTAAAATTTCGCATTGTAAATATAAAAATGGAGATATGGCGCATCTACCATAAGAATAAACATGATATCACTCTGCTCATATTTAAAGTACCAATTTATTTTCAATAAAAATATTAAAATTCATATCTGATTTATACGCATTTCTGAAGACAGACTTGTCTGATTATATTTTATTTCCATGAAAGCAGACGCAAGGACTCGGCTTTACAAAATAGAATAGATCCAAAGAGAAAAACAAAGATAATATATAATATATGCGTAACAGTTTTTTTTCCGATCCACCTTTTTTATTATGAGGAATGGGATAACGAGATTGAAATGTGCAATATTTATCATAGATTTAATAATAAATTTCGGTAAATAACAAAAAAATGTATTCCTTCGCATACTGTAACCTATTAACTTAAAATCTTATTGTGTAGATAAACATTTTGAAGCATGTGTTTTATAATGAATACAAAATAATAGAAATATTCTAATAGTAAATTGTTATAAATCACCTTCCGCAGATTTGAATTTGTTTTTGCAGATGTTTTAAATTATTTATGTGAACCCACTATTAATGTAGTTTTATGTGGACATTTTAACGTTGGTGAACATAAAAAAAAAGAAAAATTTTAATGCGTTATACTAGTGTGGAATATTTTAATTTAACTGATACTGTGCAATGACCAACTAGGGTAACAAACACCTGTCCCAGTACTGTTGATAATGTTTTTATTGATTCTGATTTAAAGGGGTTGTGTTGTATCTTTGATAATACTATATCTGATCACCGAACTGTTTTATTTGAGATAGATATGACCAAGGGGATCAATAATAGTCAATCTTCTTTTAGAAGAAACTTTAGTGAAAATTTTACTTTCAATTTTTCAACAGCTCTCTTCCATGAGAATTGGGATAATTTGTATAATCTAATGAATATTAATGATGCTTTTAATTATTTCTATGATATTTTTCTTCATTATTTTGAAATAAATTACAGGAATAAGTAAATAAAAAAAGTGACGCACAAAACTATCCATTATATCCATACTATCACTTAATATGTCGCAACTATTTTTATTTAATCCACACATCGTAATTGGAGATTTTGTTAAGATATTTGTCCTGGGCGTATCACAATAAAACAATGCTTGCTGCCGGGAATTGCCTCGCGAAATTCGGAATTTTATTTTGGCCAACAAGATGGAGCAGTCAATTTTGTTGTTTAAATTATGTACAAAAAGCTAATTAAAGAAATATTACAACGTACTTGTAGTGCTTCCATATTAAAGCTATTCAAGAGTTCATCATGGTTAATGTCTATAGGTGGATAGAAGCCATCTTGTCGCTAAGCTACAAATTTTAAGAACCTTTGCTGAACTGATTCCAACCTTTAACTGTGCACATCATAAATGGGATATCAGATTATTGACCCATATTCTATTTTCGATCTAGCAAAGAAACAAAATAAGGTTTTAAAAGTATGTTCGTCAGAAAAGTCTCTACAATTGCGATATATAAATCCGTAACTACGGAATGCACTAGACACAATATTATTGATAATAATATTGTGTCTAGTGCATATTGATAATTCCTAAATCCTTAAAGCTTTCAACTCGATCAACGGCGTAATCATTAACACAGTAATCATGAGCGATAAAATTAATTTTACGGATGAAGGACATTGACTTACATTTGGAGATTTTAAGAGACAATTGATTTAAATCACACCATAATGATATATTGTTTAAGTTAATTTGAAGGTGTACTGGGCTTAAGTACAACAAAGCAGAAGTAGACTGTTGTCGATTTATTTTAAAAGTGGACTGATTTTTTTTTTTCTATAATTGTTTATTTTCAATATTTTAAAGTAGTACACTGCACTGTACACGTAAACTTAACTATTTACATTCTTTCACTTAATTTTGAAGAATAAACGTGGATACATTTCAAATAATATTAAAAATAACTTTTTTATAACGAGCATGGGAGAATCTAGCCGAGTTTCTAGTTATATCCTTTTCTCGACTGACTGTTTCTATGCAAAACCTTTTGGGGGGTGACCGTTGCGCCACCATGCCTAGCGGAGATCAAGTGAAATAGAATGTCACGCGGCAAAACCATTTTATATTCGACAGTTACAAAATTGCAACATATTCCCCCACCTTGAAGACTCTGGCTTCAACAGAACTTATATTTCTACTCTTGTGAAATCAAACAAAAATACCTTTGATTCTGATCCACGAATTTCTCTTTTTACTGAACATAATTAATAAAATTAATCCTACCTCACTGAACTAACTCCTGTCTAGGGAGAGGACACACCTTTGAAATATTCCTAACAAATTCTCCTTTCTGAGTTTTTAATTTTACCATTCGTACTTTTCCATCGGAACCGGGTACGACTTCGACAATACGCGCCCTAGGCCACTTTAATGGTGGGACATTGTCCTCTTTTAATAACACAAGATCATTGATTTTAAGATTTTCGGATGAACGTAGCCATTTTGGGCGGTTCTGCAACTGATTTAAGTAGTCAACAGACCAGCGTTTCCAAAAATGTTGTCGGATTTTAGAAATCTGTTGCCATTTCGATAGTCTATTCGTTTGAATGTTAGATACATCTTTTTCTGGAAAAGCCGTTAAACTACTTCCTATAAGGAAATGTCCCGGCGTCAATATATTCATATCAGACGGGTCAGTAGACATTGCGCACAAAGGTCTCGAGTTTAGTATTGACTCAATTTGAGTTAAGCACGTGTAAAGTTTTTCGAAGGTCAAATGGGCATCTGCTACTACGCGGTGGAGATGGTACTTAGTACTTTTAATCGCCGCCTCCCAGATTCCTCCCCAATGGGGTGAGAGAGGTGGAATGTACTTCCACTGAATTTCTTTTTCGCTTAAGAACTCTTGAACCTCAGTTAAATTTTTGGGTATCTTAAAAAAGTCGTAAACCTTTTTTATTTCATTTTTAGAGCCTAAAAAATTTGTGGCGTTATCTGAATAAATTACCTTCGGATTGCCACGTCTTGCGATAAACCGTTTTAAAGTCGCGATGAAAGCATCAGTGGTTAACTCGGACACTAACTCGATGTGGACAGCTTTAGTTGCCATACACACGAAAACTGCAAAGTAACATTTTAAAAGTTTAGCGTTTTTTATAGGCGAACTTTTTATGAGTAATGGCCCCCCGAAATCAACACCGGTAGCGTAAAATGGACGGCTAGCTGTGACACGATCTTTAGGTAAATTTGACATGATTTGATTAGCAGGTTGCGCTTTAAATCGATAACAAACCGTACATTTATTAATAATTTTCTTAATTTCTTTTAACCCATTAAGTGGCCAGTATCTCAACCGAATATTTGATAGTACTGTCTGAGGACCAGCGTGACCTAACCTTAGATGTTCTTTTCTCAATAATAAATCAGTGACGTGATTTTTGCTTGGAAGTATTATAGGAAACCTTTGTTCATATGGAATATTCGCATTTGCGAGACGTCCTCCTACACGTAGAACTCCTTCATTATCCAAAAATGGATTTAAACGTAAAATATGTTTGTCAGTAATAGGTTTCTGTGATTTTAACGCTTCGATATGTAACGCAAAATTTAATAATTGAATTTTTTTTATAATTATTGTTAATGCACTTTTTAATTCTTGAACCGTTAGAGGTCCGGTTGTTTTTTCAGGAGTTAATTTTAATTGATCATTTAAAAATCTCAAACAATAAGCAATGGTTCGCTGAAATCGTGAAAAACAAGAAAATCTCATTACAAGTGGGGTCCAGAACGTGTCTATATGAGCGTGAAGCGATACGGTTTTTGAATTTTTTCGTTCTTCATCTAAATTTCCTGTATGAGCTCTTGGATGAAAATTTAATGTATTTAAATCAAGATCATAGTTTTGCAAAAACTTGGGGCCTTGCCACCACATATCACATTCCTTTATTTTATCAGGTGATATTCCTCGTGATAAGATATCTGCAGGATTGTTTTCTGATTTTACATGACGCCAAATATAGTCAGATGTTAACGTTTGAATAGTGGAAACTCGATTCGCTACGAATATTGACCACCGAGACGCATGCGACGATAACCAATATAATACGATTTCCGAATCTGTCCAAAGATTGATCGACGAAAATTTTACTTTATTTTCAAAAATGTTTAGACATTTATTTAATAATTTTCCGGCTAATTCAGCCCCACACAATTCTAATCTTGCTAGTGATATTGTCTTCAAGGGACTTACTCTGGATTTTGAACATATTAATCGACATGAAACCATTTTGTTGGAATACAAAATTCGTAGATATAAACATGCACCATAAGATCGTAAACTCGCATCACTAAATGAATGAATTTCAAATTTTTCTACTGAATAATTTAAACATAAGTGTCTTGGAATTTTTACATTTGTTAAAGCTGACAATTTTTTAAAATAGTTATTCCATCTAGTATTTAATTCTTCGGGTAGATAGTCATCCCAATCGAGTTTTAAAATCCAAATTTCTTGCATGATAATTTTTCCTACCACTATAACAGGGCCTAAAACACCCAAAGGGTCAAACATTGATGCAATTTTTGAAAGCACTTCACGTTTAGTAAAACACTTCTTTTCGTGTATTTCTGGAAGCGAAACAGTAAAAACATCTTTTATAGAATTCCACTGTAATCCTAGAACTTTATTTGATTTATTTTCACTTTGAAAATCATAAGTTTCATTTGAATCTTTTCCGAAAAACGTATTTACAAATTGTTTCGAATTTGAATGCCATTTGTGCAAATGAAATCCTGCGGAATTTAATAAATTTGTCAATTGAGTACATGTCATTGTAAGCTCGCATATTGAATTTGCACCTATTAGCGCGTCATCTACGTATGTTTGATTTAACAACACATCCGCTGCAAGTGGATAATTTTGTTTTTCTTTGTAAGCGAGTTCATTTAGACATCGAGTAGCTACGAATGGAGCAAAATTTGTACCGTAAGTTACTGTTAATAATTCGAGGCATTTAAGTTCTTCACCTGGATTTTCTCGCCACAAAATGTTTTGTAAAAAAGTGTGTTTCGGGTTTACCTGAATTTGTCTATACATTTTTTGAATATCGACTATGGCAACGAATTGATATAACCGAAATCTATTCAATATGTCAAAAAGTTCAGGCTGAACAGTATAGCCTTTTAACAAGATATTATTTAGAGAAATACCCGTAGTTGTCTTCATTGATGCATCGAACACTACACGTAAACGTGTAGTTTCACTGTCTTCGCGTATTACCGCATGATGCGGCATAAAGTATTTATTTTCACCGATTTCGTTTTGTAAGGTTAAAGGAACGGTTTTTGCATGATTTAACTGGATGTACTCGTTTATGAATTCTTTATATTGTTGTTTTAACTCTACATTTTTTGTCAATTTATTTTCTAACGAAATAAAGCGTTTTTTCGCTTGAGTAAAGGAATCGCCTAATTTTAGGTGTTCTTCGGAATTTTTAAATGGCAAATCTACTTGAAACTGACCATTTCCTAACCTAATTGTAGATTCTTTAAAAATTTGTTCAGATTTTTCATCATCGGCGCTTAGAATAGTTTTATTTTCGACTTCTTCTAGAATCCAAAATTTTTTTATAATTTCATCTATACTAGCAATTTTACACGATAAAAGACTAACGCAATTTTCAATTTCAGTCGGTTCACTGACAGTTATATATGAACTAATTTTGTCATTCGAAGTTTTTCCGCCTACAATATGTCCTAAATGTGTATTAAAAATTGACGGCATATTTTCACCTAATTTAATAATTCCTGGAACAATTAAATCATAGTAGATATCTGCTCCCAATAAAATATCAATTTTTGATGAAATATAAAACTGAGGATCAGCTAAAAAGATGTTTTCAGGAAGTTTAAATTTCGAAATATTTAAATTCATTTGTGGTAATTTGCACGTTATCTTGTCCAAAACTACGCATGAAATGTGAAAATCTTTCTTTACATTTGCATTTGAAACGATTTTAAAATCTACCATTTCATTAGTTAACATTTTTTCCTGTGATATCCCTGAAATTTGCAAAGATTTTTGATATGTTTGTAAATTTAATTTATTTAATAATTCACGTGTACACATACTCGATTGACTTGCGCTGTCTAATAAACATCTTGCCTTTACAGGATTACCGCATGAATCAAAGATAGTTACTACCGCTGTAGCTAACAGTATATGTACGTTTTCTGTTGAGCAAGTTGAGACTGATAAAGAATTTTCGGCTTTCTTTTTTGTGTTACTAGCGCTATTGTGATATTCTTTAGAACTATGTGCAGAATCATTTGATCGGTCATTTACATTTTCATTATTTTTGTTACGATTTTCATTACACGACGGCTCATTTTTTTGTATACGATTTTCGCTTTGATTTGACTGCCATGAATTCCGATTTTTTCCGTCTTGGACCTGCTTAGTTTCTTTTGAACGCCAATTTTCTTTAGAATTTTCTTCATTTCGCTGCGAATTATAATAAATATGTAAAAGCGTGTTATGATTTTTTCCACACTGTAGACACTTTCTAGCCGTGCACATTGACATCGCATGTTTGTATATAAGACAATTTTTACACAACCCCTGATTTGTTATGAATTCAATTCTCGCGTTTACATTTAGCTCTTTAAAACTAGAACATCTATATATTGAGTGCTGACCAGAACAATAAATACAATTTGAATTTATTTGTGATCCTGACGCTTGAGGCGAATTTGAACCAGAACTCGAAATAGAGCTATTAAAATGTGAAACTTTATTATTTGTATTTACCACTGAATGTTTTGTCTCGATTTCTTCCAATGCTCTACACTGTTTTTCTAAAAAAGTCAGAAATTCTTTTAAAGTCGGTAACTGTTTTGTGTCTCTCTGTAGACAATAGGTTTTATGCAGTGAGAAATCCAATTTTTTTGAAAATACGTGGAGCAGCATCAAATCCCAATGTTCGATGGGTACGTTAAGGTTTTTCAAACTTTCAATATTTTGATTAATTTTTGTTAAAAAATCTCGCAAATTTTGAGCCTTTGGTTTAATCAAAGTGGGTAAATTGTCAACTAAATTTGCTATGTGTGCTTCGATAATCGTGTATGTGTCTTTGTATCTATCTGTCAATATTTTCAATGCAGTCTGGAAACTAGGACCTACTAAAGCTAAATTTTGTATTAAACTCAGCGCTTCACCCCGCAAATAACCTTTCAAATAAATTAGCTTTTGAACATCATCTAAATCTGACTTTTGTATAATTAATTTATCAAACAAGTCATAAAAACTATTCCAATTAGCTGCATCACCTGAAAAAATTGGAATTTTTATTTCAGGTAAATTAACTGTTTTTGATCCACTCTGGTTTATAGATAGATTTGACGAAATTCCATTTACTAAATCAGAAACTAAATCTTTATTTGCCTGTTGTAATTTATCGATTAATTCGTGATAAGCAGTTTTTTCCGCGGTTTCATTTTTTGTTAATTCGTTAATTTTACGTTCTATCGCGGCAACTATATTATAATATTTTTCATCTATATCTTCACTATCATTAATACCCGTTTCATCTAATTCAGCAATTTGTTCTTGAATCTTTTCATAATTTTGATAACTTGACAATAATTTTTTCTTACGTACTTCAATCTGATTTTTATCATTTTCCTCGGCTAAATTCGAATTTACCCAATTTTCAATTTTTGTTATTATTCCTTTCACGTATCCTCGTCTTTTCTTTAGTGCATCCATTTTTGTTTTACAAAGAAATTCCTAATTTTTATACAATACGTGCAAAACATAATATGTTGTAATCATGCTATAATATCTATTTAACGTAAAAACTACTCGTAAGTAGGTAGATGCTCTAATACGAAACCTAAATAGCTTATACAAGACACAGTATCATATTATATCTAACTGAAATAGACGAATAAATATTTGTATAATAATGAAATAATGATAAACTGTTTTGACGAACGATATCTATTGTTACTTGGTTTTTTGTTTTTCCTCCCGGGGCACGTGCGACTCAGGAACACCTGGCGGGACGACCGTCGGCTGTGCTGAGGACTGTGGAGCGGGGAGCGGGATTCTGGCCTTGGATCCCACGGTGCTAGTCTGGCTGCTAGTTTAGGTACCTACTCGGCGATGATCTCTGCGACGACGACGACGACGACGACGACGACGACGTTATTTCGTTTGCACCATGCAACCACTTGTTGCTGATGTGGGACGATTTACGCTTACGACTTACTTGGGGAGATTTTTTTCTCAAATACGATGTTTTCTTCTGACAACAGCTACTTATACATCCACAGGTCGAAATTACGTTATGCGGGTCGAAGAACCAATTTTATGTACTGGGCTTAAGTACAACAAAGCAGAAGTAGACTGTTGTCGATTTATTTTAAAAGTGGACTGATTTTTTTTTTTCTATAATTGTTTATTTTCAATATTTTAAAGTAGTACACTGCACTGTACACGTAAACTTAACTATTTACATTCTTTCACTTAATTTTGAAGAATAAACGTGGATACATTTCAAATAATATTAAAAATAACTTTTTTATAACGAGCATGGGAGAATCTAGCCGAGTTTCTAGTTATATCCTTTTCTCGACTGACTGTTTCTATGCAAAACCTTTTGGGGGGTGACCGTTGCGCCACCATGCCTAGCGGAGATCAAGTGAAATAGAATGTCACGCGGCAAAACCATTTTATATTCGACAGTTACAAAATTGCAACAGAAGGCGATCACAATCTAAAGGAAAATGCAATTGAAATCATCTGCAAATTACAATTTTTCACATGATACCACATCTGAGACATCGTTGATAAAAAATAAAACAAATTCCTGCCTTGCGGGACACCCGAAATGGAAGGAAATGGACGAGAAGTAAAATTTTGATATCTGACCATGAAGCGTCTATCTTCCAAATATGATTTTAAGAGCGAGACCAATGAATCCGAAAAACTGAACAAACGCATTTTATCTCTAACATCATGATTTATTTGGTCGAAAGCTTTTTGAAAATCTGTAAATATGACGTCAACCTGTCCTCCAGCGTCTAAAGTATCTGACACATTTTGGAAAAAAATAGAATGGTTTGTTATTGTAGATCTTCCTTGCATAAATCAATTGTTTAGTGAAATGGTAAATTTCACTGTATAACGTGGACACAAAAATCAAAAATTACACAGCTTACTTACTTGCTCACTAACTCACTTACTTACTTACTTACTTACTTACTCACACACTCACTTACCCACTCACTCACTCATTTACTGAAATAGATGAGTTTTATGAGAAAAAAAATCTGATTTGACAATTTTATTATCTTAAGTATACCCTGAAATAATTCATTAACAAAAATTTAGTTGTTCAATGATTTTCTTTTTCAGATAGAATATGTATTTATAAGAATTTAATTACATTACATTGTAAAGAAAACACTTTTTACTGTATGGTAAATTAATTTAAGCTAATTCAAACTAATCTTCTAAAATTTCTATTAATAAATCGTATGTACAATTCCATAGATAAGTTTATTTCAGTAAATATCCTAAAATTAAATTAATTTAACTAAATTACTAACAAAAACGATATAGTCTTATACAAGTTTAAAGAGTACAATTTTAAATCGTTATTGTTATAACAAAAATTTCCAGGATGAAAATTAACCATCTACTCACTTACTTTCATGTGTAATTTAAGGACATAATTCTGTAAATAATGTGGTTTAACTTTTGTAGGACCTTGCGACCCCAAACTTTACTGGCCTTTGGGGAAATTCGCTAAAATTTCAGCGTTTCATGACAACTAGCCGCAAATATTAAATCAACAAATTACAAACTGTAATTGTATGTTTCCATTTTTTATGGCAAAATTAAAAATTATAACGGATGAGCACTCATATAACTTTTTAAAATTATGTTGTGAGTTATATTAAGCAATTACCTATTTGGCTTACATTTTTAAAACAGCTGTATTGTCATCATGTGTTTCCTTATGGTTGTATGTATATACGAGGTTTGCTCAACTGAAAACCATTTCAGATTCATGAAAAAAATATTTGCAGATGATATTGTCAAAAATCTCCACACCACAATTGAGGAACCTGTCCTATTGCTCCACTGAAATAGAGTTCTTTTGGTTGTTCACTTAAAAATTCCTTTACAGAGTTTAATATTTCTGTATTAAACTCAAACGCCTACGTTTTAACACATTTTCACAATATATTTGAGCTGTAGATTGGATGCTCTAAAGTAATTTTTTATTGAACATTTTAATTTACTATAACACTCACTATGACACTATGACTATACTATGACACTCATAGGCCTGAACACTGTCGTAGTAATAGGTATGTATTTGTATAACACTCATTTTATGTGTTTCTATATACATATTCATGATTCGGCGTATTTAATGCAGGATATTGAAAACCGACATGAATGACAGCAAATGAAATAAGATAATATAGGTCATCATAGGTCGATTATGAGATCTAATTATTAAAAATATTTACTACAGAATTTTTAAAAGTGACAAAATGTTAACGCTGGTCCTTGTCGCACACTGAATGAAATTATGTTATGTGAAGAAATGTAATACATATTTTAGAGTAAAATGCGATTTTCAAATGTCATTTGTTTTCGAGTAATGACGTCATCGTTTTTTTTTAAATGACAACACCATATTTTTTCCTTGATTCTGAAAGATCGTTTAATTCTCTATCAGACAGTACTAAAATTTTGCCCTCTTACATAGGAAAGTTTTCGAGTAAATGACGATTGAATGTTAGAAAACGTAAATTTTATCCACAAAAAAGTTACAATTCTGAGGTATGTAAAATAAAATACAATTGATTAAATTTTATACTTAAATTAAATATTTGAATTGCCATCCACCAACTTGTTGACAATGCACAAGTCTGTGAAGAAATTCTTCTTGTACACTTTTGACTTGCAAATATTGGAGTCGGGAAAATCTTCATTGGATGGCAGAGGCACATACCCAACACCCTCAGAAATTAAATGTGCGGGCTGGAATAGTTGACGACAGAATAGTAGGGCCTTTCTTATTTGAAGGAACCCTTACAGGACAAAGATATTTAGAGTTTCTAGAAAATGACCTTGTTCCAGCCCTTGCAGTAATTTGTCCTAACGATAATGACCCTGACATTCCTGACAATACCATATGGTTTCAGCAAGACGGTGCACCTCCGCACTATGCGCGCCCTGTACGAGATTTTTTGAACAACTGTTTTCCTCGGAGGTGGATCGGCAGACGCGGACCGACAGAATGGCCTGCAAGATCGCCAGATCTTACACCTCTTGACTATTTTTTATGGGGATACTTGAAATCAAAAGTGTACATTAATAAACCACGTAATTTAAAAGAACTTCAAAATCGCATTCGGGACGAAATACGCAGAGTTACCCCAGAAATCATTCATAATGTGCAAGAAGAATTTCTTCACAGACTTGTGCATTGTCAACAAGTTGGTGGATGGCAATTCGAACATTTAATTTGAGTATAAAATTTAATCAATTGTATTTTATTTTACATACCTCAGAATTGTTACTTTTTTATGGATAAAATTTACGTTTTCTAACATTCAATCGTCATTTACTCGAAAACTTTCCTATGTAAGAGGGCAAAATTTTAGTACTGTCTGATAGAGAATTAAACGATCTTTCAGAATCAAGGAAAAAAATATGGTGTTGCCATTTAAAAAAAAAACGATGACGTCATTACTCGAAAACTAATGACATTTGAAAATCGCATTTTACGCTAAAATATGTATTTTTTAAATTAAAAATCGACCTGTTCGAGGATTTTTCCCAAAAAATAATTGTTTCGTTTTTATTGAATTTATTCCATACTTTTGGCGCATACTGTAGATTTGCATTGTGTTATGTTTATTTTGTTGTTTTGGTTTGAGTAACAGAAGGGTATATTATAATAGCATTATTGCAAATTACATTAATTAAAGAATAAGAAACTTCAGGTACTAATTGTTTGCCTAAAATAGGTGAGTCGGTGCCAAGTATGCCTCCGCGCTAAGGGATACCATTTTCAATATTTTCTATAAAAGCGGTAGATTTGCACCTAACATTGTTTGTAAAAATCCAACCTTTTAAAATAATAGAAGTCTTTTCTATAATAATATTCTGTATTTTACTTCTACAAACAGCTTATCGCAGATCCACACATTACTTATCGTTTAAAGAGAAGTAGAAAAAAACTTGTTTTCTACCAATTCAATACCTTTTAAATTCTATCAGGAGTACCGCAAGGGTTCAACTTAGGGCCATTATTCTTCATTCTATATTTTTTAATGATGTACCTTCAGGTCACTTCTTTTTTGCTGACGATTAAAAATAGTTTAGAAACATAAATTGATTTGATGAATGCCATGCATTACAAGAATTTGTAGTATACACATGGAATGACAGAAACATGTTACCTATCAATATCTGTAAATGTAAAATTTCTAGGTTCACTTTTAGAAAAACACACCGTATTGCTCAATTACAACATAAATTCTGAGTCTATGACACATACTAATACTATTAATGACCTGGAGTAATATTTTAATCAGATTGATATTAATCAAATCGAACGTAATGATAAGTCTGAACCTGCTCTGTCATTTTTCACTAACCAGCCGCATTGATGCTGATGATGCAGAGTACCTGGTCGCGTTTCATTTTGATACGTAGATTTTATCGGTTTTAACTTGAATTTATTTCGATTCAAATTTTAAACGTTTTCTCGCGTCGCGGAACTAGCCGTCTTATCGGCATAGTTTATGTTCAACTTAAATTTTTGTATGAGGAGAGAGAGAAATTGTAGAATTGAGTGTGTTAGAAGTTTACCAAAGTGTGCCTATGTAGTTGATCAATCCTTGTAAATTTTACCCACAAAAAGGGCATCCACATTGATTCGAACTATGAAAATGTAACTTATGGTAGTAGTTGCAGTGGTTACATTTGGTTTCGCTTTGGGCGGATTTTGTTTAGTGCACATTCTTTGGTGTTAAAGGGAAAACGCCTTTCTACAATAAGGATCTTGTGTGGAAGATTCGTATTTTTTTTTTGTTTTGTATACATTTTACTGGCTTCATCTTTGAATTATTGTTAATATTACCTACATAAGTTTTTCTCTCCCGTGCAGGGGTTTCGTTCTCTGGAATTTCCTTTGTTAATTGGGGAACAATTTGTTTATCGCCGACATTTTGAGATTCAACCCGGAATTGCTTTTTACCGACGCCAAAATTGGGGAATATGACGTCACGGGAAGCATTCGAGTCCCAGTCAGGCAGGATTCTCCAGGAGGCCAGGCCTAGGACCTCGATAAGTACCCTATTACGAATTAGCTCAGTTAAAATCTAATGTTTTTATTTTTAAATGCTATATATCCTTTATTTTGAAGTGTTTGTCCATTACTAAGGTTACGTATTTCACTATCGCGTGGTGAGTTCTATACCAACGAAGCAACGAAAAATGATCTACACAAAGTTCAGATCTGATCATAGACCTTATAAATCATGGACGCGCCCAAAACCGTTTTCTGCCTATACAAATCGTTGATGCTCAGATGTGTACGACAGAGATAGAGCTAGTCCGGGCAAAAACCCACAGATTATTGGCCGAAAAAAAAACAAAAACCGTAAATGACAGATGTATGACATTTAGGGTGACAAACCGACTCCACCATAGTTTATGAGTCTTTAAAAATTATTGCTAATAAACACACTAAACACAACTAAATCACAAAAGGCACACAAATCATTAACAATAGTAACAGGAAAAGTTTTGTCAGGTTATGTTTATATATTTTTCTGTCATAGAACATCTGTTTTTGCCCGGACTAGCTTCATCCCTCTTGCACACATCAGGGCAGCAAACCTCTCTTTCTAGGGCCGGTCCATGATTTAAAAGGTCTATGGATCTGATAGATCACATTTTTGTTTTTTATGTTGATCGTGGATATATTTATGTATTATTTGTTTGTAGACTCAGAGTGTGAGTTTTTTTTCCTTGTTATTATACATCTACACACTCCTAGTCTGCTTACCTCTTACAAGACCCAGATTTTACTTGTTTTTTTTTATATTCTCGTGTATATATTTATCAGAAAATATTTTCTGCTGCCTCATTATAACTTTTATATTGAACATATATCTTGTATTATTTACCCTTAATTATTTTTTTTCTGTATTCTTATTTACTGGATCACGTATCCAGGAAAAATAATTTTAGTAATTTTATGTCTTCCCTGGGCTTTACAATATATTCATTTAAATAAAATTACTTGGCGCCTCAACCCCAATTAATAACCATAAAAAAAAAACTACTTCCCACGCCCAAAAGCAACCGCTGAGTGAAGCCAGGGTAACAAAAAAAAACAATAACTGTTTTGCATTTTTTTTTTCAAAATCAACGTAACACTTTCTAGTCCTCTGTTTTGTTAATCACAATTTCTTTACAGTTGGATACGAAATACATGCTTTTCATACAAGACTTTCATTAGCTTGACAATTTGCAGCGCACAGAAATCAACGTTATTTTTCATACCTTCATATATCTGATTTGCTGTGTTGTTAAAGTATGTAATACATATTTTTTATTTTGTGGCACAAGTGTGCTACGTACATATTTCCAAATAAAGCTATCAATTCATCTATTAGCCTGAATCAGTCTAGATACATAAAATGGATAGATACACAATGTAGAACACATAAAAAATAAATTATTCACCGTAGTGCCTAATTAATGACTACCCACATTAATAGTATGCGACAAGTGTTATCAAGACATCACATCAGTGAATTTGGATCGTATTTTGTTATTATATTATACTCTAATGTTCGTTTCCCTTTAGTGGGTTCTGAATAAAGTTTTGTACTGAATTAGTTTCTTCAGTTTCTGGAACCCTTATAAAATAAACCATTATACAGGGTGCTTAAGCAGAGGTAAAAAATCCATGGAAATATTCTGTCGTCAAAACTAAGGAATTTTTTTATGTAAATGTGGTCTTAGGACAGCCATTGTTTAGCTACAGCGTGTCAAAAATTTAAAAAAATCATCTTTTTATTGATAATTTCTAAACCGCTTGAGATAACTTAACCAAATTCGGTGTGCGTATTTAGTATAATAGTAGGAAAATTACCTGTGGCGGAGGTCTGGGTGCCATCGGTCATTATGTGCCAAAAATATATATATCACCCTGTATAATATTACAAATAAAATAGGTCGTCATATGCACCATTGTATTACCTTCACTTTTGTCTCCTTCCACTTTTTTATATTCCAAACCGGTTAACAACAAATTTGATTTATTTGATCAACTTCATTTTTACGATTCGTATTCCTTATATTACTTAAAATAATTAATTAACAAAGGAATTACTTTACTATGACTTATTATAACAAATATTGGAAATGGCCACTTTCACCTAAAATATATGCTTCAGATTTTCTTGAAATAGCAGCTCGAACACGTGAAAAATTCTAGGAGCTCTTATCATATTACAACCAGCTATAATTTGTTGACGTAAGTGCTCCTCAGATTCAATGTGAACCTTGTAAACTAATGCCTTGCGATGGCCAAGGTTGCTCTGGTTCTTGAGTGTGCAGTAATATTATTACTGAATATTTTATTTAAAATTATTAAAAAATTCACGTGCAGTCAAACTAAAATGTGGGAGAGCCCCATCGTGCATATACCACATTCTTTGTTTTAGCACATAGGGAATATCATCAAATAGTTCGGCTACAACGTTTTGAAGAAAATGTCTGTAGGAGGCTAAAGTAAAGCCCAACCAGAGAATTTAGAATAATATCCACCCATACATTCAAAGAAAACTGATATTGAAACCGGGTTCCTATTATGGCATTAGGGTTTTCATCAGAAGTTCATTGTGGAAATATTAGCTTCGTCGGTAATCAGTATACAAAATCCAGTCGCAAAATTTTAGGCGAGCAAGATAGTCTTGCATCAGTAAGGCTTGAACCCTTTGTATGTGATACGGGTATAACTGCTGATGTTTCAAAACTAATTTATGATTTACATTAAGATTTGGAGCGATCTTAACTAATATTTGATATAACTGTTGAGATTTCAGACCGGGCCAAACTAATTTATAATTCACATTAAAATTTGCAGCGATCTTCCTAGTACTAGTATTTCGACCTTATTCAAATTCATGTAGAATAGCTTCTTCCAACTCAGGCTTTCTAACGCTCAAAGGTTTTCCAGGAATTGGTTCTTGACTCTCAAAGACATTGAAAAACATTTCTGAATATTCTTGGATTTGGATGATTTGGAAATCTTTCCATATAAATTCACTTGGTCTCAGTTCAATTTCCATCTGCAAGGTCATAAATGTAAACTATATTGACCATTCAGCATTTGAATATGAATAAGCCATTACTAAAATTTAATCTCTTTAAAAAATAGGTTTTGATCAAATAAATCAATAATTTTGTTTGAAAGATAAAAAAGTTTGCAAAGAGTTGGCTCCATTAGTGGGTTTTTAGGTCAAGAATAATAAAACAACAATGTTGAGTTTCAAGATAACGTTTCGAAAAATTTATTTTTTATCTCCTAGAGCAATACTAAAACAAATTGGAAAAAAAAAACAATAACCAACAAAAATACAAAGTACAAGTCATTTTCCTTTTTTAACCATTGTTATCAAACTTACATTCATAAAGTTGTTGCTTTGTCCAATTTGTACCGCTCCTTAGCAATAACCATCCTTTACTATATATATGCGCCAAAAGTATGGAATAAATTCAATAAAAACGAAACAATTATTTTTTGGAAAAAATCCTCGAACAGGTCGATTTTTAATTTAAAAAATACATATTTTAGGGTAAAATGCGATTTTCAAATGCCATTTGTTTTCGAGTAATGACGTCATCGATTTTTTTTTAAATGGCAACACCATATTTTTTTCCTTGATTCTGAAAGATCGTTTAATTCTCTATCAGACAGTACTACAATTTTGCCCTCTTACATAGGAAAGTTTTCGAGTAAATGACGATTGAATGTTAGAAAACGTAAATTTTATCCATAAAAAAGTAACAATTCTGAGGTATGTAAAATAAAATACAATTGATTAAATTTTATACTTAAATTAAATGTTCGAATTGACATCCACCAACTTCTTGATAATGCGCAAGTCTGTGAAGAAATTCTTCTTGCACATTATGAATGATTTCTAGGATAACTCTGCGTATTTCGTCCCGAATGCGATTTTGAAGTTCTTCTAAATTACGTGGTTTATTAATGTACACTTTTGACTCCAAGTATCCCCATAAAAAATAGTCAAGAGGTGTGAGATCTGGCGATCTTGCAGGCCATTCTATCGGTCCGCGTCTGCCGATGCACCTCCCAGGAACACAGTTGTCCAAAAAATCTCGTACAGGGCGCGCATAGTGCGGAGGTGCACCGTCTTACTGAAACCATTTGGTATCGTCACCCTCAGAAATTAAATGTGTGGGCTGGAATAGTTGACGGCAGAAGAGTAGGGCCTTTCTTCTTTGAAGGAACCCTTACAGGACAAAGATATTTAGAGTTTCTAGAAAATCACCTTGTTCCAGCCCTTGCAGTAATTTTTCCTAACGATAATGACCCTAACATTCCTGACGATACCATATAGTTTCAGCAAGACGGTGCACCTCCGCACTATGCGCGCCCTGTACGAGATTTTTTGAACAACTGTTTTCCTGGGAGGTGGATCGGCAGACGCGGACCGATAGAATGGCCTGCAAGATCGCCAGATCTCACACCTCTTGACTATTTTTTATGGGGATACTTGAAGTCAAAAGTGTACATTAATAAACAACGTAATTTAGAAGAACTTTAAAATCGCATTCGGGACGAAATACGCAGAGTTACCCCAGAAATCATTCATAATGTGCAAGAAGAATTTCTTCACAGGCTTGCGCATTATCAAGAAGTTGGTGGATGTCAATTCGAACATTTAATTTAAGTATAAAGTTTAATCAATTGTATTTTATTTTACATACCTCAGAACTGTTACTTTTTTATGGATAAAATTTACGTTTTCTAGCATTCAATCGTCATTTACTCGAAAACTTTCCTATGTAAGAGGGCAAAATTTTAGTACTGTCTGATAGAGAATTAAACGATCTTTCAGAATCAAGGAAAAAAATATGGTGTTGCCATTTAAAAAAAAATCAATGACGTCATTACTCGAAAACAAATGACATTTGAAAATCGCATTTTACGCTAAAATATGTATTTTTTAAATTAAAAATCGACCTGTTCGAGAATTTTTCCCAAAAAATAATTGTTTCGTTTTTATTGAATTTATTCCATACTTTTGGCGCATACTGTATATATAAATATAGGTAGGGTGTCCCTCAAAAACATTACAGTACAAGCTCAAACATTAACTAATCATCATAACAGAACAACATTTAACAGAAAGTTGTTTACCCATTAAAATTTACTGTATCAATGATTTTTAAAAATTATGAGGAAAGTTCCAATCCACGATACAATTTTTAAAAGTCATTACTATAGTAAACACCTTTCTGTTAAATGTTGTCCTGTTATGATGATTAGTTAATGTTTGAGCTTGTACTGTAATGTTCTTGAGGGACATCTTACCGATGTTTATAGTTATAGTAAAGGATGGTTATTGCTAAGGAGCGGTGCAAATTGGACAAAAGAACAGCTATATGAATGTAAGTTTGATAACAATGGTAAAAATAAAAAAAAGGAAAATGACGTACTTTGTATTTTTGTTGGTTACTAAATGTTTTTTTCCAATTTGTTTTAGTATTGCTCTAGAAGATGAAAAAATAAATTTTTCGAAACCTTAGCTTGATCTAAAAACGCATTAGAGGAACCAACTCTGCAAATTTTACCGAAGGTCACTATCCTACACTCATACAAAAAAGTGTAAAGAAACAAAAAGTTAATATAATACAATGGCCCATATGAAGACCTATATATATATATATATATATATTTGCAAATTATGACTCATGATACTCACATCTCTGCTCTGGTAAGTTTCTAAAACTGGTAATTTTTTGTTTTATACCTACTGTCATAATAAATACGCACACCCAATTTGGTTAAATTATCTCAAGCGGTTTAGAAATTAAAAACTGTTTTTTTTTTATTTTTGACACGCTATAACTGGACAATTGCTACCCTAAAACCCCATTTATATAATAAATAACTATTATTTTTGACCAGAATACGCCTCTGAACTGTTTACCTCTACTTAAGAAAAACTCTGTATACACGAGAAATTAAGCGGTACTTTTAATATACTGTATAAGCACTCATATGTAAAATGTAAAAAATAATAAAACGTTAATATGATATTACCATTTAACGGTCTGCGCAATTTAAACTAAATTGCAAATGGATTTGCAAAGTGGCTAGATTCGCATAAGATCATTGCGGTGCTATTAAAGTATACGGTTAAATGGTGTATTAAAGTATAAAAATGCCTTGTATAAGACCAAGAAACGATTTGCTTTAGTATCAAATAAAATTATTTTATCGTCATAATTTACATGAAAAGTATAACTATGAGGCGTACTACAGTTTTACATCATGGAAGGGTCTTTATGCAAACATAAAGATATTACGATGATAAACTACTGTTCATTTATTCATACTTATTCAAAATTACATCACAAAAAATAAAATATTCCATATTTTTTACGTAAATATGAGGTTTCATCAAAAAGTCCCAGTACGGTTTAAGTCATCGTAGTGTTGTAAGGCTGACAACGTTGATTTGAATATATTCTCAAAAGAAACCAGCTGCTTGCCTATCTTCGTTACTACAACTCATTGTGAATTTCTATTTGTGTGTTATTATGATGAATTGAATAAAAAACATTAAGTTCTGTGTGAAGTAGAAGACATCCTTTATATAAGTTATTCAAATGGTACAAACTACTTATGGGTATGAATTTTTAAGGTCCAGGGTAAGGTGCCAAGAATGGTTTAAGGTAGGTTGGCAATTAGTCAGAGATGACAGTCGCCCTAGCGAGTGGAACATTTGGTTTGGTTCTTGCCAAAAGATACTAAAAAGCAAAACTGGAAATGAGTCATACTGCAACAAATTGTAGGTATTCTCCGGTTCAAGGCGGAAAGTCAAAAAGAACATCGAATTTATAGTGATTTTCTTACGAAAAGAAAATTACGATATGTTCTTCAACAGCTTCATAATATTTGACGAGATAGGTATCCCAACTAGAACCAAAGTAACATTAACTGAGACTGGAACCTTCAAAGAGTAACTATTACAAAATCGCCACCAAATTTTTGCTTATTTGTTGTATAAATAACTTCATACAACAAAATTACAGCCACTACTACGTATTTTCAACTACTTCTGGTTACTTTATGTGACTTCTAGGTAGGTCTAATGATTTTGGATACGTCTCAGTTACCAGTGGGACGACCTTTAATTTTTCACAACTATAAAGTGGCAGATGATCTTAGCACCGACTAACTACGGATACTATAGTACCAGCAAACGATGCTGTATTAACATACCTAGATGTTTGGTACCAGAGAACATACATATGACTTCATTGATAGGAATTGTAGGAAATTTGATTTATATTAGCTTAAAATACCTTTCTAATACAGTAAAAAATCTCTATCCAGGGTGACAACGGAAAATGGGAACACGCTATAACTTATTTATGACTGCTGATAAAAATTTGAAATTGGGTGGGTTTATACTAGATGGTGCCATGAATTCTTTGAAGTCGTCTCGGATTTTATGACATTTCTGGTTTGACCGGAAATGATCGTAAATTTATATTTTTAAATGGGACACCCTGTATTTTTTGACGTTTGGTTGGTAGGATCAATTTTTTGACACATTTTCTAGATGTAAGTATTTTTATTTTAATTTTTAAAAATAAAACTAGAAGACCGCGACTGGCAGAAATTGTTTTATTTTTTGTTTTTAATTATGGGAAATATTCTAAATTTGAATATTTTTGTAAATTTTTTTAGTTATTACCATTGAAATGTTGATTTATTGCATTTCCTTAAAAACTCATTTTTTCAAATGTAAAGAGGGTGGGTCCATTGATTTTTTAATAATAGTATATTATGCAACGATCATGTAATGATATATGATCGCATAAACCATACGAAATTCGCCTTCGGCTCGTTTCCCGGTTAATGCTCGTGAATTAATAACCATTACATGAGAGTTGCATACGCTATTTTTTTCTACACCCGATAAATAATCAAAAACCATAAATTTTATATTTTTATTGAACACAATAGGTAACAGTAATTATTCGTATGAACTGCATTCTCTGCTTTCTCCGATATGTGTGGAAGAGTCGATGGTAATTCTTCTATATCGCTGATATCAGACATTTTGATAAATTATCGAAGTTTAGCTAGGTATCTACGAAAATTTAATACGTACTGATTTTGACATCTAAAATAATTACATAGGAACCTAGGATAAATGTCAAATGCACAGCGTGCTTATCGTAATGAAAAATCTGTATCGTAATGGGTATCATTATGAAACGGATTATGGGCATATAAATGCATTGTTATAATACGGGTGCAGAAAAAGGATTTTTTTTCTGAATTTTATACAACAATTTTTAAAATCCGTCAAAAAAGAAAACAATTTCTGTCAGTCGCGGCCTTCTAGTTTTATTTTTAAAAATTTTAAAAAATTACTTACAGAAAATATGTCACAAAATTTTCCCACCTTACGTAAAATGATCCGCTGATTCCAAAAATGTCAGAAAGTACAGGGTATCCCATTTAAAAATATAAATTTACTGTCATGAATAAAAAAGGATATAGTAGGTGTTATTTTGTTGATTTTATTTTGACTCTTAAGTCATCTTCTCTTAAAGTCGAATTTTGTAAGTTTTCGTGCCAAATTTCTTGACACACAACGCTAGTTGCCTAATTTGTGACGTCACCAATTAAGGCTGCCCATTGAGTGCTAATTTCATCCAATAGTTTTTAATCGTGTAATGATTTTTCTCCCCTTTAATGCCTTCTGACTATTTGCCTGCTTTACTTTATCTTAAAACAGTTATCATTTCAAGAATATGATTTAAATGAATACACATGTGAACGATATTTTAGCTATAAAATAATGAGTTTTAAATTTATCGATCGCTTCAAGCTGATCATCAAACATGAACGTAGGGGGCACATTTTTCGCTAAAACGAATAAAATGTAACGGTAATGTCGAAATTTGATCATTTAATGGATTACATTGCTTTCTCATTACACAAAGTAGCTACACAGATTTATTTATTTCTCATGAATGAACCCTTCGCGAATAATCCGAGTGGGATAATATCATAATAATATTTATTCGTACGAAAAAATATAATTCGAAGTACACGAGCGTGCATCCATTATGTCAATTTTACATTAACGGTTCCCGACGCAAAGTCTTATCATGTGAATAAGCCTGGAAGGAGCTTTAGAACTCGGCAGCCGCCGTAATCGTCTTATATTTAAATTTTGAGGGAGCAAACTTCGCATTCGCCATCCACACGTATCTACCTCCAGACACATTTTTTACTTCTGGTTAGGAAGTTCTCAAATAAAATGGGAAACAGTTTTCCAATATAGCTGTCACCGTTGTGAAGTTCATTCCTTATTGAAAGCTATTGAAAATAACAGCAGATTGAATAATTAGTTGAATAAAATATAAGGTTGCATTTAACGTATTGACGTATTCTATGGCTAAAATAAGTGTTTATTTTTTGTTATATACGTATAAAAGCCCTAGTCTTAGGACAGTCATTGTCCAGCTACAGCGTGTCAAAAATTAAAAATGAAGGAGTTTCTAATTTTTAATTAAAGGAGATAATTGCTTGAGATAATTTAACTAAATTCGGTGTGAATACTTAGTATTACAGTACGTCTGAAACAAAAATTACCAGCTTTAGAATATGTTGCGGAGGAGTGGGTAAAATCGATCAATGTTTTCCAAAGAAATGCATGTTAATATCACCCTCTATAATAGTACAAATACAATATGATCATCATATGCACTATTGTATTATCTTCATTTTTTATTTCTTTACACTTTTTTGTATTCCAAACCGATTAATAATAAAACTGATTTATTTGACACAGTGCATTTTCACATATTAAACATATCTTAGGCAGGCCATGCAAGACAATAAAAATAAGAAGTCGTGGTTAATATTATGTATTGTTCCTGAAAATCTAAATGTGAATCATAAATTAGTTTGGTCCATTCTGAAGCTTCAACAGTTATATCCTCCGTATCATAAATAAAGGATTCAAGCCTTACTGCCAGAAGACTATCCTGCTCGCCTACAATGTTGCCACTGAATATTGCAAAAAATTGAACAATGTTGACTTTACCGCTAACAAATTGTTTACCGAAGATGCTAATTTTTCCATAGATGCTATAACGAACTTCCACAACAAACACGTTTAGTCTGATGAAAACCGAAATGCCATAATGGATTCTCGAATTTCTTACAGGCATTTTCTTGAAAACGTTTTACCTGAACTATTTGACTATGTTCCCTATGCACTAAGACAAAGAATGTGGTTCATGCACGAGGGGGCTCGCCCATATTTTAGTTGGACTGCTCGTAAATTTTTAAATGATAGATTTGGTAATAACGTCATTCGACAAAGCACTCAAGAACCAGGTCAACTTTGGCCAGCCAGATCACCCGCAATGATAGGAGGAGCCGACATCGAAGGATCAAAAAGCAACGTCGCTATGAACGGTTGGCCGCCAGTTATCCCTGTGGTAACTTTTCTGACACCTCTTGCTGAAAACTCTTCAAGCCTATTGATTTTTCTTGTTTGGTGACATCTCATGACATTAGTGTATAAGGTTCACATTGAATCTAAGGAGAACTTACGTCAATAAATTATAGCTGGTTGTGATATGCTAAGAGCTATTCCTGGAATGTTTGCACGTGTTCAAATTGCGAAAATCTGAAGCATGTATATTGGCTGAAGGTGGCCATTTCCAACATTTGTCATAATAAATCATAGTAAAGATGTAATGAGTATTGTAAAAATGTACTTACTATAAATAAATTTTGTTGTTAATCGGTTTGGAATACAAAAAAGCGTAAAGAAACAAAATGAAGATAATCGCATAACCTATTTTATTTGTAATATTACACAGGATGATATATTTTTCTCTTTTTGGCGAATAACACCCACATCTCGGCCACTGGTAAGTAGTCCTGTCATACTAAGTATGCACACCGAATTTAGTTAAATTATCTCAGGCTATTTAGAAATTAAAAACTGTTTTTAATATAACAAAAAATCCTTATTTTTGCCACAGAATACACCCCTGGATTTTTTACTTCTTCTTAAGCGCCCTGCCCTATAAAATGTGTTTTTCCCACAGCGGATGTAACTATTGGAGTTTTAGTTATAGATATATATATATATATATATATATATATATATATATATATATATATATATATAGAGTGTTCAAGAAAAAAAAATTAAATTGATAAGATGTATACCTATTTTACAAACATTTCAGCATATTTAATCATGAATTATTTTAGGAACAGCTGCATATTCTCTTACTTAAAATTTATTAAATCATAGTTAGAAAGTCATTGGCCTGCGATATTCGGGATCTTGATTTACGTATAAATCTTTTTCAAATTTTAGATATTTTAAGCTCACTCTATAGTAACATTAATATTCGAATTTATTCAGTTAATATGATACAGAATTTGTTATGTGTATATTGTTATATTCTTCACGCCATATAATGAATAGATTGTTACATAATTATCTGAACCAACACTTGAGTTTTAAAATGACTGCTTATCAATGGCTTCCATTCAGATATGTAATAGCACTGAGGACAAGAGTGACCACAGCTGTTTATTATTTGCTCGTAGAACTAATACCTGAATCAGAAAAAACTCTCACCTGGTAGACGCACTTTTGCCCAGTATACTAGATTTGTATCAATACCTTCTGCTATAGGCCTTTTATGAAATTGCTCTAAAGCATATTTAACTGAACAAAAACGCCACATCACTAAAGTTAGGGCTACAAACCATTTAGAATCAGATCAGTGTGTGGCTCTTTGAGAATGTTTGAAGCTCGAACTGCAGATGCTATTTTCTTGTGAACAATTGGATTGTTTTTGATCATCTAATAGATTATCTACAATGGAAACATATTCTGTTGTGTTCAAAATGACTGTAGCGCCTTTGTCAGCAGCAAGTACGATGATTTTTACATTTTATCATAATCCTTGTACTGTGACTAGAACTTATTGTCTCGTTACATTAGGTTTGACATGTTCTGTCTGCTTCCTCTGTCAGCAGCAAGTACGATGAATTTTGCATTTTTGCACAACCCCTGTACTGTGACTAGAACTTCGTATCTTGTTACATTAGGTTTTAGATGTTCGGTCTGCTTGTAATACATAAATTGACTCAGTTCGTACTTTTCCCATCACTTTTTGGTTCAATACGTTGGCATGTAGCTGATATAGCACTAATATTTTTTCCTTTTGAGTGCTATGATAAAATTCAACTTTTTGACAAGCGCCATCACTTCTATAGAAACTTCTATGTTAATGACGACTCCAGACTTGCTTGAGCCACTGATAGCCACAACGAAAGCTTGTAAACCAAAATATATACAGTATATTCTCCTATTTTTAACCAGAAATAAAATTGGTACAACACGTTTCTCTTTTTTCTTTGAGCATTCTCCAAAAACTTATAATTGCATTAATTCAGCAACAAATTCTTGAAAAATTATGTTGCACTACGAATGTCATGTTCATCGTATAACTTATGAAATAACATTTTGAACTCTAGATCTAACAGAACTGTTTATGAAATTCATTCAAGTAACTATTATTTTTCTATATTTTTAGGTATTAATAATATTATGTAAAACTATCTACTCTGTGGACTAAAGCCATAACCAGCGTTGAATTACACCCACAATATCTACCCATATATTCTTTATTATTAGCTTTTGTAACAATTTTTAGTGTATTAGAAAGATATTTTAAGCTAATATAAATCAAATCTCCTACAATTCCTATCAATGAAGTCATATGTATGCTCTCTGATACCAAACATCTAGGTATGCTAATGAACAATTCCACAGACAAAGCTCTATTCAATAATTATCTAAAGAAATTAATCTATCTAAATTTAGTAACCTGCTTTAATGAAACAAACACTCATAAATATCTAACTTCACTTTTTGGCAGTGGGAACTCGAAAATTCAACCACAATAGATGAGATCTGACCTATTTCTGCAAGCGTTTTTAGCCTGTCAAACACTTTTGACATTGTCGATATTTAATTTCAAATAATTTTAATTTATATAATAATTTTTATAGTTAGATATTTGACTCAACTTAAAGGAGGCCACCTAAAAATGCAGAAATAGGTGAGATTTCATCTATTGTGGTTGAATTTTCGAGTTCCCACTATTTCAAACGTGAAGTTAGATATTTGTAGAGAGTTTTCATTAAACCAGGTTAGTAAATTTAGATAGATTAATTTCTTTAGATAATTATAGAATAGAGCTTTGTCTGTGGAATTGTTCATTAGCATACTTTGATGTTTGGTATCAGAGAGCATACATATAATAATATATTTGATTTATATTAGCTTAAAATACCTTTCTAATACAGTAAAAAACAATTATTTTTCCATTTATCAAATGATTGTTTTGCTGAAATCCATTTCAATTCACGCACACAAACAACTCGGTGGTGAAATGTATACAATCTACGTAGAATAAATTCAATTATTGTTCGATTTCGTAGAGCACGAAATAACACAGACAGTTAATTAAAGCCGTTTGTACTTACTTTTTTCTGAAGCATTCAGCGGGGCAAACATTGGAACTGTTATGTGCAAAAGTTACAGTCCTATTTAAAGTTAGCCGAACGAAAATAGAGCAAGTTTCAATGAAATTTTAGTTTACTACGTCGTATTGCGGGTCGTCCAGTCCTATTTCATTCTGTTTGCATTCATCCGGCTGGTGGATTCCTGTAGGATTCACTTTATCACGACATTAAACGGCAAAGTTAAGCAGAAGATCGGTGGAAAGTGATAAAATGTGTTTTGGGAGATAGCTGTACGCACGCTATTTGTAAGCTGGACCTTTGAATGTTCGGTATTTAACAAAACCTTTCGTTGAAAGGTGGGAAGGTTTAGGGTCGAGCACGTTAATACTTAACAATTCGTGATTTGATGAAAGTATGTATCAGATTTGGGTTCTGCCTGCAAAAACTAATGGAAGCATTTGAATAATATTCTAACCGTTCTGAGCATTTTGGATTATAACAAATTTCATGCATGCTCTTGGAAATTGTAGTATATAAGTTTATCTGTAGAAGTAGAGCATGGGTCAAATATCTGGAAAACCGCATGAACTATGAAAACAATATTTGGTATGCCAATAACACCAAATCCAATAATAGTAACGGATTATAAAACAAGGTAATATTCTATACTGAAATTACAATGCAATGAGAAAGTTGTATGAATTTTATATCGGTTTGAAATTTATTATTGGGTAATCTTTCAAACATATTGAAAAGTCAGAACATGTGTCTGGCGGCAATAATCAAATAATAATTAAAATATTAATAAATTACTATAGAATGTAAATAAAACCACGTAACCGAAACCGCGATATCATTGGTGTTGTTTGTTTCCGTGGATACGTTTACGGTGTTGGTGGTGTAAACAGGCGTTTGTTTCTTGTATTTTTGCGTTATAGTTACATTTGTGGGTCTTAGATACATGCGCAAATCCGAGAATAACAACCAAATTCTATTCTCGGGTATAAATACTGTGTAGGTAATGCGATAATAATAAAGATTACTCTGCTCTTCACTATCAGCGTCTTCAGTTGAAACTCAGCAACATTTTCGATGCGACTGACTTAAGCAATTAATCTATGGATGGGCCCAGAGTTTCTTATAGTGAGTTCGACTCTACAGAGCCTAGCCCGAGAACAACAAAAGCAAGTCCAAGATTCCAGTTAAGGCAAGGGATGAGCACAATATTTCTATTACTGACAGCAATTAATTACCTAGTTCAGTACATATCCCAGAAAACCATCGCAGATAAAAACCATTATACATTATACATACAGTATGCGTCAAAAGTATGGAATAAATTCAACAAAAACGAAACAATTATTTTTTGGGAAAAATCCTCGAACAAGTCGATTTTTAATTTAAAAAATACATATTTTAGCGTAAAATGCGATTTTCAAATGTCATTTCTTTTCGAGTAATGACGTCATCGATTTTTTTTAAATGGCAACACCATATTTTTTTTCCTTGATTCTGAAAGATCGTTTAATTCTCTATCAGACAGTACTAAAATTTTGCCCTCTTACATAGGAAAGCTTTCGAGTAAATTCCGATTGAATGTTAGAAAACGTAAATTTTATCCATAAAAAAGTAACAATTCTGAGGTATGTAAAATAAAATACAATTGATTAAATTATATACTTAAATTAAATGTTCGAATTGCCATCCACCAACTTCTTGACAATACGCAAGTCTGTGAAGAAATTCTTCTTGCACATTATGAATGATTTCTGGGGTAACTGCGTATTTCGTCCCGAATGCGATTTTGAAGTTCTAAATTACGTGGTTTATTAATGTACACTTTTGACTTCAAGTATCCCCATAAAAAATAGTCAAGAGGTGTAAGATCTGGCGATCTTGCAGGCCATTCTATCGGTCCGCGTCTGCTGATCCACCTCCCAGGAAAACAGTTGTCCAAAAAATCTCGTACAGGGCGTGCATAGTGCGGAGGTGCACCGTCTTGCTGAACCATATGGTATCATCAGGAATGTCAGGGTCATTATCGTTAGGAAAAATTACTGCAAGAGCTGGAACAAGGTCATTTTCTAGAAACTCTATATATCTTTGTCCTGTAAGGGTTCCTTCAAAGAAGAAAGGCCCTACTATTCTGTCGTCAACTATTCCAGCCCACATTTAATTTCTGAGGGTGTTGGGTATGTGCCTCTGCCATCCAATGAGGATTTTCCCGACTCCAATATCTGCAAGTTTGACGGTTTACTGTACTATTCAGACAAAATGTGGCCTCATCTGAAAAAAGTATTTGCTGGTGTAAATTTCTATTTCCTTGACATAAATCCATTAGAATTTCGCAAAAGTGTAAGCGGCGATCGGAATCTTCTTCATTGAGTTCCTGCACAAGTTGAATTTTGTAGGGATGATATTTTTCCTTCCTTAAGATACGTAGCACTGTGCTCTGACTAGTGTCATTGTTTAATGCAACCAATCGTGAAGAATTATTCATTAATGCTAGGACGTCCAGGTTTTGAAATATTTACAATATTGCCAGTTTCTCTAAATTTAGACTCTATCTTAATGACTGTTGATTGGCTGATAGGGCGATCTGGATATTTTTCATTAAATAACGTTTTTACTTCATTTTAATTGATTTACGTTTTCTAACATTCAATCATCATTTACTTTCCTATGTAAGAGGGCAAAATTTTAGTACTGTCTGATAGAGAATTAAACGATCTTTCAGAATCAAGAAAAAAAATATGGTGTTGCCATTTAAAAAAAATCGATGACGTCATTACTCGAAAACAAATGACATTTGAAAATCGCATTTTACGCTAAAGTATGTATTTTTTAAATTAAAAAACGACCTGTTCGAGGATTTTTTCCAAAAAATAATTGTTTCGTTTTTATTGAATTTATTCCATACTTTTGGCGCATACTGTATATAAAAATGTGTGTTAGATGTTAAGAATATAGGTAGCCCTAATTATTATCTACAGAAAATTGAACCTCATCGTTTATCTTTGTTTTGACAAAAGTTAACAACCTACATCGCCTACAGCAACTCTGCGTGGCTTTGATGTACTTGTAAATACACAAGTCGTTGCAAAGTTAAAGTTATATCAGTATACGAAAAACGTTTTATTTGCCATTTGACTTAGATAATAGTTAACAACTGCACATGTAATTCAAGTAATTAGTATTTTTTTTTTGTTTTCCTTTGATAAACATTTTAACTTTTGAAATTTGCAGAAAAATTTGAAGAGAAATTGTTTGTTATAACCTATTAACATAACAACTGATATATCCGTATAACCATACCAATTTCTTCTCCACCAGTATTTCTGCATAATTTCTAATATACGGTTTCAATATTGAGCTAGATGTGACACATAATCGCACACTGCAGATTTAAATCACGAAAAGTTGCATGATACGCTAGGTTGCTGAAGCAGTTTTGAAGTTGCAATACCCTTATCTTGATAAAGTTATAAGTGCAAATTGTCAGTATGTAAGCACAAAGGTGTTGCAGCACTAAAAGCTGCGTAAAAATATCGCGAGCCAAGCACGAGCAGAATACGAAACGAGCTAGATGTTTCTTACAGCGATTTTTAAGTATAGTAGCGCATCACAAGCCAACCACGAGTTTTCTTCGATCCATTCAGCGACCTGAACTACCTACGAACCTTTAAAACATACAGGTGATTTAACTTTTCTTCACTTTGAAACTGTCGTATCTACACTGCACACTGTCTAAATGAGGAAACTGCAGCTTTATCATCTTCAAATTAAAGCATACCTCTTCCTGTCTCCAGTAATGCTATTGCATTGCTTATAATGCATTAAAAGGATATACAGCTATATGAAATCATAAATTTCTGGACATTTAGAAAGCAATAAAGAATGGAAAAAAGTCCTTTCAATTTTTATTTCAGTTTAGTTCATTTTCAAGGTACAGGGGTTTAAAATTTTTGAGAGGTAGGTAGGTATTATTTTATAGCTCATTGATGGGTAATTTATTACCAAAACATGATTAGATGTAAGCAGTAGATGCAATATATTTTAGATAGAAAAAATATATGTGACGGCACTGATTAAATTTTAAAAACATCAATAAGTTTTCATTTCGTCCTTAACAAAAATGGTATCATTCATAACCTTGAAATATGCGTAGTTCTTTTTTACATTTGGGTCATTCCATTTGAAATCGTCTAATTGGCAAAGCCGACCCATTTTAGATTTTGGTGTAACTTTCAAAATCTCTTCTCTAAGGTCCCAAACAACAAAATTTACACGAGTTTGATTTTTACAAGCGCTTGTTTCTGCCTATTTAAATAAAGACTCTTAAAAATTGCTATTTTTAAGCTTTATTAATTTTTGCTATAAAATTTTTCTGTTTGAAGATCAAGAAGATCAAGATTCAAATATTTGAATGATCAAGACGGAATTCAGAGTGGGAAAGATAGTAGTTTCAGTGTAAATGAAGATAATTGACTCGGACGATCTCTTTGAATAATAGCAGCGTGCTGAAAATGAGTGTTTTATAGCCATTTTTCGTGAATGTCAATCGACTCTAGCATCTTAACTGTTGAGAGTTAAAAATTTATGTTCCGCGGGAATTAAGTATACATATCATAGACAAAATTCAGCCACAAGTTGACTTGAGTAGCCCACTCTTTATAGAAGAAAACTTTGCTTGAAATTTTGAAATTTTTGAAAATCCCAATATTCAGGCTATGAAACGAGCGTGTTGACTGCGAGATAAAAATCTGATACTCACAGAATCTACTGTTCTTAACTTCAACTTTAAATGACTACATCACTTGTTTTGTTATTTTCATGTTGTATGCTTAATTCCCGCGGAGCATGAATTTTTAAGTCTCAACAGTTAAGACGCTAAAGTCGATTGAAATTCACGAAAAATGACTAAAAACACTCATTTTCAGCACGCTGCTATTATTCCATTCCAATTATCTTCATTTACACTGAAACTATTATCTTTCCCACTCTGATTTCCTCCTTGATCATTCAAATATCGTCAAACAGAAAAATTTGACAACAAAAACTAATAAAGCTTAAAAATAGCAATTTTTAAGAGTCTTTATTTAAATAGGCGGAAACAAGCGCTTGTAAAAATCAAACTCGTTTAAATTTTGTTGTTTGGAACCCTAGAGTAGAGTTTTTCAAATTTACACCAAAATTTAAAATGGGTCGGCAACAATTTTTATTATTTTCAGACGATTTCAAATGGAATGACCCATTTGTGGCTGTTTCTTATGCTAAAGTGGTTTAATACATATATAATGAAATATTGAATATTGCATGTGGTATTCTTCCTGATTGTTAATAATTGTACTAAACAACGTACAAGAACTGGAATTGGAAGATATGCAATCCATAGTTTTATACATAAATTTTTAATTTGTTGGCACATGTTTGCTCACAAGATATTATTTTTTAAATCTACAACTGCTTTATAAGAGTCTGATTACAGCATTTATTTGGCACTATTTCAGTTGAATAATGAAGGACATTACGCCACTAGAGGACTGATGTCACATATTACCCCACTAGTGAAATATTAAAAAAAAAATGATCACTTCTTATTGGTTATTTTATTAAGAACCAGCAGGTTTATCAATTTGGCCATTAATAGATAATTTAACTTAAATTAAATTGAATTACTTGTTATAAATACTAACAACACAACTTTGGGAATTCCTAAGATTAATACCAGATGAATGCAGCTGGCCTGTATTTGTATTAACAATGGTTAATTTTTTTATAAGCACTTGAAGTATCTTCAATGACGGCAATCTCTCCCAATAGTTAGAAGGTCTGCTCCTATATTGGCTAGAAGTGAAGTAGATGATCGTCGAAAGCAGTGCTCTGTATATTGTCTTATTTGGTATTACACTAAAAGTATTTATACTAACAGGAAGATTCATGGATTTACCACCTCTGTAATCAACAAAAAATCTTCCATCATCGGCATGACTAGGACGCAGGGCGAGGTACTCGGATATTACATTTTCCCCCGGCAGTAATAAAAAATTCTCGGGAAACTTTGGTTTTTGTATCTGTTATGAATATATGAAAAATGTTTCCTTAATTTTTTACGTCTTCTACCTACACCAGCAAATTAGTTAACACGTCCCCTCTGCACGTGCCTCCAAGTCCAATAGTTAAGACAACCATAAATTATGAATTTTTGAATTTCAAATAGCAAACATTTCCTTATTGTTACCTTTGTTAGCAAGAATTTAGTGTCATCGGCATTTTTTTTTTTAATTTTTTAAACATTCGTTAAAATTCTTGACCTTTTTGGTTTGTATCACACAGCTTTTTCAGAAGAGCAATTAAATTGTTGAAATTACTGATGTCATCATTTTGCCGCATATAGATTGTAGATCGCAGAATAGAACAGAACGCCAAAATACTAAATGATTTGTATTTCTTGAATAATTCTTCAAAAGATGCTAATACTACCTTTTCTTTTGCTACATATTTTATATTCTTAGATGCACATCAATCAGTGAATCGTTTATAAAATTCTCCGTTCTTGGTAGCAGCAGCTTTTTTAGTTGTCTCTAATAGTTCTGACATAACATCTGTTGCGGTATTATTAGAGATATTTCTATAAGTTTGCAGGTATTTTTAAGAAGAAATTTTATCAGGATTGCTGAAAATACCACTAGCAAAAAGCACTGATGTGGTTTATGCAAGATGAATCACCTACTCATTTCAATCTGATTTCCAGATATTATCTACAGAACATCTAGCTCACCAAACTCTCTCAATTCAATGTGCGAATAAACCATGTGCTTCCAAGCAACAACAATAACAACAACCCTCTCGATTTTTTTTGTTTAATCACTTGAAAATTGTCATTTTGAATTCTTGTTTTAATTATTTAGTAGTGGTTACAAATGGTTTAAATAATTTTCTATGGACATATCTCAATATAAATCTAAAACGTAAACAAAAGATACAAATGTTGACAATAGTGCATCCTGCATCTATGCCACTGATTATAGCTGAAATGCCAAAGTTCATTAATTAACGCTATGTTCATAAGAAACTCCAAATTTTATAGCAATATTTTCTTTCATTGAAAAGTTACAACAAAACTTTTTTTCCCGATGTACCTTGAAAACGCTCAATCTCAAATGAAAGTATAAAAAACTGTTTTCCATGCTTGGTTCTTAGATTATACCCGAGTGTTTGTAAGGTACCATTGTGTAATAATAATTATTGACATTTTCAGTAATATGTATTGATATTACTGGTCCTAGAAACAGCAATTTCATTGATGTAGTTTAGCTTTAGATACCTACTTACAAAGTTATATGTTTCTATCCGATAATAAATTGAGTGTATGCCTTACCTACAGCGAGGGAAGACATCGTTGAAGCAATATTAAAATTTTTATTAAACTCCGTAAACATTTATCTGAGACGTCATAAAAGCCATCAACTTTTTCGATTATGATTCCAATAACCACTTTACTTGCCGTAGCGAAGAGTATATTAGAAATTCAGATATTATAGGCGGTTTATATATAAACCTCGATTTAGAACTATTTTTATGTTATCCCACATAATAGTGTTTCAGTTATTTCACTGCCCACAAGTTTTATATCCGTCCGGCGTACTCGTAAAATTCTAACATCTATACTATAAAATGGACATCGCTACCTCATGAAATCTCTCAACTGTAACTGTGACAGTGGCTAAAATCTCAGTTTTATTTAACAAGTAGACATGTTTTAAGTTAAAAAATTAATAGAATTCAAAGAAAAATTATCAAAACAGTTATTTTATCTACAATCACTAGTATTTCCATCTCGTTTTGTTTTTTCTTGATCTTGTTTTCGTCTTACAAGAAATATTGCTACGGCAAGAAGTTTTACAAGCATAAGAAGGGGTAATATTGTTGGTATACAGGATTAAGTATAACTAAGTACAAATATTTTAAGAGGGGACATAGAAAAATAAGAATTAATGGAATTGTCGATCAAAAAATTTCCAAACTTATTTATAAAACGAAAAAAATATATTATTATTCGCCGACTGTAACCTTCTGTCAGCCTCGAGGTTAGATATATGCCACAAGTTAAAGTTGTTAAAAGTAGTGACAGAGAACTGCGTTGTCACTTATATTGATTTATGCAGTTTTGAAAGAAAAAAAGTTGTTTGTAAAATGTAGACAATTATTTAATGAGAAACACAGAGAGGTAGCAGCTTGCGACCTTATCCCTTGATTGGGTGCAGGTTTGTCCTTCGTTGTCTCCAGGGAAGATAGAATTTCTACAGTATTGAGTACGGAGCACAAAGCAATACAATAAATACCACAACGTTTACTGAAATCTTAAGTTAACCCATACATAACACAAACAGACTACAAACAAAACTTAGTAGCTACCAGTGATCAGAAAAAATAACCCAGCTGACTGCAGCCAGCGGTGTCCACTACTCTCCGCAGATTGTATAGTCCCTAGATAAAATATACTTAAGATAGATGGGTCACTCTCCCTAGCAAATCTTTTTTTCATGTTTAACGCCATCTATTGATATGTGGTAAAACTAATTTGTTTTGGGATAGCCCCTTCGGTTTTTTTTGTTTAAAATTTAAATTGTAGTGGCAATTGTATCGATAACTTATACAGTATGCGCCAAAAGTATGGAATAAATTCAATAAAAACGAAACAATTATTTTTTGGGAAAAATCCTCGAACAGGTCGATTTTTAATTTAAAAAATACATATTTTAGAGTAAAATGCGATTTTCACTGTCATTTGAAAGTAATGACGTCATCGATTTTTTTTTAAATGGCAACACCATATTTTTTTCCTTGATTCTGTAAGATCGTTTAATTCTCTATCAGACAGTACTAATATTTTGTCCTCTTACATAGGAAAGTTTTCGAGTAAATGACGATTGAATGTTAGAAAACGTAAATCAATTAAAATAAAGCGAAATTCTAATGGATTTATGTCAAGGAAATAGAAATTTACACCGGCAAATACTTTTTTCAGATGAGGCCACATTATGTCTGAATGGTAATGTAAGCCGTCAAACTTGCAGATATTGGAGTCGGGAAAATCCTCATTGGATGGCAGAGGCACATACCCAACACCCTCAGAAATTAAATGTGTGGGCTGGAATAGTTCACGACAGAATAGTAGGGCCTTTCTTCTTTGAAGGAACCCTTACAGGACAAAGATATTTAGAGTTTCTAGAAAATGACCTTGTTCCAGCCCTTGCAGTAATTTTTCCTAACGATAATGACCCTGACATTCCTGACGATACCATATGGTTTTAGCAAGACGGTGCACCTCCGCACTATGCGCGCCCTGTACTAGATTTTTTGGACAACTGTTTTCCTGGGAGGTGGATCGGCAGACGCGGACCGATAGAATGACCTGCAAGATCGCCAGATCTTACACCTCTTGACTATTTTTATGGGGATACTTGAAGTCAAAAGTGTACATTAATAAACCACGTAATTTAGAAGAACTTCAAAATCGCATTCAGGACGAAATACGCAGAGTTACCCCAGAAATCATTCATAATGTGCAAGAAGAATTTCTTCACAGACTTGCGCATTGTCAAGAAGTTGGTGGATGGCAATTCGAACATTTAATTTAAGTATAAAATTTAATCAATTGTATTTTATTTTACATACCTCAGAATTGTTACTTTTTTATGGATAAAATTTACGTTTTCTAACATTCAATCGTCATTTACTCAAAAACTTTCTTATGTAAGAGGGCAAAATTTTAGTACTGTCTGATAGAGAATTAAACGATCTTTCAGAATCAAGGAAAAAGATATGGTGTTGCCATTTAAAAAAAATCGCATTTTACGCTAAAATATGTATTTTTTAAATTAAAAATCGACCTATTCGAGGATTTTTCCCAAAAAATAATTGTTTCGTTTTTATTGAATTTATTCCATACTTTTGGCGCATACTGCATTTCGAGGAATGCTAAATTTGAAAAATAATATTCGCCCATATTTTACGTATAACTTTGAAGTCTCAGAAAATAAAATATATAGGAAAATTCGCTAAAGACGTTCTTAGATTTCAAAGTACCTATAGTGTTTAAAATACTTGCGGAGAGTATATAGAAAGAAATATATTTACTTTTCAATTTAAATTATATCTTTCTATACCTATACTTATCGCAGATATTTTAAATGTCTTTTCATGTGCACAATGAATAGTTCTAATTTTGTCAAAATTGCTTAAAATATTATACCTATTTAAAATTTGTATTAATCACATAGTTCTTACTATTGCTGTAAATCGACATTATCAGTTTCGGTTCAATTAACATCTCCCTTTTTTAAGCTTCCTAATATTTTCCCCGTCGGTACTATGTTCAAAAGCTTATTCAGTGTCCATAAATGCCAAAAAAGTATAGTTTTTTTTCTTGGTTTATTAAATTCTTCTACTATTTGTTTAACAGTAATTATATGAACCTACGTACTCCTACCCTTCTAAAAATGACTGAGAGGATTATAGATGTCGGACCATCTGCAACAAAATAACTGTATTGGTTATTAAAAAACTCAAAACTTGTTAAAATATTAATAATCTGCATTGTAAGTCTTAAGGAGTTAATTACTTTTACTCATTTGTTAGACGGAAGAACTTTATGAATAGAATATGTATAAATCTGGACAATATTATATAATACATGTTGTATGGATTTCAATTTAAGAATATCAATACATACCTGTAGTTTAGTAAATTCTTTGAAGGAAGTGTTGTTGGTTTCAATAATTTATTACTAACAGTGTCAGATTGAGAAATGCATAAGCGGTAGTTTGCATACTCATTTAGGGTCCATGTCTCTTAATTTCAATTTGAAGTCATAAAGAGACCCAAGTAGTATTATATCGATCTTTATTCTTATCAGGATTAGGATATCGATGAATTAAGTTCTTATCCTCTCAAATAACAGCACAAATAACCTAGTTAAAATTACTTATTAATATACATTAAAAATAGTAACTTTTAATATACTTACCTTTAAATAAAAAACATATAGATGTCTATCGAAGAAAACACTAAAATCGCACAGAAAACTAAACAAATACTCGGACGCAGACAATACGTATAACTTTCGTACAAGAAAATTAGACGAAACACAAAAACATTTCAAATTTTGAATACGTTAGACAATAGAACAACAATAAAAGGAATAATAAAAAAGGACAAACAGTTATTAGCACTCCCTGGTGGTATGTGGTAAAACTAAAACTTGTTAACAAAATTTTATGCTAAGTACACACCCCATGGTCTAGTCCAACACCCCTCCTTGCGTTAAGCAGTCCGCACACTACAGTTTCTTACATACTAGAACCTAACTTACTGATATTTATTTCCAGGACTGATATTTGGACTAATTTCAAGAATGTTTTCTTACTTGTTTACATTATTTAGTTTATTAATTCTGTTAATACTAATAATAGCAACATCCTGAGATGTTGACAGTTTTCTGTAAGAATCCTTAGAATATTTCTTCTAAGCTCTGAGCAATGTTCTTTTATGTTTGGAGAGTATGTAACTAGCAATACGAAATGACAAAATATCATAATCAAAACCTGATTCAATATTAGTGTTTATTTTTTAGTTTTAAACGTTTTATAGTAATTAAATAAAGGAATTTATGTTGGGTACAGATATTTCATAGCCTATAGCATGGTTCGCTCTGTGATGTGCTACTTGTTTTTCTACAGTCAAGAGAAAATCCAGCCGACTTAGGCAATCGGACACGATTTTAGATTTTACAGAAGTACTGCCTGCAGTGGGTGCATTGTATTAGTAGGAATGTATTCATTACATTAAATAATTTTCTTAAAATAATAGGGTATTTTGATTAACACGGTTTGTATATTCTGTAAATGGATAATTCTGACGGACCCGTAATGAGTGAAAATGTTGAAAATGTAGTTTTGGCACTGTGAGACGAAGGAAAGCATGCAAAATACTGCAGCTAACCGAATTAACTATTATCAGTCAGGTAATTACTAATATTAATAAAAATGTTTATTTTTATCGTTTCTACATTTGACAACGCTGAGAAAAACAACAAGTAGGTAGTTGACATTTCTAAGCCATCTCGGACGATGATTGTCATAGGCGCTGATCTTCCGCGGAAAAAGAGGGTTTTGTCCCATTATTTAAACATTGAGCTAGAATTTCAAAATAATTTTATTATTGTCTTTCAGGCCTCTCTAATGTGGTTAAAATTTTTGTACTTACTCATAATTAACCCTCTATGCTTTATTTAAAGGATTTTTAAAATCAAATCAAGTTTATTGAGTCAAGGTCCAGTTCTGTTGAAGAGTAATAACTTCCGTTATATTACTGTTACACTTTTCTACTGATCTTGATCTATGAGGTTTATATTTCTTGCGCTTTGTATCGATCAACCTTCACGAAATTTAACTTAATGATAATTTACAAATAACAGACAGTACAGACCCAAGAATCATTAATAAATCTCACAGTTATATGAAACTAACAACGCAAGTCACATTATTTTAGTCAGGACTGAAGAGGTATTGAATATTATGCATTACAGAAAGCATACAATTTCTATTTACTTCTAATGTATTAAAATCGAATATTTTAGTAAGTCAAGATGAATCACATGAATTTCAGTGTCAGAGAATGTCTCCTGTTGCTACTATCTACTGTCACTCAAAAATGGTGATGAGAATTCCCAGGCAGAAGCTTCCCAAGTTATTAAAGAAACAGTACGGCTTTGAACTGGTTACTGTGGATTCAAGAAGTATATGAGTAATCTGATAGAGGATTATAACAGAGGCTGCCCAATAGAAGACATATGAATGTAGGAAACCAAAAGTGACTGATTTGTAGAAAATATATTGATTAGAACATTATCTGTATAAACATGACTACTGGAAATTAAGCTAAATGTAGACACTGTTTTGGTTTTTCAATTCTACGATTTTTTTATGTTATATTTTCTTAGATAGGCTTAAATGCCGTGTAACGTTTTAACACCACAATCTTTAGTTTACAATCCAATATAGATTTTACTACCATAAAGTGACTGACGATCAAGTATCTCCTCTGGCTACCTGTGTTTCGAATAAAACACGCAAATTGAGCATACCTAAAATGGAACGACATAAAATGTCCCTAGTACATGGATCTATAAACGTTTTATTCAGGAATTTTAAGCACCCGCAACGGTTGACTATGATATTCATATCTAGAAGACTATATTAAGTTATGCTCTCCAGTGGCAGTTTCTAATATCAGCTCTCCCCGAGCTTATATCGGAGTAGTCATGTTGGCAAGGCGTATAAAGATTTTATTACGGAATGTATACGAAATTCTCATAAAACACGCATCCTGGAAATTGCCAACGATTTTTCTTTATAGCCCTAGTTTTACATGGGTACCATAGTAATATATTTTTTAAGATACCAAAGGATTATTATAGTGATAGTTGCCTATTGGTGTTATAAGGATCACAACGATGAAACTACAGTATCACAATGTGGGTTTATTAACTGAATTGTTTAAATGACTTTAATTAGGGTACTTGGTAAATTTTAACTTATAATTGGTTTGTATTTTACCGGGTAAATATCGGTTGTTTAATGAGAAACTGTTTCCTAGCAATTAGGAAAAGCAAATTGCTAAACGAAACAGTTTAAAATTTAAACAACAAAAATTTACCCTGTATAAGTACAAACAGCGGGTGTAATTCGGCAGGGCATTTTAATGAATAATCAATTTAGAAACATATCAATGCAAACTTTATGAAACACTAAAAATACATAAATTTTTATGTGAACATACAATTATTAACCAACTTGCGGTATTATTGGTGATGAATGTTATTTTTAACACGCTTATATTAGCTTCACCTGTATGTATGTATGTATGTATGTAACGGAATCTTTCAGCGTAATTTTCACCAATTTCAAGAAGTCTGATCAGCTTGAAAATTTGCACAGGGGTCAAGGACTGATGACAATACAATTATTTAATAACTTTGTTCTAATGTCCTGACTAGGATCATCAGAATAAAAACTATTTAGATTACTTTGCAGGTTAAGTGTATACAATCCATCAGTGTTGTTTCCAAGCAGGCAAGGCAGGGGCAGGGGACTGTAATAGATTCGTGCTCTTGCTTTTCACGTATAGATGGCGTCCTGACAGAATTAGTTTTCGGTTTTCGCCTAATTTTAAATTAAAAATTTTTATAAATAAATAAAAATTTGATAATTTATAACAAAATTCAAATAAACATTTTGATTTAAAAAATTTCGAAAAAATACAGAATTCAAAATTAAAAAAAAAATTCTAAATATAAAATTTTGGAGTTTAAAAAAGTTTTGAAATACAAAATTTTGTAAATAATTTTGGATTGTGGAATTACATGATAAAATCAAATTTAAAAAATTTTAGAAATAAATAAAAATTTGATAATTTATAAAAAAATTCAAATAAAAATTTTTGGAAAAAATTTTCAATTGAAAAATTTTAAAATCCAAAAATTTAGAAAAAATTTCGAAAAAGACATTGAATTTTAAAATTTTGAAGAGCGGAAATTTTCAAATTCAAAGAAATTTTGATTTGAACATTTTGGCAAGAATTTTGAAGAAAGCTTTGATTCTAAAATTTTGTAAAATTAGAAAGAAAAAAAAAAGATTTTGATACGAGAACGTTGACAAAAATTTTAATTTGCATATTTTATAGAAACAAACAAAAATGAAAAATGAAACTATAACACAAAGAAAGAGGAGACTGGAGAAAAAAAAATGTATAGAAAAACTATATGAAATGGAAAGGTTACGTAAACATGAATGAAATGAATTTAGATTTATTGTCAAATATAAGATATTTTAAAAATTAAGGCTCTTAATTATAATTACTTTTGTTATTGTTTTGAGACTAAAAATTAAGAAAATAAATTATAGTTTAAAAAAACTAAAAAAACACGCTTTAATAGTAAACCGAACTAAAAAGTAGAAAATAATTTTGAAGTATCAAGAGTTTGTTACAGCAATAGAAAATTCCGACAATCAATTACGACTAATTAATTGGGAATAAGATTAAATTAGAAATTAAATTATTAATAAAATAATTCAATTATAGTAAAAAAAAGCGTGGGGTGCTTGATATTAAATGTTACCATTATTTCAGTAGTGCAGCTATTTATAAAAATAAAGTCATTATGAAAATATAGTAAATTGCACCCCACGCTTTTTTTACTATAATTGAATTATTTTATTAATAATTTAATTTCTAATTTAATCTTATTCCCAATTAATTAGTCGTAATTGATTGTCGGAATTTTCTATTGCTGTAACAAACTCTTGATACTTCAAAATTATTTTCTACTTTTTAGTTCGGTTTACTATTAAAGCGTGTTTTTTTAGTTTTTTTAAACTATAATTTATTATTAGAGATTGTTCAATTCCGCTACATTTGAGTGATTTGTAATTTTGACATATATTGTGCTGAGCATTTGGATATGTCATTAATTCTAATCGCACATTTATATACCAACTTTTAGAATTTTTCTTCTTCCAAAACAGATTCGGTGTAAGAAATACTATGTCCAATATTATAGAAGTGCCTCGTTTTTTCATCCACTTTTTAAATAAGCGTATTGGGCAAATATGTCATAAAATTTATTGTCACAGTCTTGTTTCGTTTTCGAAAAGAAAAAGAGAGAGAGAAAGAGGATTATACGCAATACGTCCAGTTTCTTTTCCATTATTTTCAATTTCAGATACAAAATTAGTAGCTTTGCAGTAAGGTGTGCCAAGCTAATTCAAACGCCAACATGTGATACAATTTTATTTGAAGTCCTTCCGGTTCATTTTCGTCATATAATCTGGCTGTTGCAAATATTTCACATTCATTAAGAGCTGATGTACTGGATTTTCTCTTTTCGGGTTGTGCTTGTAGGATTTTACGTTTAGAATAAAAATAATAAAAGTAAATGGAAGTTCGGCAGCACTCAACTACTTAATGAAATTAAAAAATTTGTTCAGAGGAGTAAAATTTAGAATGTACAAAAAATTTTGGGACCGACAACGTTGTATAGCAGTGAAACCTGGATCCTCAATAAGAAGTCAAGGGAATACCAGTTAAGTTGGGATAGGAAGATCTTAAGAAGAATTGCAGGAGGAAAGAAGACACAGGAAGGTTATGTAAGGAGAGATAATGAGGAAATATATGCAATGTACCAGTCACCAAAAATAGATGAAGTTGTAAAAACCCCAAAGAGTGCTGTAGCTAGGGCATCTAGAAGGATGAAAGGATAGTTAAAAAATTGTAGGGAGTAAACCTAATTACAAGAATAAAAGAAGGAGACCGAGGCAGCGACGGAGAGAGGCAGTGGCAATAGATCTAAGGGAGAAAAATGTAACGTATTGAAAAAAAAAGCGAGAAGCAGAACGGAGTGGAGGAAAATAACACATATCTGGGCCTAAAAAGCCTGTAAACCCTGAACACATTATATATATAATATCAAAACATTGTGATCTCAGAATTAATCGAATTTCGTACTTCATTTAGTCGACGAAACATTCTTGAAAGAGACGAAAATTGGTTATTTACATTGGCCTTGCAATATTCCTGTTTAATCAAACTGAAGCAAAAAGAGCAATAATATGCAAATTTGTATCAGAACCTAATTATATTTAACAATTTAATAATATCGCATCGATATTTCCATAAAATCTCTAAATTTTAAACGGAAATATTCATCCACTTTATTGCTCCTAAATTTCAAATATGCTTCTGTCGGAGTCGAAAGGTTTCTGAAAATATCTACAAAGGCTTGTACCTCATTTAAAGAATCGGTTTCGTGTTTAATTAAGTTTGTTTGTCGTGCTTGATGAAAATTGAATTCAACCAAATTTGCGAAGAACAAATAAACAGAAAATAAATTTTAGTGCAACAAAAGGAAATTAATATACCTAGATACGGTATAAAATTATGCTAGGATTTTAAAAATATAATATGTTTCGATTTATGTGAATCAATTTTGCTTTCGGGTATATACCATTAAGCTTATTTGTAATCACTTTCAAATAGTTTTGATAGTTGCCGAGTTGTTTTAATTATTTGTTTAAAGTTGTGGAACTTGTAATATTAAATAATGTTTATTAGTCCAAAGAACATTATCACCATTCATCACAGCTCAGCTACAAAGTGCGTATCACCTACTAAATTCACCATGAAGTAAATTTTACTACGTAGTTCCCTAAAATTGAAAACCTTCGTGTTGTTTGTCATGATGTAATATCAATGTGTGTACGTATTTGATCATATCACGCGTGGAATGTACTTGTTGGCCTTGTAAATATATAAATATTTTTATAACTATCAACTTAGTGGTAAGTAAGAGCATTCAAAACCGCATATAAAGCTATGTCTGTACTAAACTATAAACTTTTGCCCAGATTAAATATCAGAGTCAAAATACCACAAAAAAATTCAAATGACATGCGACAGGGACAATAAGAAAAGCTATAAAGAAATGTAATAAAGATAATGCAAGGATATGTATTCAACTACTACTAGAAGATAAAATCCAAGGAGTGTGTTCAATGTAAACGTCGGATGCACCTCATCAGAATGAACAACAGGAAAAATGTTATCAAGAAGAGGCAGTAGTAGTCACAACTTTACTGCTACTTTAAAATAACGCTACAGACTCGTTTGATACTTTAAATACTACTTCAAAGTTACATATTGGCTGTTTAAGTTACATACAGTAAAGTATGAAGTTGCGGTTCTTAGAACAAACGACTTTAGGGTAGGATTTGCGAAATGCACCATTTTGGCTGCCAAGACTTAGGCCGCAATTATTGTAAAATATTAATCTTCACAAATAAAGCTTTTGTCATTATTACTGCATCAAATTTAATAAATTTAATGTAATTTTCAATAAACAACAAAAAATTGCTTTCAGCATTTAGAGTATAAAATTAAAACATAATGTTATTTGATATTTATATTAAAATATAATATACATTTTAAAGGCACGTGCTGGATCTAATCCGTTTTAATTTTGGATTCCAGACCACAGCACGCGTAAGTAATACGTAATGAATTTATAAATACAGGGTTAATTATGACTAGGTACAAAAATTTTAACCACTTGCTCAGGGAGGCCTAAAAGATAATAAAAAATGTATTTCGGAATTCTAGCTCATTGTTTTAAAAAATAGGGCACCACCCTCTTTTCCCGCAGAAAATTGGCGCCTATGACAATCATCTTTCGAGGTGGCCTAGAAAAGTCAACTACCTACCTGTTGTTTCTACAGCGTTGCCAAATGTAGGAACGACGAAAATAAACATTTTTATTAATAATAATTTTTATTAATAATAGTAAGTACCTTACTGATAACAGTTAATCCGGATAGCTGCTGTATTTTGCATTTGTTCCTTTGTTGCACACTGCCAAAACTACATTTTCAGTATTTTCACTCATTACAGGCCCGACAGAATTATCCACTAACAAAATAGATAAACCGTGATAAGCAAAATACTTTTTTATTCTATGAAATTTGAAATTTAATGTAATCAATACCTGCCAATACATCATGCATCCGCGGCAGTTCAGTACTTATATAAAACCTAAAATCGTTGCTCGATTGTCTAACTAAAAAAAAGCACCACATATCATAGGGCGAACCATGTTATAGGGAAATATTTATACCCAATATAAATTCCTTTATATAATTACTATAAAACGTTTAAAATAACAAATTTGTCAGTAATATTGAGCCAGGCTTTGATTATAACCACAATTTGACATTTTGCATTGCTAGTTGTAAACGTCAAAGAACACAGTTCAAAGCTTAGAAGGAATATCTAAAACTCTAGAAAACTGTGAACATCTCAGGATGAAATAGTTTAAAATAGTACTAATTATTTTATACAAACATCGTCGATAATGGTTAACATTTTTGCTTTTATTAGTATTAACAGAATTTAATTTTCCAGCAACACAAGAGTTTCAGTATTTCTCGGCGTGAAGTACATTTTACACTAGTGGCCTACAGATGTCGACTGCAGACTGCATCAGATTCATAGATTTTAGAAGTCTACCAACAGATTGTGTCAAAAATAAGATTTCATATGCGGTTATTAGTTTGAATTAATTTTTCAGTATTTGCCTTCCTAAATTTATTTTTTCGCGCATTTTTGTGTAATTTATGAGAAGTGTGACAAGTGCATATTATCGTGTGGCAGCGTACTACCAAAGACGCTTTCCGAGTAAACAAAGTATTATGCCGAATCCTTTTTGAACCACAATCATCTTTGTGTGGCACTGTGTCAGTTTTTTTATATAGTTGTGTACATATGTCGATGGAAGGAGAGGTCCTCAAGAAACGAGAGGTAGCACGTAAAAAAATCTTTGTGACGCCAAGTTTTAATTTAAACAGGTAAGAAAACATTTTTTAAATCTCTCCAAATATCAATCCTGGAAATAAATACCAGTAAGGTAGGTGCTACGTCCCTGTGCTACCATATCGTGGTTTTCAATAAATCATTACAATTATTTACATTTTGCAAATATTTTTTTTTTCAAAACTGCGTAAATCAATTTACATGACAACGCACTGTTATTACCTTTGACAGCTTTAACTTGTGATATATACCTAACCTCGAGACTGACAGAAGGCAAGTCTCGAAAAAAATGTTTGTTCCGTTTGAAATTTTTTTTAAAATTCCGTTAATTGTTATTTGCATACACCAATCCCATTGTATGTATTATACAGGGTGTAACTTTGAAGGGGGGTCCGGTTTGGAGGGGGGGGGGGTGCCTGTGACCTTTACAAACACATATCACAAGTTTATTTTCTTAAATTCTGTCACGAAAACTGATTTTTTACGTATAACACTATAAAACAGCAACAAGTCAACTAACAGATAACTCAATAATAAATAAATACATATTTAATCCTTTTTACTTACGTGACTAGAGTCTTCTACGGCATTTAAAATATTTGGTTCAAGATTCTTACTCTGCAAGTTTGTTTTTGCTCAACATTAGAGTACTGGCGTTCATAACTCCCATAATCTCTTAAATGTTGAACTAATCTTACAAATATTTTCTTATGCGGTACGTGTCTATCGCGGTAATTCATCCGATATCGTCTTCTTGTCGCCGCCGTCTTCTTTTTATAAAAAAAAAGCTTTAAACATATTAGCTCTTTCATAATTTGTATACATGTTTTTTTTTTTCATAATATCACATACACTTGGTAAAGAAAACTGACCTTTATAAAGTTATTATACACTTATATACAGAATAACACATTCCACAAAATACCACTTAAATTATTACGAAATTAAACTTGGCAAAATACAACACTGCACTAAACAAATTCTAATTCGATTGCAGTAAAATGCAGAAAACTTGCTCCCTCTCTCTCATATCTGTATATTTTTTATATAAAACAACACATATTTTGTTTAATATAATTGTACGCATGTTCATGAACTATACAAGTATACACAAAATAACACGGAAAACTTACAGCAAGCTGTATTTTGATCGAACGTAACTGTGGAACCTTTTAGGAGATTCCTTACATATCGTATCCATCCTAGCCTGGTTTCATGTATTGTGTGCAGTATTTATGAGAAATTTTTATTTTATAAACTAGGTCAATGCCACGGTTATTGTAACTCGCACTGCCGGAATCTCACGCGTATGTAATAAATAATACATCCTCACAATAAGTTGTAGTTTTGTATATCCAGACTATTGCCTTCTGCATTCACATTACCTCACTAAAAAAATCCTCACTTTCTCATTTCACGACCCCATAATTCCGTCAAACTATGTCACTATTTATATGTTATAGCTTCTGCAAATCGTGAATCCATTTTTCAATGGTTTTTCTGCACGGTATCCGTCATGGCATTGTGTACAGTTAACTTGTACTCGTGAACATAATGTAAATAAATAACACGTAGTTCACACCACCAAAGCTACGTATGTACTGAATTCTAAAATATCTGCTTCGGTCGCGGCTGCCTGAAATACGACTCTGAAATGACGGGACAAGTTCCAACGTCTAGACTGGTAAACTAACTGGCAACACCGTAGACATGGTTCTGCAGTGGAATTCGGACGCTGTACAGGGGCGGCGTGGATAGCAATTTGGGTGTAGTTTAAAAATTTAATTATAACTCCGCTATTTGTTTGATTTAAAAAAACTAATTTCAGATTAGCAATCTAGGAAACACGGACTACTACCCCTCCAAACCGGACCCCTCTTCAAAGTTACACCCTGTATATCCCTGACACGTAATAGAAACGTTTGTATTGCATGCTCATGGCTAGTAACAAAACACTTTAAAGTACCTACAGTAGTAGTAGTAGGTGTACAGTAGTTCCAATAACTAATTGTACCAAATGGAAATTTTGAAAACAGAAAAGATTCCAGTCTTGCATGTTCTCAGCTCTTTGAGTCAAAGTCCAAATATAGTTCCTTACTACTAGAATTGCAAATAAATTATTAACCAGCAATATAATAGCATCAGTTTCAGTGAAAACAATGTTTATCAAAATATTCTTTTAGAACAATGATATAGTTCCCTTATTACTCTTCCTGTGTAAAAGAATTGTATTAGTATTATCAATTTCCCTCAAGATTGTATTGTTGCTTCTGGAAACAGATTTCGAGCTAATTTGGGACAGGTAAGTCGCAAGTTGTGGTAGTCACAACTTTACTGCTACTTTAAAATAACGCTACAGCCTCGTTTGATACTTTGAGGTAAATATTACTTGAAAGATACATATTGGCAGTTTCCGTTACAGGCGATAAAGTATCAATTACTTTGCGTTTCTTAGAGCAAACGACTTCAAAGTAGGATTAATTTCAGTAATAAAGCTTTTGTCATTATTTCTACATCAAACTTAATAAATTTATGTATAAAATTTAATGTAATTTTCAACAAATAACAAAAAATTGCATAATATACAGTTTAAGACGCGTGCTAGATTTGGAAGTTTTTTCACTATACTCTTCAATAAAATTCTTTCATTCGCTTTAATTTTGGATTTAAGACCACTGCACAATAATATATATTTTGAAGTGCTTATATGTTTCACTTGCGCAAGTAGTTCGTACTGAACTTATGTTTATGTATCTACCTAATACCTATTTGATTCAGCGTTTAGGAAATGGAGATGGAATATGCCGAAAAAAATGAAATATAACCAAATTAGTTGCCAGACAAAGCAAGCAACATACTAATATACAGAACTGGTGGGAGAGTGTATAAGTTTTTTAAAAGTTGCAGTTTCCATGCTGCGACGTCTTCTTCACGGAACCATAACGTCGCTGGAACGTGGCCATATAAGTTCCAGAAACGTCGCCGCAACGTAGTAGATACCAAAAAGTTAATCTCTATTTTTGTCGCAGGCAAGTAATGAAAATATTTCTATTATGTGCCCAAGGCTAGTGGCAAAACAATTTAAAGTACCTACAATAGTAATAGCTATGTTCCAATAACTAATTTTGCTGATTGGGTATTAGAATAATGTTAAGAAGATGTTGTTCCAATGACTAATTGTTTCAGTTCAGAATTTTGAAAAAGCGATTCTTGAGTCAAAGTCCAAATAGTATAATTCCTTGCTGCAGGAATTGCAAATAATTATTTATTTCTACGTTCAGGCAAAAAACAAAGCTTTATTGGACTATATTGAGTGGAAAAAGTGGTTCTTTATTGCACTAGTGCAATAAAATGTTTATTGCATTCATCTGTCATTCTACTACAGCGTTTTGTCATCATGACAAATATAAACGTTCAAATCGACGTCACATCTTCCTAGACTTAGTGTCATCTAAATAACATTTTTTGGTTTTTGCATGAACGTAGAAAAAATATTGTATGCAACTCGTACAAAAAGTACTTATTGCACGCGACGTGAAATTGTCCGAGGCCGTCAGGCCGAGTAAGATAATACACAATACACACACAATAGACACAATACACAATAGACAATAACACTTACTTTTTGTACTTGTTGCATAAATAACTATTAGTTGAATTGCTGAAACCTGCAATATGATAGCGCCAGTTCAGTGAAGACAACGTCTATCGAAATATTCTTTTAAAACCAAGATATAGTCTCGCGCTGCCCCTCTGTAAAAGAATGGTCATATTTAAGAGAAACAGTTTGCTGTTAGAACGGCTGTAAAATTAAATATTGTCGTTCTGGAGCACAAAACAAAAGACGCAATATAATATTTTGTAAAAAGGAAGCCAAATTAATATGAATTACACCGCACAACTGCTAAGTATTTAATAAGATAATTATCTTAAAAGCGGTGTATTATCACTTTCCCTCAAGATTGCATTGTTGTTTCTGGAAACGGATGTAGAGCTAATTTGGGACAGGCTATGGCCGCGATAACAAAGGCAAACTGCGTGAATACGGCGTCGTCAACTGGTGCTTCTCTAAACCTTTCATCTTTAAAGTTTTACCAGATTATCTACATTGTAGCGCTTAAAAACATCAACAATGATACTACTTTCCTAAACGCTGGTGGGATGCTTAACATAAATCTTTCTGGAGAGCACAATAAAAGCTAATACGCGGTTTTGCAAAAACAAAAGGGGTTTAGAGGATTGTGGGAGATTGTACGCCTTGCCATTCGTATTTCGGGAGCAGATAAAATTGAAATAACTCGGACATTACACCCAACACAAAACTGGAATAAAGAGTATAAATAATATTCTAATATATAGTCATAATGTCATTAATTTTAACGATGTATTCGGAAGACCTAGTAAAGACAGAAAATCGAAAAAAAAATTTTACTTGACTTTTCAAAAGATAAACAAATCACCCCATAACGATCGGTAACACGACGCTCCTGGTACGCTACAAATTTTTGTACGGGTATTGAAGCTATATAGAAGCCCAGCAGCGTTGCCACTCAGGATCAGATACATACAGGGTATCCCAACGAAAATTTGACCCCCCCTATAATTGGAAAACCGAATAATATTTCAAAATTGGCCGAGACCCGTCGATTTTTGTTCTTGGGGGGAGCTTTTTTGACAGTCAAGCCAACTCGATATGTTCATCCCCCTAATGCCTAGCAACCCCAACTTAAAAATTTCAAATGCAACTACCCCACTTGTGGCACATCATTTTAAAGCCCTTTTCATTGCGAATACAGTGACGTACCGTTTTTAGAAATCGGTTGAGATTTGACAGAATTATTGGTTACAAACGAAAAGATGACAAACCAACTTACGCGTAGTAATTTCTACACAAATGCCCACCACTAATAAGTTTTTCATCTACTGCACATGACCGCATTACCTAATTGTTATTGATGTGTCTATCAGTTTACAAAAAAAGTCAGAAATGAAATAAAAAAGCTGAAGCAAATAATAAATCAGATTCATTTGATGAATTGCTCAAAATGACCCCCGTTAACTCCCACACAATAATACAGTCTGTTTTCAAATTCTGTTCGAACATTATTAAAGACATCCGCACTTATTAATCGTCATTCTTCTACAATTCTCTGACGTAGCACTTGCAATGTTTCCGGCTGAGTGGCGTACACTCGTGATTTTAAATGACCCCACAGAAAAAAGTCCAAAGGGAACAGATCCGGAGATCTTGGTGGCCATTCGACGGGACCTCTTCTGCCAATCCAATGCCCCGGGAAATGGTCGTCCAAAAATTGTCGCACAGCAGCAGCATAGTGCGGGGACGCACCATCTTGTTGGAAGGTTATTTCATTTTCTAGTAAATTGTCGTCACTTTCTAAAATCTCTGTTATCCAAGGATCAATTGTAGATAGGTGTTTCCATTGAGATTACCTTGGATGAAAAATGGTCCAACAAGATGGTCGCCCAAAATGCCTGCCCAAACATTCAATTTTTGAGGTGTCTGAGTATGAAATTCCCTGATTAAATGCGGATTAGTATCACTCCAATAACGACAATTGTGTCTATTCACTTCGCCATTCAACATAAATGTGCATTCATGTATTCTAGAAAAGATTTGGATTCAGTAGAAGTTGTTCACTAAAGTATTCGCAAAATTGGTTACGGCGATCAAAGTCATCTTCATGTAACTCTTGAACCAGCGTCATCTTAAATGGATGAAGCTTGTGTTTTTTCAAAATTCGATGAACACTGGAACGGGATACGCCAGAAACTTGAGACACAGTTGTAATCGATTGCTTATTATCCATCTGTGCATGACCCAAAAGTGCCACTTCAACTGCTTCATTTCGAACTGGCCAAATTACTTCACGTTTCTTGTTTAAAAGCGAACCTGTTGCAACAAATTTGTCATTCAGGTGTTTAACGTACTGGTGGTTTACATTTTTTTCCGGATGATTGGCATTAAAAATTCGTGCTGTAGCTTTAGCGCAATCGTGATTTCGATAATATATTGCAACAATTTCTACTCTTTTCGCGATAGAATAAACCATTTCGAACACACGTTAATAATTTTAATAACGGCTGAAACTAACGATTCCTTGGTCACAAGAAAAAACACCGACTTTTTTGTAGTATTGATTTTTTGTTGTTTTGAAAAGGTCTGAATTCCTATAAACTTAAGTATCTTCTACTAATAACTATTTTAGTATCTAGTTTTATTTGCTTCAGCTTTTTTATTTCATTTCTGACTTTTTTGTAAACTGATAGACACATCAGTAACAATTAGGTAATGCGGTCATGTGTAGTAGATGAAAAACTTATTAGTGGTGGGTATTTGTGTAGAAATTACTACGCGTAAGTTGGTTTGTCATCTTTTCCTTTGTAACCAATAATTCTGTCAAATCTCAACCGATTTCTAAAAACAGTACGTCACTGTATTCGCAATGAAAAGGGCTTTAAAATGATGTGCCACAAGTGGGGCAGTTGTATTTGAAATTTTTAAGTTGGGGTTGCTAGGCATTAGGGGGATGAACATATCGAGTTGGCTTGACTGTCAAAAAAGCTTCAATTATAGGGGAGGTCAAATTTTCGTTAGGATACCCTGTATGTATCTGATCCTGAGTGGCAACGTTGCTGGGCTTCTATATAGATTCAATACTCGTACAAAAATTTGTAGCGTACCAGGAGCGTCATGTTACCGATCGTTATGGGGTGATTTGTTTATCTTTTGAAAAGTCAAGTAAATTTTTTTTTTCGATTTTCTGTATTTACTAGGTCTTCCGAATACATCGTTAAAATTAATGACATTATGACTATATATTAGAATATTATTTATACTCTTTATTCCAGTTTTGTGTTGGGTGTAATGTCCGAGTTATTTCAATTTTATCTGCTCCCGAAATACGAATGGCAAGGCGTACAATCTCCCACAATCCTCTAAACCCCTTTTGTTTTTGCAAAACCGCGTATTAGTTTTTATTGTGCTCTCCAGAAAGATTTATGTTAAGCATCCCACCAGCATTTAGGAAAGTAGTATCATTGTTGATGTTTTTAAGCGCTACAATGTAGATAATCTGGTAAAACTTTAAAGATGAAAGGTTTAGAGAAGCACCAGTTGACGACGCCGTATTCACGCAGTTTGCCTTTGTTATCGCGGCCATAGCCTGTCCCAAATTAGCTCTACATCCGTTTCCAGAAACAACAATGCAATCTTGAGGGAAAGTGATAATACACCGCTTTTAAGATAATTATCTTAAATACTTAGCAGTTGTGCGGTGTAATTCAAACTAATTTGGCTTCCTTTTTACAAAATATTATATTGCGCCTTTTGTTTTATGTCCCATAACGACAATATTTAATTTTACAGCCGTTCTAACAGCAAACTGTTTCTCTTAAATATTACAAGTTTTTTCTGTTATAAAACCAGCGAACAGAAATTCTAAAATATGCAGAAAATATATTTATTTTGTATATAGTACAACATTACTTTTTCTGAGAAGAACTGTTCCACTCGATAATGGATTGATAGAGAACATGCCATATTTCTCATGAAAGAACGTGAAGATTATTATTTATACTACCACGGTTTAAAAGCAAAAAAAGTAAGACCTTTGCGTGAAAAATAAGTTATTTAATCCATTATTTTTTTCATTTAACTCAACAAAATTATTTGAGGATTTGGATCTGAAATAAATAAAACTTTTTCAATTATGTTTGCATGACAAACGTGAAATACATTTGAAAAGTCTTTGAAGTCAAAAAAAAAATATTGTTCACAAACATGTCCAAAACACGTATGTAATTACAAATTGGTACGAAAAATATTAATGCTTATTGTATAGTTAACAACAATTTATCATATTGAAATATGTAGATATATTTTTTACAAGAACCTAATTTAACTTCGAAGAAACTTTAGACGAAGCCTAAAGATCTTTAGAAGTTAGTTAGAAGTAGTTAATTTTACGTTACGAGCTAGTACGTTTAAGTCTTTCAATTCCTTTATGCATATAGTTAGACATACAAATTTTGTTTAAACAGTATTAACATAGTAATTAGTAACTTATAAGAAAATATTTCGAATGAAATATTTAATTTTAATTTACAATATTATAAATTTTGTTGTGATCAGATTGAGAACTTTCACGTTATATTGGACGTAACACTTACCTTTTAAAAACAGATGTTGTTGCTGAGAATATTTGAACACCTTACATTTTCGTTTAAATAAAATAATTGTTTGTTGTATGTACAGAAACACTTTAGTTTAAATCTTTATTTGAATGCAATTGTAAACGTTTTTAAATCAATGTTAAATCAGTATATGACGAATGGCCTTCACAAAGGTCACCGTTTTCTCGTCGAAAAATGATCAAATTTATGGTATTTTTAGGTGCAGAAATCTCGAAAAATAGAACACATAGAACAAAAGTCCGAACAAAAAATTGAAAAATATAAGTCTTGATGTTTTGTTTATCCACTTTTACTATTTAAATTCTCCTCAAATAAAACAATAACTTTTAAAAAGCGTTCGTAAGAGACACATTATATTGCTATACTAATCCCACATGGTAACAATTATTTTTACGTACTTATAAACTGAACTTATATGTAGAACTGTGTAAAATGTTATAACAATATTTGCATGTACAGATAAATTTTTAAAAATACGTATTTTGAAAGATACCTAAAAATTTGTTAGTTAGACCGCATTGTGTCGTTATATATTCGCTTTACTTTGGTACTTTTGAATATTCGCGGATGGCATTAGATTCAGTTCCTAAATATCTAAAATTATTTATATTTGTAGAAAGTGCTATTTCAAGAATACGGCGCCCTCAAAGTAATGATATTTTTAATAAGAAATATTAAAAATGATTAGAATTTAAAATATACATTCAAAAGATATCACTAAAACTTGAAATATAAATTCGAAACATTTTAAAATACAACAATTTTTAGAACTCAAATCAAAATAAAATATTTATCATAAATTTTATATATACTGAACGAATGGTGATCTATTTTCTTGAACGAAAATTCTACATAAAACAGTCGCAAAAAGAAATACTACAAAATGTTCAATTCAATTTTGGTCGCACTAAAGAATAAATGCGTTTTAGAACTGGAACGTCATTAAAATATGAGTTTCTAATAACAAATCATATTGTTTTGTAAGCAGTATTAGCTATCTGATTGATTTTTCATTCTTAATAAGTTAAGGTTATAGTTAAATAAAACAGAGTATTTTCTATAGAAAACTGGTTCTCTAAAAACCATTCCTCAACTAAATCTTTACATTTCTGTAATTTTCAGTAAGTAATTATCACTGAAGTGAAAAAAGTTTTAAATCATCGTCAAAAAAACGTGATGAGATTTGAATAATATAGGAAAAAGAGCGGCACAAGGTTAGATCTTTTAAGTACACCAGAAGTAGGTATCTAAGAAAATATTAGATGTAAAATCATTGTATGAAACACACAGTTTACGTTGCAAAAGATTAGATCGAAGAAGACTAAGTAAGATATCACTAAAACCCAAATGATTTATATATTAACAATTTGTGATTAACTTTGTCGAAAGCCTTTGAGAGTTTTCCTGTTACAACAGTTACAACCATTTGAAAGAGTCCATATTTTAGTACTAAATCCTCGTTTAGGCAAAAGGAACTATAATATACTAGATCCTTTTACCCAAACGGTAAATGTGTAGTATATTCAACAGCTATCATGAAAACAACTTAAAGAAGTCCAGACAATGATGAAATTGACAATAATGGACTTAATTACAATGTTGTTAGTCTGATATACCTTTCTAAGAAGAAAATATGTTGCTGGTTGTTGTTAATCACTAGATTTTATTTCCCGGATCTCCCCTTAAGCAATTTTCACGTGGCTACCCTGTACTTATTTCCATTTCACTTGTGTGTCCTTTCAATTTATTGTGATGGAGTTTCAGTTCAATTTCAATCATTCTGAAAGAAAAACGAGCTTTTACAGTTACCATCAGACTCAATTAGAAGTGGTGAATCTGATAATGGGACTAGACAGTACAGATTCTTTGTTGATATATTATACAGTACAGGATTAGGGACTGATTACTAAATATCGTGACCATAAATAAAAATACTAACAATTTTAATAGAATATATGTTTCACTTGTGCAAGTAGTACGTACTGAACTTAGGAATATGTATCTACCTAATACCTATTTGATTCAGCGTTTAGGAAATGGAGATGTAATATGCCGAAAGAATGAAATGTTAGTTGCCAGACAAAGTAAGCAACATTCTAATATGAAGAACTGGTGGGAGAGTGTATAAGTTTCTTAAAAGTTGCAGTTTCCATACTGCGACGTTTTCTTCACGGAACCATAACGTCGCTGGAACGTGGCCATATAAATTCCGGAAACGTCGCCGCATCGTAATAGACACCAAAAACTTATTCTCTATTTTTGTCGCAGGCAAGTGATGAAAATATTTCCATTACGTGTCCACGATTAGTGGCAAAACATCTTAAAGTACCTACAATAGTAATAGCTACGTTCCAATAACTAATTTTGCTGATGGAGTATTAGAATAATGTTAAGATGTTGTTCCAATGACTAATTGTTTCAGTAGAGAATTTTGAAAAAGCGATTCTCGAGTGAAAGTCCAAATAATATAATTCCTTGCTGCAGGAATTGCAAATAATGATTTATTTCTACGTTCATGCAAAAAACAAAGTTTTATTGAACTATATTTAGTGGAAAAGGTGGTTCTTTATTGCACTAGTGCAATAAAATGTTTATTGCATTCATCTGTCATTCTACTACAGCGTTTTGTCATCATGACAAACATAAACTCAAAATCGACGTCACATATTCCTAGACTTCTAAATCTAAATAACATTTTTTGGTTTTTGCATGAACGTAGAAAAAATATTGTATGCAACTCGTACAAAAAGTACTTATTGCACGCGACGTGAAATTGTCCAACGAGGCCGTTAGGCCGAGTAGGATAATACACAATAGACACAATACACAACAGACAATAAAACTTACTTTTTGTACTTGTTGCATAAATAACTATTACTTGAATTGCTGAAACCTGCGCCAGTTTCAGTGAAGACTAATTCTAATTTGAAACCGAATCATGGAAGAGTTGGAGGTCCAGGATGAACACGGCGTATTAGTATTGTGGAGTACCATACACGAAACTCAATTATATCCATGCCATGTACAGCGTGTCCAAGCATTAATATCAAGGGATTGGACGAGGACGACCGGTACCATGGCCACCACGATATCCTGACCTTAAATCCTTTGGACTTCTAACGGAGCCATTTCTAAATACTCTTATACTGTGGTATAATAGTAGTAGAAGGAATTGATCAACTTAACATGTTTACTATCAAAATGAGATCAGAGATCGTTGTTACTTAAGAATATTAGCGGCACTTGTAGAGGTGCAAGCTTGTACCTCGTTTGTGGTATCTCCAAAAATTTAAAAACTTCTCTGTAAATTTTCATGTGTTGGAGCTATTTTCGGACTTATTGAAATTATTCCAAATTAGACAATTTCTTGTAAAACTGTTAGTCTTTGGATTTTCTATACATTTTCTATAAAAGCGTTTTCTATAAGTTTCCACTTAATTTTGTTTGTAGAAATCACTTTAACACTGTATTTTACTTTATCAAAACAAGGATTCTATTAAACTGCCTAAAGTTATTAATTATTATCCACATTTATACCGATTTTGAACTGCATTTCTTACAGGAATTTAGGCTTGTTCTTGAAAAACAAACATTTGCTTTAAACCTTGCCGAACTTTCCCAATTTTCATAATAATAATATGCTTTATTCACATATAGCAAGAACACATTTAAATCGACATTAATAGGGGAAAAAATAATACATATAATATGAAAGGGCGAAGTTCAGCTGTGTAGCCGCAAGAGGCAACACGCTGTTCTTCTACAATCCACAAAACATAGATGTGCCATAACAAATTGAATTACACATTAACTATATACATACATATAACTACACAGTAAAGCAGTAATAATATGAGATCAGTCAAAAATATGATTGAACAAGCGAAACAATTATAAGGATATTATTAAGTACCTACTGCTGAGAGTAAAAGAGAATTGCTTTATACTTTTTCTTAAAACAACTGACAGACAGTAATTTAAGAGGTAACGGAAGGGAATTGTAAATTTTTGGTATGTTGTAACTAAATGATCTTTGAAATGTCGTAGTCTTATGTAAGGGAGGGGTTAAATTACCTTTAAATCTATATATATATATATATATATATATATATATATATATATATATATATATATACATATATATATATATATATGTATATCTATATAGATCCATAATTAATTAGTATATGAAATCCCTTTATCTCTTTATTTGTTCGTTTCACAGATTACCTTAAAATCAAAGAACTAATTAATTTTAGCTATCACATGTCATTTGGTAGCTGTCGGTTTTGGTATATAGTTCGACTATTAAGTAACTAAATTCATCAAATCCTTATCCATATTAGACAGACATTAGACCCACATCAGTAGCCGACTTTATGAGTATCTCTTCATCACATATACATGGAAATATAATTTGATGTCTACGCTATATCAATAAATATTAATCCTACATTAATAGAGACAGTAGGCCACTGCAAAATTATTATTTGATATATGACGGAATAAAGTGTAAATATGTCAAATGGAGTCTACATCATTTTAATGGCGGGTGCACAGTTAAAAAACCCAGTCCGAAAACAGCAATGGCAGGCCAAAGATTCAAGACCAGGACTGTGACTGTGACTGGTTATCTAGGCCACGCCTGAAAAACTGCACTAAATGAAATAGCATGGACCGTAAAAAACTACAATTTGTTTTGTAATATATTTCTGGAACATTTGTTTTAATTGTATTGACTTACCTTATATGTAAAATAATACAAAATAATAAATAAATAATTTTGTTTACACAGTGATAATCACGATAGCATTGCACTAAAGGCGTACCACACCAAGTGTTCTATTTCACTATACCAATTTAAATAGATGAAAGCTTTCTTGTTTGAAATAAATTCTTCCTATTGCATTTTTCAATAAAATATAAGTCAAATATTCAATAACAGGATATGTAATAGCACAAAATTACAAAAAAAGACATATATATATGGGACTTCTTGTCACTGATCCATATTCAAGTTTTAATCTAACAAACGTATTGCAATGTTGTATAAGCGCAATGTTGAAGGATTATTAAAATCTTGAGAGCTGCGAAAAATTAAACCCAAATGTGTCAAACATGCTTCAATATGTTTCGAGAAATTTAGGATAAAAAATAACACTCAATGCAATTTCTGGGGGCTGTTCTAGATAATCATCACTTAAACTATTGCTATTGCTATTCTCTGGAGTAATTAAATACCGTCAGATAAAAAGACATTACTTTACATTACGATGAATTGAGGTATAATTTATAATCGTTGCATATTTTACAATACAGTTTAGTCATCTGGGTAAAGTATATAACAAACTGTTTGTGTCACTGACAATATTATTAATAAAAGGTATACAGAAAAGAGGGCTCAGTACCGACCCTTGCGGAACACCCGAAGCCTGGCAGAATAAATCAGATTTGAAACCGCTATAATGAACAAACTAAAAACGATTCGAAGGTTAAACTGATCCAAATTTAACAAGGGCCAAATGCATTAAGAAGATTCATTAATAATCCATGATCAAGTGTAGATAACATCTGCCTGACTTCCCTCATCAATAACTTGAGATACATACTTTTACAAACAAGGTTGGATATGGTCCATCGATCTTTTACAGAACCATGCTGGTCAGAAATAATCAAGTTAGATACATGATGTGATATATGATTGTGAAACACTATCTCAAAGACCTTACAAAAATTGTTTAAAATAGTTATAGGATGATAGATAACAAAGTTGTGTTTGGAATTTTTTTATATATGGGATATTTTAGAGAATTTACAAATGTTAGAAAATGTTGCACTCTTTAAAATTATATTGTACAAAGTAACCAAAGATTTACAGAAAATAATGGTACAATTCCTCAATAAAAAAGCTAGAAGTAAATCAGGATCCATATACATATTCTAAATGGCATCTAACACTTTGGACTCGTAAACTTTCATTACACTAAAAATGTTGTTAGCAGTTAAAGTGGTAGCCTATTTTAAAGTAGCAGAAGATGTAAAGTTTCCAGAAAAAAATTATTATTTGAGGATCATCCAAATTTTGACCGTTATGGAACATAGTAGATGGAATGCAAGTGGTACCTTTTTCAAAATTTATAAATTTATTAGGCTTAATTTAGGCTTAATAATTAGGTGTTATTAATAATCTCACGGTAAGCTTTCCTAATGTTAGACTTAAGAGATGATCTGATGATACTAAATGCATTATAATCTTCGGACGTATTTGTAATTTTGTACTGTTATATTATTTATACAAAAAGTATAGCACCTTAATATTTCGTTGTATTACCAAAAATTAAATGCCTTAATATAAAGGAAATAAGTTATAGACTAGACTAAAAATGTGAACTTGGATATAGTTGTTTTCTACTCAAAATATTGTTTTTTCCAAAAAGTCAATAATATGTAAAGTGTTCCATTTGAAATAAAAAAGTAACAGAAAGTTAAAAATATTTTCTATAACACACAAATCTATATTTCAGTTGGTTCTCTACATATTTTTAGTTTAAGGTCACTGCTAATAATCTTGTATAAAATTGTATATATAAATTCATTTATGAAAATTCTGTTATTGAGCGTACTTAAACATTCAACTTATTTCATGTATATGGAATAAATTTATGCATATCTACATTGAATTTGAAAGTTCCACTTGTGACAAAATCAATGTCGAGTCAACAACTGAGGCTGGAAACGGAAACCTCTGACAAATTAAATTCAATAAATCTCCCTGCACTCAAAGTCAATAAAATAAAATAAAGCTAACTATACCATTACTTAAAAGTAGATGCTTCCATTTTTGAATTATATGTTCCAGAGTAGTTGCTGATAAAGCTTTGTTTTGTACACTAAATCGTATATTTTCAATATTGCTTTGAACGTTAAATGCATATCTATGGCTTCTATCAAATGCATAATGCGGTGTAAATACAAAACCAATTGAGCGTGTATTTAAACACTTTATATACAGGGTGAATCAGTACTTTTCCGAAAAACTTTGAGGATATGTATACCCTTAAATGAGAAGTCGATATCACCAAAAAAATTATAATAAAAGTCTAGTCGATTTCACGTAAAAAAAGTAAACAAGTTTTTGTACCTGGAGCACGCTTGCCTGATGAATAGGGTTGAAGTGGGGATATGCTCTCTAGGTAGTAAATGAACGAAACCAGTAGTGTTATTTTATTTATCGTAGGTGTGTCAATCTTTGTGACAAGATGGTGGTTTAGAGAGATCACAACGTATTTTAGCATCTGAAGAAGAAGTGTTGAATGTGGTCCGCGAAAATCCGGAAGATTACTCAGATACCTGCAGTATCATAATCAACAGTGTGGTGCTTAATACACGAACCTCAGTTGCAGAAAAATGCTGGAAATCCCCAATTTGCTTCTGATTTACTAGTTACAGATGAAGCTTTATTTACTCGAAATGGAATACAGAACATTCACAAACATACGTTTGGGAAATCGAAAACTCACGCTCAATTAAACGGAACTACTTCCAACACTGCTTTTCTCTGAATATTTGGAGAGGAATTGCTGATGATCGCCTAATTGGACCGTTTATATTGGTCAATCTTTAGAATATCTTGAATTTCTTCGCTATGACCTGACCACCCTTCTTGGAAATGTACGACTCTCAAGTATTTAGTTCGTTTATACGAAGGACTTCGTAAAACCCCTTAAAAAGAAATCTAAGGGTGTAAGGTGTTGGCAAACTAAATACTAAAATTGCGGACAATCTTGCAAGGACAACATTTGTTGATATACATTCAAAGGGACATCTTCTAAGACTTCTTGCAAAAGGCTAATAAGTTGTCAATTGACTAGTCCCGCCAAAGCGTTTATCGAAAATCAATGCTGCAAATGATTACGATGAACAGCATATGGATTTTTAACCGCCCAGTATTATGACAGATGTCTTTGCCGTTACGTGTAAATGTTGCTTTATCAGTTACCATAAATGGAGTAAAAGTTTGGAATTTCCCCATTTTTTCGTAGAAACCATCGGCAACATTGGAAACGTAGGTTTTCAGGTTGCAAAGTTTATACTTGAACATGAATAGAATGCAATTCTGTAGTGTAGAGTTCACTAGACAATCCGATGTGAGATATTTTTTGATGATATTTTTCGAGTGCTAGTAGAAGAATTTTCTTCAATAAGGTTTAAGACATCATCTTCGGCATTCATATATACGACTGATTTTGTGAAAGGCCATGATCAGTTCGGCATAAAACGGTCCGTGATGCACCTACGTTCTCCTCTTTAGCTTTAATAACCACATTCTTTTAAGGTGTTCAATCACCCCCCAAAAATAAAATCACAAGACCATAAATATCCTATATGCAGATTATAGTAATTCAAAAAATTACTAATCCTCTTTGGTTTTACGGTACATATGGGTACTACTCTCATTCTAATCAAGAGACCCAGAAGTCGCGTCCAGGAACGACTTGCGTTGGTAGGTCCTAACCACCACTCAGCACAGGATGAGGGAAACTTGAAAACCATCATTAATTAGGGTGGTAGTCAAGCGTCGACCGATATCAATATCTTACATTGACCTACCTCAACACTCTTCCACCCTACCACACCCATAGAGAAAGTGTCAATCTTCTCCACGAATATAGCTGATATACAGTCTACCTGCCACGGGGACGGAACCCACAGCAGTCTAGCCACATCAATTCAAATACTGACGCCTTAAAGCACGCGACCACTGACGACCCAATATTCATTGAATTTGGCTTGCTACGTTAAAAACGTATAGCTCATAGTACAGTAGAACAAGTCGGGAGTAAAAGACCGTGATCAGCTCAACAAAAAACAGTCCGCGATGCACCTAGACCGCGATCGCATAGTGTGTTCTCTCCTTTAGAATTAACAACCTCTTTTGAAGGTATCACTCAATTCAAAAAAATCACTAATCTTGTTTATTTTACGGTAGATATGGGTACTTAGCAGTGATGTATGACTGCAATTATTCATTGCATTTAGGTTACTGCGATAAAAAACCGGTATAATAAATACTATACTGCAATTTATAACATTTTCTTGTACCCCTAGTTTGCAGTATCGCGGAGCTCAACAATCGCCTTTCCAGCGATGCACTTTTTTGACAAATACGCCAAACTTGCAGCGAAGAATAATAACTACCATAAATTATTGCACTGTCTGCATCACGCGAGGCTTTTTCACCTTGGCAGCGCACAAGTTAAAGTTGCAGCTCAGTGGTCCTATATTTAAAACGATTCTCCAACAGCAATTACTCTCAATTTAGTAGCCCGAAATTACGGACATTAAAAGTTTATTTCTAATTTACCGCTACGGCTTCTTCTTACTTTCCAGCGTTAACCACCGTGCATCCATTTACTCTTTTAATTAATTAATTTCTTGATATTACTCTCGGTTTCGTTTTCTTGCTACCCTCCTGACAGATACTCTTGTCTAGCGCCCACGCCTACATCGCCAGTTTTTGCAACCGTTTGCTAAGTAGACCGCAGGAGACACTAGGAAATCTTGCAATAAATTCTCTAGAGTGACTTATGCTCTAAGTGTTCTACAGTTTGAATTGCTTTAACTAGTATTTTCATACACAGAAAATTGCTGTACTGCCAGTATTGTCTAAAGTCTTAGAGAGAAGAGGGATAGTTGCCCAACTGAGGTTATAAAGACGCAGGAGCAATAAAAAAACGCGTCAATAGTTTATTCGTGCTTGTTGTTAGCTTAGAGCAACATAGGGTGACTGTGTTAACGTTTTATTGTGTTTTTATGTGTTTTCATCAAGCTTACAGGTAAGTTGTATCTTTTTATAAATCTAGCTATCATATCGTCCTCACTTGTAATGTAAACTAAGGTACAGTAAGTTAGGTTCGGTTTTTGACGCCTACGAAGCTTGAAAATTGCTCGCATTAAAAATTAAATGATATGGGCATCTATCCCATTCAAAAATCTGCTTTGATGATAGTTGCCTAACTGTATATATGGGATAAATGCCCACATGGTTTTTGTGTAAGGATTATGCAGTTCTCTAATTAAAAAATATAGGAATTTATAGGAAAAGCAAGACAAAACAATTTTTTTATAATTCCTTGGTCGAATGATTTTTAATTAATAATTTTCCTTTATTTCTTTCAGAATATAAAATGTCTCGATAGTACAAAAGAATATCAAACCCTGCTAGTTGGTCAGAAGATGATTTGATAGCAGCTTTATCAAAAATAAAAAGTAAATCACTAAGCATAAATAAAGCCAGTCAAATATACAAGATACCGAACAAAACATTAAGAAGAATACTTCTAAACAATAATGTAACGTTTGGTTGCTCATATAAAACGACTACAAGCAGCAGGATTTGCACCAACTCAAAAAATGATACGTAACATTGCATACAATTTCTCTCAAGCTGTAGGAAAATAAAAAGTTTTTGAAAAGAAGAGAGAGGAAAATAAATCAGCTTGGGATCACCGGTTCCGATCATTCATGGAATGATGCCCCGAACTATCAATAAGGAAAAGTGAAGGTCTGTTCTTAGCTAGAGCTCAGGGCATGAATAGATTTTACAATGTATTGGAAGGTATTTTGAAGGAACATGAATTGCAAGACAAACCTCATAAAATTTACAACATAGATGAAACGGGTATTCAAATGATTAATGTACTAATGTACCAGAGAAAGTAGTAGCTTTGAAGGGAAAAAATGTGTACAAAATCTAACACTCAAGGAAAAGTGTGAAAGTATCTCGTTGATCGCTTGTGTAAATGCTGAGGGAACATTCTTTCCACCAGTTCTAATCATGAAATTTAATGACAGACTTGAAGGTTTGCCTCCAGGTTCTGACATATATATGAACAGAACATCTTCATATATAAATGCAGAACTATTCCTTAAGAGGATTTTAATGTTATAAGAATTTATATTTTATTTTCTGTTTTACATGTTACAAATAAATGTTTTTAGCAATTATTGGTTTACTTAGTCATCTTCCCCGTGTTGGGCATCAATACTTTTTTACTATAGCAACTACCCCATAGGCAACTATCCTCAAACGGCGTTTCAATATTAATTTCATTCTAGTTTTATTATTTAATTACTAAAGCTGAAGACGTTATGTTTACGTCAAAAAAAAAACTGTCCAATAGTGTAACATTTTTAAGGTATTTATGTTACGTTATGTTGCAGATTCTAGGCGGTTAGAGTTAGGTTGGGCATCTACACCTATTGTACCCTATTTCTTTTATGAGACATAATTACAATTCAACTGTATTTCCTGTAACACACTTAATTGTACTATACGTGAATTACTGTACTTTTAGAGGTATAAATAATTTATTAGTTGTAGCATAGGGAGTGGCTGTATTTATTTTCTTTCTTCTCATTATTTTGTTATATATGTCCTATTATTGATAAATTTCACTATTGGACAAATAATTTTTTCTAGAAAACTGTTAAAAGTGGGCTTTTTAATTGTCATTTTTGATGTTAAAAATGTAATTTTTTGACACGCGTGTTAAAAGTAAGTTACTTTTGACACGCGTGTTAAAAGTAAGTTACTTTTAACACTAGTGTTAAAAGTAAATCAAAGTTTATTTAAATTTTGTTTTGAAAATTAATAAAACGTTTTAACAAACACATGAACAACTTTTTAATTTAAATAAGTACAAACCAACATTTTAACTAGTTATTACTATTAACATTTATAGTAAAATTAGAACAATTTGAAATTGTGTGACACATCTATTTTCTGTAGAAATACTGCTGGTAGTACTGGTGGTCTTGCTAGTAGTTGCAGCAGTAGGAAGTATTTGGCACGCAATTTCCTTCTTCTGTTCCAGTGAATTTTCAATGTAGCCTTCAGCTACTGTCGAAGATTTCCATCCTCCATGTCTCTTGATGGTAGTAAGATTTGCACCAGAATCTGCTAGCAATGTCGCCGATAAACGACGAAAACAGTGTCCGGTGTAGAGTTGAGGATTTGGTAGATTCAAGAACTCCGCAATGTCGGCAGGCATTTTACCAAACATGTTAATTCCGACTGGATTCTTCACACATTTATTCTTTATATATTTAAGAAAAAGTCGTTTATGGTCAGCGTTGGGTGGCCAGAGTGCCATATACTTTCTAAAAAAGTTTAAATAGAATTCACCAACAACACTGAAAGTCCGAGGCACTTTCGTTTTAGTATCTGGTATGGTCACAACAACCGAAGTGCCCAAATATTCGATATTGTCGATGGTCATCTGACACAATTCCTCCCGGCGACACGCCCCGAAGACACCCACTATTGCTGCGACTTTCATCATCAGATACTTTTCGTCTTCTACTTCTGTGAGAAATTTGTCGATATGCGTCTTCGTCAAAACTTTTGACTTTTTTGCTTGATATCCTTCACCCTTCCATTTTAAAAAAGCAATATGTTTATAATGTTTGCTTATATCTTGATCTTGCTTTATTTTTAACATAATTTTGTTCATGGAATAATTTGACCACAGCGTTGACGATTTCCATATCTTGGCTTTTTCCTCAAAATATGCCAGTAAAACACTTTAGTTACATTTCTCAGGGACCTTTTTAATGTTGCGCCAGTCCGAAAAGCAACTATAAGCTATTTCGTACTGTTCCTTTGATTTCGCCGGCAATAATTCCAATGTTGCTCGACTGGCAGCTTCTTCGATTTCAGCAGGGATGGATTCGTTGCGCTCATTATCGGGATTATTCATTATACTTATAATATTACTAGAAAATGCTGTCAATATTTTTGCGTTTTTTCCGTAACTAACAACAGCACTGGTTGCTACGAAAATTTTGGTTTATAAACATTGCGGTTTGTGTGGTATTTTTTGATTTCTTATTTTTATTGAGTTTAAAGTTCTTCCGATTGTTTTGTAGAAAAAATAGTGTATGATATACGTGTTAAAAGTGATTTTAACACGTATATCATAAATAGCTATTAATAAATAAATATACTACTTTCAGTTTTACATTTTTTAACTTATTGATTACAAGTCATTTACAATCAATCAAAGCAAGTAAAGGACCCTCAAGGGTCTATTTTAGAACCCCTACTTTATACAGTTTGCACGTTAAATTATGAAGCATTTATGTAAGTTCCAGTTTTACGTAGACGATACGCAATTATACTACTCTTTTGCTCTTTCAGATATAAACATGCTTGTAATAAAATTAACGTAGGTTTATCTGTCTTAACTAAAACTGTTGCTGATCATTTAAAGCTCGACAGTTCTGAATCGTCTGTTCTACTAATAGGTCAATAAAATAAGCATGATGAAGTTATAAATCTAATAAATATATGTAAAAAAAAAACAATAATTTCCAAGAATAAACAAGGCTGAGAAAATTTAAACAATGAATAAAAAAAATAAATTTAGAAATCAAAATTTAATAACTCAATTTAAATAAAAATATAACTTTAAATAAACAAAATTTAATTTAAAAAAGATAATAAAATATTTAATGTATGATATAGAATATGTATTAATTAATAAAATGAACATAAGAATTTAATTCGACATTTGAAAATTTAAATAAATATCATAGTATTAAAGAATGATTATTGTAATTGTAAAAATTAAAAAAAAAACTGTATTGTAAATTTAGAATAAGATTTAAGAGAAAGTGACTGTACAAATATGTTGTGAAAGAAAAAAGAAAAAGAGAAAAGAAATGTACTTACCAGAAATTGGGAAAAGCACCAAAACACAAAATCAATCAAGACTGTAAAGGAACAGTTTCCTGAAGAAAAAACAAACAAAAGTGTTGATTGAAGGGAGTCGAAAACTAGCGACCGACGCCATAACATCAGGGAAAAAAATTACAACTTTTATTAATAAAATACGTGGTGAAAATCCATAAAAACACCCAAAAGTGATCAGAAATATTATTAAGACGTCATTAACAAAAACTGTCAAACGAGGCTGAAGTAGGAACAAGGTGATTGGCTAGAAGAAAGCAGATTACAAAGAATTTATAATTGAGGATAGGTGACCAGTAATTCGTGCTCCAAAAGCAAAAAGCATAAATTCCAGGAACATAGGAACTAACCTAATGTAAGTACATTAAAAATATATGTCAAGATAGACTTTTATGTGCAATTAAAAAAACTTTGAGAAACATTAAACTTAAAGTAAAATAAAAAACTGCTAAATTTGAACTATGCAAGCATAATGAAAAACTTTGAATTGGAATTTAAAATATAAAGTAATAAAATCATAGGATAAATTAGTTTAAGGAATTGTGTAAATTTAATATTTAAAGCTTATGTAAATAAGTAATTTTTCAAAATTTAAAAGATAAAAACCACAGCGATATTCTGGAAGTAGAGTTTTAGATAATACATATTGATCTTTAATAATTTGATTTTTCAAATCTTGATCAACAATATAATTGTTAAATTGGAAATGATTGAGTTTTATTATTATAAAAAATTAAAGATTCATTTAAAGAAAATAACATTTAGAACTGCCAATTGAGATATGAGTTTCTCAAGCTCTGTGAAAAGAAAAATAAAAAAATATTCAACTTGTTTACTTTAAAGAATTTATTTGAAGTAAAAAAAATTGTAAATAAAAGACGCTCAACAATTAAATATATAAAGAGACACATATAAAAAAAAATTAAGACCCATAAAACAAGTATTGCTGTAAAAAAAGTAGATATCCTACAAGGCAAGTTAAAAATAATTAGATATTCTGTAGTTATAGTTACCAAACAAAAGACAAACAAAACTTAAATGAACTAAAATTAAAACAATTTATTTATTTTTTCCACAATATTGTTAAACAATTCAAATATAATATAAAATTGTCGGGTAAAACGAAGAATTAAAAAATTAGCAAACAAATAAAATAATAAAAATAATATTATATAAATATTAGATTATGCTATACTATATATCAATAATGATCAAAATAAAATTACGAATGAGGCAAAGAATATTAGGTGTGATATATTTTGATTTGAGCTATAAGTTATTGGTAAAATATATGTTGAAGAAGTCTTATTGTAATAGTAGAAATGTTTTAAATAAAGATACTAAAATAATACTTTGCGAAACAGAAAAACTGTTTTTCTTTAGTTTAATTGGGTTTTTGTCACACTTCTGAAAAAATAAAAATTAATTAAATAAGCTCTTGCGTCAAAATTATGGCGATATTTTATATAATCATAGTAGATGTAGAAAGAGAGTTCTAACCCACTTTGGACAGGTTGTCAATCCGGACAACTGCGCCAACTGGCGACAAGGCGATATGCTGAAGAAGTTGGAGGTGGGATTCCTGGGTAATAACTAGAAGACCTTCGTCGAAGAGCATCCCCAGCCCCCGCTGACGTCATCATCACACTCTACACAAGCAGCCATCTTTTTGTCTTACTCAGATACCCCACACTAAATCATCCTCGGCGACGACCTTCATCCAGCCATTGTCCACATACTCTACCTCTTCTGCACTACCTTTCGCCATTAACGACAGCGACAAGTTCATAATAATTTGATCGATTATAAACATTCAAATTTAAAATAAATTGTATATATAAAAAAAGTTAAAGTACTTTGCCATTACGATATCTATCTACTTTTCCGGTTAAAACAAGTTTTGGTCTGCTGATTAGAATTGTATAAAGAACACTTTAGTAATTAGTGAAAACATATTTTTTAGTATTAATAAACACATCAAATTAAAGCCATGTTGTTTCTAACAGCTGTAACATCAGGTACTCAGTTACACGGAAAAATATCCAATGTGAATTTAAGTATAATAATCCTACTTAAAATTTTAAACTTAATTCAAGTGCATATGTATTCATTTCATGATATAAATATGTACGTATTCTTGACATCCAAGTATTCTTACACTTAATTCAACACTTTTCTTTCCTAAACTTACACTAAATTTAATTAATTTGCGTGAATTAAAATTATTATTTTCTAATAGGATGTGATACTGTAAAATGGGGCTATAGCGCATAATAATTATATTTACAGATATTAAAAAACACTTATGAGTAGCTTCGCCTCCTATGGCATACTGAGGAGAGCTAATAAGCATGTCTGGTGTGCTGCTAATGAATGACTTTGATAGTTTGCTAAGACTTTTAGCTTTTCTTATATAAACAATTAAATACTACTGAGTGGTCACCCTTTAACTGTTTATATAAGATGGGTAAAGTAGTAACTACTCTAGAAAGGAATACATTATAGCAAGCATACTGAAATGCTCATTGTGTTCATCAGTTTTATTTACATTTATACATTTTATATTACAACTATTCGAAGTTTTGTCCATCGAAGTGTAAACATTTAAAGACATTTGGGCTCATCCTACCCAGTTTCTACGAACTAACACAAATATTTCTGGTTGTTGTACGTTTTGAACTCTACGTTATTAGCATGCCACACTGATGATTGGGACATTTCTTGCACTTGTAGAGCAATTTGCTTGGTACTTATTCGAGCTGCTGCAATACGCCGTGGATACCCTGGACCTCCAGATCTTCCACAATTGGGTTGCAAATCTCCCGTGTCACGCCCGCGTTGCATTACTGTGATAAAAGTAAATGCATTTGGAACATGTCTACCGTGAATCATTCGGCGTGCAGACGAGAAACTGCTAAAGCTTTTTTACTTACTTTACCTTCACTATAAATTAAAACGATATCCATCAACTCCGAGTTGCTATACACGTAAGCCGTTTTTGACACTTAAAGAATTAATGTAAACACTATCCCAAAAACATTAATACTAAAATTGGATTTCAGTATTAGGAATCTACAATAGCCCGTGATGTAAAGTTTGAAAATACTACAACTTTTTTTTTAGAGAAACTATAAGTTTTATAATTTTTTTACGATATTAACTCTATTTTTTATGAAGCATTTATTTTTAAATTGTTTTAGATAAGTTGTAAATCACCTTGTATAATCTTATTATACAAGAATAAGTTATTCTTTTGATAAACCATTCTTGTACTTAAGGATCTGGATATTAATATAATTTTCTGTCCGTGTATGTAGGTATAAGTAACAGTACCTTGTCCACCTATGCACAGAAATTTCTCACTTGTATGACTTATAACATTGAGCAAAAATCTTTAACGTTTAAAGCTGTCATTAAAGGACAATGTTAAAAATAGCCGATTTTTGGCTTATCCGGGGGAACGCATAAATCATAAAAAAAATCAATTTATTATTGTTAATTAACATTAGAAATGGCCCAGAAATACGTCAGATAGCTGGGGAAATGTCGCTACTACCCCTAAACCTATATAAACTACCCTTAAATAGCTTTAAATGGATAATCATTAATTATTGTTATAAAATTCGTGTAAAATGAAAAAAATGCTTGAAAATGATTTGAACAGACAGTATGTCAATTTAAAAAGAGATAAATAAATGTAAAAATGTCCATTCCACCCCTAAAAATTAAAAAAACGACTTTCAAAAGCTAATGGTGAGCTTACTTCGACATCAAAAATAGATAATGCTTAAATGTTCAAGGGAGCGCCTAATGCTAGAAAAAAAATATAGATTACTGTCAAAAAATACAAAAACTGATACTAGAGTACATTAAGTGGGGAAATATTAATTGCACCCCTAAATCTATATAAACTGCCTTTAAATAGATAATCATTATTTATTGTTGTAAAATTCGTTTAGAACGAAAAAATGCTTAAATCACTTTTAAGGTTCATTTATACTATTGCGACCTGAAAAATGGGCGCAAGGATAAATTGCCATTTTTCCAGTACGCGCTCGCAAAGTGAGAACAATTGACGTTATTTCGCCATTGAAGGGGCACTTTTGCAGTCATTTATCACTTTTTATATTGACATACTGTCTGTTCAAATCATTTTCAAGCATTTTTTTCATTTTACACGAATTTTATAACAATAATGATTATCGATTTAAAGCTATTTAAGGGTAGTTTATATAGGTTTAGGGGTAGTAGCGACATTTCCCCAGCTATCTGACGTATTTCTGGGCCATTTCTAATGTTAATTAACAATAATCAATTGATTTTTTTATGATTTATGCGTTCCCCCGGATAAGCCAAAAATCGGCTATTTTTAACATTGTCCTTTCTCACTTGTATGACTTATAACATTGAGCAAAAATCTTTAACGTTTAAAGCTGTCATTAAATTTCTGTTGCCGCATCGGGAATATATTTTTTCGTACGCTAGAAAATGTTATAGCGAGTTCACGTTTCGAATTTCCATAACGAAGCGGACCTGATATGAATACGCATTTATCTTTACATAGATGAGGATAACTATTAGCAATTTAGTCATTGTGCAATATCAGTTTTCATTAGATCAAAAAACTATAACGTGCCACGAGAAAAATGATTGAAAATGTGGACGTGCTCGTATTCAATGCAACTTTGCCTTTGTGGTACCAGCGATTGGGCTATTTTTTTTTTTTTGTTTTTGACACATACTGTCTGTATTTCGCTGGAAATTTAATATTTCAGTTGCAGGTACACAGCGCTTTGTGCTGTTTTTCTTTTAAAAAAAAAGGATAACATATTTTACTACATGCAGAATTCATGTCTCTTCACTCAAATGAGCCAACAGTGACTCATAATTTTCATGCCTATACAGGGTGGGTTCCAATTGTCAATTGTTTGCAAGTCACAGCTTATCAAAGTAAATTTTTTTCTTTTTCTTTTTAAATAACTTATTTAATTCAAATTTGATTATTCTTTCATTTGGCACATCCAGTGAGTCGACTAAGCTCTATTGGACCAGTCAAAGAAAAGTTTTATTATACGCTACTAGAGGACACTTTACCTAAAACGCAGAATTAGTTTTATTCATAACTTTTTTTTCTTACTAGACATCACAGAAATTTAAAATAAAATTAATTTTTTAGTTATATTCATAACTAGGCAAAATGCTCTCTAGCAGTGCATAATAAAACTTTTCTTTGACTGAATGAGAGAATAATTGAGCTTGTACTAAATAAGTTATTTAAAAAGAAAAAGAAAAAAAAATACATGGACAAGCTGTAAACAATTGACAATTCAAAAAAAAATTTCATGACATACTGCTTATATTATATTAATCCGTAAAATCACCATTTATATTTAGGCACAATATACAAAGGTATGGAATAAATTCAATAAAAACGAAACAATTATTTTTTGAGAAAAATCCTCGAACAGGTCGATTTTTAATTTAAAAAATACATATTTTAGCGTAAAATGCGATTTTCAAATGTCATTTGTTTTCGAGTAATGACGTCATCGATTTTTTTTTAAATTGCAACACCATATTTTTTTCCTTGATTCTGAAAGATCGTTTAATTCTCTATCAGACAGTACTAAAATTTTGCCCTCTTACATAGGAAAGTTTTCGAGTAAATGACGATTGAATGTTAGAAAACGTAAATTTTATCCATAAAAAAGTAACAATTCTGAGGTATGTAAAATAAAATACAATTGATTAAATTTTATACTCAAATTAAATGTTGGAATTGCCATCCACCAACTTCTCGACAATACACAAGTCTGTGAAGAAATTCTTCTTTCACATTATGAATGATTTCTGGGGTAACTCTGCGTATTTCGTCCCGAATGCGATTTTGAAGTTCTTCTAAATTACGTGGTTTATTAATGTACACTTTTGACTTCAAGTATCCCCATCAAAAATAGTCAAGAGGTGTAAGATCTTGCGATCTTGCAGGCCATTCTATCGGTCCGCGTCTGCCGATCCACCTCCCAGGAAAACAGTTGTCCAAAAAATCTCGTAGAGGGCGCGCATAGTGCGGAGGTGCACCGTCTTGCTGAAACCACATGGTATCGTTAGGAATGTCAGGGTCATTATCGTTAGGAAAAATTACTGCAAGGGGTGGAACAAGGTCATTTTCTAGAAACTCTAAATATCTTTGTCCTGTAAGGGTTCCTTCAAAGAAGAAAGGCCCTATTATTCTGTCGTCAACTATTCCAGCCCACACATTTAATTTCTGAGGGTGTTGGGTATGTGCCTCTGCCATCCAATGAGGATTTTCCCGACTCCAATATCTGCAAGTTTGACGGTTTACTGTACCATTCAGACAAAATGTGGCCTCATCTGAAAAAAGTATTTGCCGGTGTAACTTTATATTTCCTTGAAATAAATCCATTAGAATTTCGCAAAAGTGTAAGCGGCGATCGGGATCATCTTAATTGAGTTCCTGCACAAGTTGAATTTTGTAGGGATGATATTTTTCCTTCCTCAAGATACGTAGCACTGTGCTCTGACTAGTGTCATTGCTTAATACAACCAATCGTGAAGAATTATGAGGATTATCCACCATACTTATCAAAATGTTCTGTTTCTGATTTTCATTAATGCTTGGACGTCCAGGTTTTGGAATATTTACAATATTGCCAGTTTCTCTAAATTTAGACTCTACCTTACTGACTGTTGATTGGCTGATAGGGCGATCTGGATATTTTTCATTAAATAAATCACAAACTTCCTGCTGAGTTCTAGTCATATTCCCGCATCCGATAAGAATTAAAATTTCAATTCTTTGAGTAACAGTTAAATGTGCCATAATACTTTAAATTGAATAATAATTTCTATGTCGCTTACAATACTTATTAGAAAGTCGGTGTGACAACGACACTTTGCAAAGATTTTCACCTACGTGATCCATAAAAGAACTATGGAATTCGAAAAACTAAACTTGATAACGTTTTTGCTTTATTTTAATTGATTTACGTTTTCTAACATTCAATCGCCATTTACTCGAAAACTTTCCTATGTAAGAGGGCAAAATTTTAGTACTGTCTGATAGAGAATTAAACGATCTTTCAGAATCAAGAAAAAAAATATGGTGTTGCCATAAAAAAAATTGATGACGTCATTACTCGAAAACAAATGACATTTGAAAATTGCATTTTACGCTAAAATATGTATTTTTTAAATTAAAAATCGACCTGTTCGAGGATTTTTCCCAAAAAATAATTGTTTCGTTTTTATTGAATTTATTCCATACTTTTGGGGCATACTGTATAAATAATAAATAATAATGTTAAAACCGATAGTAACTATAAAAATAGTAGAAAGTTGAATGATCATTTCAAGATACAAATTCATTCTTAAGAAGTATCGAGCATGTTAATTTTTGGAAAATTAAAAAAAATTATATACAGCGTGTGCCCGGTTTTTCGTCTTTAACTTTTGGAAAATATAGAACATGAAACAATAACAGTTATATTTTCTATTTCTCTATGACACCCCGTTATCCTGATACAGGGCGATCAACTTTAAAAAATTATATTTTATTTTATTGTTTATCTACTGAACAAATAAATATTTTTCCTCCAAACTTGGAATACAGTAATCATAATAAAATGTAAATATTTTAACGGGAATACATTTTTTACCAGTAACCAGTTTTACCAACTAAAACCAGTGGCGTAGGTATGGAGCCGTCTTCACCCTTAAACCCCCTAAAGTTCTACGCCAATGATGAAAAGTTTTCTTTCAATAGGAATATTAAATTTTTATTCTATTTTCTAAAAACAAAGTGCTCTTGAGGAAATTCACTATGAAGCTTTGTTTATCAGATATTTTTACTTTTTCTAATCAGGGTTATTTTATTCACAAATATCTTACAAAAATTAGAGGATTAATAAGCATTCCTTGTTTCTAAGTTTGCAACAATAGTAATGACAAATAATGCTATGTCAAATCAGTTTGCTTGTTGTGTGGAATAGATGGTCAGATTACAGATTAATCCGTGGATCTAAAGATTTGTGTTAAGCTTCATTCACATAAGATTACAGCGGTTGCATTGGTACTGCAGAAAAGTTATTAAAAAGGGCGCCGTATTCTTGAAATAGTGTTTTCTACAAAATACAAATAATTTTAGACATTTAATAACTGAATAATCTAGGGTTTAGCAAATAATAGGAATGTTAACTCATCTCACCTGCAAATATTCAAAGATACTGAAGTAAAACGGCGAAAAATACAGGTGACTTTTGTAACGTTCAGATAAACTTAACAGTAACGCCTTTGTACTGCAGTTGTATGGCAGAAGCTAAAAGCATTTTAGCTTTTACCAATCCTTTTCCAACAATCATACAAGGACCAATCTGAAAACTGCTTTTTTGACAGTAAACAGAAGATTCACATTTTTGCAGGTTAAGTTTTTAAATTAGATTCTAATTTAGATATTTAGTTTAGAATTGATTTGTTTCTAAAAAAAAAATGGATGAAGAGGACTGTTTGGTTTAGAAACAGTTACTTTTGCTGCTCGTATTCGCAGCGACGTCATTATGTATAAAAACTATACATGCAAAAAAAAATATAAAGAAGAACTCGGAGATGGTGGGTGCAACCTATTAACCGCAGATAGTACATGCAAGGTGATTTCTATAATTTATATAAAGAAATGCGAAATGAGAATGCCGATTATTTTTTCATTTCACCCGAATGACAGTGGCAGTGTTTGATGACTTGCTGAAATTAGTGGGGCCTAATTTAACCCAAAGTATACTAGTATACTGTGATTTAACCAAACATTCAAATAGACCATCTATTCCTGCAGATTGTAGGCTTATATTTTATCTAGGGTAGGCTTTTAATTACTATTCGGCAAATGATAAAAACCAACAATTTCCGTAGATAGGGACGTAATTGACAAAACATAAACATAACCTCTCTGAAGGTCAAGAATCTTGAGTTTTTGCATGTCGCCAACTTACAGCGGATAAATTCCCCAACTTCTTAAGTCTACAGTAATTTTATGTAAACAGAGTAAATAATATTTAACACCATACAATTACAATACAACAGTACAACTGCAGTGCCAATGCACTAACGTTTATCTGAACGTTACTTTACTTTACTTTACGATCTATGGATTTTTTTCTCAATTTAGGGATTTTTAAAGTCTTACAACTTATAGATATTAAATATCCAGGTAGTTAATTTATACTAATATGTATCTATTTGAAAATCTGCTAGATGCGTATGCATTGCTGTCTTATTGAAATGATTCATTTCAATAGATGTTTTCACAAATTTAATAAATACAACAGAAAAATCGTTTATGCGCTAGAAAAATGTTAGATACGTTTACGAAATGCTATCTAGATAAATACAGCTGTTACCATTTTAATTTGCCTTAAATACATTTACATAAAATAATAAAAAGTTAATGTATATTTCTAATAGATATTTTATTCTGCTACTTATTTTTATCTATACATTTATAAGATTATTGTTAAGGTTATTTTTATATTTTTTTTATAACTGCAATAATATGCGAAACTATGAGCAGAAAATACAAACTAAGGTACAATTAAGGCTAAGTAAAAGCACCTATAACGTAATTTGTTCATAATTTCATTTCATGGAGTGTTAATTTACGACGAATCTAGACAAAACTCTCTGGCTAAGAGACGTTTGTACAGTAAACGCTTCTTGCAAGAATCAGAGTCAAAGCTTCTTACAAGTCATTTAAAACACTTTTAACTATTATTATGTGTTATGAAAACAGCTCTAAGAAAACCATTCACAGTAACTACCCATGTTTAGGTGTACCTATTTGTAATCATTATGTATCAATACATAATCCTAAGATAGTATATGAGTGACGTTATCACATATTCAAGACCTGTTTGCTGACATAATTCTGTTACCGTTGGTCAGAGAAAAAAAATTGTTAAGTCAAATATGTTTTGTACAACTTCATATGGCAAAATTAAGGCACTCATATTCCGGACACTCTGTATGTTCTATTATATAACTATAATCATTTGGGTATTTAAACCTAAGTAAAATATGTTTTTTTTGTAATCTACGAATATTTTGTTAGATACCTAGCGATATCATAATTTCTGATTTGGCAACACGGTACTGAGGAGGGCTAATAAACTCAAATGCTGTATATGTCTGGTATGTCACTCATGGATGACTTCAACAATTTGCTATAAGACTAATTTCCTTATATAAACAATTAAATACTACTGAGTGAGTAATATTTAATTATTTATATAGGGTTGGTACAGTAGTAACTACTCTATAAAGGGATGCAATAAGCAAGAATACTGAAAAACTAATTATATGCTGTTCTATTTTTCTTTAATGCAATATTATTATTTACTTTATTCAAAATTGTTTAATATTATTTCAGATATTTGCAGTAATTCCTTGAGTAATGAAACGAAGCTAGGGTTAGAATAAGTGGATTAACCTTGATATTAGCATCGGCCTGTATGTCTGTACAAATGATTAATAATTATATTTTTACATTTTTCATTCCCGTTCCCTATTAACGTGTACCTCATTGCAGATAATTTTAAAGAGGAACACAAAAAAGCATAATTCAATTCTGCTCAATTTAAAATTCAGTCCGGGAAATACGGATTTATTATCAGAATAACCAACTAATTTGGAATTAATCCGTTTAATGCAATTATGTAATTAGCAAGATAACTTTCCCTATTTTCTTTCACATTCCACGAAACTTAATTTAATTTTAAGCCCCATTAATTAGAGAACTTGCGTTGTTATAGAAAAGTTTCCCCAGTAATAATTAAGTTAGCCCAGGAAATGGTCGTAGGCAACCAATATCTAAATAAAACAATCTCAGTCGAGCGGGTCTGGCACAGCTGATAGTGGGTAAATGGGGTCCTCCATTAACATTTGCAGAGTTATTCAAGTCAAATCTGTAGAAATAAATAAAATGTGGAATGTGACAGATTGCAGATGAAAAAATTTACAGAATTACATAAAAAAAATTATAACTTTATTTAATTTTAACAATTTCGTCACAAGAATCAATTTGCTTCTAAAAATAGTATAAAAGAGTGTCTTGCAAGTCGTTACAATAATTTTAGGAGGTGATAGAATACATGATTTTGACTCGATTGAAACAAACATACCTATATGCCAAGTGTTACAATATTTGTGATAATTAATTTTTTAATACTTTTTAACCCGACTTTTCTACAATTATTGAAGTATAGAAGAAAAACAAACCTTTTTATAACAAATATTTCTATACTTTTTTATTAGGAACGTATGGATTGGATTGTAGAGAAGCACGGTTAAATTGAGAAATATTAAAATATTAATTATCGCAAATATTGTAACACTTAGTATATAGGTATGTTTGCTTCAATTGATTCAAAATCAAGTATTCTATCACCTCCAAAAATTATTGTAACGACTTGCAAGTATGTTTACAACATGAATATCAAAAATAATCATTTATGATTAAGAACATATTAACATATAAAGTATTCCAGTGAGAAGAATTTGCTCATAACATTTGTTTTAAGAATATAAGTGTTTATCTACGTTCGTTACATAATGGCAGTAATCTGACACTCATTTCAATATCACCATAACGTTGTTTATAGCACTAGTGCGGTATATATTTACGCACGTAATTTATAAAAAAATCACACAGTTGTATGCTTCAATGAAACTTAATCCACACATTTTTGACTTTGGAATCAGTACCTACTAATTACACTTCAAGTAAGCAAATTAATTAGACTTTCACGAAATATTTCAAATATTGTAAAAAAAAACTAATAAAATCGGTAATAATTTTATTTCCAATGCAACACTGACAAACGTCATCAGTTACGAAGACTTGCCTACAAATAGCAAAGAAAGGACAACTGAAGCAATTTTAGGCCTTGTCGCACAGAAGTCTCGCGGACAGAATGCCCTGGTATAGATAGATATGATAGATAAAAGAGAGAGATATGATAAAATAAAATTAAGGACCTAAAATGTTCTATTGGCATATTTCAATAAACTAAGTAACGATAGTAAACCTACTTCATTATGGAGATATTATTCCATGTTAAAAACAAAACTATCAATAAGAAAAAACGTAGATATAAAAAATATGCTACTTTATCTGCCATGCTTAAAAGAAAATCGGACGGCTATAAACAGAAAGAGTTTAAAATTTTAACTAAGAAACATAATACAGGGTGTTAAAAAAAGAGTGTAAAATATTTCAGGAGGTAATAGTATGAACCAAAATAAGCAGAAAAGTCTTAATAATGGACCACTATTCGTTTTTCAAACATTTTATTTTATTAGGAATAAACCGACAAAGAAAGCTTTTAACAAACAAAAAACAAAGTTACAGAAGATGTTCAAAGTGCCCTCCGTCCATTTCCAAGCAGGCACGACATCTTCGTCTCAACGATATTCGAAATCTTTCGAAAACACCCTCCTTGGTTTAGATTTCCTGACACTTTTGATTAATCTGTAGCTGCAGCTCTTCCAGGCTATTTACAGGAGTACCATACACTAATGCCTTCAAATATCCCCAAACAAAGAAATCTAGAGAGTTCAGATCAGGCGATCTCGGAGGCCATAAAACAGGTCCGGCCCTTCCTACCTATCTATGTGGCATGTTTTTCATTAAACATTTGGCTGGGTATTGTAGGTGACAGGTTTCTAGGTCCTGTTGCTTTACCAAACCGATTAACAGGCGCTGCTTACCTCAACTTTCTGCAGAACGCACTGTATGAGTTTTTGGAAGGCATTCCTTTGAATCAGAGGCAACAAATGTGGTTCCAGCATGATGGTGCTACAGCTCATTTTTCCATGGCCGTTAGAGAGCATTTACACTTTTCTACCAACCCAACCTCCTGCAACGTTATCTTCATGATCTTTACTTCCGGTATTGATAATTTCCATGAAGATTTCTTCCTCTGTTTCTATCTAACTCGTTATTTGTTGTATTTGAATAGTGGTACCGTATCTTTCTGCGTAAAAAGCAAATATCTGAAGCTTATTGGTAGTTTTCTTGTTCATGTTTCACACTTGAAACAAAATTTAATTTATGTTGATGTTCAATAGTGCAATTTTGTCGAATTTGAATATAATCCACATCTCTATATTCTTAGGTCCAAATGGTTCCCGACTTTTATAATATTCAGTGCATTGATTAGTATAGCATTTCCTATATAGGCGAATTAATTTATTCTTTCAATTAGATGGTTGTTAGCATTATTCTATTGTAAAACAACCAATTGGTTTAGTATTTATGTCATCAGTAAATTTCATAATTTTGTCGTGCTGATCGAATATCTTGATTTGATGTAATATTTAACTTTAAGTAGTAATTGGCAATAATATTTGTGTCTAACTTTAGCATAGTATTTCAACCACTCTCCGTCAACCAACTAGGACGAGGATTATATTATTTATTATCAATTGAAATTTGCAGTTATGGCTAGTTTCAGCCACCATTCGCATTTCATACATTGCGAATGCTGCTTTCTAACAAAGGAAGTTAATCTAACTGGACTATACGTCTGGGTAGAATACTGCCACCGTGCACAATGAATATTTATAATTAACTTAGCCCCGACTTGTTGCTAACACGTGTTTGTTTGCGGACGAATACTGTTTGATTTGTCATTCCTAGTTCATGAGATTAGTAATTAAAGATTTACGTTAGGAATTGTATTCAATGCGGTTCTCGCACTGAAACGAATGATATATATTCGATTGTAGAATAGGAAATTTCGTTTTCAGAACACAACAAAATAACACAGTACCTAGCTAAGCTTGCCAGATGTACGTCTGCTAATTGGATTATTTGAGTCTAGGATGAAATATGTGCAAAGCTGGTGAAAAATACTTGGTCAAATTAATATTTATTACAGCATTAGCCATTTCAGAAGGTAGAATCTCTATTTTGAATAAAACAGTACAGCCTTTGGTTAGAAATATGAACTACTTTAATAAAAAAAAATACATGACTGTATACAGGGTGTCCAGAAACTAATGGGACCCAGCGTGAACATAGCTTCCTATGATCAAATAGAACTGATTTAGACAAATTTAGCTTAGTCCAAAAGTGCTTCATTTAGAAGCTATAGGGCTTCAAAAAAAAATTGTTTTCTTGTTATGGGCATAATTAAGAAACTAAACGTCCAATCATGTTGAAATTTGGTACAGCTATGATTTAAATAAGTACAAGCATTGCGATGGAGTCAGTACTGCTGCATATCGTAGGAGGTGCTCTTTACAGTTTTTTTGTAACTCATTTTTATCGTATCTTTTTTGTTAGTCCTGTTCTGATACGCTTGACGGAAAATCATGATGAAGAATTTAATTTTGCGTAGAAAAGCTATCCATGTAACTGTACCTTCTTTCTACAGCTCCTCCATTAAATATTTCATGTCATTTTTGAATATCGCTTCACAATAAATATAGCTGGATATTGTTTATCAACGCTTGGAATATATCATTATTACTTCATCATGATTATTAGCAACGGTAAGTACTTGAACAACATCGTCTGTCTCCAATCGGAAAATAATTTGCATTACATGAAATTAATTCATTTTGTCTTACCTCTTGTTCAGAAACTTCATTATTCAATGATTCATTATTAAATCTACTCTACAAATAGGAAACGTTTTCACAAGGATGCGATTACAAAATTTATAGAATATAGAAAGTCGGAATCTATAAAAAGACCACATACAAACAAATGTTTATAATTAAAATTTGGAAAAATACTACAAGCTTTCCATATTTGCACTCTGCAAGATGAATAGATTTCCGTTATGCAATATGAAACTTTACGGTTTGATGAATTTTACACAGACGATATGAACTTCTACCCGATGGATATTTGCAAGAGCATAACTTATCAATAATAGATCATATATAAATTTTATTCAAAATCATAATAAATATAACAGACCTGTTCTTTGTATATATCTGGTATTCTGTACCTCATATAATATAATCTTTAGATCGCATCTGGTGGCAAGTCTTCGTTACATTTAGTCTGTACCTACAATAATTGTAAATAAAATAACTAAAATACCTACATCCACAAAATAGAATGATTAGAATGTGGTTTCTAGAAACGGCTCTGTATATTCTATTTTGTGACGATCATTTAAAAATCATTTTAACTGGATGTTCTGATTCTGAACGAGTATTTATTCTAGGTATATAAAAAATAATATAATATAATCATCATGTAGAAAATACTGCAAGCATTTATTATAAATTAATTTACACTTTCTTTGTACAAATGTGACTAAAAGTAAATTTGCAATAATTTTAATTAAATTCATTAGTATATTTACCCCTGCATTTATAAGGACAATAAATCTTTACTTATCATTTTCCTTTTTTATTATTATAATCATCAAATAACCAAGAAGTCAATTCGTTAAAAGTAAACAATGACAGTGTGGAAAAATTACGAAATTAGTAATAAACCTAAAAACACCAGATTTAGTAAATTTTACCAGTGAGGAAAAACTAATAACAAACTAAAAGTTACTTCCTTTTCCTTACGCCTTTCTTCATGTGTCGGGAAAAGCTCCATCCCCACCACCCCACTTTGCTGCTGCGAATCTGGCTGGACCACTTGCATACCCATGATGTTACTAGTCTGCCTACAATATGTATATCAAATTAATCTATAGGCTTTCACCTTTCATTCAATATAAGTTGATCTAGGTTTAAATTTCTTTTTCTCTATGTACTGAGTGATAACAATTGTCAACGTCATGCAATTTTATGAAATTTTATTTTATACTTGATGAAAAAATTATTAAATTATTATTTTTATGCTATATGTAATTTTATTTATTATTACTAAATTTACATCCAGGATATCCATATTAATAGTTCATTATAATTTTTTTTTAATCTACACTAATAATTATTAATTTTATTCAACTTTAAGTTCGGTCAGGTATTCTTTCATGTGATTTTCTACATGCATATTTCAAATTGTTACAATATATAATCATATAAAAAACCAAATCAAATAAAAAAATATATAAGAAAAATTAAATCATTCAGGACATTCGGATTTAAACTTGAACGAATTTTGGTGAACTACGTTCCAACCGTCGAGAAGGCCCTCTCCTATTATACACTTGTAGATGAAATTTTTATATAATACCGTTTCATTGGTTAAAGTAGAAAATAACAAAACTTTACCTTAAATAAAGCCGAAGACGTATGCGGGAGAGGGGGCGGCATGTTATTATTAAGCGACCGCATTTGCGCCTAGGAATGACTTACGTTGGTAGGCCCTAACCACCATTTGGTGCAGGAATGAGGGAAACCTGGAAAAACTCATTAATTAGAGGGGTAGTCAAATGTCAGCCGATATCAATCTGTCACAATGACTCACGCTAACATTCTTCCACCCTATCTTACTCGCAGAGAAGGTGCCAATCCTCTCCATCAATATAGCTGATCTATCTGCAGAGGGGATTGAACCCACAGCGGTCTAGTCACATCGATTCAAGTACTGACGCCGTAAACCGCGCACTACTGACCGACCCAAACATTTAGATTTTTAATATTCTGCATTAAGGACGCCACATTTTGTATCGTCTAGTCAGATCTGTATAGAAAACGAGTAAAATAGAAAGTTTTGTTCTAAGAGATCCTGATATTTGCTCTATAGAAATTTGCTGTACATTGTTTCCAGTCATAACGCTACTTAGTACTTACCTAACCTTTCCTATTATTAAAAGTAACTTTGGAACTAATAATTACTCCTGAACATTGTCAAGGATAAACAATAGCTTCAATTTTGAAACTATCACGATTAAAGAAGCAGCGATTAAGGAACAGAGAGAGAACGTAGACGAACAAGAAGCCTCGTCCGGAAATTGTATTATTCATGTAATTAGAATTGCTGTTGTGTGTTGATTGTTCAATTTTCCCATACGTGAAGTTAGAGCGACTATTAGGAGCTATTGAATTGTGGATAAAAACTATAATGGGTTTGTTTTTTGAGTAAATTGGATGTCAATTGAAAGCAAATAAATTTGTTTTTATAAAGCGATGTTTACTACAAACATTTGGCCAAATAAACAACGTTGTTTGTTTTTATGGCTTCTGAAGGTTCCGTGATGCTTAAAAGATGAGTGACACATTTTTACTCTACTAGTTAAAAGTGGTGTAATTATCTGAAATGTGACTCAAATAATATTTATTTTCAATCATTACTATTTCATACATTTACTAAATTATAATAATTTTTAACGTTAGAAATGTTTAACACATGGGTAGTAAAACGCTAGATATACTGGGTGTTTCTTAACAACAAGCTAATATATCAGGGTGTGATTTCTTTGGTCATTTTATAAAGAAAAGGCCATATGAACATAGTCGACAAAGGTTTAAATTATTTGCTACAGGATGTAAAATTTTATATTTTTAATCGATATTTTTTAAGTCTGATTAAACAGACATTTTAATAATAAATGGATTGACCGGTTAGGTCCTACATTGTGGCCAAAACAATCTCCTGATCCCTTTAATTTTTTAATGGGAATATTTGAAGCAAATAGTATATTTACATAATTGAATGCATAACATATATTGTTTTAAAAGAAAAAATGTACCACATAAATTAAAAAACATTTTATTTGATTTTCGAAGAATTTAGGAAAAATATTAGAAACATTTATAGCACCTTAAGTATAACATGTAGAGCTTCAGTATGAAGTATTACTTAATAATTTGGTTTGTGTTCATTCATAAGAAAACAATAATACAAATTTTGATTTACAATCCTCAAAGTTCATATCTGAGTTATTTTGATATTAGAAACAGCTTTTTAAGTTTTAATTTTTTCTTAAAGTGGCGCTTTACTCTTGACATAATACTACATTTTCTTATATTTTAAATATCCTGTATTTTTCAACGCTAACAATTGCTATATACACTCCCAACACAAGCGAAACTTTTTTGAAAGAAAAACTTTTTTCGAATAAATGTGAAAAAAAGGTCGCAGGAGGTTATAGTAAGTTATTAGTCGGTCAGTGGTCGAGCGGTTTAAGGTGTCAGTACTTGAATCGATGTGGCCAGACAGTTGTGGGATCGAATCCCACGACCGGTATATCAACTATATTCCTGGAAGGGATTGGTACCGTCTCTGCGCGTATGGTAGGTCGGCTTGAGTCATGTGAGAAATTGATTCCGGTTGACGTTTGACCACCCCCATAATTAATGAGGATTTTCTCGTTTCTGAGCTCAAATACGGCCTGCTTAATGATAACATTCCACCCCTTCTCCCGCACAAGTCTCCCACTTTTGGGCGTATTCTCAAAATAATAAACGCCCTAATCTTAAAAAGTAAGTGATATCGAGTGATATAAGTGGTATCGTGTATGAAGAGATTAGGGGATTTTAAAGGGATTATATTATGAAGCAATGCGGTTGCGGAATGTCTGTGAGTAGTGTATAATGCAATATTATAGAAGAAAAGTATGGAATAAATTTATTTTTTCTAAAACAACGAAGTTTCATGAAATTTCCTCGGACACGTCGATTTTGCTTTTAAAAAGACTCTTTTTTCTATACCAATGCATTTTTGACGTTTATTTGTTTTCGTGTGATGACGTCATCGGATAATTTTTTAAATAGAACCCTCATATTTTTTCATCGGATTCTTGTAGAACTTAACTTGATGAATTCAAAAATGTATAATTTCAACATTTTATTCTTTCAACTTTCCGGGAAAAAAAGATAATAATAATAATTTTATAATAATAATAATTTGTTGTTGTTAAATTTTTTCAAAGTAAAGAGTTCTATTTTTTTAACTGCCAGAAACAGTTTCTGAGCTAACTTGATTTAATTTGTTGTTTTTGCCATCAAAAGATGTAATATTCTAACATACAATCTAATAAAACAAAATAATAAATTAGGGGAGTCAAATACGATTGAGGCAGCCAAAATTTAATTATTAATTAATTAATTAGTTACTTATTGTTAAATTATTTTAAAAATAAAGAGTCCTTATTTTGTTATAGTGCCGATGAATTCACTATATCCATTTTACTCTCAACCAGCCCATCACAGACACAAATGGGAATATTCACATTTTTTTCAAGCCGATTTTATTGGATCGGTTATTATTTCTTTTCTCGCAAAGTTGAAGGAATAAAGTGTGGAAATTATACCATTTTTGAGTTCAGCAAGTTAAGCTCTACAAGAATCCGTAAAAAAAATATAGGGGTTCTATTTAAAATATCTGATGACGTCATCACGCGAAAACAAATGAACGTCGGAAATGCGTTGGTATAGAAAAAGGAGTCTTTTTAAAAAGCAAAATCGACATATCCGAGGAAATTTCATGAAACTTTGTTGTTTTAGAAATAATGAATTTATTCCATACTTTTCTTTCACACTGTATATTGCACAATATTACCAAAGAAGAACATATAACTGCGAAATGGAAAATAGTATGAACTCGCGGAAAGAAGAGATAGAGATTGAGATATAAAATTTCTATATTTAATATTTACAAATATTAGAAGGTAGAAGGCTGAATGGAAAAATATATTTTATATACCTATAGATTATATAAACCCTGCCGTAACATATATAAATAAAGGCCATATATAATGTTTGAATCATGTTAAAATGTTTGTGTGGATAGTTCTTAGTATTTTTAATAAATTTTTTTGTTTACTTTGGTTTTTGGAACTTTGTTATTTTTATTTTAGTTAAATAATTCCGAGTTGTGACTCTCTTTCACATAAGTTTTTCAACATGAGTTTAGGTAATAAAATGTGTTAAGTATTTTATAATTATTTATTTATGTGGGTCATGGGCTGCAATATATATATATATATATTTTGTTTGCTTAATTTAATTTAGATGTAGATAATCGTAGTTATTTCATTTAATATTCACCGCGGCAAGTAAGCCACTGACCGGCGGAAGAATATAGTTTTTCCCAAAAACCAACATATAGCGATATATAGAAAGAACGAGAGCTCTCGAACACGCGTGTGTCTCCAAGTTTTCCCTGCCTGCATCCCTGGTCAGGGTAAGGCGAACTATTTTTTTTTTTTTTGGTAGTTTATGCATATTTTGATTCTTAGTAGAATTTGTCACCACAATTATTATTAGTATAGTAAAAACCACAGTCCATTGTCTCACACACAAAATGAAATACATTTCTAATAAACTAAATTATTTTATTAAAGTAGACTAAAATAATACAATTTTAAAGATTATTATAAAAATATTTATAATACTGCGCAAAATATTACGGTTTATTGTATGAAATGGGAACAAAAAAGGTACTTAGCTTATGAGAATGACTGGTCTATTTAAAGATGTGACAGTTTTTCATATAAAGAAACTAGTTTCTTATTGATATTATTTCGACTTGTGACACTCTTTTCCAAAATTTGCTCATCTCATCTCATTAAACGTCACAGCACGACTAATTGTGAGTTTTGTCTAAAGCACAAAACCAATGTTGGAGATGTGACATTTCAACGCAGCGCCATTCGACGATTATTAAGCAAAGTTCGCTTGTAACTTTTTACACATAAAAATATGCAATATTTGGAGTTGATACAACACTAAATTTTGAAAAATGAAAATTTTAAGTTAAGACTGTCTTGTTCCAAACTGACGAAGTGTCAACCCGTGAGGGTGAAGGTAGGTGTAAGTGGGTGACAGCAGGCCATTGCCATCTAAATGGACGGCATTCTACGAGTGACTATAAACTATTCAAATGCTAGATTCACTCATCGTCAACCTATTTTAATTTGAACTGTTCTCGAGAACAGTTTATCCACCATAAATTAATATAGACAGATTATCCACCATAAATTAATAAAATGTAATTCTTCAAAAATTGCCGATATTATTTACACAAGCTAATAGGTACGCTTTTCCATTAGCTATTTGGGCTGCAGCAACAATACGCTGTTACAGATCGACAATACCCTGTATGTTAGACTGTTTTTATTGGGGTATGAAAAAGTGCCGTCGTACAGATTATAACACCGACACCGCCCATAGGCAAAACAGCGATCGCAGTAATTGCATTTAAGGTTTACTGTCGGGAAAGTGCTTGTAAGTGGGTTATAGGTAACATCATCTCGCGGTAAATAGCACCTCTGGCCACGGTATATTGGCGAAATTGCGACGGTATCTCTCTATTGCACTTCCCTTATATTGCATTAGGTAATTTCTGGCTTCGGCATCATGCGCCAGCCACATGGCGTACTCTATAAGCAGGGCATTGATCTGGGGAGAGAAACATTTAATCCTGCGGCCGCTGGCGAGACAGCTCTAAAACCTGCAGCTACGAAGAAGGGTATATAAAATTCCAAATTTCTTATACATGATAAAAACTTGCTTTAGTTTTAAATAAATGGAATATATTTAAGATACAATTCTGGTAATATTTCCAATCTCATTTAAGCAAATGATAAAATATCAGCTATTGAAGTCAGCTGCATTTACTGGTATTTACAGGTTGTCCTTAATATGAGTGCTAATATACAGGGTGATTCAGGTTTAATCTTCAGGAATCGATAGAACAGGTTAAAATAATGTTCATTTGTGATATAAACTTATTTCCTAAAATGCATCGTTTCCGAGAAAGAGGGCGTTGAAGTAGAAATTTTGTTCTCGTTTTTCCCTCATAACTTTCGAACCACTTACCCGATTTAAGTGAAATTCGGAACACAAACACTCCTTATGATCTTACATAAGCTTCTTAAGTTTGAGCTACCTACCTTCTTAGAAGTGTATTTTGTATGCTACCCTCTTCTTACTTTATTTCAAAACTACAAAAAAAAATATTCCAATAAAGCATCTACACACCACTTTGATCTGATTAATTTCGAAACTTTTTCATCTCCTGTTTTTTTCGACGTTTGGTCTTGTTTCTGAGATATTCAAAGAAATTGGTAACAGTGTAGCGCACCAGTCGCGTAAATTTCATTTAACGTTATATATATTCTCTATCAGGCAGTACTAAAATGTTGCCCTCTTACATAGGAAAGTGTTCGAGTAAATGCCGATTGAATGTTAGAAAACGTAAATAAATTAAAATAAAGCAAAAATGTTATCAAGTTTAGTTTTTCGAATTCCATAGTTCTTTTATGGATCACGTAGGTGAAAATCTTTGCAAAGTGTCATTGTCACATCGACTTTCTAATAAGTATTGTAAGCGACATAGAAATTATTATTCAATTTAAAGTATTATGGCACATTTAACTGTTATTCAAAGAATTGAAATTTTAATTCTTATCGGATGCGGGAATATGACTAGAACTCAGCAGGAAGTTTGCGATTTATTTAATGAAAAATATCCAGATCGCCCTATCAGCCAATCAACAGTCAGTAAGGTAGTCTAAATTTAGAGAAACTGGCAATGTTGTAAATATTCCAAAACCTGGAAGCATTAATGAAAATCAGAAACAGAACATTTTGATAAGTATGGTGGATAATCCTCATAATTCTTCACGATTGGTTGCAATGACACTAGTCAGAGCACAGTGCTACGTATCTTGAAGAAGGAAAACTATCACCCCTACAAAATTAAACTTATGCAGGAACTCAATGAAGATGATACCGATCGCCGCTTACACTTTTGCAAAATTCTAATGGATTTATGTCAAGGAAATAGCAATTTATACCGGCAAATACTATTTTCAGATGAGGCCACATTTTGTCTGAATGGTACAGTAAACCGTCAAACTTGCAGATATTGGAGTCGGGAAAATCCTCATTGGATGGCAGAGGCACATACCCAACACCCACAGAAAATAAATGTGTGGGCTGGAATAGTTGACGACAGAATAGTAGGGCCTTTCTTCTTTGAAGGAACCCTTACAGAACAAAGATATTTAGAGTTTCTAGAAAATGACCTTGTTCTAGCCTTTGCAGTAATTTTTCCTATCGATAATGACCCTGACATTCCTGACGGTACCATATGGTTTCAGCAAGACGGTGCACCTCCGCACTATGCGCGCCCGGTACGAAATTTTTTGGACAACTGTTTTCCTGGGAGGTGGATCGGCAGACGCGGACCGATAGAATGGCCTGCAAGATCGCCAGATCTTACACCTCTTGACTATTTTTATGGGGATACTTGAAGTCAAAAGTGTACATTAATAAACCACGTAATTTAGAAGAACTTCAAAATCGCATTCAGGACGAAATACGCAGAGTTACCCCAGAAATCATTCATAATGTGCAAGAAGAATTTCTTCACAGACTTGCGTATTGTCAAGAAGTTGGTGGATGGCAATTCGAACATGTAATTTAAGTATAAAATTTAATCAATTGTATTTTATTTTACATACCTCAGAATTGTTACTTTTTTATGGATAAAATTTACGTTTTCTAACATTCAATCGTCATTTACTCGAAAACTTTCCTATGTAAGATTTTAGTACTGTCTGATAGAGAATTAAACGATCTTTCAGAATCAAGGAAAAAATATGGTGTTGTCATTTAAAAAAAATCGATGACGTCATTACTCGAAAACAAATGTCATTTGAAAATCGCATTTTACGCTAAAATATGTATTTTTTAAGTTAAAAATCGACCTGTTCGAGGATTTTTCCCAAAAAATAATTGTTTCGTTTTTATTGAATTTATTCCATACGTTTGGTGCATACTGTATAACCTGCCTTGGTAATATAATGGATTTGGAATGTAATACTGTATTTCGGAATTTCAAACTAAAGTACAATTAAGGCTAAGCAAAAATTATTTGAACGTAATTCGTATGTAATTTGTAAACAATAGAAGCTTTCTTAAAAATCCTGCAATATTGAATGGAAGAATAAAGATGTTTTTCTACGTTCATGCAAAAAACAAAACTTCATTGAACTATAGGTATTTAGTGGAAAAAATAGTTCTTTATTGCACTAGTACAATAAAATTTGTATTGCACTTATCTGTCATCCTACTGTAACGTTTTGTGATCATGACAAACTTAAAGTTTTAAATCGACGTTATTCCTGTGAAACTGTATTACGTTTTAAGCATATTTTATATTATTTTCAACCAAACCATTTTTTTATTTTTGCATGAATGTAGAAAATATATTGTATGTAACTCGTACAAAAAGGGTTTACTGCACGCAATGTGAAATTGTACTACTTTTTGTACTTGTTGCATAAAAAAACTATTCTTATCTCAATTTATTTCTGCCGTAGAATACTCTCTTTCTGGATTGGCAATTTAAATATTAATTTAAAATAACGCGCAAGCTAAGGTTTATATTACACTTAACACAAGATATAAGTCTCACAGACTTTTTGTAAAGCATGATATACCTACTCGACGTCTTAACGTGTCTTTGCTTCTAAGTGAATACAACTATCACCGTCCAGACATAATTAGAAGCTACAGCGCCATTTTCAGACACTTCAAGAGAGTCTGAAATGATGCTCCACCATGAATTTAAATTATACCAACTAAGACTCCAGGCCCTCCCGCTGAAATGAACGAGTGAAGAGAACATTAAATATTCTGTAATTCATATTACTTTAAACTTGAATTTTCTCATCTTGCAAAGAGACTTGATATAAGCAAAAAATTAATTTCGTTTACAACGCCCATATTGCAACTCGTACATTAAATTCTGTGATTAAAATTTTTAATGGGGAAAATGCATGATTTTAGCAAATGCATGAAGAAGAAAGAATATATTATTTTAATCGAAATGGCGTTTGTCCTAAAAAATATCATGAAAAAAATGAGCCTAAAAACGGTATTTAAAAATTTAATCCTCCAGAAAACGGTCGCCGCCATGCGAAGACTTGTGACGCTAGACGACGTTCACACGTATACACTTAATACAACATTGGGCTTTATATCTATGATTTTAATGTTCGTACAACGCAATACATACGTTTAGAATAGTTAATTTGTCATTTGTATTATTAGGTGTTATTATGTTAAATAGACATTGGTATTCAATAAAGTTGCAAAATAGACTCACCGGGCAAATGGAAGAATTATTGCCTTACATGATTATGTAAGAATACTGCATACAGCGCTTAATAATCATATATTTCATCGTGCCAAAAAGTAAAAAGAAAAATGTGGTGTAGGTCGATGAAGCGCGACGAAAGGAAAACGTAAAGCTCTTCGGCACTGCAGTATTGTTTTCTATGAAGATCATTTTAAAGTAAGTTTAATTGGAAATAATGAGTAAGTAGGTTTAAGTTCATCGAAAAAATTAAAATATAGGAATCATCATCTTATTAAACCTTTCTATTAAGCTTTCAGAATGTATACAGGGCGTTTAGAAAATCAATGGTAAAGCAAACTTACATATTTTTTTAATTTATTATATTCAACTCTTTTAAAAAATATTTAAGGAGAAATGTAATCAGTAGTAATAGCAGCAATAAAAAATAATAAATTAATTTAAAAAAATTAATAAATGTTAAATATCATCAGGTTTAATCACATCACGGCTAATAATTAAGATAATATTAAAAATGGAAAATAGACACCTGCTTGCTTTGACTTTCCGCATTTTTTGCACTAATTAATCACCAATTTATCTTATACAAAATATAACATATCAGTGGAGTACGGGGTTTGACACATGCACACTTGATAAATAATTCTGCTACAGAGATCTCCTGATTGACTTTACTCGAAAACGATCCATTATTAACAAATTTACTCTTTTGCACCCTTTTGTAAAAAATAAAATGTTGCATAATATAACAAGACTTAGAATCGAAGAAACCCGACTTAAAAGAAGTTGACAAACAAATACCAACGTGTTTTATTTGCTTTTTCTGTTGACGCAGGAATTTAGATTAGGACTAAAGTACAGTCGTCCAACTAAGTTGTATTATTTATTCGGTATCTATTGGACTTTCATTATTATAATCCTTATTTTCGGATAAGTTCTGAATCACAACGTATATTTGATGTATAGGAACGAAAACTATTTAATTTAAAAAACTATTTCCTTAGTTAGGAAAAATTGGATGTGTACAATTCCAATTGTACCGAAATGGAAAACGACCTCACAGTTATTTTTGTGGAGATGTACCTAACTAATTCCGATCGATTCATTTTAGACAATACCAGCGTATTTGCATATATAAAAATTGTGTGCAGCAACTAGATATCTATAAATATAATAATATTCATTTTCAAAATCATGATTAAGTATTACAAGAATAATAAATATAGTGACAGTTTTTTTAAGTTTTCATTAATTATCGAAGAAGAATTAGTTACTTAGTTAAATCAGATACTTGTGGTTGTGATAATATTTCTCGAACAATGTTACAGTATTCTTTATCTGTTTTAAGTCCCTATATAGCCCAAATTGTAAATTGTTGTCTATTGAAAGGTTATTTTCCTGAGTCCTGGAAAGAAGCTGTTATTAGTCCTGTGTCCAAAGTAACTATACTTTCTGTCTAAGACTTACGTCCCATTAGTTTGTTACCCATCTTATCGAAGATATTAGTAAAAATTGTTTACAAGCAAGTAAACGCCTATTTCTGTAGCAATAATATTCTACCTGTACGTCAATCTGGCTCTCGTTCAGCGCATAGCACAACAACGTCCCATTTATATATGTTTGACAGTATCATTAGATCTATTGATCGAAAATTGGCAACAATTCTAGTGTCATTCGACTTCTCGAAGGCGTTTGATACTATTGACCATGACCTTATGAGAGCTAAGCAATTTTTTTATGGTTTTGACGACATATCGGTTTCCTTTTTTAATAGTTATTTGACTGCCAGATAGTTAAAATCGGCAATAGTATATCTGATCTGAGATCCATTTGTTCTGGAGTTCCTCAAAGGTCCATATTTGGTCCATTACTATTTCTTGTACATACGGCTGAAATTTTCCATAGTTTAAAATTTTATGTAGTTTTGACAGTTCTGAAGTACATGATGTTTCAAATAGACTAAATGAAGATCTCGATATTTTTGAGGGGGATGAAATAAAATATGAATTTGATGCTTATTAACATTTTTATTAATTAATATTACAATATTTTAATATTAAATGTTTGTAAATAAAATTCATGCATTGGTGTGTCTAGAAAATGTTTAAATATGTGCATCTTTGGTGGACCAGCGACGAGTACCTACTTCTTGGTATGTATCTATCTATATATAACCATCATGTATGAATATGTTGCCTTAAGTATCTAAAAAAATAAAGGTACACAATTTTATTGGTCAGGTTAAAGGGGCAGCAATTATATTTTATTATTTAGGCAAAGGTGTCAAAACTGTTAGTTTTGACATTTTCTTTCTCCCTCTATCTTCTTTATTTAATAGGAAATATAGAGGTTGGATTTGTACTGTATTGTAATAATTACTTGTATATCAAGGCCGTTAAAATATAAGAGCCTTAGCGTGAAGTAAATATGTCTTTACACGCTTAGGGTATTAAACGTATTATAACGCACGAGGTTTATACACGACCGGTATTTAGAACACTTATAAATTTGCTAGACATCATAGTATGTATTTGTGGAAATGTCTCAATAATTAAAATTCAGTCGTTTTTATTGGAGTCGAATTAGTAGTTGTGACGGATGCTTAGTAATAATATCAACAAACACGGTTTTCCTGTACGTCATAATTAGTATGTGAAAAACCTCTAGCAAAGTGATAGATTTTTCCATTGTCTAATATGGATTTCAATAGTGGTAGAAGTACAGAAGTAATTCCGAGTACATCTCCTGAAATGAAGCCTGTTGCTGCGAAAATAAAAAAAAATACAGCAAAATTTATGATGATTTTGTTAAATGGTGTTTAAAATCGTAAATCACTGCATTGAAAATGTGCTCTTAGCATATTTTTTCTCAAAATATGGGAATTGGAAACTAAAACCATCCTCTTTGTGGTTGTATTATTCTATGTTAAAGGCAACGGTAATTTTACATTTTTTAAAAAGAAAATGGATGGTTACAAACCGATGAAGTCAAGAATATTGACTAGAAAGGAAATTAACACTTTTCTGAGAAATGCCCCCGATGAAATATTTTTAATAATCAAGGTAAGTTGTCATTTTCAAATGTAAACTAAAATCTACCTACATTATTTTTTTAATTAGGTGGCACGATTTAGATAAAAATTTGCAGTAACTATAAAACAACTCAAGACTGAAATATAGCACATATTTAGTATAATTGATAGTTAAAATAAAGTCACCAAGATATTTGGACATGTATAGAAGATATGTATCTCTTCATCAACCGGATACTGAGATTAAAATTTTTTTGTATATTATAAATAAATGTTCCAAGCAAGTGGTTGGGAAAATAGCAAACTATTTTAAATTACCAAACTCAAAGAAATATACTGGGCATTACTGTGGGCGCTCTTCGACTACTTTATTAGCTGGAGCAGGTATAACTAATATTAAAGCGCCATGGTGTTCAACAAAGTAGAAATAGAAATAAACAATTATTGGCACTAATATACCTTCAACTTGTAAGTGACCTGGATCTTCTGCAAAATTTTTCTAAAATACTAGTGTTACTGAAGTTACAAAAAGTAGAAAATGGACAGGACAAATTTTGTTATAAAATTTTTATAAGTAATTCCGTTAATTATATTGTAAACATAAAAATGTAATACAAAATTATATTAGTATGATTAAATTGTAATTTATTGTTTGTAGTTCTTTATCTTTTTTCATAAAATGTGGTACATGATATTTTCATTTACTAAAACTGGAATAAATACCATTATTTAAAGAAGAGTAAATATAGTGCATTACAGTGATTAAGACCAGAGGGCATTAATTCAGTAGTAATTTAACAAATTATCTATTATAAATAATCCTATTGAACTGTATGAAAATATTTAATTAATTGAAATTAATTTATCAGTTGTTTAAGTCGTTCCTTATTACAAAACTAAAAACTGGGGTAAGATATAAATTCAATTTTCTCTTTAAAATTAGTCAGTACTCGTATTTTTCAAACTATAGAATCCGTCACAGTGCGTTAGAGATACATAGAACCACTGCGTTATGACACTAATACTTTGCAGCACTTCCTCCATATGTGTTAAAAATATATTTCTTTTTTCAAAAATTAATTTATATCATTTTTAAAAATAACTTCACTGCGAATAAATTTATTGCACAATCACGAACTGTACCTGTAGTTAAAACGTCAGAAATGGGGGGTAAAAAGTCCAACACTACTTACTCCTAAGAATGCCCTTAAGGTCATAACGGTAAATGGTCCTATCTCTAGACATAACTTCTTGTTGCACCGTATCAACATGTTAAGCATCATTTTCTGTACTTTTTCAGATTCCTCATACCAATTGCTGCTATATAAAGCCATACCTATTTCAGAGCTCTAGAAATTTTCACAGACATTATTAGAAAACACAAGGTTTTATTGATTTTATAGAAATCACACATACAACTTAAAAACAATGTTCTATTATTTACATACGCAGGAGGTTGCTAAAATAACACTATCTAGCCAAACTTATCTAAATCGAAAAACTGGTACATAAAATGGTACAAAATGTCGCAGTTAAAATTTTTATTTTAAAATTCCCAATGAATTTCTTTTTCTTTTCCCGGACGAGAGAAACATATTCATACTTAATTATGCTCTAGACACAAGAGGTCGCTACAAAATATACTTTAGGTGGACAAAAATTGGTTAAAAAAAATTCTCATTCGACGTATAAAAGCTTTAATGAAAAATGGCTTTTTAAACAGATATAATTTGATTTTCAAGACATGGTTTATATTTATTACAGTGCATATAGTTTAAATAGGTACGCCGCTACCAATTTTGCATTTTATTTATCATGATTTAATAAATATGTCGAAATATAAAATTTACAGAATACAGAGTTAGCAGTTAATAAATGAAATAATTGTTATTGTCATAGAAACTATAGCTAAAAATATTTATTAATAACATAAATTAATTGAATTCAGCTCGATACAATAAATTCTTAACATTATTCTGTTTACATTGAACCCCATTTTTATTCGTTTAATATTAAATTCTATTTTTTCATTGAATGATCTAGCATTTATAATTGCCATAATTCATTTCATGTATTTAGAGAACTACTGTAAACATTTGATTTTAAAATATTGTATGTAATTAATTTATATGTGGCATTTTTTGTTTAATTGAACATTCCTGCCACTGAAATACAAAAATATTAACAACTAAAAATGACTCTAAATTAGTCCAAATACAGATATCCATTGGAGTTAAATCTGGACTCGTACGGACAAGAAAATCTGTTGCACCTTCCTGCATAAACTCCACACTTTTCCATATTTAACAATAAATCAATAAGATGTTAAATAAATCATGTCAAAAATGTAAGTACCAACGAGCGTTCACGCACCAAATTTTTCAAATTTATTTTGAAAATAACATTTTCCTATTTTCACTGTTACAAATATTTCTAATTAAAGACAAAATTGTAAAATAGAAAGTAAATTCTACACTGCGGTAAAGTTACAGTTGTAGGTTTAAAATTTACCTATTATATTATAGTCTAGACACATTGTCAACACACTCTTAGAAAATGATTGTAAAATTTCAAAGAAATTATTTATATTTACATAATATTTGGCATATTAATTGTATATCTTTTTATCTTCTGTAATTCTACTAGTTCTCTATTAGTTCTGTAAATTTAGGAATTACCAATATTATGTATTTTTACAAATCTAGTTATGGCAAACACATTCCAACACATCTACTGCATCCCGATGAGTAATGGTCAACGACGGGCTTATTTATACAATAATTTGCGTTATAGATATTGTAGTGCAGTTGAAATTAATAAAAAAATTATATAATTTTTATTATTTTTTGATTTGCTACTAGTCCTCGAAGTTTGTGCATTAAAACATGAATCATCCTGTATATTGCACACTTTAATAATTTATGTATCAATACTACAATAACCCTTCTAACTTATATAGTAGTATGTAAGAGGGAAGAAAGGCAAACACCCAATAAATATTTTATTTTGATAATTGCTGTCCGTTTGTCGATGAGAAACACTTCTACAAGGACCAACCGATTTTTACGTACCATAGTGCAGTGTTATAGTCGCGGCAAAAATTCAGACGACTTACGTCACGGCTGACGTTACGCAATTGCTTTTATTGTCAACATAATTTTAGATGCCCCACACTCGTTAACATCTAGTTAACTGGTTACAATGGTGTAAAGACAGGATTCAGTGAAAGAACCAAGAATGGAATCAGGTGATCTTTAGTGACGAATCCCATTGCTGCCTGGGGATGCACGGTGATCGTGTAACGCTGAGAAGGCGACGTGGTGAAAGACAAAATCTACAATTTAACAGAGAATGTCATATTTATTACAAATTGGCGATAGAGTATGGGTTGCTATCACGTATGGTAGCACGTCACCACTAACTTTCATTGGAGGCAACGTGACAGTCCAATGCTATATCCAGGAAGTGATGGAGCCATATGTCATTCCATATCTTCACACCATCCATAACACCATTTTCCAGCAAGACAATGTTAGACATGTCGCCAGACAAATAACATTTTACCTTGGTCGCCAAGATCGCCGGATATGACATCTATTAAGCATGTCCGACACATGATTGGCCACAGACTGCTGCATTTACAATACCCTCTGAAGACTTTAGCAACTCTTACCCATGAAGTCCAGATAGTTTGGATTTAGAATGAGATTCCCAATAACTTATTAACAGTCTTATTAGATTGAGCCACACTATTCAACTAAATTTTGCGGTAGGTTCTTGTTAACCATTGAATAAATAAGTAGCCCTAAACCTGTATACCAAAAATTACTAAAATTATTGAAAATATAGAGAATAAGTCATTAATAATGGTACATAGCTTAAGGGCAGTGAGAATACAATAGTAAGGTTTGGTCTTTAAATAACACTACTGACAATTATTTTTTATCCATTGTCATAATCGTTATTTTAAAGTATGTTCCAGTAAATGTTTGTGTAAAATTTTAATAATATCGCCTGAATAAGCCTGGCGATTATTTAGCGATATAAGATATAAGGCTAATCTCACTTTTGACATTGTAGATATTTAATTTATATAATAATTTTTATAGTTAGATATTTGACTCAACTTAAAGGAGGCCACCTCATCTATAGTGTTAAATTTTCGAGTTTCCACTGCTTCAAAAGTGAAGTTAAATATGTATAGAGTGTTTTCATTAAACCAGGTTAGTAAATTTAGCTAGATTATTTAGCTAGAATAAAGCTTTGTCTGTGGAATTCTTCATTAGCATACTTAGATGTTTGGTATCAGAGAGCATATATATATGACTTCATTGATATGAATTGTAGGAGATTTGATTTATATTAATACCTTTCTAATACAGTAAAAAATAAGAAGATGCATATCTAGGTATTATGATTTCATAATATCAATTCATTAAATGCCTATGCGAATTATATGAGCGTAATGGTACATAGCTTAACGTCAAAATACAGCGATTGAGTCCAACATGCCTTATTCAGTTGTTGCTCCTTTTCATTCTACAAGGCTTTAAAGTTGAAGAAATGTTATCGATTTTTTGCTACATTTTAAGAACATATAGACTAATTGTATTGAAAATATGTAGTCCTGTATTCTTGAGGTGGTAATTATGAATATGCAAACAGTGTTTAGGTCACGAATAGAGGGCGCTAGTTATACTGTACTGTAGATGTAAAAATATGTATAACTTTTTCTATTTTCATTTTTGGATTTCTTATTAAGAAACTACCTTCAATTCTAAATAGAAAACTTTATAGAAATCTTAAGAATTTTGAATCCAAAGCTTTAACCTCTTGTATACAAATTTGATTATTTCTTTAAGAATCTACATTGCTTCATGCCTCATTAATTTCAGAAGACTTGTATGTTACAAAACTACAATGTTAATTTCATTCAGTTTTTTTGTTTCAACACAAATTTAATCATGTTTATGGTTAGGTATTTTCTACTGAAGTAAATACGTACATTCACCATTATTTCGTTAGCATACCAATAGTACACCAAAAGCCTTAGGAACATACTAACAGCAAAATCTCCACTATAAATGGTATTGAATAAAGTCACTTTTGTCTGAAAAAAAAAGATACACATTTTTAATTATCAGCTATTAGTTATAAGCAAACACATAAACAGAAAATTTGTTCGTTATAATTGTTTATCAAATAATTTAAAATTTTAATATGTAAATATTTTTTATCATTTTTGGATATTTCAAACTGCTACATGATCTACCAAAGGATATTTCTTAAATAAGTGTGGGAATTGAAAACAAAAAAAAAAAGGAAATAGTATCGTAGATCTTATTTTGATTCTGAAGTCACATTTCAATAAAGTCGAATGTTTCTTATGATACTTTAAAGCTGGTAGCTTACCACAAGCAATGTTAGCACTATAGAAGCCAACTGCAATGAACTGAGTAAAAAATCAAGAACCATGATATTCCTCATCGCTATGTTATATTCTGTTATATACCTGAAAAATTAAGAACCCTTTATTAAAAATTATATGGCATTATTGTCACTACTTGAAAATTACAAAATATTTCCGAATTCTTTAGTATAAATTTTGAAAAATTAATAATTGCCACCTTATGTAAATTAACTTAAAAGAATTTTTTCTTACTCAATAATTTCCTGATGTTTCAATATACATTCTCTAAGGATGATATAGCTAGCCTCTTCTTGAGTACAGTGCAGCTGCTGATTTAGCTTCATCGCATACTCTTGAAAATTAGACAGGACCAGTTTTAAAATTTTAATCTGACACAGGCCAAATATTATGAGACTGAATGTGACGATATCTGAACAAGATACAAAAGTAGTCGCCATACAAACATTTATCGATTGCCAAATGTAAGTGAGAACGTAATACTTCTGCTGATCGAAAGGAAACCAAGTGCTCAAGGGCAAAGCTTTGAAAATTACCGTCTCGTTTCTCTTGGGGTAGTATCTTACGACATCTTCCACGTACAAGGGATGAATATAGTACAGAATGTCAACTAAAAGTAAAAGTAGTTAATGCTTAAACATCTGAAGGCGGCTACTCACTACGCGGAACTTGCCAAGTACTTGCGAAGTACTTGGCAAGTAGTATTTACTATTTACGGCGACTCGCACTGACTTGGACAAGCACTTGCACTTCCCATCCAAGTCAAAGGCAGCGAGTAGATTATTTCCGAGTTTGTTTTGTCAGTGCTACATTACACAGGCTTTACTTGACGACTGTATTTGTTAGCGGCCGATTTGTGGATCTTAAATCTTGAACTGGCGTGGAAAAATGGAGTTACATTGACGTTTTTTGATATTTATCAGAAGGAATCTATCATTTGGGACCTATCACATAAGCAGCATAAAAGTAGAAATGATGTATACGTTGCCAGGAAACTAATTCAAACCGAGTTTTTCACATAATGTGATTTGAAATGTAGCATCGATGATTTGAAATGTAGCATCGATGATTTGAAATGTAGCATCGATGATTTGAAAAAGAAAAGGGACTTATAACAGCTAAAGCTAAGCTAAAGAAGTCGAATCAGAATTCTCGTGTATTTTCAAGTACTCGTCTTTATACTTATACTTCCCAAAATAAAACTGAAACTTTCAAGTAGGCACGTAGTGTGTACAATTTACTTGGACTCGGACAACTGCATGCCAAGTATATTCCAAGTCGAGTACTTAGCAAGTCCCGCGTAGTGAGTAGCCGACTTGATATCTTCTTCAAGGTTTGTAATGCTAATGAACGTCAATCTAGATAAAGATATTATTACAGGATTTGGAAATTAATATAAGTCAAAAATCAGTACAGTACAAAGTGTAATGCAGCATACAAATGGATAAATTAAAATACATAGGTGCAAGGAAAAGTGACTTAAAAACAATTTTCGTAGAAGAACGGAAAAAAATATAATAAGAGATATCGTCAAATGGCTAGAATAATAAATGATTAATTAAGAATGAATAGTTAAAGTTCATAGACCATTCATAGAAGTTGATGTAAACTGGATATAATAGGCTCTTTTTTGTTCTGCATTTGAATGATTCTAAATAGCTGTCCAGTTCAACTCTCAACTTATTGTCGCTTAATAGTTTTTATTAATAAAATTGTCTGTAGTATAAGCTTATACAACCATTGATGTGTCCTGTTAAGCTAAAAATGTTATATTGCCAACAAAATATACAAAAATTAAATTAAAAATAAGATGAGAGCATAAGGGTTATAAAGTATTCTCAACAGTTTTATTTATACCTATATACCTATACCTATATGTGGTCTGCTTACTTCCTGCTCGGTCTAAGCCTTGCGCCATTATATATATTATTTATATGTGAGCATGCATATGAAGGAACAGCCAGTTTGATTGTAGGTCATTATTTCTTTTTGAGTGGTTGAAAGTACATATTGATATCATAAAGTTGTTGTCAATACCTTATGTTAGATAGATAAACCTCATCATATCTAAATGGCCATTAATTTAGAACATTTTTCTGAATAGATTCACTGTTATCAATATAATTCTTAATAAGCATCCCAAATAAAGAATATTTTTATTTGAACCCAACAAAAACGTAATACACTATTGAGGTATTTGATAACTAATTAGCTATTAGCTATTAGTTGATTATTAGTTTACTAAGTTTTTCTTGAAGAATGTTGGCCTAACTGAAGAAATATAGGCATAAATTATAGCGTCACGGGCATATAAAAGTTGCTCAAATTAATATATCGCTAAGTCGTTAATAAATCAAACAACTAACGCACCCAATCTCTGAGGAACCTTGGATGTAGTTCATATATGTTGGAGTTAACCATTGAATGTAATCTATTCAGTTATAGAAATAGGATTGAAAAAATGAATAATTCGTCATTTAAATCAAATAAGTTAAGTATATGTATTATAATAAGTAATTGAGGGTATATTTTGTCAAATGTTGAATGGATCTGTAGGATATGAAGCCGTGTTGACTGAAAGCAATTATATTTCGGGTCCAGTCCTCCATATTACATAATTGTTTACATTGTAGTACATGCTTCTTCCACTCTCGAGCACAAGTTTCAAAGAATATTTTTTTTTTTAAAAATCAACCCTGTCCCGTTGCCTAATCTGTCATCTATCTGTCATCATTGTGTTTCTTGTGCTCCGAGCAGTCGCACGTGTTCGAATACCGTTCAGATTATCCAATCGCCAAAACGCATTTGCTATTACTTATAGCGTCTTATAGTCAAAGGAAAAAGTACCTTCTGTAAGTATATAAATATATTCACATTTATACTTGATATATACTTCTAAATAATCTTAAAAACGCATGCAGAAGCAGTCTCTTGGAAGAGGCAGCTCCTATCATACTAATAATCTTTTCAGTCTCAAAATATGGGTAAATCCAAGAGAAATAAAAGGAGCCGCAGTAGGTCATCTAGTAGTAGTGAGTTTGAAAGTAACAAGAAGTTGGCAAAGCGTCTAAAAAAACTGGAGAAGGAATTACTTAGACGCCATTCTGGTTTATCGTCTCGATCACGCAGTCGCCACGTGAGTCGACAGCGTTCTCCTTCTCGCTCTTACAGCCGTTCCCGCACCCATCGACCGCGCGCGCGGTCGATGTCAGCTGACAGCACTCGATTGGATCGAGCGCATTCTTCTGATGTGGATTTGCCACTTGGAGTGGAAAATCCCTATCCGCAAGAAACCAGAAGCGATGCCTGTAGCATTGTTTTAGAGAAAAATATGGACGCTTGCAGCGTTGCCATAAATGACATTGAAGCTGACGATCTGGTGATTCACAATGATGTGTCTTTGCCAGAAGATGTTCTGGAAATTCTAGGGGAAGATCCAGAAAAAACATCTACTAATGCGATCGCACTACACGACCAGTTAGTCGTTAGATGGAATTCTGTATTACAAAATGGTCTGAAAAGAGATGATCTCGTAGATATTTTAAACAAGTTCACTATACCTACCAATTTATCCAACTTAGCCCCGCCAAAATTAAATTCAGAAATTTCCGCGGCCTTACAAAAACATAATTTATCAATAGACTCTTCACAGTCTGAAGTTCAGAATCAACTAGGTAAAGGGATATGCGCTTTAGGAAAGGGCATAACCGACATTTTAAATAACATCGATAAAGTTCCTGCAGACTTTAAAAATAATGTTTTATCTAATCTGTTAGATTCTGGCAGAATCTTAACGAATCTTTTCCATCGTATTTCACATACTAGGAAAAACCTTATCATACCTCACGTAAAAAATTTGAAAGTAGTGGCAGATAAATGTATACCATCTGAATATCTGTTTGGCGCGGATTTGATGGATAAGCTAAAATCTCTAAAAACCATTGAAACTGTCAGTAAGGATCTCAAGATAACTGCTAACAGACCAAAGGTTTCGCTATATAAGGGACAAAATAGAGGAGGAGGGGGAGGAGGAGCTCAACCACGGAATTATAATCCGAACCATCCTTCCACTTCTTTCAGTCGTCCTTTAAACTCGCTCAGACCGGTTCGTCGCTCGAGGGACACGGGACCGGTCAGAAGCCAGACCTCGAGGAATTACCATTGGGAAAGCATCAAGGATTCCCAGTGGAGAAATGGAGAGAAGAGGAAACAGAGGGACTAAGTGTAAGTTTTTATGCTGGTCGCTTAAGTAAATTTTACGAACAATGGCTATCAATCACGTCTAGCACCACTGTACTGAATTGGTTGAAGGGATATTCATTACCTTTGGTTAAAGAACCCTTCCAGTTGCAACCCCTTATATCAAATAACTTTGATGCTAACGAGCAAAAAATCATTGAAACTGAAATTTTAAGCTTACTTAAAATGGGTGCCATTCAAAAATGTAACCCGACACAAAAACAATTTGTTTCCAGAATCTTCTTGGTCGATAAACCTAATGGCAAAAAACGATTTATCCTTAATTTAAAAAATTTAAATAAATACGTTTTTGCTCCACATTTTAAAATGGAGGATGCACGCACGGCAAGCAGATTGATCCAATACAAATCTTACGCTACGACTATTGACCTAAAGGACGCATATTATTTACTTCCAGTTAAAAAAGATCACCGAAAATATTTAAGGTTTTGCTATAAAACTGATTTCTATGAATTTGTTTGCTTGCCGTTCGGCTTGGCATCAGCACCTCATGCTTTTACCAAACTTCTGAAGCCCGTAGTCCAGTTCTTACGTGCCAGAGGTGTACTTTGTGTGATTTATCTTGACGATTTTTTAATTTTGGGTTTGTCAAAAGAGGAGTGTTCTAAAAACACCCTTATGGTCACTTCATTGTTAAAATTTCTTGGTTTTTTAATTAATACAGAGAAAAGTGTACTTTCTCCTAGTACAAGATATAAATACCTCGGTTTTATTTTTGATTCCACTGAAATGACAATGGAGTTGCCTCCTGATAAACGAGAAAAAATTCAAATACGGATTCTGAAAATTATCAATTGCAACAGCTGCAAAATTATAAAGTTTGCAAAACTTCTCGGTTTATTAACTTCGGCTTGTCCAGCGGTTAAGTATGGCTGGCTATATACCAAGCTTCTAGAAAGAGCTAAATATCACGCACTGCTTTCAAATAATCAAGATTATAATGCAGAAATGTATATCTCGCAGGAAATAAAAACCGATTTAAAATGGTGGCTTGCAAAAGTTCCTAATTCAAAAAATGACCTCAAAAGGGATGTTTTCAGTTTAGAAATTTTTACTGATGCCAGCTTATCCGGTTGGGGAGTTTTTTGTGAAGGAAAAACTGCATTTGGATGGTGGACAATCCTTGATACAGATAATCACATAAATTATTTGGAGCTGCAAGCAATTTTTTACGGACTGAAATGCTTTGCTAACAGATTGTCAAACTGCAACATTTTAATTCGTACAGACAACACCACGGCTCTGTCATACGTCAATAGAATGGGGAGCATTAAATTTCCAAAATTAAATGCTTTAGCTAGGGAAATTTGGCAATGGTGCGAGAACAAAAATCTTTGGATTTTCGCTTCATATATTCCTTCCAGCGATAACTGGCAGGCTGATGAAGCTTCTCGTACCTTGCAGACTCAAACAGAGTGGTCTCTTAATAGTGACTTTTTCATAAAAATAGTAGATTATTATGGTATGCCCGAAATAGATCTATTCGCTTCCCTACATAATTATAAATGTAAAAGATACATTTCCTGGCTTTTAGATCCAGAAGCTGAAAACATTGATGCATTTACAGTTCATTGGGGTGACCTAAATTTTTATGCCTTTCCCCCATTTTCACTGATTCTTCGCTCTCTGCAAAAGATAGTAATCGATCAAGCATCAGGAATTTTAGTTGTGCCATTTTGGGAATCACAACCCTGGTATCCATTGTTCTTAAAATTGATAGATAGTAATTTAATCTTTCTTGGTCCTTCTGATAATATGTTGGTTTGTCCTTTCAGCAAAAGGAAACATCCCCTCTCCAACGAACTTATCCTGGTTGCCGCGAGGCTATCAGGGAGGCGTTTCGGCGCAGTAATATCCCCGAGAACGCTATAATCACTATGGAAAATTCTTTAAGTGACAACACAATAAAACAATATAATATAACCCTTAAATGCTGGTGGGAATACTGTAACAGTGTTGGGATTTCACCATTTGAAGGGGATACAATACATATAATATCTTTTCTTCAAGATATATTTGACAAAACTCAAAATATATACGGTTCATTTAATTCGCACAGATCGGCCCTTTCCTTAATAACGTCAAAAAATTTAGGAGACGATTTGCGATTGAAACGTTTTTTAAAAGGCATTTTTAGACTTCGGCCTTCTAGACCAAAATATAATTATACGTGGGATCCGCAACTAGTTCTCACATACTTGAAAAATTCGGATGACAGCAACCTAAAAATGTTATCTCAAAAATTAGTTACTCTTATAGCTCTAGCTACAGGGCAGAGAATACAAACTATATCATTAATAACATTTCCAAATATACACTTTTTTAGTACAGGCGCAAGAATTTTTGTGCCGGACTTAGTTAAAACTTCTGGTCCTAAGTCATTACAACCTTGTTTAGATCTCCCGTATTTCGTAGACGATCCTCGGCTATGTGTAGCCTCAATTTTAAAAATATATTTAGATATGACTGGACCCTTAAGACAGCCCCAGTCAAATAAGTTGTTTCTAACCTACAGGAAGCCTTATGTTCCAGTTGGTAAGCAAACCCTCAGTCGTTGGATCAAGGAAATTCTTCAAGCAGCGGGTGTGAAGTCTGATGTTTTTAAACCTCATTCGGTTAGACACGCCTCCACGTCCGCCGCCGTAAGAAAAGGTCTTTCAATGGATGTAGTAAGAAAATCAGCAGGTTGGAGCTCGAAATCCAATACATTTGGAAAATTTTACAACAGGCCTTTAGTGAATGCCGATAGTTTTCTTAATATTGTATTAACGGATAAAGATTAGTTTAGAAAATGTTTCATTTTCATTAGGAATTTTGATTCGTTTGTTCACTTTCTTTTAATACTTACCGGTCGTAATGTTAATAGGTATATTTTAATATGTACCTTAAATATATTATGTCTTTAACCAATTTGTTTTACGGCATTCTTTCTTTGAACATCTACAATGTAAACAATTATGTAATATGGAGGACTGGACCCGAAATATAATTAACCGATCAAATGAACTTACCTGTGAAGTTCGATCGTAATTATATGAGGGTCCAGTCCGAAAATATTACATCCCTCCCCCCCATATCCCAGTCTGCCGTAAAACACATACTTTAAACAAAATGATGACAGATAGATGACAGATTAGGCAACGGGACAGGGTTGATTTTTAAAAAAAAAAATATTCTTTGAAACTTGTGCTCGAGAGTGGAAGAAGCATGTACTACAATGTAAACAATTATGTAATATTTTCGGACTGGACCCTCATATAATTACGATCGAACTTCACAGGTAAGTTCATTTGATCGGTTAATTATTTTTGTAAAATATAGTACAAAAATAGGTTATTGATACTTATAACGGATGTATATGTTTGTTGTAAGAAAGTGAATACTAATACCGGCCATTATCGACTAAAGGTCAGTGAATGTAAATTTACCTAAGCGTATTACTGATATACTGGGTGTTTCCTCTAAGACTTTCAGTGCTTATATCTCAGAAATCGTCATAGCCAGTGTGACGAAATTTAGTATACAGACACTAGATGGCGCGTAAAATCTGATGATAACATCAATTCTTATGCAGGGTGTTTCATTTTTCAGGAAATCGATTTAATTTTAGTTTTTTGGTAATTAACCCCACTAAAACTTATGTTTAAATTGAAATATACTTAATTATGAACACATTCTGATAAATAAACATCAAATTTTTTTAAAATTTATCATAAAAAACGCTTTCAAAAAGTGCCGGAATTTCATTGTCTTTTCAGCTGAACGGAGTTGTAAAGGAAGACAGCGCCGGCGCAGCGACCTCAATGCTCCAAAAGCCTCAACTTAAGTCTAAATTTTTATCGACAAGCCTCAATAGCACCATTGTACATACGTAAATTGAATTCAATACATCATTTAGCGTTATTTATGTCCAATAATAGTACAAAAAGTAAGTGTTTATTGCACGCGACGTGAAATTGTCCAACGAGACCGTCGGGCGTAATAGGACAACACGTAGAGTGCAATAAGCACTTTTTGTACGAGTTGCGTACAATATTTTTTCTACGTTCATGCAAAAACCAAAAAATGTTTTATTTAGATGACACTAATTCTAGGAAAATATGACGTCGATTTGAACGTTTATGTGTGTCACTATGACAAAACGCTGTAGTAGAATGACAGATGAATGCAATAAAAATTGTATGGCGCTAGTGCAAAAAAGAACCACTTTTTCCACTAAATGTAGTTCAATAAAGTTTTGTTTTTTGCATGAACGTAAAAAAAATATTTTATGCCATTAATATTTGACAAGTCAATGACAATTCATAGTTTTGACGTTTACCGTTTATGTGTAAATCTGGCTCAAGGCTATACACATTTTACATGACAATACAATGAAATTTCCGCACATTTTGTTAAAATTTAAAATTTTTGAATGTTTATTTATCAGAATGTGTTTACAATTATATTCAATTATATGTCAATTTAAGCATAAGTTTTAGTGGGGTTGACTACCAAAAAATCAAAATTAAATCGATTTCCTGAAAAAAAATGGAACATCCTGTATAAGAATTGATATTATCAGATTCTACGCGCCATCTAGTGTCTGTATACCAAATTTCGTCTCATTGGCTGTGATGGTTTCTGAGATATAAGAACTGAAAGTCTTAGAGGGAGCACCCGGTATGAGTACATCTTGTTTTCATTTACCTGAAAGATTAGACTTTCTTACTGTCATGAAATTGAGTTTTCAGGGTTTTGAAAAAAAGTTATTTTATATCAGATCCATATTTTTATATAGCTTGATTTTCTTTTTTTTTTTGCGGATATACGGTATACGGCTAGACGGTTATTGCATTCTGCTTCCCTATATCATAAAATTATAACTTCCAAGGAACCTACTTACCTTTACTCTAAAATAACTTATAGAGCTGATCTGCACAATATAAACATAAGGTTTAAAGGTAGGCTGACACCACCTAAACATAGAACTCAACAATTTAAATGTTCCTTTTCTTATCAAATAACTAAAATCTACTTCTCCCTCCCCCTCATTCTCAGTTACTCGTTTTAAGTCTAAATTTAAACACGATTTCTTTTACAGGCAATAAAATAGTCACTCTTTTTGTAGTTACCTTTGATTATGTATCCTCGATCTACTCTATGTACCTTATTTAATTCATGTTTAATTCACATTGATTAATTTGCTGTCATTATTGTAGTTGTAATGTCATTTTATAAATATTGGCTTAAGATGAAAAACAGGGAATTTTCCCTTGTTGGAGGTTCATCCCATCTTCGGTCATTTCTCGAACTAATATCTATATTTTTTTGTTGTTATATATATTTTTTGTAACTATTGTGTAAAGAAATAAAGACCCATCAATATTATTATAGTATACCATTTCGGACAAGTAATTCTTCTTTTTTGTTTGAACAAATGTGAACAAATTATCTTTGTCAGAGAAAGAATCAATCAATCAATCACTAAATTAACATCCACATAGGAACAAGAAATTAACAATTTAAGAAAGCTTTATAATAATAGACGACATTTATAAATTATAAATGATACATCAAACTGATATGCTCTATTATGAAAATATGACTCACCTACATAGATAGTGATAAGAAATATTTTGATACAAATTTCGTTTTGCGTCACGTGCCAGTTATATTCTTCAATGATCCTATCATTTCCACTGTTTAACATCTTTCTCTCCAACTTGAACACTTTTTGAAATATATTCTTAACCCTGTCCGTTCCGATGACCTTGACTCTCAATGCGGTTATAGAAGTCAGCAGAGTTACGGTAAGATTGGCTACGATTTCTGCTACATCCAAAATCTCATCAGTGATAATAATGAAAAACTTTATTGTAGAGGTGATGAGGTACATTAGGTAATAGCAGAACATGCATTTGGAGTAAACGTTGTATATCTTTCTTAAAGTTGGGTTGTTTTCAAATATAAATGGCCACACTCCTACCATCGCGCTTAGATACATTGTTATTTTGAGGTGTTTGTTTTCCGGAAAGATCTATAACAATTAAAAATTGGAATATAGTTGTCATCTACGTTGTTGTTGATTTTTGAATGATGTTATTTTGTTATATGATTTCTTCTAGCTTTCTTCGTCATGATGGTAAAATTTTAGGAAAAATACATAACACCGGCGCACAAAATAAATGGTCTGTACTTTTGTCCAGAGCCACATATCTTTATGTATTTTGACACACTGATCTAAATCTGAAGACCGTCAAAATTGAGTAAATCGCAAAAAATAGCGAAACATCGCAAAGAATTACTTTAGTGAGCGTGGCAAATTCGGAAAAATATTGGTAAGTATAAAATTTGCTTACTTAAAGTACCAGTGGCGTAGGTACTTCTGTTAAGAAAATCAGTTTGTCTCTAAACGGCTAGAAATACAATAAATGTACAGAGAAAAAGACGAAAATGCAATGGAACATATTAAAACTTATGTTGTTTGCATAATTATACAGCAAATGTTCTATTTTATATCTACCAACATGCCAAATTTGCCAAAAATATCTCAATGATTTTATTTTTCTACTCTGGAAACTCTATATCACGGAAACCACGCCCTTGATATCCTATGCTTTTATTTAACAAATTTCCTTAATTTTAGTCATAGAGAACGCCCTTAAATTTTCTGCATGTAACTAACGAACACCCTGTATATAGACTTCAATAAAAAATAATATTATATATACTCGTATATCCAATATCAAAAAAATTATTGCTTTGAATATTTAGGTATATAAGTATAAAGAAGTCTATAATATTTTACAAATTTTTCCACAAAGCAAATTTCAACACAGTATTCATGACTGATGTCATCAAAAATAAATTCCAACAGTACTGGACTTAGTTTTTAAATACATTGTTATTATAATTACAGTTTTTAATAAAGTACAATCATATTGTTTTTAGGTGAACATAATTCTATTTCAATCTTGACTTAAGATCGCCGTACTTCTCGTCGTAAAATAAAAAAAAATAAAATTCTTGATGTTTTGTTGAACAATGTTATATGAAGAAGTATGTAAGTTTAGGTTTTACAAATTTAAATAATTACGTATTTTGAAAGCTTTCTGTACCTAAAAATTTGTTGGTTAGACCGCTTTCTGTCAATATTCGTTTTACTTCGGTATCTTTAAATATTCGTTGGTAGCATGAGAACATTAAATGTCTAAAATTATTTTTTTTTATAGAAACCACTATTTCGATAATACGATGCCCTTAATAAATTATTCAATGTTAATAAATGACTGTATTGCATTAGGTTTTTAACATATCTGCAATAAATATACTCACCATTCTGTTAATAGTCGTTGCCGAAGTCACACTGACATACTAAAACAAATCTGAATAGACTCCAAGTACAACAAAGAATTGTCATGTAATTTAACTCTCTAATGATGTCCTTCTTGCAATTTTCCTCATAAAATTTTCATAAAACATCTGCCATTTTTCCCTTATTATGTAAATTGCAATCGTTTTAAAACCTTTGTAAACATTAATTTGCATCTGTTAAAATTCCCATTTGAAAAATATTTATTTCTCATAGAATCTTAACGTTTTGTGGAACTTTGGATTAAATGAAAAAAATAAATCAGGTTTCTTTTCCCTTTGGAAATAAATATTAATTTTTTACAGAAACATGAATTGGTAAAGAACAAAATATCGTTTTCAGAATAGTTTTTCTTTTAGATTGAAAAAAATATTAATTGTACAACGTGCAACAATGCCTACATCTAGTGGTCACTACCTCTCATTGCTGGGCCTATACAGGGCGTCCAGAAAGTAATGGGACCCAGCTTAAGCATAGCTTCCTGTGGTCAAATAGAACCGATTTAGACAAACTTAGCTTATTCCAAAAGTGGCTCGTTTAGAAGTTAAAGAGCTTCAAAGAAAAAAAAATGTTTTCTTATTATGGGCAAAATTAATAAACGAAATGTCCAGTCATGTTGGAATTTGGTACAGTTATGTTTTAAATAAGTACAAGCATTTCGAAGGAGTAAGTAGTGCCGCATATCGTAGAGGGCGCTCTTTACCGTTTTTTTTTGTTGTTTGTTATTTTTATCGTATCTTTTTTGTTGCTCCTACTCTGATACGCTTGACTAAAAATTAATTTTGCGTAGGACAGTTATACCTGTTCTATGTTGAAATAATGTACCGTTTTCGATAAAAACGCGTCATTTTGACGTGATAACTCGAATTAGAAAATTTATTTCTAAATATTTTATAGAGCAATCCAATGAACTGTCACCTTGCTGTCAAATCACTTTAAAAATGTCGGCTGTAGGACAAACAACTCGACATATTATAATACGCAGAAATTTGTGCTTTTGTGTAGAACTGTGTGTTTTGCTCATTATATTTTATACCTATTTCGGAATACCAAGGATAATTCAGACTATCATACTGGTTTTGTTGTGTTATGAATTGTGGGAGTAGAGGACAGCGAGATCAAGTTAGATTTCTTAGGATTCCTCCATTGAATTATAGACATAGAAATGATCTCAAAAGTGGCTTAGTGCAATAAAACGGCAAGACCTAACTCAAGAAAAAATTAAGTACAGTGTCGTTTGTTCAAATCATTTTATATCGGGTTAGTTAATAAAAAGTTATATACAACAATATAAAAGCAGATATTTTAGGTAAACCGGCTGCTTTAACAGATAACTTACATCTTGATTGTATTCCTACGTTGCATTTGGGTTATCAAATTACCACTGTAACGTTGTCAGAGACCAAGATGGGTAGATATAAATGAAAATGTAGTGTTGTGGTAATGTTTTCTGAAGTTTTAAATATCTGCAATATTTATACGTAAAAGTGATATACACCTACCTATGCAGGCCCCTCTTTTCCATTGGGCACTTTGGGCAAGTGCCCAGGGCCTTGCGATTGATGGGGCCCTCTAGTTCCTGTCAGATCAGCAACCTTTTTTTGGCGGTTTTCATATGTTGATATGTATAGAGTTTCAGAGGAAACTATTACAGAAAATTCAACATTTTTAAACAATTTAGTTCCTGTTAATGTTATAATGGCAGATAGAGGATTTTTAATTATCGAATTTGTGCAATTATTTGGAGCCAATGTAAAATTACCAGCATTCGCAAGAGGAACAACACCGTTACATCCCATAGAATTGGAAAAAAACTCGAGCAATAGCACATTGTAGAATTCACGTTGAGCATATTATAGGTACCGTTAAGAAAAAAATTTTCAATATTAAATGACGTCGGACCAATATTTTTATGAAGTACTTACACTTCTTTGAAGGCCTGTAACGAGGCACTTTTGGATTAAGCTAAGTTTGTCTAAATCGGTTCTATTTGGTCACAGGAAGCTATGTTTAAGCTGGGTCCCATTAGTTTCCGGACACCCTGTATACGCCCACAAAGCAGAAAGTGACCCATTATAAGGTGGGTACCATGACCTGTACCGCAGTAAGTGATTATGAAATTTGTTAAAGCGGAGCAGCCAGGGTTCCAGGGTTATTCGTTGGTGGCTCCATCATAGCATATTGATGAGAGCTAACAAGTTTGAAACCGGTATATATCTAGTGGCTCTGCTGACGACTAACCATGACTGTTAGGCATTAGCAGGCAGAGCAGTTGTTTACTGAAATTCCGCTTTTGCAACCTTCAATAATGTTTAAATTCCATGTGATCAAATATATATTTTTTTTATTCCAAGTTAATTAAATTTTTTAGTTATTTATTAGTTGATGTTTGAGAAACCAAAAAGGTCATTAAGAATCCTAGATCAAATGTTAATCTAGGGACACTTCAATTTGTTACTTTTTACACAGATGGAAATTGGTTTTAGTACCCTACATGAAAAAAAATTGTTAAAGCCTTTGGTCAGTTTAATATTGCATATGCCGTTTTTAAAATTTACTTACTACTATGTTTTTTTAGACGAAATAAAGAAATATACTGCACTTGCAAGGGCAAGTCTACAGGCAAATTTACTGTTTTAACGAAGAATGTTAAGAAATTCGATAACAAATGGAGTAAACTTCTGAAAAATGTATTTCACAATAAAACAGGTATTGCCATAAATTTACTATAATTTTTTGTTAATTTGTTTGCACTAAAAATTATAAAAGGTATTCTGTTTTGGAATAAATTATTCAACGAATTTAAATTTAAAAATATTCTTCAGTATTAGATTTTTGATTTATTAAAACATAAAAACTTACGACTTATTGCTATATTCATTCGTTTATAGACTACATATGAGTATATTGATGAAATAATTGTGTCTATTGTTCTTTTCACAACTCATTAAACCGTCAGTTGCATAAACATCCTTATAAGAGGTCTCTTTTAGTTCCAATAGCGAACTGTTCTAGAAGATTCAAAATAGCTGAGTATTTCATTGGTAAGAACTGAGTGACTATTTCGAACTGCACTTATGGAATTATGTTTAATGTACTCTGGTTTGGTATTAATTATCAGAATTAACTGAACTGTATTTTGGTTAAAAGAAATTAATTGTTTAGTTGAACGAGGGACAAAATGTGACTCACCCAAGACTGCCGGCTAATATCTTGAAGAACAGAATACGTGGGAAAGGAAAAGTGTAATTCAAAGGCTGATATTTGGCTGATGGGCATTCTCAACTCTCGTTGGTTTTCAGCAATAGATGTTACTACTTATGACTTAACTACTTGCACTGAACAAATTGTACTTAGGAATTAAGGGAAAACCGCTCCTCAAGTCTATTTTAAAATAGGAATTTTCTAATTAAACTAATTCGCAGTCACCTCAACTGATTTTAGGTAAACAACGACTAGTTTTGGTAATGACACAAAAACGTTCGGTAACTGATTTGCTATAAGATTTAGCAATGCAAAATATTTGGTTTTGGCCTTCTAACTGGGTTTGAATACGACGATTAAATTTTAAAAACTTAAGTATCGAATATGAATTCTTGGTACCTACTATAAAATATTTTAGTCGCCTACTGAAAAAAGTAATTATATAATAGCAACAAATCAACTAAACAATAATTTTATAAAGACTCTATTTTGGTATCCTTAGTGAAAGCCATTTTTATTGCAGAGAAAATTTTATTGTGATTTATATGGCAGAAAATGTTGATAACCAAATCCTGCCAGAAAAGTCCAAACATCTTTACGTAAAAGCATACATGATGTCTTACAAAAAACGTCGTCAATACATCAGAAAATGTCCTACCAGTATGCTTTATAGAGCACGAAGATAATAAAATGGCATCCAGTCTATGGTGTACTTTTTCAATGTTAAAGGCAGCCCTAAAATTAAAAGAAAATATTGACGTTAGAAGATATTATAAATTAATTGCATACCTAAAGCGAAAGAACACTTCTTACAGACCCAAGAAATCGCCTGTGTTTTCAGAAGAAGATATTACTATATTTCTCACTGAAGCACCTGATACCGCCTGACAGAAAAGGTAATTTGTTTAGTAAACTTCTAAAAACTCTCTAATTCCATACTCTACTGGCAATTCTTGTCATTCGGATTGCAGGCGCCTGTAAAACTGATGAACTGATGCAAAATGTTGTTGAGTGATGTGGATGTTCGAAGCGATATAATTATAATAAAAATACCTACCAGTAAGGTTCAGCCAGAAAATTTGTCGTGATCAAACCCCTGTGGATTGAGGTGGTAAAATCAAACCCCTGTTGATTGAGGTGGTAAAAAAGACCTTGGGGAAAAGGCCTACACCAGATTTACAAAGATTATTTATTGGCTTCCGAAAGTTGTTTCAAAGTTCTTGAAACTCCAACATTATGAGAATTACACCAGTCATTCCGTTCGCAGAACTTCAGCTACCATGTTGACTGAAAATGGAGGCGATATATTGCCCGTAAAGCGTCACGCTGGGAGGCTATCTTCAGGGGTAAGAATACATTGAAGCATCAATACTAATGCCACTGTTGAGTGTTATGTTTCACTCAATTCGCCCACCCCGAGTGCAATTCCAAAGACTTGCCCTGAAAACAAGCTAATAATGCTGCTGATGCCACTATTACGTCCCTCAACATTAGAGGAGCAGGTAACAATATGGCAAGTCACAATTACACAGTTAATTATTATATTCAATAAGTTCATGGTACTGATAATTATATATTCACATGTTCTGGATATTTTCTATCTACTAAAAACGTGTTTCATAACTTCCATATTCTGCGTGCTGTGGTTCTGTAATTCTATAACTGTCAAGTGTCCAAATTATTAAGTGCCATTTTCATTATTTACCTTGGTTAATAAATCAAGGTCAAATTATGGATTATTCACCCAGGTCAAAAAGATAGAAGTTCATGCGTCAAAGATAGTTCGATAATGGTGGGCCTATAGCCTAGTAGTGGAAAATTGTTTTGCTTATTGGAAATAGTACTACTAAAATTTTATTATAGACAACTGTAACAGCCTAAACAAACTCCTTTTTATATTTTGTACTGTAGAATTCTAGGACTAATATGTTTAATAGTATTTACCATTTGATTTTACTGCTAATTTAGATGTACATCGTTTTTATTTTTAAAATGACATAAATGTAAAAAAGCTCATTAACGTCACCTCTAAAGCATAATAAAGTTCCATTAAGTACACGTAAAAAAGAAACACAAAAATTGGAATCCCTTTTGGGTAAAAAAATATTTTATGATAATCCCCTTAAGTCGATGTGAAATTTTTTAAAATTTATAGTATATTTAAACACACTCAAACCTTCATTTAAGGTACATAATTATTGTTTCACTAAATCTGTGTGTTGCACACGAGCAAAGCGAGCACATCAGGTCCACAATTAAGCACTTCATTTGCCAGTCACTGCTAAAAACACCAGACATTAAGCGGATATTTTTCAGCCACACTTAATACCCAGATATATTTCAAAAGGGACTAAGTGGTTTTAGGTTAAGGTAAATAATGTGCGGTTGTTAAATGAATTTTTCTTTTTATTTGGTTAGACAAAGGCCGTCGGGACTCAGGTAGAGAGAAAAGAGACAAAGCGCTATTATCTGTATTCCGGATTTTCCGCGAAGACACCGGACCATAGAACAACAACTCAGGGAAGTCTAGGAACCAATTACAAGCCCTTGGACCCAGTTTTTCCAACAAACAATCACATATATACATGTCCAGCCTGATGGAGTGCACTCTAGACTTTGTTATCGCCAGCACCGAGAGACTTTTATTGTTGCTTGCCAACGCCGTTGTAATTCGTTTTTATTGGGTTTACGAGTGCGTTTTATATGCAACTGCATGTGACTGACGTTGTTAGAATTATACAGGGTGTTAAAAAGAGTATAAAATATTTAAAGAGATAATAGTATGAACCAGAATAAGCAGAAAAGTCTCAATAAACATGGGTCCGCAAAGTAACGGTTGCGGAGATATGGAATGTTTTATGTTTTTTAGCCCCTTTCTTTATTTTCCAAAACGTTGTGTATTTTCTTATAATAGTTGGTTAATGTTTAATGAAATAAACAGTACGTATTTGACAGTTGTTCTCAGTGCACAAGTTTTCTTTCGCTATGGCTGGTTACTCTAACTCAGAATTAACAGACATGCATTTCATGTATGGTCGTGCTAATGGGAACGCCACCGAAGCGCGACGTCTTTATGTTGACGCTTATCCAAATCGCCAAATTCCTTCACAACGCATGTTTGGAAGAATTCACCAAAGATTGGGTGACACCGGTTCCTTGAGCAAACAGTGCCATTTATCCGGAAGACCAAGGTCGGTATCCACTCCTAGAGCAGAAGAAGAAATTCTAGCACTGGTAGAGCGGAATCTAGGTACGAATGTGCGGAAAATATCAGCCGAGGTAGGAATTAGTGGTCCTCTTGTTTGGAGAATCCTTCACGAGCAACTGCTTTATCCATACCATATGCAACGAGTACAGGCTTTAAATCTAATAAATGATCATCAAGCACGTTTCATTTTTTGCCGCTGGTTTCTGCGTCATGATGCTGAAAACCCTCGTTTTCTTGCAAACATTCTTTTTACTGATGAGGCCGGGTTCACAAGAAATGGAGTGTTTAATTTTCACAATACGCATATTTGGGCCGACGAAAATCCTAATGCTCTAATAGAATCTGGACATCAGGCACGTTTTTCATTAAACATTTGGATGGGTATTGTAGGAGACAGGTTTCTAGGTCCTGTTGTTTTACTAAGATGGATTGGAAGACATTTCTTTGAATCAGAGGCAACAAATGTGGTTCCAGCTCATTTTTCCAAGGCTGTTAGAGAGATCGCCTGATCTGAACCCTCTAGATTTCTTTATTTGGGGATATTTGGAGACATTAGTGTATGGTACTTCTGTAAATAGCCTGGAAGAGCTGCAGCTACGGATTAATCAAATGTGTCAAGAAATCCAAACCAATCCACGAAGATGTCGGGACCTTTAAAAAGAGGTATGGCACGACCCCTATCCCCTATTTAAATTTAGGGGGTTGTTCTCTCCCCAGCTAGGGGGTTAAAGCTACGGGGATAAAAAAAATAATTCCCCCTTAAATCAAAAGTCGACGTGTCCGAGCGTTTTTCCAGATTTTTATTTTAACACAAAAAAATCGGGGTGGGAAGTTTCCATTGGCCCACCCTGTATATAGGACCAAAGCCAATAAAAAACTTATGAATAAAATGTTTAAAATGAATAGTTTATCTACAAATACATTTCAAAAATAAAAATACAACTGCAATAATATGCAAAACTAATTAATTAATTAAGTAAAAGCGCCTGCAACGTAATTTGTCCATTATTTGATTTTTGGATTAGTGTTCATGAAGTAAACAATTAAACTTTCCGAGAGACTGTAACGTTCGCTGATAACCTAAAAGTAATAATAGTCATAATGGTGCATATAGTTAGTACGTTTCATTTTTGTCTAGTGTTTCTTTGATGTTTGTGAGTGTACATAAACAAAAATGGAACAATTTTTAGTAACCATAACTGCGTGACATATTAATTTATGGCAAATCTAGGAAAAACTCTCTGGCTACGAGACGTTTGTGCGGTAAAAACTTCTTGTAATGAACAGAAAAGTCATTTTAAACACTTCAAAATTCTGTTACCGCTAGTCAGAGAAGAAAAATTGTTAAGTCAAATATGTTTTGTTTAGTACAACTTATTATATGGCAAAATTAAGGCACTCATATTCCGGACACCCTGTATAATTAAGGTCATAAGTGAAATGATCTACTATATTATATAAGTATTAAGCGACAAGACAAATTCCCTTGATTCTTTGTAATAGCTGTGAGTCCTGTTGAATGAAGATAGGCAAGAATTCATTAGACCAATAAGCTCCTCTTGCGGTTTCATTGGCATCTCATAGACAATTTACTTCATTGACGAACAAGCATTTCACCGCAAAGCTTTTTAAGGACCTGCAATCGGTATTGCGAAAAAAGCAATTAGCACTCTGGTCTGAAAAATAGAGTTCCTATATTATACAGGGTGTCCCATAACTTATGGGCCATAGAGCAACCGGAGGTAGTAGACATAAAATTATGTCTTTTGAGCCAAACTTGCCAAAGTAATATGTTACTATTTAAAGAATTACAGGGTGTTGAAAATTAAAATAAATTTTCAAAAAACGATGATAACTTTAAAATAGTTGAAGATATCGAATTCAAAATTGGTATAATTAGGTTCTTGCGAGCGAGAAATACGAATTTGGCATTAGTTTCAAGATATTTTCTAGAGGGCGCTTGCTACGTGCTTTGTGTTGAGTTAATTCACTAATACTTGTTTTATCTGTACAGTTAATAGAATTTGTAAATTACTATGAAAGAGCCAACATTTTTACGTAAAAATGGGACTCTCGGTCGATCTCGATATCTCAAACCGTTTTCCAGATTTTCACGATTGAATGTGTCATTGCGCATTATGTCAATGGCTGAAAAATATTTAATTTACAAGTGTGCCTTGAATGTTAACAAAATTTGTTACAGTGACAACTGTGACAACTACTTAAAACATTTTTCTGCAATATTTAAGTACAAGAATATTTTTATTTAAAGATGCCCAGGCTTAATAAATTTTCTAACCGCGATTTACGAGATATGCTCTGCGTTTATGCGCAAGAAAATTACAACAGTCGTGAAGTACTTAGAAGGTATGAAGACCTTTACCCAGCCAGAAGCGCAATCATAAGTTTGTTATAATCTTTTACTTTACACCATGATAACAAATAATATCTTTTATGAAATAAATTACTTCAGTAAAGGTTTAAGCGAAAGTAAATATATATTAGGTTATAAAGTAAAATAATTAATACATTAAAAAGTAAGTATTGGCATAATATTTTTAATAATACTAATATATTTAGTACTTCTTTACTTAAGATTTTTGTTTTTTTTTTTTTAATTTTATATTTAAGTTTACTAGTAACTAAATAAATACTCTCCCAGTTGTTTTAAAAGATGAACTTTTGGTCTGTGACAATATATTTAGAATATTTAGGAGTACTTTTGGATTAATTCTAATTAAGAAACAGAAGATAACAGTCACATAAAAATGCTAAACTAAACGCCAACGTGCATTAAATTTACAACCCCCACACACATGACGTCACATGAACATGATGTTATGGTAACTTTAAAACACATTTTTAATAAAAATAACGCCTTAAAAAATTGTTATTAGGCCAGTAGAAGTTAATTTCATAAATACTTACTAATCAATGAGTGCTTCTTAAGATAGTCTTCTTTATAATTGAAATTAGAAAGTATAAGTGTATAATTAAATTATGAAGCTATATGTAGGTATTGATAATAGTATGTTTTGATTAGTATAAGTGCAATTTGATTTTTATGCTACAGTTTTTATATGCAATTCTTTATTAGCTATTAATGATATTGTATGAAACATCTATTCTACACACTATAGATAAAATATTGTGGGTGGGTGTAATTCAATGCTAGTCGGGAGACTAATTAATACAGAACACAACAAATGTATACCTAATGAAATTGAATACAACCTCTAGCAAAGAACAAATTTTGTGCGCCATGTTAATTTCAAAAATGTTATATATTAGTATTGTGAATATTTACAAATGTCTCTAACTATTAGTTATCAGTGATGTCACCACGAATGAGTACGAAAGCACACATACTTTTTATTTTTAGAAAACTCAATATATTGAGATTATTCTCAATATCTTGACTTTTTTCTCAATATAATCAGATTATTCTCAATATCTTAACTTTTTTTTCTCAATATAATGAGAAAGAACTCAATATCTTCACTTTTTTCTCATTATAATCAAAAATGTCATTATTTTGACTTTTTTCTCAATATAATGCGAGAAATCTCAATATTTTGACTTTTTTTTTAGAAGAATATCAATATATTGACTTTTCTCTTAGTGCTGTGATAATTACATTCCACTAGCGTTTTAAGTTGTAAAAGCGTGTTTAGTCATAGGCGTTGCACGATAAAGGGGACTAGTTTTTCGAGACAAACATTTGCGATTTTTTTAGGAAATTATTTTTGTCGTATTCTTATTCACTTTTATTTGAGTTTTTCGTAGCTTATGTTTACTTATAAAGTAACTATTTTGACACTATGTTAATTTAGTCATAGGCGTCGCCCGTAGAATTGAAAAGGGGATCAATTTTTCGAAAAATTATATTAGCGATTTCTTTAGGAAATTACTTTTAACGGATTCTTTTTCAGCTTTATTAGAAACCCCTCTATACCAAATTTTGACAACCTATCTTCAGCGCTTCTTTTCTTTTCAATAAATATATGAAACATTTATGTCGCCGATTTCAGACCCCTACCTAATGTGATACATGTTATTTAGAAAGTTTCATGATAAGATAAATAAGAACAAATAGTTATGTAATAATATCGTTATAGAAAAAAATATCTAACACACTAATAAACGGAAAAATTGTTATGATCCCATTTTAAAAAATTTTGAGTGAAAGAAAAATTTCTCAAGAATGTGATACTAAGCTTAATGAAAAACAGGTAGTAACACTAAACTGTTTGTCTAACTAATAATTTTAAAATTAACAAATAAGCGAAAAAAAACTTAATTTTGTGTGATGCTCATATCTTGAATACTTTTAAAGATATTTCATTCAAATTAAGCACAAAGAGGTTTCCTTTTGAATCTCATATCGGACGCCTATGATTGAAATTCGATATTATTAGGGGTCTAAAAGTGACGACATAAATGCTTAAGGTATTTATTGAAAAGTAAATAATCGTTAACTGTAGGTTGCCTAAATTTGGTACAAACGAAGCTGAATAAGAATCCATAAAAAATAATTATCTAAAAAAATCTCAAATGTTTCTCGAAAAATTTATTCCTTTTTTAATACCACGAGCGACGCCTATGTCTAAATTAACATACTTTTACTACCTAAATCGCTAGTGGAATGTAAACAAATACATAAAAATATCACAGTACTAAGAGAAAAGTCGATATATTGAGAAAAAAGTCAATATCTTGATAATAATCTCATTATATTGAGAAAAAAGTCAAGATAAGAATAATCTCAATATATTGAATTTTCTGAAAAAAAAAATGTTTGATACCAGGGTGCTTTCGTAAATGAGAACTTGTTATGTCAGTGTCGAATTTTGGACTATTTTAAAAAATAAATAACTTAGTGAAACCTATATAATATACTTATTTTTATGAGCCGTACATTAAGGGTCAAATTTTAAGAGCAAAATTTTAGGAATTGAGAGTAAACACGCAAATCAGTAGACTCCTTCGAATTAATATAGAAAACCCCAACGGTTTTTCTTTTATAAGCTCAATATTTTTTTTCAATTATTTTTGGTATCGCCTGAAGCTAGTTAAAAAAGTGATACAGTTTTATAAAAGCAGAAAAACTGTAATTTAAAAGTAATACGATTTCGATTTCTTTTGTTCCATCAGTGACAGGAACATATGAATTCACTAACACTGACTTCATTAAGGCGTGAATATTTGAAACACAGTTGCTAACGTGCAGTCAGTGAGATTGTACCTTTTAATTATTTTTAAAAATATATATATATATATATATATATATATATATATATATATATATATATATATAAAGGTTATTAATAAAAATAATTAAAAGAAAAAAAATGTGATATATTATTTTTCTAGGTAAACAACAATTGGCAGGGTAATTTTTAGCAGATCAAATTAATAAAAAAAAAACGTTTGATCAAAATAATTATGTATTTTGTGATTGATAATAAACAAAATAAAGCATCTATAAAGAAAAAAAATCGAATATATATATTTTTAAGAAGGCTTTTCTGGGTTTACCGCAGAGGAAGGGTTTACCATAAGTTGTACTACATTGTTGTGCTTTCTCATATGGGATGCTGGCTGAATTTCTATTGGGTACCATATACAGGACGAGACCACAAATTCCTTCGGTCAAAGTTAAAATTTTATTTTCGATATTTGCAAATAACTTCTTAAGAAATCCAAATATTTACATAAAATTTGTAAATCGGGGGTTTTTGCGATCGAGAAATTAAAATTTGTTTCTAATTTTGACGTCACTAGTAGAGGGCGCTACTTGTGGCACACCATGTTTGTTTTAAATGGCAGAACTTTTTTGCAGCTTAGTGTATCCATCTGACTGACTGAGGTATACCTTGCTGAAGTCGGTAGGGGTAACCATTATTGAAATAATCCTATTTGAAATGCTCAGAGCACCGAGTATAAACTGTTTTGGTTTCAGGTAAAGTGCATTTTCTGCTGAAATACAGCAAGGCGGGGTTTCATGAAACCATTTTTCAACAAAGCACCAAGATTTTATCAAAGTAAGCCGATCTTTTTGAAATTTTGCACATCACCATAATTTACCGTTCTGAACAATATTTTGCTGTATTTTCAGTAGAAAAGGTACTTTACCTGAAACGCTAACAGTTTACAATCGGTGCACTGAGCATTTCAAATAGGACTATTTCCTTACTTTGTAACTTCATCACCCTTACAGACAGCACTATTTTGAGATAACTCCCTTTTATTGTCGCATTCGAAAGTATCAAATTCATCCTCTGAAAAATTGACTATTTCAATGAAGCGCTATGTACAGGATGTTACAGAGAGATGTTATGAAAATCTCAAAACAGGGTCTATGTTTAAAAATAACAAAAAAAAAGTTTATATAATCCGATCGAGATATTGAGATGAGATTTGATACAGAACAGTGTATAGTGAAGAGCTACTTTTACGTGTATAAATTTCTCTTGTAATATACTGCCAAGGGTTAAATAAAAAATGTTACACCATTAGGAAAATGTCAGTTTTCATTATATTTCGCAATCAATTCTTCGCTAAAAACTATTTTGGAGATCCAAAAATGCGCCATATTTTTTAATCATATCAATATTCAATAATTACTGAAAAGTTACACAGCCCCACAAAAAAAAGTTCATACACAAGAGAGTGAAATATGTATTCCCATGTATTTTTCGACGCTGAATTTGATCCCGAGCTCAGAATTGGGCCTACACGTCTGGAATTGGCCTCAGGGGCCGAAAATGGCCTGAAATGCGGTTCCTGGAATAAGGCGAAGTCGACGCTGAATTTTGGAGCTAAAGCCGGATTTGTGCTCGAAAAGTTTATGGCCAACTGAAATTCCGGGTTTGGGTCCGGGAAAATGACCCCTTGGGGCGGGAAAATTCTGTTTTGGACGTTCCGGTCGCGTCTGTAGTATTTTCGTGTGTTTTTCAATTCTGAGACCTGAGACTGGGTGTGAAAAGTTTTTGGTCAGTTAAAATTCCCAGTTTGGGTCCGGAAAAATGGCCCATTGGGGCCGGAAAATCATATTTCGACATCATCATACCAGTCGCAACAGTGGTATTTGTGGTTTCAGAAGTAGTCAGTGGTATTTTTGTTTGTATATGATTTCCTTCTATTTTATTGCACGATATTCTTTTGTTTTGTTTTTGTATTTGATTTTGTCCTGTTTTGTGGTATAAACATATTTTTTCTTGTTCTTGATTGTTCTTGGTTGCACGTTGTTGATCCCTTTTTTGTTACAATGTATACTTTTTTAAATGCAAGTTTTGTTATGTACTGTTAATTTTCTTATCGCATGTATTTTTTGCAAGTTTTCTTATTTTGTTGCATGTTCTGCTATTGTTTATATATATATATATATATATATATATATATATATATATATATATGAGAGATTCCAATCGACCAAAGGCATTCCAAACACGGTATGAGTTCCGGAATTTAAAAGTACATGAAAATACCAATGTCTCAACTGAACCGTACAAAACACGATTTTCCGGCTCCTAAGAGTCATTTTCCCAGTCCCGAACAGGGAATTTCACATGGTCATAAATCTGTCAAGCACAGTCTAAGCTACAGGAATTAGTACATAAAAATCCCACTGTTGCGATTGGTACGTCCGAAATATGATTTTCCGGCCCCAATGGCCATTTTCCCGGACCCAAACTTGGAATTTCAGCTGTCCAAAAACTTTTTGAGCATACTCTAAGGACCAGGATTGAAAAATACATGAAAATTCCCCTTTTGCGACTGGTACGTCTGAAATATGATTTTCCGGTGCCAATGGGCCATTTTCCCGCATCCAAACTGGGAATTTCAGCTGACCAAAACCTTTTCACACCCAGTCTCAGGTCCAGAATTGAAAAACACACAAAAATAACACAGTCGCGACCGGGACGTCCAAAACAGGATTTTCCCGCCTCAAAGGGTCATTTTGTCGGACCCAAACCCGGAATTTCAGTTGGCCTTACCTTTTCGAGCACAAATCCGGCTTTAGCTCTAAAATTCTGCGTCGACTTCGCCTTATCCCGGGAACCGCATTTCAGGCCATTTTCGGCCCCTGGGGCCAATTCTAGACATGTAGGCCCAATTCTGAGCTCGGGATCGGATTCAGCGTCGAAAAATACATGGGAATACATATGTCACTCTCTTGTGACATATGTATTCCCATGTGTATAAACTTTTTTTTTTGTGGAGCTGTGTTATATTAATTGGTCACCTGGTAGATTATAAGGGATTTAAATTAGCGGTTTTGAAGTTGATTTCACTTTTTTAGCACAATTTACAATTCCTTTAACATGAAGTTATTTCTAAATCAAAATTCAGATTAGATAATTCTCGAGGTAACGTATAAGTTACAATTTTTATTATTTTTGCCTCCTAGAGATAACAAAACATTTATAACTATTCGTAAGTCATAAATTAAATTAAACACAACTACTAAACAAAATTGGCAGTTCGTGAAATTAAAAAAAAATGCATCAGAACCTCTCTACTCCATTTGCACCTAGTAAATATTTGTATGTTCTGATATACTGTTTAGTGTTAGAACAATTTCAAAATTCACAGTTTTATAGTTAACTTATAAACTGTTACAAAATTTTATATTTCTGAACAACTACCGTGATTTACATTTTAGACAATGAGTTCATAAGTCTTTGAAGTCACCCATATTGTTTGCAACTTTCAGGATTTAATATGCAAAATGACATTTTTCTACTAGAACTAATTTATATAAATTACTTTTTAATTGCACTTTACGGAAACGAGAGGAAATTAGTTTGGAAACAAATTAGCAAAAATAATACAATTTAATTAAATAGGACGAGAGTCTTTTAAAAAATTATACTCTCCTGTATACCACTATTACGAGTAAGGATTATATGATAATTATTTATATTGTAATATCAACGTCTATGCTAATGTTATTCATCTGACAGTGATATTATACAATGTCTCTCAAAAAGACGTGGCAATATTTCTAGGGCTGATAGAACATTGAAAAATAAGTGGGATTTACTTAATAAACGTATGTCTTAGATTCACTCATTTTTGAGATACAGGGTGTTAAAGATAATTTTTATAAATCTAATTTTAGATGTAATTTGGTCAATGGCCAACAGACTTGATTAAAATTTGACACACACACAGGTACGTTTTTGGCGTTGCTAAACACCAATTTTATTAGTTGTTTTTTTTTTGTTCATTTTGATCTGATTTTGAAACATAAATCAGGAGTACATATGTGCAGATGTTGTCTTTTCAATGTGTGTAATTACACCCACAATATCTACTCTTTATGTTCTTTATTATTAACTAATAATAAAGAATATATAGGTAGATATTGTGGGTGTAATTCAACGCTGGTTGGGGCTTTAGTCCACAGCGTAGTTAATTTCACACACTATTGTTAATACCAAAAAATATATAAAAGAAAACGATTACACAAAGCGTAAAATTTTGTTATTAATTAAGTAGGTCGTTATGATATTTAAATTCATTGACAGATTAATCACTTTTGACATTATCGATATTCAATTTCAAATAATTTTAGTTTATTGGTATAATAATTTTTATAGAAGAATATAGAAGAAGCAATCCTAAAAATGCAGAAATATATCAGACCTCATCTATTGCGGTTGAATTTTCGAGCTCTCACATTTTCAAGAGTGAACTGAGATATTTATAGAATGTTTTCATTGAACCAGGTTAGTAAATTTAGCAAGATTAATTTTTTTAGATAATTATTGAATAGAGCTTTGTCAGTGGAATTATTGTTTAATATACCTAGATGTTTGATATCAGAGAGCATACATATGACTTCATTGATAGAAATTGTAGGAGATTTGATTTGTATTAGGTTGACATACCTTTCTAATACAGTAAAAAAAGGATTTTTTTATTAAAAAAATTACTAGAAGTTACATGAAATTAACCCATCAAATTTTCAACATAGTCAGCGATGCTGAAATTATAAGGTCAGTGTCTCAATTCAAGCACTGATTGATATTTCACTTAATATTACATTTCTAAAACCTATTAACTAATAACGATTTTAGAACCATTCTTAAAATGATTCGAGTAAGTCTTTAATATAAATTCCGTATATTTATATATCACTATTCAGTTTTAATATGCACCATTGAATTGTGATTTAATCATTATTTGTTATTGAATTGTATAAACTGTAACTAAGTTCTGAATATTCAAATTGCAACTACAGTGGCTTTTTCCTTCGCCTTTTATAAAACTCTTCAGTTTTACTTTTAATAATAAAGATTATCCTTTCTAAAACTTATTATATAAAGATGTTTTATTCTAAACAAATACTACTACTTTCTTCTGCTACTACTATTTAAAATAATACCAGCCATGTATCGTAATGTAAAAAGTACTGATTCTTTCCTCGTTCAGACATGGCTGAGAAAGTGCGAAATAAATGTTGAATACTTGGATCTACTGTGATTTTTTGAAGTGTATATTCAAGAGATGCTCTCGTGTCAAGTAGAAATATATTGGTGCTCAAGGAATGTTAGCTGTCTAACTGTTTATTTTACCATTAATCATTGAAGCTCACTTCTGCAGACTTTTATACTTTCAGCAAGGATTGCGTATACAGTATGAGATTCCTTTAATGTTCCTTATGGTATCTTAGATATTGGATCAACTAAGCATCGATTTTCTACTCTTGGGGAGGAATTGAGAGATAAAAGCGCTGCGAGACGTAAAAATACCGAAAAATTACACAGGCACACAAAAAAAATTGTCCCTATAATCTAAAAATACTTTGAATAATCAATAGAGCTATAGAATTCACTGTCAAACATCAGACATATGAGCCAAAGCAATCAAAACTGGGACCTTTCCGCTCTAATATTATAACCTCGGGACATTCTACAGGCGACTTCTGTATCAAATTAATCTCTGACACTATCTACTATGATACTATGATTTTATCTACAGATAAAATCAATCGTATCGGGAACTGCACTATTGACAAATCTTGTTCCGGTATGCTTCATGATTTTATAGTCTTCCAATAACTACCTAGTAACTATCTGGTCCAAAAGAGGAGATAATCTAGATCTGCAATAACCACATAACCCTGAGGACAATTTAACTACGACAAGATAGCCTAGCTTATGATCTACGGTCTAAATTTTTACAACCTTCTGTCTTCGAATGATCTATCTTTCTTCAGCATCGGCAATAGTCAGCCATCATATTTCTAAACTGACCTACTCTGCCCTAGCCTGACGCTTGTTCTTTCTCTTCATTTTAATCTCCAAGATATTATGAGAAGTGGTTATAGACTCAGAAAATCCAGAACATTTTCCAAGGAACAGGTTGAAAGGTTAATCAAAGAGGCAAATGATGAAAAGTACTTATTCCAATAAGTTGTATTGATTGTTGGTATATACAATATTATAATACCAGAAGGAGATATAGAAGTCAATTCTTTGGAAATTTTTCGCAAATATGCTAGTCTACGTCCACCCACCGTTGAACACTACCGATTTTTTTTCACGTACAGAAATTCAAAATGTACTACACAAGCAGTGGGTATAAATAATATAGGATCAATTCCTAAAAAGATTGCCGAATTTCTTAGATCACCCAATGTTACTGAGTATACTGGGCACTGGTTTAGACAATGTTCTGCAATTTTCCTTACAGATTCAGGAGCCAACATATCGATGCTCAAGAGACACAGTGGTTGGCAGAGGGGAAAAATCCATACAAAATAAGCAGGTTATAGCAAGGAAAATTCTCGAAGACTAAGGAAAAACCACTTTCATTCCAAAAACTCAATGCACCAGCAGCACCGGGATACAGGTGTCATCTTCCTCCAATATTAAAGTTATATGATGTGAAGAAAAAATATATATGTTCACCTAATGTCCAATTATCCGATTTGATGGATTGTGTTATTGATATCTATAATAAATAAATAATTTAAAATTCAATTATTTTATTTTACTTTTAAGCACATGTGCGTAAAAAAATTGCTTTAAGCACTGTACCTAAAAGACTTCGATACTGAAACGACAATCGAAATATTATTGTGCAACGATTTTACGAAAAATAATTATTATAAGTTAATAATTACTCATAGATACAAAAATTCTATTTTCCTACTTCCTTCACGATTTATAACAAAGTGTAAATATCACCGTCTTGTATATCTCTCCTTATGCCCCAATTTGTTGTGGTCAACACGTCAGTGTATGTAATTTCTCAGAGGCAGGCCTTAAACAACTGTCGCTATCTCCGGTCTTAATTTCAGCGTCTTTCAGCATCCTGTTGAACCCTTAGCGCGAGCCCATCTGTTTCCTGAAGTGACTCCGGGAGATCCGCATCTCGGTTTATGACTCATATGAGGCTTCGTGGAACTTATTCTGTAATATAAAGTAACATGTCCAAAATGCGTAGTGTAATTGTTCGCCGTGTTTCTGACAAGCGTCACTCATACCGGGCCTTAAAAAGAATTAGAGAATGTTTCCAGGACTAGAATAGTTACAAAATAGTGAATTGGGTACATAGGTATACAGATTTATTTATTTCTATTTTATTTTTATTTCTCAGATATTTGAAGCAAACACGTTTATTAATTTAGTAAGTATTGAATGTAATAATAATAATAACACAGCCCCACAAAAAATTTCAGATATAGAGGTCAGATCATAAGTGAGTGGGTCAAAACCTGGTCCTCCACTGCGATCCTATGCTCTATTGTGGCTCACATCCATATTACACTTCACCCAACAGGTTTAGCTTCTTTATGCGTTTAGCGCAGGTTGGGGCTTTTGTCCACTGAGTAGTTAGTTTCACACAATATTATTAATACCTAAAAATATATAAAAACTTTTACATAAAAGGTGAACATTTTTCAAGTAGGTATTGTCATATTTAATTCATTGACAGGATGTCACTTTTTGTCATTGTCGATATTTAACTTCAAATAATTTTAATTTTTATAATCCCCCTCCCTTTGGCTCCCACTGCCAAAAAGTGAAGTTAGATATTTATAGAGTCATTAGCAGGTTAGTAAATTAGATTTTCTTTAGATAATTATTAATTAGAGCTTTGTCTGTGGAATTGTTCATTAGCATACCTAGATGTTTCACGTTCACCATATTCTTCGCTAAAGTGATCAAGATTATAATCTTGTAATCGTTAACAGGGAAGGTGGAATGTAAATATGATGGCTGATTTTTGTCGGACGCTAAAGAGAAATATACCAGAAGGAGAAAAAAAAACCGTAAAAAAACTCTGCTTAGATCATTCGAAGAAAAGAAAACTCGTTACAGCTCTAATGAAGAATATGAATAAAAAATCGGTAACTCTAATACCGACACGACGGTTCCACTTCGTTTTTTTTTTTTTTTTTTGAAAAAAAAATACAACTGGTTGTTTATGGGGTTATTGGATTGTGGGATTATGGGGTTTTTGGGTTGTGGAGTTGGTAAGGTAAAATACATTTTGTTAAAAGAGCACTGACAAATCGCGTGATGTAAGATTATTTCAGGTACTAAGTAACGCTGTTAATGGATATATTGGCTATGGGATTGTGAAGTTGGGTTTTGTGTTTAGAGTTTGAGTTACAGGGTTATATATGTTTAATAGCGCTGAAAAGCCTAAATTATTGGGTTCTTTGAGGTTAAGTCAAACCCCTGACGCGATGGAGTTAATCAGACCCCGGATTCGGCAGCCTCAAAAACATATAGTAAACATAGTCTGACCTCTGGATCTCATTTTTTTTTGTGGGTCTGTGTAATTATAAATAATACATTAATAATAAATAAATTCAAATACATTTGGCGCCATTCAGGTTTCAGCCGATCTTCCGCGTAACCACAAAAAAATAAATACATAGCATAAAGTCACTGAGTAAACAGATTCAATAGCCTTGATCTTCTTACGAGATATGGTTATTGTATTGATCGATTGAATATCTTATGATACTTTATTAGAGATCTAAGTTGCATTATAATATGTAAACGAGTTACTGAATTGAGCAGTATGACGTTTAGGCACTGTGTATAACCCACAATATCGAGTAACGCGTTCGTGAATATCCTCGCGTTAGTTAAAGTGTTAAAAATATATTAGGTCATGCCATGCCATGTCATCATAGGACATGCCATACGATATTTAAATCTTTCAGATAAATTTAGCAACCTGGTTTCTCGAAATTGGATGGAGATGTGATCACCTTTACCATGGCCATAACTATATCTAACGCAAGAATTTAGATTTTTCTGTAAATACCATAAATTAGACATTAGACACTAATGACTCACATAGTAGTGTTTTTACAGACCTGTCCAAAACATGTTTATGGAGATAGAACAGTTTTAGTTTGCCAAAACTTTTTTTTTTCATATGCTGAACATGCAATCTTGCTTTCTTGATTTACTACATATAACATAGTGATCTATCGTATCAAATGCCTGACTTAAATTTAATTTATATTTTCCCTTCTACCTCTACTTCTAAATAATTCATCAGTTACATTTAAAAAGCAGTTGTGGTACTGTTATTTGATGAAAACCAGACTCATGAGAAGGCAAACTATCTCTATAATTATAAAGCTACACATTTTTTAAGAATTTTTGATAGGGCACATAAAATGAGAGGTAAATTAGATAAATTATATAGTGTTACTAAAATATAATAGAAAAGGGATGTAGTACAAGTATATATTGGCCCTCTCAAAAGAAAGCAATATCAATCATTCTTGTAGTCACTAAACATCAAATTATTTATTAGTCGATTTACTCAAGTTAATTGAACTGAAAAATCAACAAGAAAGAAACCTCAAAGCTGTTTAATTGCCAATCAATATGACTTTTGAACCGCAGTCAGATTAAATAAAATTTCCCTAGATGGTCGTTAGTTTTTTATCGAGAAAGAAAATTAAGAGTCGTTATGTTTAAGTGTAGAAAATCATTCAGAAAGTTATATTAAACTCTTTGAAAGAATTTTACTCTTCAACACCTTTTCGTGGAAAAAATAATATCCACAGTTTGAAATTCAGTCATCTTAAGGCATTGATAGTGAGAATTATATATTGTAATGAACACAAAATATTAATAAGAGGAAATATAAACAATAAAAGGTTCAGTCATTGCATAAAAAGGGAAGAATTTTAAAAAATGTTTTGCATATATAGAATACCTACTAAAAATGAAAAAAAATCAGTATACATGAGAATAATTTTGGAAGGGATGAAACTGACACTTTCACCATCTAGATGCCGGAGAGTCGTACACCTATTTGAGTGTCCCATAGCGGGGAACTCATGAGGCGGCTACGGTGAAAACGATCTCCGCGGCAGGTATTGGCACCGCCTCAGACAGATCTGGTCTTCGGAGCTGTCGGGTAAGAACAAGGTGAGTGCTACAAATATGCTTTCCGTTTCGATCTTTCACTACTCCTTTGGAGTAGTGAAATGGACACAAGAGGAGCTGAGGCAACTCGATGTAGGGACCCACAAAATGATGCATCTCCATCGGAGATTGCATCCAAGATCATCCGTTTCGCGGTTACACTTCCCAAGAAATCGGGGAAGCCGTGGACTCTTGAGTTTGGATTGTCTTCAGGGCAAAGTGATTTTGAAGGAAGCCTGTAAAGTCATCAGAAGCTCGGATCCCCTTCTCTGCATGGTTCAAGACCATGAAGCAGCAGGGATAGGAGCGATTGTGTATAAGTCAGCGAAAAGAGCAGCCGATAAACTTGGTCTCGTGTTCGATATTGAGCGGGAAAATCCAGACTCTGTCACCGAGCCGGATCCTGCTCAGTTGAAAGCCCAAATGAATGCTGCAAAAACGCGTCAGCTTCTGCAGATACATAAAGATAAGCCAATGCATGGTCTCTTCTACCGTCATCTAGAGGCGCTTGGCTTATCTGAAAAGCTGACCTTCAATTTTTTGAGGTCAGCGGGGCTGAACTCTGAGACCGAGGGGTTCATAATGGCTTGCCAAGATAGTGTAATTAACACTCTCGTCTATCGTAGTTGTGTCTTGGGTATCGAGGTTCCTAATACCAGCTGCAGGGCTTGCCGCCAAGCGCTAAAGATGCTTATGCATCTCCTGTCGACCTGTCCGGTATATGCGGCCACAGCATATATCCAAAGACACGATTCAGTCTTACGGGTGTTGTATTATCATTTACAACACTCGTATAAGATAGACTAGACGCCAGTGCTGCCTTATGCTCCGGGGGATATAGTAGAAACCTCATTAACTAGGGGGGGTAATCAAACGGTATCAATCTCTCACATTGACCCAAGCCAACATTCTTCCACCCTACCATACCCACAGAAAGGGTGCCAATCCTCTCCACGAATATAGGTTATATACGGTCTACCGGCTGCGGGGGTCGAACCCGCAGTGATCTAGTCACCTCGATTCAAGTACTGACGCCTTAAACCGCGCGGCCACTGATCAATATTTAGCTGGCATTTTAAACGAGTGGTAAAATGAATTTGGTGGATTTTTAAATGCTCCAATTTTAGAGAAGTAAATCAAATGGAAAATAAAAATTACTTATAGATCATCCTGTACAGATTAGTTAACATATCCTTTTTTGCATAACATATCTATGAAAATATAGAAAAAAGAGTTAGATCAAGAAAAAGGAAGAGAAGTAGTAACATAAACTAATCCACCAGGAAACGCTTGGTACAAATAAAAGTTAGAAAGAAAATTTGAGCCAAATGAACCGTACAATTTCAATAAAATAACCTGCCTGCAATGTAACGTAAAAACAAAGCAATAAAATTGCACTTTTCTTGGTTGTTTTTGTGAACATCACCGTTCTATTTCAGTTTGGTTAAGAATATTCATAGAGCGGGTGTTTTGAGTATATTTTAGGTAATCATACACAAATGCATAAACGTTTCATTGTGAGAACTATCGAGAAGTTGGATCAAACACAGACATTAGTGTCAACTATTTTGCTGCAAAAACTGTTCTTAACTAATAAAAACAGGGTGAGCTGTTATAATGTTGCAAAAGCAGAGGTGACATCTTTGAGACAAATTATGAAGATATAAGGAAAATGTGGCTGTTGATGAAAGACATAGGGTATTAAAGTTATTTACCACATTTTTTTAAGAAAAGAAATCATAATTTATATATCAAATCAGGCTCAGTCATAGAGATGCCTAATGATGAATCATCTTATCTTATTTTTTGCTGGCATAACGTTCTGATTTGGTTGACTACAAAATATTATCCGGATATCATATTTACGTAAAAAAGTACACTTGCTAGAACTTATTAGTTTCTATCGTTTTCAAGAAAACTGCTTTAATCGAAGGAAGAGTAACAATAACAACTACATACTTGATTTTTGCATATTTATTAGGGAACAACCAAATTTAATTATGATTCCATTTCTTAAAATATGTTTGCTGACAATAATAATATATATGACAAATAATTTCAACTTTTACACCCTATAGCTTTTTCCATATCTTGTCCCAAAGATGTAGATGTAAAATATTAAATTACAAGTGTAAAAGTCAAAGCATTATGATATTATGAATATGTATTTTACGTAGTATCCTTCTGTATATGTATACGATATAAATTATTATTATTACTATTTTTCCAAGAGGAACTTTCTTCCCAGTTTTTCTTTTCAAGTACAAATTGGACGCCCTGTCAATAGTCTACTACATTTATATACATAAATACAGCATGACTTGTTACACAAAATTTTCTTTCAGGCACTTTAATTGGTTGATATATATAAATGATCCACTGCAGACATATAATAAACATGGCAATTTATCGTATATAGCAGTACATAATTATAAAACAAATACGGAAATTGCGATCACAACATCAATAGGATCATTTGGAGACATAACTAGGTGATATTATGAGTAATTGATGTCTATTTTTTTTTTGCTTAAGTGAATAATAATTTTATTTACTTTTGCTTTGTTCAAAAACAAAATAAAATTTTGTTTGCCATGTAGGTAGGTGTAGATATATTTACACCAATGTTATTGTTTTGCTAGACAAATGTCAGACTTTTTAATGATATACTTTCATTTAACTATATAGTTCTCGATTATGTAAATTTAATAAAAAATTGTACAATTATAGAACACCATTAGGGAAAGAATAGCGCAAAAATTGCTGCCACGTTTCAAAGAGAACCATTTTGGTAAGGTCCGATCCATTATATACAAAAAAGAATAAATGAGAAAATGAGAAATGCATATACTATCCTCTTTTCTAAATACATAGCAACGTTATTTTGCTACATAATCATCATGCCGTTCGAAATATATTTGATATTTTGACACTTTAAAACTCTTTGCATGATATTATTCATTGGTGTTTTTGGTAGTGGATCTTTGTCAGCTGCTTTAGGATTCTTGTTTATTTGATATGACATATTCATGTTCTTGTTTTAATTTGAAATCATATTGTAAAAGCATTCTGTATCGTATATCCTTTTTTCACAGAAAATTTTTCAAATTTTCTTTGTTCGACTATATAGGTTTTACAAGTAGAGATGCTTCGAGATCGAAGTTTCGTAGTCGAGTCAAGTTCCTTTATTCTAATCAAAAAAGACTGCAATTTACTAGTTCATCCATAAGCGAATATTGTTAACACTATTATCAGAGCTATTATTAACTTTTAAAGTACGAGGTGTAGCAATTAAATTCCGGGAACTTAGTTATAACTCGGAAACTGGCAACACTGCATCAACGTCAACGTTTTTCTAGAGACGAGGGACCTTCCTTTTAGTTTCAGTCCAAGGTTGAAGTCGATAGCACGTTTGGTTTGTGTTTTATGTGTATTTTTTTAAAGTAACTTTTTTAATGGCGTGAAATGAGTGACTCAAATTACAAGTAACGTGTTGTGATTCAATTTTTAGTGAAATCTGGCGAATAACCCTCGGAAATCCTTTGAAAATTGCAGGTGGTGTATGGAGACGAGTGCATGTCGAAAACACGTGTGTTTGAATGGACAAAACGGTTCAAGGAGGGGCGTGAATCGGTAGAAGACGATCCACGTGAAGGAGCTCCTGTCACCTCTGCACTGATCACGTCTGACCGGCGCCTAAGCATTCGTGCGTTGTCTGACGAGTCAAATGTCAACAAAGAAACCGTTCGCAAGATGTTACACGAAAATTTGAATATGCGAAAGATTTGCGCAAAGATGGTGCCAAAAGTTTTCACCTGTGAACAGAAAGACATGCGAAAATCGATCTGCGAAGATTTGTTGTCCCGTATTCGGAGCGACGGGAGAGACTGGATGAGACGGGTAGTCACTGGATATGAGACCTGGACATTTGAGTATGACCCCGAGGCCAAAGTCAGCAGTGGGTGGAAAAAGGTGGAGAGGGGCCAACGAAAACGAGGATGTTCATGTCACGACTGAAGCTAATGTTGATCGTTTTTTTCGATATCCACGGCATTATTCTTAACTTAACTTAATTGCCACACCTCGTATGTTATTTAATGGTCTGATTGTTTTCCTTCAAAAGCTAATAGAATGCTATTGAGTCAAATTTCTGTACTAGCATTGTTAGTTTGTAAAAAAACCAATGATCGCGTTTGTTTTACTGGTTCTAACGATTTCATATGATTTCACGTATAGAAATCCAATGGATATAAATTCAATCTTTTGGGAGGCTATGGAATCGGTCCATTGCGAATCATTTATTTCTTAAAATGTGGTGAAGCGTATCTCTGCCTAAACCGCACATTATGTTTAGATTTTAATGGTACTTCTATTAGTAAATAAGGTAAATCATTTTTAAGAAAATGTAAGTAAAATTGTTCAGCTAACCTGATTTTGCATTGGTGAATTTGAGAATCGAAGGGAACGTGCGACAGAATGATTCGGCCCGGAATTAATTTTTTATGCAAATATTTACAATATTTTTTCCTTTAAGAACCAAAGGTGTTAAGAAATATTATATTATGTAACACACATCCACCAGTATGAAAGTTTTAAAAACTTTATTTTGTAAACCCTATTACGCTGTTTAACAAGTTAATAAGTGTCAATTGTTTCAAATAGAGTATGGCACTCTAATTAAGAAATACGATTATCCATTTGGTACTCCACTAATACGATATCGTTAATAACTAAACTTTAGAAGACAATTTGGTTATGTTAGAATTTCAAATATTAGAGGAAGGATAAAACTGTCTATAAATTATGATTATAGAAAAAACGTACGCAGTACAGGAAATAATTTAAAAAATAATATCAAGGCTTCTTCGTCTTTTGTTTCCAACAAATCCGTTAATATATCTGTGCCTAGTTCAATTGTTTATAACACTGATCCCTTGGTATTTTGCGTGTGTAACTTTTTCATCCTTGACTTTTTAACAAATTTTAACAGCATATTCCGTTTCCCGAACTGTTTTACGTTAAAAAGGTACACTGTAAAAAAAGTTGCTGTGTAAGTGAGATTTTCCAGTGTGTAATTTAGTATGTGTAAAAATTCTGTGTTAATAGTTTTACACACTATGGCTTTTTCCTACGTTTTACACAAAATGTGTTAAAATTACTAGTATTATAATAAAATATACTGAATTTGTGTAATATTTACCAGTTGTGTGTTAAAAGTACACCATTTGGTGTAAACTTAACACGCACACAACTTAATTGTGTTTTATATCCCGCCTCCTGACTGGTTGAGCACAACTGCGCAGCTCAGTATATCAGCTGATCCACGTCACTACGCCATATTGGTCATGTAGCGGTGTTGTGTACAGTTATCTTTCGTTCACTGTGTTCAAATGAAGAATATTTAAATTTAAATTGAGATTTAATCAAGGAAAATGGTAAGTACTTACCTAACTATAACAAATATTACTGATAATTGTAATCTAAAAACTAATTAGAATATAACTATTAAAAATATTAGGAGTTTACTCTGACGTTTTAGATTACCCTGTAATCTAACTTTTTTGTAACTTTAGAGAAAGAAAATTATGTGTTCACTACCAGTTAATTTTCGTAAACTCCTATTATGTAGTGCCTAAATATATCTTTGATTGTTGTTTCATTGTTTATGATTTACTAGAATATTATTAGTCTCTTATTAGAATATTGTACTGTTAATTTTAATACATACATATTTTGTTAGCAGACTTGGTTGTTGTTCATTTGAACAGAATTTTATTTTTTTAATAAAATCATAAAAAGTAAAATACCTTTTATTTTATAATTATACCATAATTCAGAAAATTCTTTATATTGATACGGAAGCTCACCTACCTTGTTAATTATGTTCCTGTTTGCTTTTGAAATTATAATTTTTAATACATATATACTGCCGTTTAATAGAACATTCCAGGCTATATTCAATGCATTCTCGACGATAGGCAGAACCTCTAGAAAATGTCAAAATGAAAGTATTTCAAAAATTATATTTATTAAAAATTATTTCTTTGGGCGTAAAAGGCCTGTAAACAGCTTTATATATATATAAATTATTACGAAAGTAAACAGAAACATAATTAACAAATTAAAAAGATAGGTGAGTCTTCCATATCAATATCTATTAAACAATAAAATTAAAATGTTAATGTGTAAAGCCTATACTTTCAATGATACAAATAACACAGAAATGTGTAAAAGTACACATGACATTTGTTATATAAACACAGTGGATTGTGTTAAACATTTAACACACTGCTACATACAGAGAAATGTGTAAAAATATACAGAATTTCGTGTGGACCTCGATTAACACAGTATTGTGTTCTTTTGTGTTAAAATGTGTAATAATTTTTTTACAGTGTACTCTTGTTTAAAATCGTTATCTTTAACAGTTTCTGAGAAAATCGCTCTTAAATTAATCCCCCTTTGGTCAATTTCATAGTAATTTAAACAAAATTATCAAGGTATTCTTATGTCAAAGTATTGTCAACCCGATTGCCAATTTAATAGTTCTAAGCGAAAAAAATGGAAGAGTTTACGGGACAAGAGCTAGTTGATATGATATTTATTTATGGCTTTTGCGATGGTAATGCTGCAGCGGCAGAACGCGAGTGCGGGAGCAAATTTCGTTTTCCCGAACTGTTTTACGTTAAAAAGGTACTCTTGTTTCAAATTGTTATCTTCAACGGCTTCTGAGAAAATCGCTCTTGAATTAATCCCACTTTGGTCAATTTCATAGTAATTTAAACAAATAATAATAATAATAATTTAATATTTAATCAGTAATACACATTATTAATGTAGAACAATTATGATATGATGATTTGTTTATGGCTTTTGCGATGGTAATGCTGCGCGGCAGAACGCGAGTACGGCAGAAGGTTTCCAAACAGAAGGCTGACATCAAGGAGGATATTCCTCACTGTATTCCGTTCAAAACAGGTGTGTTTGTAAAGGAGATCCTCAAAGCTCTGTCTTAGACCCATTATTATTTTCAATTTATTCTTTACAGCTAATAAATTTTATTCATGTTTGAAAATAATACTCAATTTTATCAATCAAGATTATCAATCTGCTTTACAAAAATTAATGATGATCTGAAATATCTTGTCAGCATTCACTTAATTTAAATATTAATGCAGAAAAAAATGCTTTATGAGGCTTAAGCTTTGACTCAGTCTATGTACTCTGCACCTGTATATGACCACGTCTTGATTTCTATTCTAGTGCTCACATTCAACGTGTTCAAAATTTCTGTGTACATTTGATTCATGGAATATGTAAACATGATTATGTTTTATATAAGTTAACTGACTTAGGTTGGTTAAATATGTTTGTTTGCTCTGTTTATTTCACAAAGTTATTACACCCAAAGCTCCACCTTATCTTTATAACAAAATAAAAATGATGTACATAATGTTAATATTAGATCGAAAGAATTACTTATAGACAGCCACAGCAGACTAATATTAAAGTAGATGTTACTGAGTTTTTGCCTGTTTTGTGAAGTATGAAAGAAACCAGATGTAGTTATAAATGTGTTTAAGGTATTTGGCCTGAAAAAGGGCACAAGTGTATTTCCTTAACAACAGGTGTAGTTGTACTTAAGACCTCGGCAGAGTAGGTACTCTAAAGCCGTTGGAGTTAGAGGTATAAAATAAGTGTCTTGTATTTTTTACCCATATGTAAATATCTTGTACAGCTCGAATAAATTAGTATAAAAGGAATTGCCTTTTATTCAGCTACCATAAGTGCAAGGTTAACGTGGTAGCGACAGTAGATAATACTATTCCAATACCGAAATGAACAAACTATTAGATTGTCATAGTAATGGATGCTGGAATGACAATGCACTGCGTTCTGTTTCTACTAAGATATTAATAATATGCGTGTGTCCTTATAGCTGTAGTAAAACTAACTAGTCGTTTCATAACCTATCTTCAACTAAAATCGAGGGCGTTGATCAAATTAGCCCGTATAACGAAATACGCTTCCAGCACATCCAACTAAGGCCCTTAAATTTCAAAAGAAACAACTAGTTACTGTACTCCGTACAGCTTTATAACCGGCCACAGCCAAGAAAGGAATTAAACGAGTATTGAATTTAATTACGCTCTCAATAGTTAGAGTAGGCGAGCGGGCGGCCTTTGCTGAAACTATGAAGTTTTCCTTTCAGGCGTTTCCCGCCTGACAATTTAGAAGTTGGCACTGAAGTCGCAAGCTTCCGCAGCACTAACGATCTTAATTTCTTCATGGTAATTTCACAAAGAGGTAAATATTTTAATAACTTGATTATGCGTCCTTTTACGTTCGTTTAGTTTGGTTAACTACATCACCCGCTACCTCGACGCAGTAATTCTTTAATGACGTTTTCTTTTTTACTGTCGCTACATTGATTAGACGTTCTCACCTTATATTTATTACCTTATTTACCCTAATACACAGGCTGACTCACAACGTATTAAAAAAAAATCTACAAATATCGGAAATGAAATTTTAAGTTTGACGCCCTGTGTCTTTTTGATTATGCGATTTAGGAAATAGGTGTTAGGTTAAATCGATTTATTTTTACCTAAGGAATCTGTGGTCTCATTTTTGCTACTTCATTTAAAAACACACTGTAGATACCATTTAAAACGATTTCTCTTGTGCATGCAATTTACCAGCTGCCTCAATCCCTACTGGTATTTAACGGTCCCTTAACGTGAGCACCAATGCAGAAAATTGTATTAAAGATTTGTGTTGCTTTAATCACTTTATCGGCCATCAGATTTTGGATTAATTAGCGCAACTGGGAGGATACTTTCTGCTAATCTGTTTGAACGGGGCAAACAAAAAGGAAAAAGTTGTATCCGTATCTTTGAGTATTTAATGAGAGTTTCCGTATCTGCAGCACAGTTTGCTTCTATGACCATTAAGTCGTTAGTAAGCCAACGGAACTGATTGTTTCCGATATATTGTATTTTATTATAATTGGTCGGTCAGTGGTCGCGCGGTTTAAGGCGTCAGTACTTGAATCGAGGTAACTAGATCGGTGTTGGTTTGAGCCCAGCTGCCGGTAGACCGTATATAAGCTATATTCGTGGAGAGGTTTGGCGCCTTCTCTGCGGGTATGGTAGGGTGGAAGAATGTTGGCTTGGGTCAATGTGAGAGATTGATACCGGTTGATATTTGACTACCCCCCTAATTAATGAGGTTTTCCAGGTTTCCCTCATTCATGCACTGAATAGTGGTTAGGGCCTACCAACGTAAGTCGTTCCTGGGCGCAAATGCGGCCTGCTTAATAATAATATGCCGCCCCCTCTCCCGCACAAGTCTCTGACTTCTGGGCTAATCATTAGAATGAGGGGTAGAGATATTATTATTATTAATTTTGATCCGAATTGTCGTCATAACTTTGTTTTTTTGGTATGGAATACCAAATAAATATCACATGTACATGTACATAATTACCTAGGAGCTAGTACATATTATTTGCAGTTGATCTTGATTAATGCTTTCCCTATTTTCGTTGCGGCGTTGCAGATGGTATTGATAACGTGTATTTTTAAAAGGCAACCTATCTTACCAATACATCCTTTTATAGAGGGTAGATAGGTTTTTGCCAGAAGGTGATGTTTGGATGTAGTCCATTAATGTAATTTTGAACACCTTATCTGCCATATGATGAATGTGTCGGCAACACGTCAATATATCTGAACCAACACTTCGGTTTTAGACTCTCTGACTTTAAGGTATGTTTCTCAAAGATACAGATCTTTGATATGTTGGGAGTAATAGCACATCTGCATCTATGTGTAGAATTTGCTCTTGAAGGAGAAGAACGTTCATTTGGCACACATTTTAGATAAATCTAATATCATCTTTTCCTTCTCTGAATGAAGTTCTTCCGCAGCTCTGATAGTCACGTTCATGAACAATAATGTCATGTCCAAATTTATTAGAACAACTTATGTTTGTAGTTGCACTCCTCTTGATCTTGTTGATGGAACATTCAGCATTCTTGGCATGATGTTCTGTCTTTCAATGTTACTAATGGCCAGAGTGGTATCTACGTAGTAGGTGTACGGATCTATGAAAGGCAATACACTTGAGGTGCTTTTGAATCACTTAAAATCAGGTCTGTATGAAGATCTTCCATTGCTTCTCTGTAGAGTCTTAGCCAGAATCTTCCTGCTGTCTTGGTTTTGTGCAGGTGCATCGGATATCGTTATATGCTTCACAACCATTAACTCTTCAAGTTGCAACCTCGTGCTAAAGTATGCTCTTATTTGTCTAATATACATCTTACCGCATGTTTACAAAAATGCTACAACCATCATAGTCTTGGAGTGATCTTGAAGGTGATCTTAGGAAAGGCTGCATTTATTATTGTCGTTGTTGTAGATGGTATTGATATTGTATTTTCATAAAGGATAGGATATTTTGTGTGCCAATGCATCACAACTTTAATAGAGATTTATTAATATATATCATTCATCATGCTGTAATGCTATTGAAAAAAGTTACTTAGGATTTTAGTACTATTTTAGAAGGAAGATACCCTTACAAATATAATTTTGTAAAAAAAATCAATAAGTGCTGTTCGAAAATGATTTGTAAAACCTGAAATTAAAAACCTGGAAAAAAATCACAAGGAAAGAACATCTATTCTCAAATTCAACGGTTTTTGCCGCTATTGTTATTAATTATTAATATAATCAATTTGCAATTTTAATTAATAAAATAATTTGACATACCTCATGTTACAACAACAAAATTTTGGGCCCGTTTTATGCAGTTTCTAGAAACTAGTGACAAATGTTTCTGCTTCTTGTTCATTTTGAACTCATCTGGCTACAGACTACAGTTAGTAGCTCAGCGATGCAAATGTTGAAAATACTAGAACTTTTACGATATTCACTCCTTTCTTCATGACGAATCTATTCCCAAGATAAATTGTTAATCATCCTGTATAAGCCAGTAAACTATTTAACATTCACATCGTAACAAAAGAAGTAGGTGGTTTTGTCAAAACAGAATTAAATACAAAGTGTCACTCTACTTATGTACAATGTATGCAAATATACACAAATTTATATTTGAAATAAACATCGGAAACGCCCCCGTGAAACAAACACTTCCGCTTTCCGCCGGCCACATTTGTTTTCCGTTTGATAAAGGCCCTGCTTCAAAAGTTAATAGCCTTGCAAAATAAGTCAGCCCTTCCAGAACCGTAATTTTCCATATTTAAATTGAATTTTCCCTCGCTCCGGCAGAGACAGGAATAAAAAACGACTTTTATTAAAATTATACGTCTTTGTTAATTCAGGACGTTTTTTATGGTGTTACGCCGAACGGACCGAACATTATGTCCAGCATTGCGTAAAACATAACTCACATTCGATTGCAGAGCACCAGCACTGTCCGTCGCGTGTGTACCGTCGTCTAGATAGCCTGCTGGGGACACGAGGGTTACACTAAATTAGACGTCTTAATTGAATTTGTGGAAATGCTGATAACTCGCTCTGCTGTTACCGCTCCGGGCACAATATCAAGTATTTAAAAGGACATAAATTACACAGTCGCCGTATCTGCTGTTGCTGGAGTCGTTCGGTTTCGGAATTTATGAACTTTAAAGCAGCAAAACAAAAATGGCCAAATAAAATGCCCGATACTGAATCGAAGAGCAAGGTTTCATTAGATACGGAGAAGGGGAAGGGGGTTGTCACGGTGGTTTGGTTTTTTATCAGCTTCTTTTTTTAAGCGAGTTTGAACATATTGGTACGGACTTGCGAATTAGAGGCCGCAATTTCCGATTTTGACTGAATTATGAGCTATCGGCCGCCTGGGAGGTTGTAGTGGAGTGAGGCGGTATAATCAAACTTTTTTGTACAAATATCCGTAGAATGATACTTTTCTGATCTTCTTGTTTCACATTTTAATTTCTTTCATGCCGGTAAAAATGAAATGAGTTTTGCAGAGAAATTTAAAAAAAATCAAAGGTGTACTGCTATAATATCACCCATCTCCAAATGTATTCTAATAATCACGTCTAAAATATCTTTCCAATCTAAGCGCAGTTTCATACAGGTCGGTTTCGTTGAAACATGCAGATAATTCAAATTAAATGTTATTGTCTGAACCTCAAAATTGAAACGATTGTAATTTTATAGAAAAAGTGATATAACTTCTAAATCTAGCACGCGCCCTTAAAATATATATGTTTCAATAAAAATGTCTAAAATATCTAATAACATTATCTGTTCAATTGACACTCTACTTAGCATCCGTAGCGGGAACTGCCAATATGTAACTTTCAAGTAATATTTACTACAAAGTATCGGACGAGGCTGTAACGTTACTTTAAAGTAGCAGTTAAATTCCTACTGCCACTTCTTGGTAAATTTTTCCTATTACCCCTGAACACACTGTTTTAATACAATATTCTAGTAGTAGTTGAATACTTATCCTTGCATTATTTTTTATTATATTTCTATGCGGCATCGCTTGTTACCCCTGTGACATGGTTTGTCCATTTAATTTTTGGTGGTGTTTTGTCCCAGATATTTAATATTTGTAGTTGTTGTGCGTGATGATGCCAAATAGTTTGGAGTAACGTTGCTTGGACTAGTAAATATTACTTACAAGTTCTACGACTTTAGACGAACAATTAATGTTTCCTGAACGTCGCGGCAACTATTAAACTTCTTGAAAGTCAATTTTAAGCCATATTTTAGTAACGCTGCTACGATCATTTGCCACTTTCTAGTTTTGAAAAGTTAAAGGTCGCCTCACTGGTCAATGAGACATCTCCAAAACCATGAGTACTACTTAGAAGTCATACATCTGTAAAGTCACTAGAAGTATTTGAAAATATGCAGCAGCGGCTGTAATTTTGTTGCATGAAGTAATGTATTCAACAAAGTAGCAAATTTGGTGGAGGTTACGTAAAAGTTACTCTGGTTTCAGTCCCAATTAGTGTTACTTTGGTTCCAGTTGAGACCTAATCAGCGAACGCTAGGCATGGTATTGTTTAAAAGATAATAATATCTAATAAACCACACAATAAAAAATCCAAGAGGAGAAGGAAATTAGGTGGATGTGGTGGCTATCCATTTGATTCTTGTGGCCTTACAAATCTGTCCAGACATTAGCAGTAAAGTAAGAGTAAAGGCTCCGTATTATTGGATGTTGAACATCGTTATCCTCATTAGTAACAAAGCTGCATCTAGCGATCAATCGCTACTCCATTCCTAACTAACAAGCTACAGATACGAAGCTTTCTACATCGCAGTAGAAACCATTGAAAGCGACCTCTATCACGATTCGGCAACAAATTCATAAGATTTATTTGAAGATTTAGGAACGACCCCACCCCTTAAGTGATTTCTAGATTTGCCACTGTAAATCCTGTACTTTGATTATTACTTAAAAGATTCCTTCAATTTCTAAAAAAAAATGCCTCACTATTATTTCCTGGTTATTTGAAACTAATTTCCAACATTCGTCACTTGGCCTGTATTGTCAGTATATTCGATCCACCTAATGAAATTAAGTGACAAATGCTTGGCAGTCTATAAAACTTATGCGGTAGGGGTAGATTCATTTATATGTCACGGTTCCAAATGGTTTTGTGCCGTAATAATGAGCGGGTTACTTTGTGTACAACGGAGTAATGTATGGGAGCTAATAATGCGTATATTATCCATTTGGGCCTCGGCGACATTTTATTGTTATAATTTTCAACTCATTAGTCCGTTCATTATCAGTCAATAAGCTGAGCGCAGCAGTAATTATCGGGTCGAGAGTACCAGTCCGATAAAATCTTTGCTAATTTGCTCGTTATTGTTTGATCTATATTATCACGTAGGACGTAAAGCGTACATTTCAGCCTCTAAACGCTAATAGCTTTGAAAATATCGGTGATTTCCTATTCCCTAGCAGATTTTCCACTCAGTTGTATTGCAATTTTCGGTAAACAAATAGTAACTTATTTGATTTTGGTTTGAAACTTTTTAAAAAATGCAACAGCTCTATATTAATTTTCCAATTTCAACTTTTATTTGTCGCATTATTTTTTTTCCATCCTAGTTGACTTTCCTGTTGATCAGTGTCCAAGGTAGAATAGTTAGAGAATTTAAACTATTTAATTCATAACGTTTTTTGACGTAATCAGTTAGTGCTGCAAACGCTACAATACAGTACACTTATAAAGAAAGTTTTTTTAAATTATTTAGTTATGATAATCATATATCATAATATTGCAATATGGAAATACCAATATTAGTCGTATCATTTTTAAGTACGAATTTTTCCTAACTTCGGGAAATATAATTCTGACATGTGTCTGCTCGGTACTTGATAAGACAATTATGTCCCTTTCTTTAATTTCTAACTTTGCAAAGTCACTAAATTGTCTTTATACATATATATTTATGTACAAAAACCTTATAATCACTGTTTTAAGGCAGGTGCTGTTTTATTGTAGTTTTTCGGGTTATTATACAATGATAGTCGCTGCCAGTAACAGATTTATTAACGGTTTGACTTGCCCTTGTTGTTCTCGGATTAGTATCTGTCTTTATGTAATAGCATGAATCTTCTTTTCACAATATTCATTATATGAGTGCACTTGCACAGCATGGATGTATGAAAGAGGGGTAAAATTATACTTGCCTAGGAACAATTTATATAAAATAGAGGACAAACAACTCAATTGTAGCTGATGAATTCTGAAAGTCAGTCACCAATGTATTCCTCAAGCAATTTCCAGTGTAACTGGATGCGTCTGGGAGTTTTAAGTATTCTGTAACTCTTTGGAGAATTTTTGCAAAACTGTTCATACCAACTGGTTGTAATGTACACTTACCGTGATTATAGTAAATGAAAAATCTGTTATGAAATAATGTGTTTACTTAATTCAATAATGCATAGTTTTTAATAGAATGATGCTCTCAATAGCATCAACAACATAAATATTAAACGCAATTTTCGATTTACATTCTTATAGCACAAAGAGCCTTTCGATTTCTTTCCGTGTTTCCCATTAATTATAATTTTACTTTAATAATTTTTGCATGTTTATTTCTCTCAGTAAAACAAAAAAATTATTAAATTTTCAAGTTTATCTATTGGGTAGACATCCCAGCTGAGAGGAAGCGAATTGTTGGTTTGTGCGTAGTAGGTTTCTCTGTGTGAGAAATTTCTAAAAACACTAACAGATCCTTACGCACCATAGTACAGTACCAGGCGTGGACTTAGGAAGGCCGTTGTCATAGAGCGAGAAGCACCGATCATCATATAGGAACCACAGAGTGTGAAGATCATTGTTTGCGACATTTAATTCCCAAAGATCGAGTTAGCAGCAGCCGGATTATCTATTGTAAATCAGTGGTTTGAAGAACATATATGGTATATGGCAAATTTTGGTTTCTTGTCTTACAGTCCACATTGGCCGCTGCTTCTCATTCGTCAACATCGAGTTACAGCTTGCAATGGCGTAGAGAAAGGATTTAGTGGGACCAGAAATGGAATCAGGTGATCTTTAGTGATGAGCACTGTTTTTGCCTGGGAATGCAGGATGGTCGTATAGGGGTGAGAAGGTGACGTGATGAAAGAGGTGATCCACAATTGGACATGCCCACCACACAGTAAGCGTTATAGTATGGGGTGATATAACGTATGGAAACAGATCATCACTAGTTTTTATTAAAGGTAACACAACAGCCCAACGCTACATTCAGGATGTGGTGGAGCCATATGTCACTTCATATCGTTACACCATCCAAAACGTCATTTTCCAGCAAGACCAATGCTAGACCTCATATTGCTAGACAAAAATATATTTTATGAATCAACACCAGATCAACAGTTTACGCTGGCTAAGATTGCCGGATCTTCCACCTTGAACATGTCTGGAACATGATTGGCCGCAGACTGCTGCATTTGCAATATTCCCCACATCCTTTAGCAGCTCTTACCCATGACGTTCAGATAGCTTAGAATGGGATACCCCAAAATCTCATCGAGAACCTTATTAGATCCGAGCTCAGGCGTATCAATTAATGTATTAGAAATCGTGGGTTCTCAACACGTTATTCAACCAATTTTTGTCATAGGTTGTTTGATCTTGTTGAAAATGTAACTATTCAATAAGTGTACCAAAAATTATTAAAATCTTTACATTACATTACATTAGTTTTTCAAATGTAAAAAATAGTTTACGTGTATAGCCACTCGGAGTTGATGGATATCGTTTTAATTTATAGTGATTCGTAGAACGATTACCCGAAAAAGTTCAGGACGTCCGCAGCAGTGTGGTGTATTATACACGAGGCTCAATTATATCCGTAGCCTGTCCAAGCATTAATACCAAAGGATTGGATGAGGAGTACTGGTACCATAGCCACCACGATTTCCTGACTTTAAATTATTTGGACTTCTTTTTGTAGAGCTATTTAAAAAATGAAGTGTATCGCACCGAAGTGGATACATACCATTGACGATTTAAGCAAAAGTATCATAGTTGCTGCCATTAACTTACGAGTTCAAAACGGACAAAAAACAGAAATATTTGTGTTAGTTTGTAGAAACTGGGTAAGACGGGCCCAAAATGTTGTAATATCAGCTACGTCAGACTATTTTATTAATTAGAACCACAAATTAAATCTATTACTAATTAATAACAATAGCGGCAAAAGCAGTTGAATTTGTGATATAAAGTCAGTGTTATAAAATATTATTTATTTCTTCCCTTGAGCATTTCTTTCCATTTTTCGCAGATCGCAGATTGCATGCTTTGCCATCTTATCACGTTTTACAGTAGACCAGTTTCCTGTGCCGTGCAGATGTGTATTTATGAAGCATTTTTGAACTGCCCTTTTGATTTTTCTTACAAAATTGTATTTGTAAGAGTCTTCCGTAGGTACACTCAAATAATGTTTTTAAATTAGTTCTGAATCACTCTGCATAGGTCTTTATCTCTCTTCATCACGTAGTATATACACAAATGAAAACGAAAGAGAGCCATTTTCAGGAACTGCGTCAAGATTGTAGAAAAACGCTCAGACCCGTCGATTTTAGATTAAAGGGGGACATTCTTTGCTGGTATTTTTGACTCCGCCACTTTCACCCCCAAGCAAGGGTAAGCATCACCCCAAAATATTTAAATGACATTGGGGATTTAGTAATATCTATTTTTAAAGCTCTAAAAAATTTTACATTTTAAAATTTAAATCTTGTTTAGCTGCTTACTTACTACTTAGTTGATTAAATGTTCAAACTAATTCCGCCCGCTTCTATACAAGAATAAAGATTTTGTTCGAAATGTTCGCGCACATTTTGAAGCATTTTCCAAGTGATTCGATGGCATTCGTCAACGATTGTTTGACGCAAATCTTGCAGCGATGCTTGCTGTGTTTTATAGATTTTACTTTTTAAGTATCCCCACAGAAAAAAATCAAGGGACGATAAATTTGTTGATCGTGGAGGACACTCAATGCTGCCTCTTCTCCCAATCCAATTCTTTGGAAAACGTTGATTTAAATACTGACGGATAATTAACGCATAATTCGAAGGAGCACCGCCCTGTTGAAAACTCAAATGATCTTCATCATACTCTGGAGCATTCTCAACAATATCAGTCAAGGCAGAGTTATTAGCGTCTTCCAGTAATTGCAAGTCAGTTAAAAGGGACAGTTAAGATCGTCTGAAAACTGCTGTCTACTCTAGACAGTTTCAACATATATTTTTAAATTAGTTTTAACGCTTGACCATGGATGAAGCATCACTTTTATCAATAATGTTAGTGTGTTTAGTGAATTTTTTTTAAAAAAAAGGAATATTAAGCGATCACGATGGTCAAGAGAATGGTTATTAAAGAGAGAGGTTCTCCCATGTAAATTTACTTCGAAAATTACGTTATGAATCTCAAGACTGGCGTAATTACTTAAGAATGGATAGGATACATATACATACTTGGTGCGGTTAGTAAGTCTGCAAATGAAAAAAGACACTCACATGAGGAAAGTAATTACACCCAATGAGAGATTAACAGCTACTTCAGCTGTTAATCTCTCGGTTTTTAGCAACAAGTAGAAGTTACAAAGATCTTGAATTTAGCATCATTACATTGAAACAAGCACTAAGTCGTATTATACCGGAAACTTGTGAAACTATTTACAATGCTCTTAAAAATGAATGTTTAATTTTTAAATAAGATATAATGAAATTTTAATAATGGTAGAAGTGGAAAACAAAAGTTATTCTATGTTTAGTTCATCAAAGTTGTGACGTATTTTCATCAAAAGTAGTAAGATAGTGACCAATAGTTTCAGAAGAAGAATAATTCGGGTAGTCAGTGTCCGTTGTTGCATTGGATGGCCCGGTCATCCTTCGCTAAAGCTTCGCCGCACTGGGTCCTACCAGAAATGACTGAGAAAAGCCTGTTAACAAAATTTTGGAGACAGTATCTTTCGTCGCTGTAGGATCCACCTCTTGGCACTTTTTTGCCAAAACGGCATATACTTGATTCTTTTTCTCTCTGTCACTATAATCACTTGATTTAATTTGCCACAGACAAGGATATAGTTCAACAAATTCCGTAAAAAAGTCATGAGACCACTGACGTAAGTCCGATAAATTAAAATAAACTTAATAATTGTGTGTAATTTCACACATCAGTTTTCTAGACGGTCGTCCGTCTCGATTCAGTTCAAGTAAAACGTCCGTTTTTTGGTCTACGCATGATGTTTTACTTTATCCGTTTTAACTGAACAGGTAAGACTTAAAGTAAAATGGTATGTATGTACCAGGCTTAACGCTAGGAATACTAAATTTATACGATTGGTACTTAACTCGAATGAGTGATATTTTTACCGTTACTAATTGTTTGTACATAAGTTTCAACTATAAAATCAAAGTCCTTATTAAATATTGGGCGGAATTATAAAATTTAAAGTCTGTTGTAAAAAGAATTGTAAGAGCTTTCAAAATAAATATTACCCAACCCCCAATGCCATTCAAATATGTTGTTGTGATGCTTACCCTTGCTTAGGGGTGAAAGTGGCGGAGTCAATAACCAAAGAATGTCTGCCTTTAATCTAAAATCGACAGGTCTGAGCGTTTTTCTACAATCTTGACGCATTTCCTGAAAATGGCTCCGTTTCGTTTTCATGTGGCCACCCCGTACTGTATCACAACAAATAGCACTGTATTTTATGTCAATTACTGTTATATAATTATAAGAAAGTTGCACAATTTTATAAAAACAGCCAAAACAAATTTCATTTTAACATGGTTAAAAAAGTCATTAGTAGCTGCTGTGCCGTGAAATATCGTATCCTTCTGTGTCTTTTTAACAGCATCAAAAGTCAAGCCAACCGTTTACGATTGTAATCTCCCTAAATATACACGTACAAAACATAAACGTTAAAACTCGATTTAATGCACCCTCTCGGCTCTCCGCAGACTTTTACAGCTCTAACGAAGATATTTGGAAGGCCGTAGAGATCGTCGCGATTGGAACGATAATACCATAAAGCCATGCAGCCGGTCGGACGAAATCAAGGTCTAGAGTCTCCTGCGGGGTTAGAACAATACATGGGTTTTTTATAGCTGCTTGATAAATATATGTTTCCGGGTTCTTCTGTCGTTTGTTTCGTGTTTTGAAATAATATTTCGGATACACTCCAGTGATATAAAAGCTAAGCTGCGGCAGGATGTGACATTATCCGGGTCAGTACAAAACGTCCCTTTCGGAAGGGCTTTCTGAAATAGTATAGGGTGGAGCAAGTCCAATTAGAGATAGGAAAGGATGGATAAAGCGATTATTAAATAAAATAGATACTTATTACAGTTCTTACCAGTATTTTTATATGCTTATGTACGATTGCACGATAAACTTGTTTTTATTTTACAGAGTATCCTAATTTCGTTGTAATTTCAGGATAGGTTTCTCGGAAATTATTATGTCTTCATAGTAATATGTAATAATTGCTTTATATTTTGGAAATTGTCAAAAAACGTAAATTGATAAAACTGAGTTGGCCATGCATTTTTATATAATTATACAAAATTGTGTAATATAGGCAGACTTAAAAAAGCTAAAGTTATTCGTCAGATACTGATGAGACCTAATAAGCTCAAAACCAATATATGATGCACTACTGACGTGTGACTTTAGCTGTTTGCTATAAGTTGGTTGCTGGTTGGGGCAATAGCCCGCAGAGTAGTTGTAAAAGTATCTACCTTTAATGTTTATTTATGCTGAAGAATGTAAATAATATAGTACAAACTGTGTTATAAAAACATTGTTTCTAGTACATTGACAATATTTGTTCTTTAACATTTTAATGTAAAATATATTATATACCAATTATTATTATCTAATGCAATTATAAACAACAGCCAGAAATCATTAGTCATAACTATTTTGCACAAGTAAAACATTCCTATTATGGTCCTGATCGCCGCGTCATATTTCAAGAACTGCAAATGGTGCTGAAAAAGATCAAAGTGCCAACAATGGAGTGGACTACTGCACTAACCTATGATAATTGGTTAATAATAATTTTTCTTCCAGTAATAATTCAAGCCAACAAAAAAAAAATCGTCGTCGTTATAGATGAAGCTATGATATTTACATATACTTTTGTTAGATGCATTTCATCCCGAAGTCACTGTAACCTCTGGATCTTAGGACTGTTTCCTAAAGTCAAAAAATACCTGTAAAAAATGAATAAAGCTGGAGAAATCGCTATCAAAATGATGAGTTTAAAAAGTCAAACTTAAGACTCTTCCATCTAACATTATAATCCCGAAACACAACGAATTTTTGTGATCAAATAACACTTAGAACTATAGCTCAGAATTAGAATGAGTTAAGATGATTCAGATCGGGGAAAATCTTGTTCCTTCAAACCTCATGGGTTTCTAGGCTTCTAATAATTACATGGTTTAGAGGAGAAAGACGGGATGGTTTAGCTTTAGGAAGGTAGTTGAAAACGTTCACAATAGTAAGAATTAGAATGAAATAGTAGATATGCTTAGGAAATTACCAGATAATGGGTTGTCTGAAGAACTACAAGCCACACTTTCCACTTCGCATCTAGAGAGGAAGTGCTTGAAAAGAAAGAAGCATACACGAAACCTACTGTACAATTCATTCGAATGCAAAAGAGTACAACAGCACAACCGATCAGAAACTATATGGTTATTTACCTGTCCCAGTTCAAACATCCATTTAGATTCTGCCTGTTTGCCATTAAGGACCGCAGGGGCTGTGTGGTTATTGAATTTCTGTCTGTCTGCTCTGGATTATGTTTCTATTGGAAAGCTAAAAAACTATTATCAGTGATAGAGTTTCCAGTTCAATTCATATTTGCTCGTAGAATGCTTAAGGGTTATAGCATTACCACTTAAACTAACTTCAGACACATGAGAATAACACAGTATCATCTATGATAAAAGCTATTTTTTTACTCTTTATAATTAGTCATCTTAAGTAGCAATGGAGGGATGAGGTTCCCGCCTCTAAAAGAGGAACTGGGTAAACAGAGAAAGTTTACTAGATATACTTGTCTTTGTTGGCTAAATATTCGTATATAGCTCGGTTTCTTTCCCATATATTATTTCTGCCTTTATCTCTGCTTTTTCTGTCATATTTAGGCAAATCATAATTATAACAGTGTAACATATAAACATGTAATATAGAATTAGAATAATCATACGATATAAAATTAGAAGATCAAAATTGTATTATTATTATTATTATTATTATTATTATTATTATTATTATTATTACAATATGGAAAAGAGCAGAGATTTTTAAAACCTATTATGCCCAAAAAAAAAAGAAACTACAATATATATCAAATTATACAATGACGTACAACATTTACAATAATATAATTACATTAGGTTTGCTCACGATTATAATTAAACATAAAAACATTAATAAAGTTTTAATTGGAAAATAAGTAAGCATCTAATCGGTTCTTAAAAATGTTCACAGATGGTGCAGTGACAATCGATACTGGTAAATTGTTCCAGGCGGTGAATATTCTGTTTGTCAGGAAAAATTGTCTTGTCCTGGATTTGAAATTTTCTTTTTTTAATTTTAATTCATGGTCTCATAATCAGCAGTCTGTGTTAAGTGTATACAGAAAAGACAGATTTCCAAAATTGTGTCTTAAGACCTTAAAAGTTAGAATTAAGTCACCCCGAAGACGGCGCTGTTGAAATTCAGTATATGAGAGCCTCAACCGTCCAAATGAAAGCCTTGTTGCTGCACGTTGAACATTCTCTAATTCTCTCACGGATGAGATCGGGGCACCACACTGTACCGGCGTATTCAAGAATTAGCCGCATATAAGTTGTATATAATTTACAAGAGGTTTCAAAAGATATATGGAAAAACGTCTTACGAAATAAAATAGCGCGTTTACACACTGAGTTGATATGGTCTGAGCATGATAATTTAGAGTTTACACCTAAATCGTTGTGTGTTGACACTGTGCTGATCAGTTGCTTATTTAAGTGATATGATAGGAGAGGGTTGTTCTTGCCAAGATGAAGCACTACACATTTAGATATATTTAATGGAAGAAGCCAGTCACTACACCAGTTATTTATAGAAGTTAAATCATTTTGAAGAGACTGATGGTGAATGATGGGGTTAGCGTATATCTTGGTGTCATCCGCATAAAAAGATGTTTTGTTTCCGAGAAGATGTTGGATGTCACTGGAGTAAATGAGGAAAAGCAGCGGACCTAGTACAGAACCTTGTGGGACACCGCTCGTAATTTTGCTATCAAATATGTTACAGTCCGAAATATAAACAAGTGCCGGTGAAAAAATCTAAAATTATGTGTATTTTTTTATTAATTTTGTTTACCTGAAACCAATAATTATGCGTATACCTACGAAATTTCATGCAATATTGATGAGTAAATTTCTAAAAAATGGCGGCCTTAAACATACATCTGTAAACATGTCTGCTTTTGAGTATAGAACTCTGAAGTGATATACAAACTACAAATATCTAACTCTTTAGATACATTCATTAAACAAGTGGACAATGAAACTAACCCATCGACTTTCCGGCCACTTAAAGGTGGCAATTCCAGAGTAACGTTGTTTCGCCACATTATCTCAATTCACTATAACCTCAAAATTGCAATATATGTAGTTCATCTCAACATCTCGTTCATTTTTATATCTAGTGTATACAGGGTGTTCCAAAACAGAAGGCCATACCATTAACCACATATTCTGTGGACAAAAATAATGCGACTTTCCTTATGCCATTTTTTATTTGGACGTCTCTGTTCAGTATACAAAGTGTTAAAGTTACATGTGTTTGTTAATAATCCCATTGTTTTCTAAGATACATACTTGAAATTTTGCACGTACTTTTATCTTATTGCGGCATATTTATCATGTAATTTTGGTGATAAAAATCGAAGGGCGAATGAAGGTAACTGAGGGATGCAGAACCCTTTATCCCCTCCAATTATTTATAAGTGCGCCTATGCATCTTTTTATTGAAATATCAAACGTAGAATTTTCTTCGGATCATTTTACCTCTTTTGCAATTTTTTGTTCAAATGCTTCGGTTTGGAGAAAAACAGTAATTTGTAGTGCCCATAAATCTATCATTCACTACCATTTTCAAGTGAAACTGAAATTTTGTGGATATACCTGTTATTACAATACCTTGGCAACTTAGCAAATCGTAATACTTACTGAATGAATATTTACTAATTAAAACAAAACGAGAATATCTTTCAAAAGATAAGGTTTTCGCTACTTAAAAGGGCACGTACATGTATTAATGAGGAGGGTGGGCAAGTAGGAGGTTTAGTAGTAATTAAATAATTATTTTATTTAATGTTATTTAGAAAAAAAGTTATTATGTTGTTTGTTCATTATTATTATTACTAAACAATACAATATATACTATTACTTATTATTTTTTGGTTGACAAGAGAACTGTATTACAGATTTTAATACCATATTATTTTTTCAATTCATAAGTATTCCTCATTTTATAAAATTTAAAATTATCCATTCTGTTTTAATTAGCAATTATTCATTCAGTAAATATTGCGATTTGCTAAGTTGCCAAGGTATTGTAATAATAAGTATATCCACAAAATTTCAGTTTTACTTGAAAATGATAGTGAAAGATAGATTTATAGGCACTACAAATTGCCGTTTTTCTTCAAAACGGAGCATTTAAACAAAAAAATACAAAAGAGATAAAATAATCAGAAGAAAATTCTACGTTTGATATTTCAAGAAAAAGCTGTATCGACGTACCTACTTAGAAATAATTGGAGGGGAAAAAGGGTACTGCATCCCTCCATTCGCCCGATTTTTTTTACCAAAATTACATGAAGAGTATGCCGGAATAAAATAAAAGTACGTACAAAATTTCAAGTGTGTATCTTACAAAACAATGGGATTATTAATAAAAATAGTTTTTTAAAATGTAACTTTAACACCCTGTATATTGAAACAGGGGCGCCCAAATAAAAAATGGTATAAGAAAAGTCGCATTATTTTTGTCCAAAGAATATGTGGTTAATGGTATGGCCTTCTATTTTGGGACACCCTGTATATAGGTACAATGAGTTTTAAAATAATGTCTACAAAAGAGAAAAAAGATATTTGTATATGTGTGACGGAACATTATTCTGGCCAGAACATTTAAACTATTCTTAAAGAGAAACTTTAAAACGTAATCCATCAAATATTGCTCCCGAAGATACTTGGTCTTCGCTTAGGTGCAACAATAATGTATGTTGTTCTAGTTTTCCATAAAATGTAGTTGAGTGTTGAAAATTCTTCTTTCTGCGAGGTTTTTTTGTTGCAGACAGTTTAGACACAGACATAGGATAAAACCAGTAATAACTTAATGTATTTTCCTAAGCGTTATAATGTCATGTAGGAAGCAGATCACTATTGAGTAAAGGTTACTTCATAGTGGATTTTAAGATAGTAGCAACTTTGTAGTAATTTTGATCCCATGTAAAATGTGGAAATCACTTATGGATGAAGCAGTAACGTGGTGACAACTGCCACAATTATAATCAAGTGCCGCTACATTAAAGCCTTGTCAAAGGTTCCCAATACGTCGCCAAAACTATTACAAACACTTTAAAGCTACTGTCACTTCTAAGTAATATATAAATGATATGGCTTAGCTGCTGTTACCTTTATTATCTACTTTAAAGTTTGAGCAACTTTGAGGTGCTTCTGCTTAGGTTACATTACGTTCCAGACACCAAACCGCCCCACCAAAAATTACAATACCCTAAAGTGATTTTTAGTGTTGAGGATTACGTACTTACAACTATACTAACATATCATTATTTTGCTACGTAGTAACCACTTAATTAAAGTTGCGATACCAGTTTCTGATACTATAATGCTACGTGGGATATCTCTACGTAAAATTAGTAATATTAATAAACAAATACACAAGTCATGCGTCCAATTAGCATCCTTGCCCACTTAAGAAACTAATTTACATGTCAGGGAGTTGCACCTCTATTAGACTAGAAATTTCCGCACAAACTGCTCAATGAATAATTCAGAAGACCCTCCATCGCTGATGCAGCTAATAGCACTAAATCAGACCACGTGAGGATCTATCAATTAGACTGCGTCACTGTAGTGTGTATCTTCCAGGCGTCGAGTTGAAGGCACCAGCAACATGTCAGCCCAGGAAACAGGACGGATAACCGTTGTCTGACATTGGCTATTATTCTGATAAACCTTTGTCCTCATCTTTGTTTGCTCTGTTGCGTAACCTATTTCGCCTTTCAGGCCTCGCAGGTTTGACAGCCACTGAAATATCACGGCCCTAAAGGCGTCCCGCTCCGGGTGAAATTTTATTCGTCATTATCCCGGCCAGTAAAACTTTCAGGGACGTTATTAAAATTATCCGTGTTCAAAAATTGGGTTAAATTTAAAGAAGTGGTGTACAGCTGTCTCAGGGTTTTTCTTAAAATGAAGTGTGGTTATGATTATTATAGGGTTATCCACTAAGAATGGAGCACAGCTTTAGCCATACGTCTCAATATGACGAGTAAAAACAATACATTTTGGTAATATTTCGATCATCACTTGATCAATAAAGCCGATAATGTCAATATTATTAAAGTTTATGTTTTAGTGCGATAAAAATCAGTGAATTTGTATTTATAATTCGTTATACAGTGCTTTCGAAAACTAACGAATAAATTCATTATTTTTGAAATTGAGAAGTTTTCGAAAAAATCTCTTGGCCGTCAATTTTGTTTGTTTTTTGACATACGACCCATATTTGTGACGTCATCGTTGTTCGAGATATGACGTCATCGGAAATTTTTTTAAATAGCAACCCCCAATTTTGGCCATGCCATTTGAAAGAGCGTGTCGTTCTACATATATACATCATGAAAAATTATGGTGCTACATAAAAGAATTTCAAGAAAATAATGTTTGAAGATTTTAAAATTTAATTTGCACAATATTGTGCACCTCCCCATTATGCACCTGTCCGTGCTTATTTAGATGAGCTGTTCCCGAATCGTTGGAAGGGAGAAGGGGGCCGATTGAGTGGCTAGTCAGATAAATCGCCTGATTTGACACCCCTAGATTGTTTCTTGTGGGGATACTTAGAAAGCAAAGTATACATTACTAGACCGGTTAATTTAGAAGATTTTAAAGCAAGAACAACAGTGCACAATTTGAACATTTAATTTAGTCGATTTTTTACATAATCATTATTATTTTCAGTATTGTTATTATCCTTTATGAATTCAATTTTGTGAATTGTTACTGCGACAAAAGCCTTAAAATTTTAGATTTACAGCTGACGTATTAGTTACAGATAAAGTTATTTTTGAGTGGAATTGGATAATATTTATAATACTCATGTTTGGGATTTTTTAAATCCGCACGCATTTCAAAGGAATCGTTTCTAACAACGTCATTTTCCGTAAATGTTTAGACAGGGATTATCGATGGTCGCTTGATTGGACTATTCATATTACCAAATCAAATGAAAGGTGTCCAATATCTAGAGTTTCTTCGAAATAATCTGCCTGAACTTCTGGACGATGTGTTCTCATCTGTCCGACTCCAAATCTGGTTCTTGCACGGTGGTGCTTGCTTCTCCACATTTTTTACAAAATGTTAAAACCTTAATGAAGTTTAAGGAATATGATGGATTGGACGAGGAGGACCGCCACGATCTCCTAACTTAAATCCTTTGGACTTCTTTCTTATCGGGATATTTTAAAAATGAAGTGGAAACCATCGAAACGAGACGAGAATTGATGGTTTACGTGAACATATTACATCTGCTGCTAATGTACAAGTTCAAAACAGACAAGAACCAGAAACATTTGTGTTAGTTCATAGAACCTGGGTAATACCCCTGTCCATTCGATTTTTTTTTATGAATACTGAATCAATACCTTGTATAACATCTATAAGTAATGGTCCATAGAGACATACAAAATTTTTTATTTTCAAATATTGCGATCTTAATAAAATTTGAATAATAAACAAGACACGGGGTGTCAAAGTTGGAGTATAAAAATGAATTAAACTTAAACACTTGGAAATATCTGTTATTTATTTCCATGTATTTTCTAGAGGGTGCCACTTAAGCCATATTTGTGAGGTAAATATGTGACCAACTTTTTTATGGAATAAATTCTAAATTTAATAACTAATTGTACTGTATAGACAAGCTTCATTTTGAGTTACCCTTTTTAAAACGTTATGTGGATGATATACTTACCTGCATCCCCGAAAACAAGGTATCAAATATCTTAACAGCCTTTAACAGCTTCCACCCTAGACTAAAATTCACATTAGAAAAAGAAAACTACAACAGAATCTCATTTCTTGACATCGTAATGAGAACCTCTGATAATATTATAATTACAGATTGGTATCACAAACCTACCTTTTCTGAAAGGTTTTTAAATTATAATTCGCAACATTCTTATACACAAAAACTTAATATCATAACTAACTTAAAGTCCAGAGCTCTTCATCTTTCTCACGAACAATTCCACAAAAAAAACTTAGATTTAATAAGGTCATATCTTCTTAAAAATAATTATCCAATAAAACTTATAAGAAAGATAGTATTTAATAATCAAAACTTCAATAAACCGGTTCGTAATATAACTACTGTAGAAAATAACAAAAAATATTTTTTCCACGGTCGGGAGTAGAAATCAGTTTCTATGACATCAAAATTTGAAACAGAAGTAGTCGATTATTCCCAAGGAAGTATAATGCTCCCAAGGGAGTTTACATTATGGAGAAAGTTTTTCATGTAAAAAAAAAGATAACATTGAAATTATTTATTGACATTTAAATTAAATGTTACATTTGTACAATTTTCAAAATTAATATTAGAAGGACTTTCGCTTACATTTACAGTTTTTGTGATTGCGCTAGTAGTGGTACCTACTAAAACCTGATTAGCAATTTTGGTCTTATTTTCAATGTAGTTCTCGACATAACCCTCAGCGACTGTCGTTGATTTCCAATCAGCATGACGCTTTATTGTCGTGATATCCACACCAGCATCTGCCAGTAATGTCGCTGAAGATCTTCGTAAGCAGTGACCAGTATAACATGCAGCATCAGGTAATTTTAAATACGAAGCTACTACACTCGGAATTTTTCCCATGGTGTTCTTGCCAACTGGCTGCGAACTATAGGACGAAGGGACAGGTATTTTCTAAACAATTCAAGCATATTTCCCACATCGGTAACCAGAAAGATTCGTGGAATCTTTGTCTTAGTGTTTGGAATTTTTGCAATCAAGGAAGAGCCTACATCCTCAAAATCATCTACAGTTAAATTGACTAGTTCATCAGTTCGACAAGCTCCGGCAATCCCCAGAATTAATCCAACCTATAAAAAATCAAAATACTTAATAATTGAAATACCTAACAACAAAAGTAATCTTACCTTAATCATTAAGAATTCTTTGTCATCTGCACTTGATAGAAAACGGTTGATTTCACCCTTTGTCAATATTTTCGATTTTTTTGCTTGATATCCGTCACCGGTTCTTTTCAAAAAATGCGAAAATGCGATCAGCTTGGGGAATTTACTTATATCTATGTTGTCGTAAATTATCAAGCATGGCTTAACCATAGAATATTGCGCCCATAATGTGGAAGACTTGTAATTCTTTGCATTTTCACTGAAGTATGCCAACAAAACATTCGGCGCACCCCTTTTTGAACCGATTGTAAGCTATATCTTATAAAGATCTTGACTTCGTATGCAGCAAATTGCTTATTGCAATATTTGCAGCCTCCACAATCTCTTCCGACTCACAATTATTCATTGTGCACTAAACAAACTTCAAACTAAACCAAACTAGCACCTTAATTTGACAATTTTCTTTGTTTGTTTATTTTGTAGTTATGACAATAACTCAACGACTACTAAATAAATGCTCAAATCCGAATACAATAATTCTGGTGCTACTTACTTCATAATGACAAAATATGTGTTTTTAAGTTAATGAGACCGTGGAAAAAATAGTATATACCATTCGGGAGAGATGCTATTTTGCCCTCGGTGCATTGTAGCACCTCTGCCAAAATAAATACCATATATTTAATGTCTTTTAGAACAGGTAAGAAACATTTTAAAAAATGATAATTTAGATATAGCTTTTAGTAGTGAGAATACTTTAAAACAACTTTCAACAAAACAAAAAGATGATACCCCTAAAGAACTGTTGAGCAATGTTATATACAAAATACCTTGTCGTGATTGCAACAAAGTTTATATAGGTCAAACAGGAAGGTACCTAAAAACACGAATTTCGGAACATGTACGAAGCATCAAACCAATGTCTTTATTCACCAACAATAACAAAACGGTCCTTGCGGAACATACACAAACATATTTACAAAAACATATTTTATAAAAACATATTTATAAAAAAAGAATTTTTCATGAAATGATTAATATTAAGAAACATAAAGATTATGTTAACAAAAAACAAGATTTTCAAAATTTAAAAACGGCATATTCCAATTTGATAAACTTAATCGATATAATTAAACAATAAGCAATTATTACACTTCCCGGTATAAACAAAACATAGCAATGTTTTGTGTTTTCTTTTTCCATTTTTACTTAAAGGGGAAAAAAATTACTACGCCTCTGTCATCGTATCTAGTCGATACATTATTTGAATAAAAGTTCTCGATTCTTATAGATTGTTTCCCATTGACGTTAATTATAGTTCTATACATATATATGGGTATATATTGTCAATACTTTTCACTTGTAATAGACACTTTTAATAAACAATTAATTTTTATATTAAATTGGACGAAGAAAAACTTAACTACAGGTAATTTATGAAATTGTTAATTGTAATTTGTTTTCAGCTTAATTTATGCTTGCCTACATTGTTCCCTTTCTTTTAAAATGAATAGAATAAAAATAAATATTACTAGATACTTAGCTTGCTCTAATATTAAATTAAAAATTGTAATTTTAATTTGTAATTTTTAATGTGTTTTGTTTTAATTTATTGTAATAATATATTATTTATGTAACACATTTACATTTTTAGAGCCCTGAAGATGGCTTAAATATAAGCAGAAACGTTGGCAATTTGTAAAAAAATAGTTTTTCTACTGAAATTGACCTATTACCAGACTAAAAAAACAATATCATTAATAACTAATATTTTCATTTTGCAATTATACAGGGTGTTTTTAAATGAAGTAGTAAAAATGAGACCACACATTCCTTAGGTGAAAATAAATCGATTAAACCTAACAAATTTGAACTTCTCACCCGCAAAAAACCCTGATTTACAAATTTTATATAAATATTTTGATTTTTTAAGAAGTTATCTACAAATATCGAAAATAAAATTTTTACTTTGACACCCTGTATATTTTTTATTATGCGACTTGGGATATAGGTGTGTTAGGTTCAATCGATTTATTTTCACCTAAGGTATCTGTGGTCTAATTTTCTCTACTTTATTTAAAAACACCCGTATATTAATGGAAAATTTGTAATTACATAAAATTTAATTGACACAATTATAAAATGTTCAGTTCTGAAAACATTAAAATTTAGAATGTATTGTTTCACAACTTACGTTCATTAGATGCGCACATGTCTTTAATCATAAATCAGGTTCACTGATATAAAGGACGAATACAGTAAAGAAAGAAGCGCATCTAAAATGAGGAAGTTAAAAAAATGGCCAGAGATAAGTTTTCCTATATCTAAAAGAAGACGATGAGGAAAAAAGCGTGTAACAAATGGAAGCTATAAATAATAGAGTATAAAAATTACTCCCCATTCTATTACTTAACGACGTAAGGCTTGAAGGCCGTAATCATACGTTTCTAGGGTGTGTTATTACATCCACGTTAACATCTGAAACAGTAGAGCCTGTTTTTGGTAGGCTTAAGCTCGCGGTTATTATACTGCTGCCCGTAAATTTTGGTTGGATTATTTGAATCGTAAACATGATTCTCATAAATGATACATGAGCAAGCAGACCCTTTTAAACAATTGACAAATTAGTGGTTCGGGTTGGAATACAAGTTATTTGTAACAAGACTTCCTCAATCATATTCCGAGATTTGTAATATACTGGCAGGCACGTCCCAAGGTGGAAATTGTAATAGGTCTTTCATAACGCTATCGGTAGGAAAACTAAGTTAAAACACAGGATGTTACAGAAAAGCAGATGAAGCCGGTAAGAACTAGTCTTTGGAAAGAAATAATGTATTTTATTATAGCATATTTCAGTCAGGTTCCTGAAAATATATTGTATTGTGTATTTTTATATTGGCGCTAATATGCTTGTTAGGAAATTGTGTAATGGTTTTGGTTAACTCCAATAACTTGTATTTAATTAATTTAACTAACCTTTCAGTTTCTTATAATTTGCTGATAGTAAATTTTTGGGTGTCAGTTCTTCTGAATGTTGTAAATAATTTAATTGTTATACAGGGCGACCCCTAATATTTGAAAGGGCTGTTTAAGGGGCAAAATTGAACAAATAAGCCTAATATATGGTCGATTATCAACGGTTACTGAGCGAGCGATGAAAATATTTTTATTTCATACTGTACTGTAATGAATTATTTCCCGGATTTAAATGATTCCGGACTCATTTCATTTCCCGGATTCATTTAAATTCATTACAGTACTGAGTCCGGAAAATGTTTACTTCCCGTGCTTTAAAAAAACACAATATTCACATTTTTAAAAGATTTTATCTTTAAACTGAACTAAACTAAACTTTTAACTACAAAATCAAGCCTATAAAAACTAATTATAATTATAATTAACAGTAACTGTGCAATGTGAATTTCCTTGCAGACTGAATGCACGAATACCTTTGGTCTGAAGAACCTGTATAAAGTTTTCTCCATTTTGAATCATTTTTGCTGCTTTTGTTTTGTTTTCTAAGGAATCTTCAATGTATTGTTCCGCAACAGATGAACTTTTCCATGCACCATGACGGTTCAATGTTGATCAATCAGTTCCCGCATTCGCCAAAAAAGTGGCAGATGATCTGCGGAAACAATGCCCCGTATATTTTTCTGGGTGTTCCAGCTTCAAATATCCCGCATTTTTTTTTTGGTGCCCAATAGTATATATATGCCCGCTCTTTGGGAAACACATGTTCGTCTTCTATAACCCAAAAAAAGAAAATCTTCCTTCATATTTTTAGGTCGGAGCTTAACGTATTCTCTGAATATTTCCAGAAAATTTATTCCTTCATTGTCGTCACTCAATACAGTGAATATCCGTTTTGTATTCGTCTTAGAAATGGGAATGGTTATAATTAGTTTGGTACCACAATCTCCAATGTCTTTTGGGATCATATGGTATAACTCTTCTCGCCGACAACCACATTGCTATTACCTGTAACAATAGAGAAAATGATTTAAAACTGATTGTCAAATTGATGAAATTTCGACTAACGAAACCAAGAAATGTATTTTTTGTAATTGATATTGAGTACCTATATCATTCAAGATGCACATTGTTTAATTCAAAACTAATGAAAAGGTTAAACTTGTTTACCTTCATCAAAAGATACTCTCCTGATGGGGCTTCCTTCATGAATCTATTAACTTCTTCTCCTGTTAGAACTTTTGATTTGTTTGCCTGATGACCAACTGCTTTTTAACAAAGCCACCAGTTTTGGATATTTTGAAATATCACCTCCTTCTTTTACCATCAGCATAGACTTGAGCAAAGAATATTTTGCCCACATTGTCGCAGGGTTCATCTTTTTGCAGATATCCAAGAAGTACGCCAAAAGGATATTCTCATTCAGGCCGTTTTCCACCTTATAGGTTTTTCTCCACACGTTGAAGAACTGGTATTCCTTCTCATAATGAGCAGAAGACTTCGTAGGCATCAATTTACTGGTTGCTTTAGCACATTTTAGCTCGGTTTCTTCCATTTTACGAAAATTATTACAAAATACGCACGGGATGACAAACTGTCAAATTTGTTATTTTTGTTTTTACATCACTAAGCTAAATCAAAAGCTATGCGATAAAACAAGAATCGCTAACACCTACATACAGGCAGGTTATTTAAAATAAAACATTAAAATTTAATTTTTAATACAACACAGTATGAAATAAAACGTTGTACGATACACGACCGTGAAATGTCATTAAAGTACTGGTCTAGAAATTCCTGACTTGACTTCTTCGTCGCCTCGTCCGTAAACATCTAGACTTGTACTTTAATAAACCATTTCCCGGCCTTGTAACGTAAATAACTATTAATCAATATTAATTAATATTAATTAATTAGCTAGATTTATAGAATTTTTAGAAAATAATTTGATAGGTCTACTGGACGATGTTCCACATGATATTAGATAAAACATGTACTTTCAGCATGATGGTGCCCTTACCCATTTTAGTCATGTTGTGATCAATCATCTTAACAATAGCTTTCCACAACGCTGGATTGGCCGAGACGGTTTCCAAAATTGTCCACCAAGGTCAGCAAATTTGAATCTTCTTAATTACTGCTTTTGGCGATGGTGAACACAAGAGGGGCGATATTCGTGCAATCCACAAACGAGCTGATGCGTGCATCGAGGCGGACGGTGGTATATTTGAAAATTTAATTCATTAATTTCGGTTTATTAGATCTTTAATCAATATTGTAATTTATAATACCTACAGATTAAACACTTTTTTCCACTGATGCATTACAATCGGGTAAAAATATTTTCATATATTTATTAGACTTTTTTGTTCATTTTTGCCCCCTGAACACTCCATTCGAATATTAGAGGTTCTCTCCCCAATTACTCTCTATAAGCTTTTCAAAAAAATAATGCTCTCTAACTTTGACATAATATTACACAGTCAGCATGATCTCTCTTTCTCAATGCGGGTCACAAAAGAGTTTTATTTTACTTAAATATGTAAATAAAAAAATAAAATATAAATTTTATTAATTAAAAATATTACTATTATTTTATTTCTTATTACATTTTAATACCCATTCTAATCTACAGCCCGTAATCATATTAATCCATTTCACTTACTTCCATCTTATATTTAATTTTATATGGAATTTATTTTATTTTAACCAAATTAATTTAATACTATTTCTTTATGTTGGTAATTTAATTTTTTATTTTCATTTTCCCATTTCTGTTCATTAAATGATAGGAACACACTTTTCTCTAGATGCGTCAATAAAAGTATAATATTTAACGCATGATTCAATTGCCAATCTCATTAGTAGCTGTAGTATTAATTATTTCTGTGAAGCTTGTACAAGGATAGGGCAATGTTATCCATCGAAATTTTGAACAAAATTTAGCCCACGATCCCTTGTTTTGTATCGATCTCTCTACATAACCCTCCGCTACTTTACTGGACTTCCATTCACAAAGAGATAAAAATTACTATCAGGAAAATTTAGAAACTCAGTAATATTGGCGATGTTCCCAAACTTTCGATATTATTGAACGTCATGTTGCACATTTCTTCGCCGTGACAGGCTACAAATACACCGAAAATTAATGCAATTTTCTGCATGAGATATGTTTCATCCTGCGAGAAATTCTATTCAGTCTATTTATTCTCTCGTCAACACTTTCGACATTTTCGGTCGATATTCTTTGCCATTTGGCTTCAAAAAAAGTAACAAGCTTGTAATATTTATCGATGTCCGAGATTCTTTATGTTCATCACCTTCAACATGGAGTAATTTGATCAAAGCGGCGATTTCCATATTTTAGATTTTTCTTCATAGCACGCCAAAAGCACTTGTTGACTAAACTTGCCACTAACGTTTTTTCAGATCACATTGGAAAGTGGCTTTACAAGCAGCTTCTTCAATTTCCACCTGAAGAAATTCGTTTTTTTTATCACTTTCTATGTCACAAGATTTGAAGTTACTGGTCAACAAACGATCGAAACAAGGACATTCTCTGTAATACCCTAAAAATTCAACGATTTCTTTCCGAATTTCACGTCTTACTTTGTATAATATTATAAACGAACCTAAAATCAAATACTAAACAAAACCTGATCTAGTATACTAGTGCATAAATACTTGGCGTGCATGAATAAATTTACATTTGTAAACTTTCTTTGCACAAGCCGATGAGTCGTTACTGGTGCATAGAAAAGTTGGAATGCTGTACCTTTTTTGATTCGTGCTAGCACTGATAAAAACGGCACGCCAGTAGAGGTTTACACATGCAATTTTATTTTACTGGCGCCACTAAATCCATGCATGTGTAAACCCGCTATTATATTCTTTTTTTCATTGTATTATATTTATTTTTAACTAAATCTGATTTGTCATTTTTATATATATTGAATATGTTTTGCGAATTCCTCGCTTATCACAAATCGCGCATAACGATTCTCAAATTCACGCATAGTCTGTAGCGGGCCTTACTGTGTGTGTATATATTTTATTTGTGTGTATTTACACTTTTTTGTCATTGCCTTGCCATACAGAACATTAAAAAAATATAGCAGTTTGTAATAAGTGTGATAATTAAATCATTATTTAAAATGTCACTAAAATGCTTGTTCTTTTTTCATAATTATTTTTATTTTTATTATTTCTAATCATTTCATATTATTTTCTCTAAATGTGTTCACTCATTTATCAATGCTGACAACTTTTTTATGTAAAAATATATTTTTTTATAAGAAGAATGTGTTTTATTTTTAATATTCCCTAATTATAACATAAAAAAAAATAATAATAAGCAAAAAAATGTTGGGGTACATTTGGACCCCACTCGGTATTTAATGTAAGTTTTTGACCACGGGTTTATGAAGGTTAATAAACAACAATAACATTAAATTCAATAATTTATAAATATTATAGCATTGTTATACCATATTATTATAATTATGTGACACAATACTTTCTAAAAAAATATATAAAGTGCTTTTGTGCTTCCGCATTATCAGCAGCGATAATAAAATTGAATTTAGAATTCATTAAATTTTTAAATGAAATTCACGCTGGTGCAATATACAAAAAAATGGTTTCTCTTATCTCTGGCTTCTTATATAAATTAGTGTTATTACTTTCTTCCACTTTCCCTGCCTGACCGTATTCAACCTTTCTGATATAAAACGTGGCATTGTAAAAACCCCTGTTTAATAAATATTTTTTAGGAGCTCCATTTTGCATTAAAAGAGATTAAGCAGTGAATTTGAGATACAAAATAAAACATGTTGCGAGATAAGATGTCTGGGAAGCGTTATTGCTATGTCTAAAAATATATTTTTTGATTGGATTTCAGAAACAAATGCCGTTCTACAAAAATTATTATTTAATGACGTTATAAGAGCAGTTGCAGAAATGTTTGTATAACTTTTACTTCATTTAGATAAAAAAAAAGAAGCCGACGATCATATTTCTTTCCAATTTCATCTTTTGTATGAAATAATATTGCTTGATTTATAATTAAAAATAATAATAAAATTCAGTTTTAGGAACGAATTTTACATTATAAAGATAATAATATTATATTAATAATTATATTAATATTCAGCATAAGAGATATGCTGAATCGGTGGAACATAATATTCAGTTTGAACCGAATAAATTTTGGGCTTTTATTGGTAGGAAAAAAGGATATAACAATGTCCCCAATAGTATGACGTATGATGGTGAACAATTAAGTGAGCCTATCAGTATTATTAATGCTTTTGCCAATTTCTTTAGTGCATCCTTTAAATCAGTTTATGCGGATAATGATATATCATTTGAAAATTTTTCCGCAGTTCACATTGCACAATTTGACGAAAGTGAGGTTCTTACAGCTTTGAAACATACCAAACCTAAAATGACTACTGGACCGGATTTTGTGCCAGCCTTTATCATAAAGGACTGTGCCAGTGTATTGTCATGTCCTCTTACTTTTTTAATCAACTTATGCGTTAAAACGTGTACCTTTCCTGAAATTTGGAAGCACTCTAAAGTCTGTCCGATATTTAAAAAAGGAAGTAATCAGGATATTACTAACTTCCGACCAATATCTTGTGCAACTTCAGTAAGATCTTTGAATATCTACTTCATAGTCACATTTATTACAACATCAAAAATAAAATTTCAACTCGTCAGCATGGTTTTATGAAAGGTAGGTCTACAGCTTCTAACTTAATGACTATAACACAATTTATATCTGAATCCATGAACAGACGATTGCAAACTGATGTTGTTTACACTGATTTTTCAAAGGCATTCGACAGACTGGACCATGGTATATTACTTGCAAAACTTAATGTATTTGGGTTCTCAAATTCCCTTCTACAATTATTTGATTCATATTTGTCCAACAGACTTCAGTATGTTCTGTTCAAAGGGTGTAAGTCTGTCGACTACTTAGCAACTTCAGGAGTCCCGCAAGGATCTGTCCTTGGACCACTGCTATTCAACATTTTTATCAATGATATAACTGATTGTTTAAGTTCTAACTGCCTTCTTTATGCTGATGGCTTGAAGGTGTTTTCGACTAAATGTAGTGTTGGAAATTCGAACACAATGGACTACATTCGTGGTGATGTCAGAAATTAGGCAATCAGAGTTCAACGGTCAAAAGAAAATTATCACGAAAACTGGAAAATGTACATTGAAGATTAAGATACGTTTTCACCAGTCTAGATATGTTTAATTAAATCAGATAAAACTTGAACAACAATTCTACTAATTTGCATGTGAATATAGTGTTAACTTTATTTGCACTAAACACATAACATTGACGATTGCATCTATATATTTATTACTTTACAGCACATAAGAGCGCAGCTAAATTCAGTTATACAAAATTTAACAATAAAAAACACACAAAATCAACATAACTGAATATACAAGTTAAAGTTTTTTACAGGTGACAGATAAGTCATGTGAAATTAGTTGCTCAATTGAGCATGATTCTGTTTTGCTATTGGTGGAGTACAACATATTTTAAAAATTTATTTAAAACATTTAAAGAGGAAAATATTATAGAAAAGTTAATCCAAAACTAGTATATAATATTCTCCTATGGAATTCAAGTGAAGGAATTTCTTAAATATTTATATTAACAGAGAAATAAATCAAATTCCAATGTTTCGTTTTTAGTCAGATAATTTGGCCCTTAAATATAGGTTCTACTAGGGTCATTATAATAACAATTGATTGAAATTAAATTTCTTATGACACAAAGTACCGCGGGTTGCATACTACTATGATGTCACACTAATACGGTCCATTGTAGGACTTTTATAGACAAAAATTTCTACATAATGTATACAGAAATTTTGCCAAGCTATTTCTGACCTTTTTGTAGAGTTACAAAAATAATTGAAGCTATGTAGGTCACAACAAGTTTATGTTTAAACTTAAGTTGACGTCACTATGTTTATTGGTTGTTGTCTATTGCCGCATGAATTATATATACTCGCGTCAAGAATTCAGACGTCTTACGTCACGGCTGACGTTACACATTTTTTTTATTATCATCGTAATTTTCGATATTTGTCCCGTTAAAAACAATCATTTTTTGCAATTTAGTGCAATACAGAATGCAAACTCTTAGTGTTGCAGTTTAATTACTATCAGTAGCAGTTTCTTAAATATTTTGATGAAAATATAATGAATTATTCATATGTTCGTATGACGTAAGTCGTCTGAATTCTTGTCGCGAGTATATTTCAAATGCTAATACCAAATAAACATTATTATTATTATATATTATTATCTACGTGAATGTTTGTATCCAACTAGATACAGTGAAAGGTTTTATTGCATATACACGCTGTATATTACAATGAAAGCTACACCTAGCTATTAAGCCATAGTCCATGGGGCATAAAATGTTTATGGCTTTATTTAAGCGCATAATTAAAATTTTTATATGAAGTCGGTCTGAATTTTTAACCAAAAGGTGTTAAAGCGCCCTATAAATTTTTCCAGCATTGTTGTGCGGGTAATCATTTAATACCACTGTGTAATAAAAGTAGAAATTTAAATGCTATATGCATACCTTGTAAAATATTTACATCTATAAATTAAATTCGTATTCTTTTATTCAAATGGTAGACGTTGAAACAATTACTGCAATTTTAGTCGTTTTTTCTATTTGCTACCTAAGTTAATTTTCGAAATTCAGTTTGGGTTAAGAAGAATGTGTCGACTAAAGATGTAATAGTAACTTTAACAACAAAAATCTACTCTGCACTAAGCCATTTAAAACTCTGTCTCTGTATGTATAGAAATTTATCTAAAGCCTTTGAAACCCTTAGTCATTCCTTATTTTTACAGTTGCTTGAGGATATTGGTGTCAGACAAAATAGTTTAAAACTATTTTACCAAGTTATCTGACCAATAGAAGTCAGAGCATGAGGGTCAATAATGTAATAAGTGGTACTTTATCTGTAAAATATGGAGTTCCACAAGATACAGTATTTGGTTCTCTTTTGTTTTCAATCTATATTAATGACTTATTTTCTTTATATTTCTGCTGAGCGGAGATTATAGGTTTTACGGATGACACTGCAGTGCTTTTCAAAGCCAACACTGAAAACGATCTATCATACATTAAGAACTGGTTCGATCATAAACTGCTGAGAATAAACTTAGAAAAAACTTACTATTTACTGTCTATCTTCTGGGTGTCTGATCTTCCTCCATTTACTCAGATAAAAATCGAAGTTAATGAGAACATGTCAATGTCTAAACACATTTGTGCCCATCAAACCCAGTTTCTACAAATTAACATAAACGTTTTTAGTTCTTGTCGCTTTTGAACCTGTAAATTATTGGCAGCAGCTATGATATGTTCACGTAAATCATAAATAGTGTCCACTTCAGTGCAATACACTTCATTTTTTACATATCTCCACAAAAAGAAGTCGAAAGGATTTAAGTCAGGAGATCGTGTCGGCCATGGTACTGGTCCTCCTCGTCCAATCCATCGAACTTCATGAAGATACTCCCGAACATTTTGTTGAAAAAGAAGGGGAGCACCATCGTGCAACAACCATTTGGGATTTTGAACATTTTGTTGCAGTAACCATTCATATAATCTAATTCGTAAGGGATAATTCCTTGCTATTGATGCTGGCCTACGCTGTACATGATACGGATATAATTGAGTTTTGTGTATGATATGCAGACTGTTGATTGGGATAGTCCTTGTGCTTGTTCGTCGTAAAAGTAGCTGCATTTGGCATATGTCTACTTGGAAATAGTTTTGCGTACAGACTAGAAGCTGCTAAGGTATTTTGTCTTACTTCACCATAAACTATAACAATATCAATCAACTCCTAGTTGCTATACACTTAAGCCACTTTTGACCCTTGAAAAACTAATGTAAACACGTTTATATATTTTTAGGTATTAATAATATTGTGTGAAACTAACTACTCAGTGGACAAAAGCCCCAACCTGCGTTGAATTACACCCACAATATCTACCCATATATTCCTTATTATTAGCTTTAGTAACATTTTTTTACTGTTTTAGAAAGGTATTTTAAGCTAATATAAATCAAATCTCCTACAATTCCTATCAATGAAGTCATATGTATGTTCTCTGATACCAAACATCTGTTAATACTAAAATCGGATTTTAGTATTCGGAATTGCCTGCATTGCGATGACGCTAGGGACTACTGTAGCCCAGACATGTAAAGATTGATTGAGATACTACAACTTCAATATTTTTTTCTCGGAATTTATAAGATTTTTACAAAAAAAAAAGTGATTTTTATTATTTCTGGGAGGTAAACTATTAGATATAAAATGAACATTCTGTGCTTTTACTGTTAACGTCTAATGATTCTATTAATACTAATCGACAAACCTAATGTAAAATGAACCGTATTACTTATTGCTTTCAATTCAAACTATTACATTTGCAGATATATAAGAATGAAGATAAATGCTTGAATGAGACAAGAGATGAAATTATTAACAGCCCAATGGACAAGAACCTAGAACCCGCACCCGCAAAGTAACGCTTTATATTAACGTCACGCAAGTAGTTGTCACAAAAGATAATTTTCAGAAGTGACCGTCCTACAGGGATTTTTCTGATATAGAACGTGATACGGTCACGTACCGAACATAACTTTCGGTCAGTTTATATCCGAAGTAAACTAAAAACATTAATTTGGAGGTTCAAATGGATTTATCCAAAAGTTTGTGTCTTGCGTGATTTAATGTGTGAAAGTGTCTCGTTTCCAAATTGTTTTGCAGTTTTATTTGCAAACTTTGTCGTTCTTCGAAATTTAATATTTAGTTGGCACCAGTCATTTCCAGCACACATATATTAAAATTTTAGATGATAGTACTACTCAATTAAGATTTATTTTAAAATTATCTTCCCTGTTTCTGTTTAAAAACCATGTTTAATTTTAATCGTTATCGGTGATTAAATAAACTAGAAAATTTGTTGCAAACTATAAATTATACAATTGATACTAATGGAGTAAGATGAAATATTATCTTGACTTTGATGTATGTATACACTGTGTGTGATACTTATAATAGTATATTTATTACGAGTATACAGTGGTATAATAATTTTTATTGTTAGATGTTTGACTCAACTTAAAGGAGGCCACCTGAAGAACCAATCCTAAAAATGCAGAAATAGAGTCAGATTTCATCTATTGTGGTTGAATTTTCAAGTTCCCACAGTTTCAAAAGTGAACTTAAATATTTATAGAATGTTTTTCATTAAACCAGGTTAGTAAATTTAGCTAGATTAATTTTTTTAGATAATTATTGAATAAAGCTCTGTCTGTGGAATAATTGTTCATTAGCATACCTAGACGTTTGGTATCAGAGATACATATGATACATATGACTTCATGGATAGGAATTGTAGGAAATTTCATATATATTAGCTTGAAATACCTTTCTAATACAGTAAAAAATGGACCATTCATATTACCAAATCGAGTGGATAGGGTTTAGTATCGAGTTCCTTTGAAATGATCTGCCAGAACTTCTCGAAGATGTGCTTTTAGCTCTTAGCTGTCCGACTTCGAATGTGGTTTTTGCACGATGGTGCTCTCCCTCATTTTTGACAACATTCGGAAGTACCTTAATGAAGTTCAAAGGGTAAGATGGATTGGACAAGGGGACCGATGCCATGGCCTCCACGATCTCTTGACATAAATCCTATGAATCTTTTCTTGTGGGAATATTTGAAAAATGAAATGTATCGCACCGAAGTGGACACTACTGATGATTTACGTGAACGTATCATAGTTGCTGCCAATAACTTACAAATTCAAAACAAACAAAGCCCAGAAACATTGATATTAGTTCATAGGAAGACAGATCCAAATATTTTTTTACTGTTCTAGAAAGGTATTTTAAGCTAATATAAATCAAATCTCCTACAATTCCTATCAATGAAGTCATATGTATGTTCTCTGATACCAAACATCTAGGTATGCTAATGAACAATTCCACAGACAAAGCTCTATTTAATAATTATCTAAAAAAATAATCTAATTTACTCACTCTATAAAAATCTAACTTCACTTTTTTGGCACTGAGTAGTTAGTTTCACACAATATTATTAATACCTAAAAATATATAAAAAGATCCAAATATGTTTACACATCGGTGGACAAAAGTTTGAACAACTGTTGTATCAGGTACGTCAAATTATTTTGTTAATTAAAACCATAAATTAATTTTATTATTTGTTAATAACAATAGCGGCAAGAGCAGTTGAATTTGCTGATATAAAATAGGTATTATAAAAGTTTATTTCTTTTCTATTTCCTGTCATAGAGCTTGTAGAACACTCTGTAGATGTGGGAAGTTTTAAGTGGCAGATTCTGTATAAAAAGTGAGAAAAATTCCCTTCTGTATTGATTGCACTGTGTTGCACATTATTGGTACGTGTAAATTATTGAATCTTTAAATTGATACAACGATAGTATTAATTAGATAAATAATAATACTTAATAAATAAATGTGTTGCAAGGATCAAAATCAGCTAATTGTGTAATTTCTGTCTGAAAACTTTAACATGTTGGGAGCACTGTAATAGTGACAAATAATTTAGCGTTACCAAAGTAGAGTGAATCATAAAACTACGATGTACAACTCTACCCAGTGTCTTGATCAAATTTGTCAAATATTGTACCAGTATTGTAATTTCTTCTGTTTTTAGTTAGTTTTATACAATTCTTCATCAGTTCTTTTATTAAATACTCACATTAAGTTAACTATTGTCGACATATGTAATCATTGTATTGTAAATGTTAATTAGGATATTTCCTTCCGTTTTATACATACCGTTTCGTGTACTAGAATCGTGATTGTTGGGGTAATTGCTATTTTCAATTAGCTATTGCCCTAGGTGCAGATCATAGCAACAATACGAGTGTAATGTATATATAAACTAATTGGGTAAATAGCAGCATTGGGTAAATAAGCAAACAGTATAACATAATAAATACAAGGAACTTGTTTGTAGTAATGTAGACTGTTTTCTGGTCTGAACATGGAGTAGTTAGTTCCATTCTGTTTCAGCAGTTATGATTTTCTAGTAACCAGAATATTTCACAAGATATTTGAATTAATTCATCTTCTCTTAATAATGTTTTATATTTAACATTAATGATTAAGAAATTTTTGTTCAAGAATATACAGCGGACGCAATAAACTAACTAACTAACTACGTTACAATCTAATGTTGCTTTTAATTACTTAATGATTTATTAATGAAATCGAGTTTTTTACAATATTAGTTTCATATCTCAGTATCCAACATAGGGTTACATTAAATTTGCAATCTGTTGGTAACAATTTCGTGATAATTTAGTGAATTAGATATACTTTAGAAGAAGAAGAAGAACAATTCTTGAAACACTTTCAGTTTCAAATACAATGAAATCACAAATAAAATAACAATGTGTTGCTGGCAGCTATTAATATAATCGTTCCTATATAAGTAATAAGTAATATTATTTCTACTTAATAAACAAAATATAATACTTAATCAAGACTTTACAAACTTCATATTGAAATCTCGAAGGTTGGTCGACAGAAATATTTGTCATATTCACTAGTTGTCACTGTGACGACGAAAACATGAGTTTAGTCGAAACTGCTGCTTCTGATATAGAATTAGCAGCTGCTATCGATTCATTGGTACCTAAAAATTTCCAAACAGATACAAAATCGAGTATAGACGATTTGTGGATTGACAAAATTTCTTGACTTAAGTTTTCTATAAAGCCGAAGCCTTCTGCTATTATATGCAGAAGAATATTGACGTAAGCCAATATACGCAACTGTTAGCATTTTGAAAGAAGTAAATGAAGCAGCTAAAATTAAACATCACATTCATACATACGAGTAGATGTTTATGATGATCGTTATTTGATGACATTCTATGGGAATGGTATTAATAAAACTCCGTATAGTTCATTACTGATGATTCGCGGAAGAAATACAAACAAGCATTTGGCCGCTATGAAAAATGGTGTAGAATAAAAAAGTCACAAAAAAGACAGAACGGTAAATAGAATAACTATACAAAACGGATATTTCATGAAATGATTAGCATTAAAAAAGACAAAAATTCTATGAATAAGAAGCAGGATAATCAAAATTCAAACAAATTGTATTTTAATTTTACATTCTGTATACTAGAAACCCTTAATGTTTTTGCTATTTTTTTCAGATTTTTATTGGTTGGCAAAAAGTGAACAGCAGCCTAGTCGTACTGACTAGGATGCTGTTCACTTTTTGATGATACCTTATTTTAATAAACATATTTCAATGATTGACAAACATAATAATTTATGAATTTGATCTTTACCTGTTGTTTATTAAAGTAATGGTACAAACTCATATTTTCGACAAAGGCAAACAAACATTTTACAGATAATTATTTTTATATATTTATAATTAAAGAAAAAAAAGGAAAAATTGGTATTTATGTTATAAATTAATAGTGCGTTGCCTGCATTGCTGTAATGTTGTAATGGTGTTAATGATTTTAATAGAAAAACAATTAAAAAAAATAATTTAATGTATGTGGTTTACAAATAGTTTAAACAATTTTATTTTTTAAGATTTTCAAAGTTCTTTTAATATACTGTTTAATGATTATTAAAAAAATTAGAGCCCTGAGGAAGACCTAATACGGGCCGAAGCATTGGCAATTTGTAGGGAATTGTTTTAATTTTTTCCTATTTTGACCTATTACCGGACCATAGCTAATAATAATATCATAGCAAAATGTCAATTTTAACATTAAAAATTAAATACGTTTATATAACTTTGTTTTTACATTGTTTTTTTTTTTAATTATCCTTACCGTTCTTAATACTTAGTATATTATATAGAAGTACATGCGGGATAATCCAAGTCATTATGGCTTTCCAAACAGTGCTAAATCATAGTCATGTGATAGTTGGAGATAAATGAGCTAACGCCTTTCTGTAGAATGAAACACGTTTCCTCATTTCATCATGGATTTGCTCTCGCGATTCTAAAATATATGTATTTATAAAAAGGCAATTTAAAAATGGTTAAAGTTGCAATTCAAATCGGATGCCATGTTTCATATAATTTAATCAAAAGGAAACATCTCTCAGTTCTGCAATGTTTCAGATTCGCTACAAAACGGATACTTTGAATAAGTTACACGGATTTTGTTTATTTTTATTTCATTTTCATTTCATTTCAACGTGTACCGCAAGCCAGGTGTGTTTTTACAAAATTTATTTTATAAATGCTGCATACGATTGTAGTGCAGGGAATAACCGACAGAATGATGAATGCGGAAGGCAGTGCTGCCATGTATCTTGAGGGCTGTAAATTATCAGCCAGAGTAGAGTTACGAGCCAACCGCAAGGAGCGAACACAAAGCGAGATGAGAACAATATATAATTGTTGCATTTCAGAGTGGACAAAGTTGCTGCAAGCCCTGTAATGGGTTTATTCCTTACGGTGTAACAAATTATTGTTTATACCACCATAACTCGAAAGATTGCTTCAGTCTGCAGTCGCCTAGAAACTATAACCTTTATATTGTAATGAAAATGAAAATACAAAAAATAAATTGCTAAAATGGACACATAGAATTAAGTCAATTTGAATAAAAAAAAATTAATTTATAATGTAATATAAAGTTAAATGAAAAAGATGGAAATAAATGAATTAATATGATTAGAATGGATATTAAAATGTAATAAGAAATAAAATAATAGTAAGATTTAATAAGTGAAATTAAGTAAGAGTTAATTGGTAATAATTATAATTGTTAATTATATAAGAGAATTAACAAGCCTTTAATCTACGAGACAAAATGGACGGGCGTAGCTGAGAAATACATTTTTTCGAGATGATTAAAGATTAGTTAATTTCCCAAATGTAGTTCAACGTTTTATCCACGACCACGGCCAAAACGGGTCAATTAAGAGAGTGAAAGCCGTGTGAGAAAAAATATGGTTTTGACAAACACCATATTTGACAAATTTATTTTGATCAAGAATATTGATTGTCAGCTGAATACTAGAAAGCCTTGGAATCATTTGTATATGTAACATGCACGTTTGTTTATTTCTCAACAAGAGTGTAAAAATTTGCAAAATAGACAAAAAAAATGAGGGAGAATATTGAGAATTTCTTCTTTCCAGCTGAAATCCAGCAAGAAGCCCAAGAAGAAGGGGCATAGGAAAAGGAGTAATTGCAGAAGTGCTACTATCTTTTTCTTTCGATGTGGACAAAATATTCCATGCTATGTTGAAAGTGCAGAAAGATATTGATATTTCGAACTATGGTAAACTTACTTCATATTTGAAAGTAGAATCAAAAATAAAGCAAGAGAAATTTTGGAAAAAACATCGGATAAGGAATATTTACAAGTTAAGGTAGGAAATAAACGATTTTAGTATTTCATTGAGTGTTTTATTTTGAACTATTTATAGGTTGCGACAATGGGTGGCACAGGTGTTTGTCGATGAATTAACCTTTTTGGAAATTAGGTACTCATTTCGGATACGAATACAAATATTTCAAGAAGTTTTACGATCATGAAATAAGATTTTTCAGTTAATTCTGTAGAAATGTGTCAAAAATATATCAATCTACAACCTAAAAACGCCCGTTGGAGATTTTATTGCAATATATGGCTGGAAATGTACACAACATGTAGGCATCAACATAATTTCAAAAACGTTTTCAAAAGTGACTGCATTGCTTGGGCTTCCTGATAGAATGAGACATTTTTCGACATTACCGGCCAATGCTGGGGTGCACGCACTGTGAAGCGTCGAGGTGGTTCGGAATCGACTACGGTAGCAGAAAGTTATATTGATGATGCACTGTCCAAGATGGCAATTGCTGAAAAAATTCAGGTTCTATCAAACGAAGTTGTGAGCCCCTCCAGTCTTGAGATAAATGTTAATGTTAATAATAATAATTCTAAAAATGCTATAAAATTGAAACGTTGTATTATGAATTCTAATCCAGTACTGCGTTAAAAGTCCTTTAATCCACGGAAAATAAATAAAATTCATATTTTATTCTGGCTGACAAATTAAACTGTGAATTTAAAATAATAAAAACATAATGGGTGAAAATTACTTCAAGAACTTGGATAGGGGAAAAACAAAGAAAAAAGTTTTGAAAAAGGGAGAAAAAGGAAGGCCATGAAAAAGTTTTCGGGGGAACAAATTTAGTAATTGGGAGTGGAAAAGTATAGGAGAAGCAGTATGAGTTAATTAGAATAGCATATGAATGAATGATCTGACATATGAGATTATAACAATTGACAGCCAAGAGTCGAGGAAAGTATTCAAGAAGTAACAATAATTAAGATGAATTCGAAGAGCGGGAGGCAAGTGAGAAAATAATCAAATCAGTGAAATAATTATAAGGACTAGCAAACATCTGTAATAAAGAAGCAACTTGATGAAAAAGGAAATACTGAAAAATTAGGTGAGAAAAGGATTAAAGAAGAGGAGTAGAGGAATAAAAAAACGTGATCAGAAAGAACTGCATTGTGAAGGTAAAGCATGAATTAAAGAGTGTTAGTATTAAGTTATTGAGTAATAATGTTCTATTATCAGTATCAATTAGATACACTATTGTAATCAATTTGGAAAAGTTATCGTAGCTTGGAGTAGGTGTACAAATAAGTAGAAGTGTGATAAATGAACAAAAGGTTATTGAATATAAAATTTTAAGATTAAGTAGTAAAAAAGACATGCGGGTTTTCATAAGGGGTCAAAAGGGCTTGTAATCGCACATCTTTATTTAGTATACTTGATCGGCCAGATCTGGGCAGATCTTTAACATGACCATGGTTTCAAAACTTTGCTTCAGTTCAGCTTACAGTGGATCGATTTATTGATGGACGATTCGGATATGTTTCATTAAATAAAACACAAACTTCCTCATGAATTCGAATTCTATCACCATACTCGATCATCAGGAGAATTTCAATCCGTTCCGTTTCAGTTAAATTCACGTTTTCACAAAATGAAAACAAGTTAATTAATTAAAAAATACTTAAAGAAAGAACCAGTTAAAATGTATTCACTCGTACAATCTTAGAAAACTGTTTAAAATTGATTGCCTGTAAAAAATACACGAGTACGTTCTATCAGACAGATAAAATTAAAAAAGCATCAAAGAAATTATGACAAAAACTTTGGTATTTGTAAATAATTTGGGTATTGTTGCCCACCGTGAATATTCAATTATTATTTGAAAAAAAAGTAAATTAAAATCAAAAATCAACCTGTTGTAAATTTTCAATAATATCTTTTATTTACCCAATAATGAATGTGTGCGTGACTTCAGGGACGCACTGTTATAGGTACATATTACACGAACATTGAGGAACATTTCATTTCAAATTTAGAAATTTCTCACCCTATAGATCTGAAATTATTCTAGAGCTTGGCTTTCTTAGGCCCCTAACTTCTTATAGACGCAAAATTGTACTAAGGTAAGTTTATTTAAATCACATTATTTTTGTCCAAGGAAGCTAAGTTTAAAGTGTGGCATTTACTGAACACCTTGTATATCGAGAAAACCTCTTTAATTGTCTCTGATATAGCTCATTAACTTGAACTTAAAAACTTAATGTGCTTTCAAGATTCTCGCTTCTAGATCTAGTGCTCCTATTCAAATAACAAACATTTTGAATTTAAAATTACGGTACAAATTTGTAGGTACAAATTACTTAACAGTTATATAAAATCTCACCCTAAATTACATATTTCTCACCCTGTAGATCAGGAATTATCCTCAGGGCTTGGCATAACCCAGTTAAATGCTGAGTGACAAAACACAAGGACAGACCTTCCCCAGTGAAAAGTTTGATTAGAAATGGGCAGAGGGAGAGGAAGAGGACAAGACATACAACCGTGTTGTTAATTGGATAACTGACTTTGAGGATAATTACCTTTGAGATAGCTGCCATTTTAATGTCAGTGATATGCTTGTGTACGAACACAAACGGTATAATTCAAAATGTTGCTTCCAACTGCTCTATTTTTTGGAAAAATTGTATTCACTCTAACATTTATGTAAAATAGAATAATCTCGATAAAATGAATGATTTTAACCCTCTAAAATGAAACGTCACTATATATACCTTGATAAAGCAGAAAAAAAGATAAGGTAATTCCGAGTGAGATGCCCCACTTAAGAAAATAATTAAAATAAACGACTAAATACTATATTATTTTATTGCAAACAATAATTATTTTTAAATGTGCAAAGTAAGGAAACCCATTATTTTTTTATTATAGTCTATTTTTCAAGTTACTTTTTGTTATATTCGCTCTACGCTCCCTTCGTCCACTCATATTTTCATAAATAGAGCACGTTTTGTGGAACCATCCTTTGCAGTCTACGCATTGCAGCCAATCTTGTCTCTTTAGTTTGGAAACAATTTTATAGATATTCCACGAAATAGTTCTCATTGTGATTTTTCCTTTCTCTATCCATCTTTTTTGCGAGTGTTGCTAAGCTCTCTTCATCCGATGACGCATTGAGTTCTGTACTCCTCTCCTGATCTTTATCCTCCGTTTCATTTCCCTTTTTTGCTTTCATGTTGTTGAGTTCCCCATATTTGTGGCAATTGTCTTTAGTTTCTTTGTTAAGATTTTGGCTGTTTTTTGCTTTTCTTTTGTTTTTCTTGGATGACGGATATGGGACTGATTTCTGATAAAAATGTTGAAGGTGTTTCTTCTATCTATGATGTCTTAGGACTTCTGCTCTTGTCTTGAATTTCAGATACACCTGCAATAGCAAATGTCTGGAGTTCTGAAGCTGGTGTTATTGTAATGGTTAAAGTCGAATGTACGTCAGACGATGAACCATCAGCAATAGCATTAAATTTTCAGGAATAACGTCCGGATCAAGTGGAAATATTTTTGTGGCTCGGAATCCAAACAAGGAAATATCAATTGACGCTGCTTCGCTCCAGACTTTCCCAATTAATTCACTTGCTTGCAATTGTCCTAGTTTCCGATGAATTGTCCATTGTTTCGCTTCCTTTTCAGATTATGTTTCAGTGACTTAAAAAACGATCTATCTAAAGGTTGTAGCGTCTGGGTGATGAAAATTGTTTACCCATTAGCTTTTGCCGCGAAGTGGTCACTTACATTGTTCAGAATAAACGCACTATGGTACTGGTACCTTCATCTATTAAGCGTTTCGCAAAGTTATGCAAACTGGGGCATCTCTACCGCTAGGGCATCTCACCTGGAATTACCTTATACTTATCTTCCAACCATTTGGTGGTGATATCTAATCCACACCTGAAGAAACGAGATGATTTGAAAGGATGTGGAGTAACTTCCTAACTTAGCTCCTAAATAGTTGCTTTTGAGGCGCAACATTAGCTTTCGCTGAGGAACACCTCCTGTTCATGAATTGGCTTAAGGCATCATTATTTGTCACCAGTAATAATCTGACAACTTTTGATGTTTAACGAGCGAAATCGATGACAGGCCAGCATAGACGTACGAATGTTCACGAGTTGATTTTTGTTTTTGCACACTGACCGATTTCTAATTGACGTCAATCATCATAAAAAAAAGCTTTGGACCGTTATTGATACAAGATCTTCCTAAATGTGAAGATTTCTTCATGTTGAAATAGAAAACCATTTTCATGATATACTTTAGCCAATTTCATGGCACAAACGTTTCTAGCATCCCATGCCTTAAATATAGCAAAGTTTCGTCCAATATTGACATTGCAAATGCTTTTTGTGAACCTTTTGATACATCTTCACACATTTATCTTTTAAAGTCAGTCAGTAGAGTAATTATTAATCATATGTTTGAGTCGATGTATGGAGAATAGTCACATACACACAAAAACAGAAAGAAAAGAGTTAAACCATTTTACCATTATTCCACAAAACATGATTTTATTTTAAAAATTCCAATATTATTTTGCATTTTTGCATACTGCATAATCTAAGTTGAGGGTATTATTTTCATTTAAACTAGTTTAAGTTTCAGAAATTTTACAACAAAAAATTCTTGATAAGCTATAAATTTTGCGCGTTTCAATTTTGTCAATTTGATGGGAATCGATGCATAGGCGACTTTAAATTTTAATATGTAGTATGGTATATTTGTCTGTAATTTTTGGGAATTGCCTCTCCGTTTGCTTGTTTCCTTTTTACATCTATTACACAAGCTACCACAGACAGCAATATTTAAATATACTGTTTATTACAAATAAGATTGAAAAATTCCCATTAACTTCACCAATTATTGAATCATCAAAGCAAATAAAGTGCAAATTATTACCAGAAAAATTGAAGAATATATATCAGTAAACATATAAAAAATTTGTTGTTAACGGGACGAAAATAACAATATGTTTTTTTTTTCAGTAAAATAGACAAATAGACAGAAATAGATTGTTAAATATTCCAATGGTATATCATATAATCAATTAATAGGCATTCATACATTTGGGAAAATGCCAAAACAAAATGCTGCGTTTCTCAAATTCAGCTACATTATTAATATATTCAGGAGCTGATATCACAACTTTAAAAAACAACGGTAGCTGAACGCTACAGTGAGGAATCCACAACTCGCAGTTGTTTGCACAATAAAATTCCCTACTGCAAGTAGGGCTATTAACATGTGCTTAGAATTCAACCACTTTGGAGGATTCAGTAGTTCATAATCCATCTACTAGTGAAAACCCTTCAACTTACATAGACGAAGTAAAGGTTTCAAAACAAATCAGACAATGGATGTCATTACAGGCTGTTACAATTTCACTACAAATGTTTAACTTTCGTTACAGAACAAATTTTAATATTTAATTTAGAGGATGATTCAAATGTCTAGGCAGCAAATGTGACACTTTAGTGTCTGACAACTAAAACTACGCTTTCAATATCTATCAGCGAAGAAGGAAATTAATAGATTAGGTTTTAAAAAAGTAGCAGGACATGATGGTTTATCTCACACTTTTATAGTCCCCTTATATTTCTGACGCGCTAGATATCATTTACAATATTTACTTATTTTAAATAGTATGCCATCAAAACAATTTCAACTTGTATATAATAGTTGAATCCCAAGGCACATTAAAATCAAAAACACTACGAACATGTGCATGATCCTAATATTTAAGGTGTTACCCTATACACAATATGTAGATACTTGAAAATACATTCTCGAACCAACTCTCTCAACATGAGTAGATTAGTCAGCTTAATTAATCCTTCCAGAGTGGTTACATTCCCTGTGTTTGTACATAATTACAATTAACGATAATTATTATGTATTTGTGCTGTAATCTAATACATAGATAAGACGTATAGATTGGGATCTGAATTGTAGCAACTGAGACTATGATTAGCTCTTCGTGAGACTATAGCAACGCTAATTACTAGTATTAGATTTATAAACTGTTCTAATTTGTAATGTGTTTAATAACTGACTGTCTACGCACATTTTCATAAAAATAGAGATTTCACTTACCTACATTTTTGTCTGTTTTCTAATATTCTGTTTTCTTTTTCAACGCAAAGTTCATGAATTGTGTATGTGGAAATGCCACATATTGTTTGAGTTGAAATAAAACGGGTTATCCGAACCTGTTAAAGGCGTCTACAATTTAGTTTTTTCAAAATAGCTTGATAATATACTATGTATACTTGTGTATAAGTAACCAAAATAAAAATTTTGCTATTAAGTATACATTTACACATTTTTTGATGGTCATCTTATTATTTATTTCGTTATGCTATAACTAAATATTATAATAATTAATTTATTTCACAAATCATAATGCTCGTATCAAGTCCACTTATACAGATAAGTTAAACAAAATTAATGGAAAATAAAGTGGTATTATTAATCAATCATCACGTATCTTGTCAGGTATTCAATTTAAAAGTTACTCCGCTTTAACCCAGGTGGGCGAAGTCTTGATTTGTAGGACGTTTGTCCTAAACGTATGTTAGTGGAAGAACACGTAACACGTGAACTTCGCCATCCTCTTTAAAAATTCATTGTATATGCTTAATTATAATGTAAAATAAAGGCACTATTTTTTTTCCAGTCACACCTTCCGAAGCTCCGACACTTTTGGAGATGTTCTGAAGAGTGAAACAATTACCACTCCGTAAATCGTGTGTTCTGAGCAGACGTAGCGAACTAAGAATGATTGCCTTCTGCATTCTGCCGGATAAGATCTCTGCCGAATTTCGGCAAGCCGGTGTGATCTTTAATTCAGAAAGCAGCGTGTTTCATTCCACCCAGGACGCCTATAATTAGCACCACGACCTTAACAGAGTGGTCTGGATACAGGCTGTCCCTGCGGAGCTCGGAGAAAAGATCTCGATACTTCCTCCGTTTCTCCTCCTCTCCTAGAACGATGTTGTTCTCCGCGGGAGCCGAGAACTCAATCACAAACATCGTCCTAAGCTGGTGGTCGAGGAGGACTACATCAGGCTTATTGGCTTGAATTTACCTGAGGGTGGGGAATGAATAGTTCCAATATATTCGGCACTTCTCATTCCCCACAACGGATTCTATATCCCCCGGAGCATAAGGCAACACTGGCGTCTCGTCTTTTTCATACGAGTGTCGTAAATGATAATACAACACCCGTAAGGCTGAATTGTGTCTTTGGATATACGCTGTGGTCGCATATACCGGACCGGTCGACAGGAGATGCATAAGCGTCTCCGGCGCTTGGCGGCAAGCCCTGCAGCTGTTATCAGGAACCTCGACACTCACGACTACGATAGACGAGAGTGTTAATTACACCATCCTGGCAAGCCATTATGAACTCCTCGGTCTCAGAGTTCAGCCCCGCTGACCTCAAAAAATTGAAGGTCAGCTTTTCAGATAAGCCAAGCCCCTCTAGATGACGGTAGAAGAGACCACGCATTGGCTTATCCTTATGTAGCTGCATATGTTGTCGACATGTAAAAATATGCCCTAAATTAATAATTATTAAATAGAATGTTACCAATTTATTCACGTATTAACTTTTAAAATATAAAAATGTGCTGAATTTTAATAAATCTATTAAAATAATAATTGCATTATTCATTTCATTCTTGAAAGTAATTAAGATTCCCGTTCAAAAGTTATAAGCAATATCCTCCTAGTCTCAAAAGAAATACCACCTAAAAATCGCATTAGCGATGGAAGCATCTAGTAGCCGTTGGAAAATAATTGAATGTTCGTTGTTAAAAGTGCACAGGTGTCATTAAGAATAAATAAAAGGATTAAACTCGATAATTCTTTAATACAGTTAAAACAAAAGGTGATGATAACAACAACTAAACTAAACTAAAAAATTGGGCAAATGCCCTCATACTAGAAACATTACATTCTATTCTCTGTATGTCTCTCATTTCAAGACATATCTAATCTTGGCCTTCATTGTGGTTGCGTTAATTAGCAGTTAGCCATTTAACTCAATACAAGCGTTTGTGATTATTTCATTCAAGTAATTAATATCTCGTGAAACTGTTTTGTAAACCTTATTTTTGAAAACCAAAATGGCCCTGATTTTGGATTGGATTTACAATGTCGGAATTTTCAATGGACCAGTAGTGTTCGTTGCAAACTATTACTGACAAACAGACTTTCGTCCGTCCGAAGGTCGAAAAAGGTTCTGATCAACACTTTCTGCATTTACTACAATTTCACCTATAAAATTAAGTCTGCTTTCAATGTGGCGCTTAAGAAAATACGCCAAACTGTGAATTTTGTAGTCGTGACTCTCATTGGTCTTTAAAATTCGTTGAACGGTTGACTTATCCAAATTCAATTCCCGGCTAGCCTGCCGTATAGAATTTCGTGGATTTTGTTCGAAATAAAACAGTCTACCTGTATTAACATTGTTTCTTACCCTTCGGTCAATTACTTGATTCTTCCTAACAGAAAATGCATCTTCATTTCGTCGCAAGGTTGCCTCCAATCTTGTTGTTCTATAATCAAAAATGAAGCGCTCTGGACACCTTTCTCAATATAATTCTACAGCTCTCTCGATTTTTTTTTGTGACTTGCTGTAAATTAGCAACGTATCAACCTTTTCTTAATGAAAAAAAAAAACAATTTGTAAGCACGAAAGACATACTTTTGACGTCCGTATGGAGTAATGAAAGGTATTTTATGATATTTATGCACCTTAAATAGCGAACATTCAATTATTTTCCAACGACTACTTGATCCTTCCATTGCTCATGTAATTTTAGGTAGTATTTCCTTTGAGACTCATTAGGGCGATATTGCTTAGGTGTAACTTTTAAACGGGAAGCAATACAGAAAAATTTGGTATGTTTCTGGAAAAAATATAATTGATGATGTCGTAAGTTGTTTCTGTCAAAGCCCAAAGATAATACTTTGTCCTGAAAATGGAGCTTACCCCATCCCATTTGTAGTATTCTTGAATTTGAGACAACCTGTACATTTTTTATTGTGTAAGACTTGTAAGTCACTGCAATTGTATTTAATATATAGCATTGTGACTGTATTTGCTCACTTTATTATGAACACGTTCATACAGGGAAGATCTTCAATCTTAACCTGATTGAAATAGTAATTTTGCTGTTATAGAGATAATTCGACAATATTATTATCAACATATACTTTCGGTAAACTTGTTTCGTCTTGGTATATTTTATATTCTTATGAAATATCGTGAAATACGTTTTTCATAACTTGACAAACAAAAATTTTACACAATTTCTTTCCCGCTACAGGAAATATTATTCGAGATATTTTTTTCAAAATGTAAGATTAAATCATTGCTTTTATTATTAAAAGCAATTTATGTAAAGCAGCAAAATCCTGGAAATATTCAAAGTTCAAAGACTTTTACGGAATATAATTTTAAGCCTCTATCATCAGCTTAAGAAAATGGTTGTGCTTTTATACGGAATACAATTATTAAAGCATTATTGTCGACTCCGGTTCAGACACGCTTATTGGAAAATTGCTTTCTAAATTTTAAATCAGATTCATGGGCTAAATTGTGTTTAAGGATTTGTATTTTACATCCTCACTTTGCTTCTACAGATGAATAACAAATCAGGTCCCATTTTTGTAAAAATTATTGGGTAGCTGAAACATAAAATGTATTTCTGTGATAAGATATATGTATAAAGACGGTGTTTTAATAAAAACAGTTTATAGAACTTATGCAAGTAACTACTTTTTTGTTTTGTTTTAACAATACACCATCTACCAAACAGTACAGTACAATTACAGGATAGGTAACACAAAACAATAAATACAGATAATTTTATTTTAAAGGATACAGTGCTCAGAGAGAACAATCCAATTACTGATTACTGTTCTGGAAACAAGAATCAAACTTTTCACCGAGGTTTCTGTACTATTTTATTTACAACCATACCTTTTAAATACAAGTGATGGCTTTTATAACAAAAATAATTACGTGAGAAATTAACAAAGTAAGATCTTTGTATAACCAGGTTACAGATAAAATAGCGTCAAGTTGGCGTTTTGACTATGGTACTAAAAAAATCAAAGATACAAACTAGTTGCACTTTTGATAGATTGCCATTAAAAAAGTGTTTTAGAAGACATTCAGAAGAAAGTATTTGTACTCCTTCTCAACTGAGAAAAGCCGCTGAATGTTTGGAAAAAAATTGTTACCTAAGAGAGGTCGTGGGAGGTAAGATAAAGTTTATGATGTTTTCAAGAGTTGCTACTCGCAGAACAGTGCTTAGAAAGCTGTTGCTGAAACTATTGTACTGGCATATTTTAACGAAACTGTCAAAATCAAAAAGCCTTCAACCCTTTGGTCCATTTACTCAATATTGCTTTAAATATTAAAGATAAAATAGATATTTCCTAATTTTCGAAGTTATTGGCATATTTGAAAGAACAAAATCTAGGATATACATATATCCAAAAAATCAAGCACTTTCTTCAGTGAGATAATTCCTGCGTTTTTGAAGTATACACCTAATGATATGTTACCTATAAAGGTCTGTCAATTGGTGTATCGGGTGCATGTCGAAGTGACAAACTGTATAAAATGAAATTGACTGTAAATTGTAACCTCCACGTTGAGTTGCCTTGTGATATTTTCTTCTTCTGACTAGTTGTTTGCCAAGGCGGCTGCTTTAAATTGTTTAAGTTAGGGACTTCATGACACTTTTCCATCGAACGTTGGGAGCTTAATCCTTGAAGATAGAAGAAAACTACTTTCAGGTTTAATAGACTCCTTCGCGGACAATTGGGAATTTAAATTTGAGAGTTCACTCTGTAAGTTATTCAACAACCTGGACCTTATCCTGTGCTTCACTTCTTAATTCAACAGTTTCCTCAAATTCATTGAGTTTGCTTTCTTGTGAACTGGTTTTCATTTATTAATTCTTCGTTTTGGCTATTATTCATTTTGTCCTGGTTATTCTGTATTTATTTTTTTAATCTTCTTTCATATCTGTCATCATTCCTATTAACTGTTTCACTTTTTCCTTAATTTCCGTCGCTCTTGATCTTGTCACTGGCTTTCACTTTTCTACCCCAAACGTCTTTTTTGTGGAACATCACTGTAACCTCTACGTTGACAGCCTAGAAATACGTCAGGTAGAAAAACAAACTTTATTGTCACTACTTGATTGCAAAACAAATATACATCAAACAATTTAAACTGCCAAATCTTTGCATTGATGTTTCCGTCACTCGCGTTCTGCTTCTAAACGTAAATCAAATTTCGGAAGGCGATACCGATCCGCTAATATATATTTTAGAGTTCTTGAAGTTTCTGCGGTGTCGAGAGCTAAATCGAATATGACCTGGAATGTTCCAGAAAATGTCAAAATAAAGGTATTACAAAACTTATTAATTATAACGCAAACAGAAATTTGATTAACAAGCTAAAAAAGTAGGTGAGCTTTCGTAACAGTATATTTTCGCATGAAGATTTCAAATGACTGTAGCATATTCTAGTTTTGGTCTGGCAAATGCATTACATAGGGCAGTTAAAAAGCATTTCTAAATATAAACCTTCAATTTTTGTAAACACTTGACGTAATTTGATTTATGGGAGATAAAAAAGTTAAATTCACTGCACCTATTTAGTTCTTTATTATGGTATAAGATAAACCTATTGAATTTATTTTATTTGTGTTAGTCATTACGCTACATATTGCAATGTTCAGTGATAATATATCCTCTTGGTACCATGCATTTACCTTTGGGAGATCTTCTTGTAAAAGGTAACGATCATCAAGTAAGTTAATTTCTGCAAATATCTTTAAGTCATCAGGATAAAAGAGCATTCACACGATAAGATGGGCAAATATCATTTATAAAAATGACAAGTTCTCAGACCATTGTTATAATGGTCTGAGAACTGATCCCTGTGGAACAGATGTGGCATATATAATGCATGGATTTATAACCAAAGTAATTAACATTCAAAACTCTATTTGATAAATATGACTCAAAGAAAAAAATTTAAGGTAAACCTAAAGCATTAATCTAATTTGTAGAATGCCACTGACGTCAATCTGACTACACCAGCAATAACATTCAAGTAATATTCAACAAATTGGATGTTGCAGACCTACCGGATACAAATCCATGTTGAAAACTTCAAATAACGTACTGAAGTTGTAAATAATAGTTATAGGTCTGTAATTTTCCATAAAACGCCTATCTTCTTTTTTAAAAACAGGACGAACTTTTGACCTACACTCCCTTAGAAACATAGCTGACTGCGCAATCTTTCAATAAAAAAGTCTCAATTCCATCAAGATCATCGTTAATTTATTTTTGAATTTGTTCCATGCAAATAGAACATCATTTTGAATCGACAAAGTAATCTGCGGAGTTGATAGGTTCCTTAAGTTCAGATGAATTGTACTTAAAAGAAATGAAAACTGATTGACAAAAATTGAGCCAATGCTCTATGAATCTTCACAACTTCGATCATTATAACACATTGATTTTTGACATATCAGATGCTTTCCTCATTTTATTCAGAAAAGATCAACATTATTATCTGATTCTCAATATGATTTCCTAATACACACAGAGAACCTTAAATAAGTACAAGTATTGTGTAGACAAAAATATCGGGAATAAAAAAGTCAAATTTTAAATAAATTCTGTGATTTTTTCAATAGACTTGTTCAGGACTGCTGGCCAGACTTCGATATTAAGATTTTTATGAGTCAGTCAAGGTATTGCAGATTCGATGTGTATTCCCTAGCGATGCCAGTGTTTCACTAATGTCTTAAGACCCAACTTTTATACAAAATATAATAGTTTCAATAACTAGGATTCTGTAGACTACATGCCAAAGAGTGATTGAAATATGTTTATTTATAAAAAAAAATTTAATGACTACCTCGTTCCCTTCCCATTTTGATACCTCATCAATAAAGTACCTATGTATATGTACGTATCTACATGAAATTTAAATTGAAAACATAAAGCTGCCAGAAACAGATCAATATAATAATTTTTGGAATCATTGAACAAAGTATATTTCTAAATACTTTAATGGGTAGTATCTAACTTGCGGCAATTCATTGTTTAATCATTGGTCAGCTAGGAAGTTAAAATATTGGTTAATATTATTCCGTAGCGTATTACCTATCTGATTTTACTTTTGTTATCGCTTAAACAAGTATTCTTATATTGGAATTAATCACAAACGTTTGTTTAAAGTACAACAAATATTTTAGAGGCGATATGGCAATCTCGTTTTCAGCAGATCATAATATGATTTATTATCTTAGGACATACCTGGTCAGCGGTCCTCAAAATGTGGTTATTTCTTTTTAAAATTAATGTCTCCATAAATATTTAAATTTTTTAAAATGATTCACTAGACTCATCAATGTGACGAATTATACCTGCAGTTAAAATATTTGTACTTATTTAAGGTTCACAGGTAAATTTAATTTATTTTGACTGTACTGTAATACCTGAGACAGCCTGTATAACCGAGATTTCTACAATTTTATTCATGAAAAATCTATCACCGTCTTTTAATTAGCAAGGTATTACATCGTAATTCTAGTTGTTCTTAAACTCAAGCCACAAAGCAAAGTGTTCCAAGTACTGAGCTGAGAATTACAGCCGTGCAACTAGTAATTTCACGAGATCGATCGACCACAAAGAGTATTACTAAGATTTGGTCGCTACGTGCTTAACTGGATGACTAAACAAGTTAGAGCCACGTCGAGTTGTACTTTCACGAATCTGTCGCTCGTTTAGGAAAACCGCTGATGTAAATTAGGGTGGAGATGATAGAACGGTTTGCCAACGTAGTACAACAGTGAACAGGTCGTGGCTTTACATCGAGTAAAATCCTCGGGTCAGTATCCCCACACGAGGGTATTACTGACGTTTTGCCGCAATGTATTCACCTGTACCAGGACCCAGGCTAATCGGAATGAACGCAAGCGAATGTCGGTGACATGATAATTACCAGTGAGATACTTTATTGGATCTAATTTTATTTGGAGTGCACATATTTACTATTTACGTAAGGATGTCAAATGGTTACAGGTAGTAGAATATGAATTATTCAAAATAGAACTTTGTTGCATAAATAACTTCATGCAACAAAGTTACAGTCACTGCTACGTATTTGCGACTACTCTCAAGTGATGCCTTGACGTACAGGGATCTTTAACTGTTTGTTTAAAGTCGTGGAACTTGTTAGTAATATTTATTAGCTCAAAAAACTTTATCACTACTTGCAGAATCACCCACACCAACTACAAATTGCGTATCACCTCTTAAATTCAACATGAAGTACATTTTACCATGAAGTTTTACAAAGTTGAAAGTCTTCATGTTGTTCGTCATTGTGCTACTGTTAATGCTTCAGAATGGCTTATGATTCACATTAAGATTTGCAGCGATTTGCCCAGCGATTTGGATCTTCTTCAATTTCGGGTAGAAAAGCTTCTTCCAACTCAGACTTTCAACACTCAAAGGTCTTCCAGGAATTGGACCTTTCTGGACATTCTTGGATTTGGATGGTTTGGAAATATTTCCATATAAATTCGCTTAGCCTCAGTACAGTTTCCATCTGCAAGGCCATAAACCTTAACCATATTGGCCATTTCAGCATTTGAATATCCATAAAATTTAATCTAAAAAATAAGTTTCATTTGAAAAGTGTAAAGAAACAAAAAGTAAAGATAATACAATGGCGCGTATGATGGTCTATTTGTAATATTATACAGGGTGATATATTTTTTTAGAAAATAGTGATCGATTTTTTGTTTCCTACCTACTGTCATACTAAATATGTCCATAGAATTTGGTTAAATTATCTCAAGTGGTTTAAAAATTAAAAACTATTTTATTTTGTATTTTTGAGACTCTGTAGATGGAAAAGGCTGCATTAAAATCCCACATTAAGAAACACCTTGTATGCGGAAATCTAATCAATCTGAATATAGTCTAATAGACAGTACTTATAATAATATGTTCTATATAATCGTTTTACGATTCTAAAGACAAAAACAACTACTTGACCATCATACATTGTTTAATACTGTACTGTAGCCTGTAGCAATATATTAAATATCTATCAAATACATTGCTTTATTGCAAAATTGCAGTACAGGTTTTTCGGAGCAAGAAATACGAATTTGGCATTATACCAATTTTTAATTCGATATCTTCAACTGTTTTAAAATTATCATTTTTAGAAAATTTATTTTAATTTTCAACACCTTGTAATTCTTTAAATAGTAACATATTACAAGTTTGGCTCATAAAGACATATTTTTATGTCTACTATCTCTGGTTGCTCTATGGCCTATAAGTTATGGGGTTATGTATCATTGAGTATAGTATATAGTTTTATTGCTCTCAGTTGCAGTTTCTTAAATATTTTGACGTAAATATTCGACGAATTATTCATTTGTTCGCATGACGTAAGACGTCTGAATTCTTGCCGCGAGTATAGTCTGCTACTATCCGTTTCACTTGTTCAATCGAAGCTAGCGATGAGTCACTGTCTTAATTTTCGAAGATGGAGTGTAAATGATTATTTTATTATGAACCCTCTACATTTTTTCAGTGACCCGTTCCTACAGAGCTTGAAAGACAAGAAGGAAACAGGATATATATATATAATCAAAAGAAATATTTCATTAGATATCAGCTTAGGCACAACGTCCCTGAACAGCGGATGTTTAAATGTGATTCGCGCGATTATAAACGGTTTATAAAAGTCATTTTACGGTACATCAGCAAAGACACAAAGGCGTGCCCGAGGAACAGATGTTTAAATGCGATTCACCTCTTAAATTCAACATGAAGTAAATTTTACCATAAAGTTTTACAAAGTTGAAAGTCTTCATGCTGTTCATCATTGTGCAATGTGTCTTAGATCATATGTGGAGTGTATTTCTTGAATTTGTGAATAAATATCACACTTTTGCATGACTATTAACTTAGTGCTAAGTATGAGCATCAAAACTCCATATAAAATTATATCTATACTAAACTGTAAACTATAACGCAGATATAGTTTACAGTGATCGAGGTCACAACACCACAAAAAATACAAAGAACAAAACATGCAACAGGAGTAACAAACAAGGTCACAAATAAATAAAGAAATGTAATAAAAATAATAACGTAGGGATAAGTATTCTCAACTACTTCTATAAGAAAATATTAAAGAAGTATGTTCAATGTAAATCTCGGACGTACCTTGTTCATAATGAACAGCAAAAAAAAGTTACTAAGAAACGGTAGTGGGAACTTTGAACAAAGTGTGGTAGTCACAACTTTACTGCTACTTTAAAGTAACTCTACAGTCTTGTACGATACTTTTTAGTAAATACTACTTGAAAGTTACATATTGGCCGTTTCTGTTACCGGTGCTAAGGTATCAGTTAGTGTTAATTTGCGTTTCTTAGCTCAAACGATTTCAAAAATATGCGAAACGCGCTATTTTGACAGGCAAGGCATAGGCTATCATTATTGCAAAATACTAATGTCAACTATGTCAATAAAATTTCTATTTTGGGGTTCAGACCACCGCACAATAATATTTATTTCTCAATGCGTTACATGATATTTTCTACAAATACATAATAACGTATAATTACATTTCAAATGTACAAAGCTACGGTTTTACCATGGAAACATGTATATTCATAAGTAATAATTTTCCATTACTGTTGTATTACATTACATTCTGATTTTATTTCATAAAATAGACCTAGGCAATAACAATCCATCATGTAATATTGCTATTAATGTTTATCAGTGTAGTTAACGGCGCGGGCACAGACTTGTCTCGCCCAGTTTAGACTGACTTGCGTTGTTTTCCATAAAAATACCTGATTCAAGTAAAAAAATTAGCAGTAATGTCTGTGCGTACGTGTCGAACGTCTACCTTCAACAGTATATTTTGTTCATGGCAAGTAGTTTATTTATTTATTTTTTTTAAATTAATGTCAGTCCCAGCGGTGTTTCAGTATTTTACAACCTTAAATAATAATTTGTATTTAAATTTTAAATAATTATTTATATTAGCCTTGTTCATTGTGCCACTTATTTGACACTTAGGTATTTTGCGCCAAAAACATACCTAATTCTGAATGTCAGAAATTGTAGGAAAATTGATTTACTTTCCTGTCACATATTTAACTCGTTTCTCTCTTAAAAAAGTAACGAATACATTCCTTTGAAAAGTAGGTACATCAGAATTGAGATTTTTTATCGAGAAAGTTAGCATGACAGACACCTCTATTTTTATCAAACACTTTTTTGTTTACTGTGTGAATGTAAACGTCAATAATCAAATTCCTTTCTCATGAAAATTTGTGAACTGTCTTCAAGACCCACTTGGATGAAATGGCTCACATTTACGTCTGAATGTGGAACGTAAAGGATCTTAGTGATGCTCCCCATTGAGCAATTATATGGGTGATGAGTTCTTATTCTCTGATGTAACTAGAAACTCGCCTACATTGTTGCCACTAACATTATTGTAGTGTTTACTTTATACGGCCTCTCATGCGCAAAGTGGGAAGATGTGTAGATAATTACTTAGAAAAATAAACGTTTCATAAAATAAACAGTAACTATAGTCTGTTTGGAAATGAAAGAGAGTAATAAAACCCCGAGATAAGAACAGGCCATGGGCGTGCTAATATTTCGTTTCAGGTAATTATCAGGTAACACTACTATTGTGACAGATCAATCCAGTCTTAGAGCTGAATATACGAAGACGTGCTAGTGCAGTAGAATAAAATTCGACTTATGTTTAGTGACTATTGTGCCAATGAATATAATATTCTTTGGGTAAAATGTCGAGCTTATCAGATTACGTACCTGCTAAACGCGTGAAAAGATGTGCGCTGTCTCAGAGAAGATTATTATATTAAATGTATTTAATGCATTTAAACACCAAAATCCCACCAACAGTGTTGACGACATCGTGGAAAAGTGTTTCAAAATGACAGGGATTGAAAAATCGACTATCTACAGACTTTTAAAGGAAACAAAAAATGAACAAGATACTGTAAATCCCCCAAAATCATCTACAGGGAGGTCAAAAGTCGTTATAGATGATTTCTTCAAAAATGTCATTCGTAGAAAAGTACACTTATACAAAATTTTAAGTGAACTTTCAGAGGACAACGATTTGCCAAAAATCAGTAGAAGCAAATTATGGGCCGTCTTACGAGAGTTGAATTTTTGCTGAGAAAAGCAGAACAGGAAGTCAGTTCTTATCGATAAAGATGAAATTATTTGTTGGCGAAGATCCTACTTAAGATCAATTAGAAAATTCCGTGACTAAGGGAGGAATATTTATTATCTAGATATACTGTAACAAAAGTATGGCAAGATAAAAATGTAAAAAATTTTTGACAAGCATTGTTGGATGTACTTTCAACAGGGTTTAAGGCACATTCAGGTAAAGGGCGAAGATTAATAGTGACACATATAGGTAGTGCCAGTGGTTTTGTAGATGGTGGTTTACTTTTATTTGAATCTAGAAATAATAATAATAATAATAATAATAATAATAATAATAATAATAATAATAATGATAATAATAATAATAATAATAATAATAATAATAATAATATCTCTACCCCTCATTCTAATCACAGGGATTAGCCCAGAAGTCGGAGACTTGTGCGGGAGAGGGGGCGGCATAATATTATTAAGCAGGCCGCATTTGCGCCCAGGAACGACTTACGTTGGTAGGCTCTAACTATTCAGTGCAGGAATGAGGGAAACCTGGAAAACCTTATTAATTAGGGGTGTAGTCAAATATCAACCGGCATCAATCTCTCACATTGACCCAAGCCAACATTCTTCCACCCTATCATACCCGCAGAGAGTGCGCCAAACCTCTCCACAAATATAGCTTATATACGGTCTACCGGCAGCTGGGCTCTAACCAACACCGATCTAGTCACCTCGATTCAAGTACTGACGTCTTAAACCGCGCGACCACTGACCGACCCAATACAGGTAACTATCACGAAGACCTGAAAGCAGATGTTTTCGAAGAAAACGCACTAAAAATATGGTACTCTCAGTTTACAAGAGCTTAAATAAGACATGCTTCACGTCATTTTAGCACTGGTACAAAGACAGTTAAAAAAAAATAATTTAAAAAAATATATAGTTACTTAAATGTACAATTAGAGAAACTACAATTGTTATAAGTAATTCCATGATCAATTTCATTAGTAACTATAGTAGTAATTATTTCTGTGAAATGTGTAGCTACCAGGATAGGGAGCAATGTTATCTGCCGAAGTTTAGTTCACAATACTCTTCTTGTTTGGTAATGAATTACTATATAACCCTCCGCTACTATACTGGACATCCATCCACCGTGAGTCCTAGTATAGTAAGGTTAACACCAAAGATAGTTGAATGTCCATTATAAAATGTGTGAAAATACGGCAATTGGAAATTCAGCAATATTGACTGGCATCTTACCAAATGTGTTGATTCCAACTTATGAAAATTCTTAAACCATTAGTGCTCGGTGGACAAAGAGCTAAGTATGTACTTTTTATAATAGCTCAAATATAATTTACAAGTTATAACTAAAGTTCGTTGCGCATTAGTTTTTGTGTGTGGTATATGTACAAGTAGCGATGTTCCCAAATATTCGATATTGAATGTCAAGTTGCACAGATATTTTCGACTTCGGCTGCAAATACACCAAAAATTATGGCAACCTTCTATATGAGATAATATGTTTCATCTTGAGCTTCTGTAAGAAATTTGTGGATGTTTTACCTAAAGTATTGGCACTTTCGACTTTTTTGTTCAATATCCTACACCCTTCCGCTTAATGAAGGAAAAAAGCTTGATATATTTACTTACGTCCTAATTATTTGTGTTTCATCACCGCCTTCAATATGGAACAATTTGACCAAAGCGTTGACGATTTCCATATTTTAGATTTTTCTTCAACGCAATATATAGTGCAAACATTTGGTGTAGTATTTAGTTTCATTATTCCCAGTTTCATAAATACTTATTTGATGAAAATATAATGAGTTATTCATTTTTTCGTATGACGTAAGTCGTCTGACTTCTTGCTGCAACTATATTTGTGTTAAAAGTGATTTTATTTTATTCGAAGGAAATTTTCCTTCTCACAAAATAAAATGTCACTTGTAGCACATATCATAAATAACTATCGTTAAGGGTATTTTTTTATCAAACTTATGGTTCACTCTATATACAGGTGTTTCGACACATTTGCCTAACCCTGCAGCTGTATGTTTTACTATTTAGGATCCCAACTAGCAAAATGGAACTTTAAAAGAAGCGAATTATTTTATAACTATCGAATTGCGTTGTTTAACGAACAATTTGATTTTATAGAGCAAATAATTACCATAATTTTGTTCCTGAAGAAAGTAATTGTGTAATATTGTTTTATAATAGTTTTTACAACGTGTTTTATAGAACAAATAATTTTCAGTTCTTTAAATTTTTTATAAAAGTATTATAATACGTTACGCAATATTTAAAAAAATTATATATAAGGATTGTAAACATATTGTAAAAGAGTTGTGTACTTAGGCAAATGACTTCTAATTATAATCTTATAAAATAGTTGTATAAACGTATTTTATTAAGGATATATAAGGAAATTAATAAAATTATGTTTTAGCCTCGAAATGCGCTTATTAAAAAAATAGTTTTATAGTTGTGTTTAATCTATAAAAATATTCCTGTTTTATAAATATGTTATAGAATAAAATTGTGACTTGAGAAAACAAAATTATTGTATATACCGCGTAATAAAATTCCAAACCTAACCTTAGTTTTTGAACTCCTAAGGTATTGTGTATTACCAAGCACTCATCAAGAAAGAATACAAACAAATTCTTGAAGGTATGTTTCCAGTCAAACGTGCTGACGTTCAATTTTACTTATAGGTTTTATTATATAAATAATGATGGTGTCCATGTTCGAAAATTCACATTAAAAACGCTTCATGGCTGCGAAAAAATACGAAAAATCAGTACGAGAAAGTAACTATGATTTAATTTTTTGGTAATGCAATAATTAGGTTAGTTTTAAATTAAATACCTATTATTATAATTAACTAATAATACTTAACACCATTAATATAGGTAATGAATGATAGTACATAATATTTTAAAATTGTAATTTTTTTTATAAAACTTGGCAACTTCTTTCGATACAAACATTATCTACTTGTGCACACACATTTTTAAATATATTTACGACTCTAAAAAAATTTTATCGTATATAGTTCTAATTTACACTAAAATGTTTTGTTATGTTTTTATGTGGAATAAAATCATTGTATTGTAAGTCGCCATTATTAAATATTTGTTGAATTGGCGACTGCCGCCATTATGGAAAATTACTTGAAAGCCTTATTAAAATTATATCTAAAACATAATTTTGCTATTTTTGGAAGACTATTTTATAACAAGATCATTAAATATAATTACACAACGATATTATAAATTTAAAAAAGCATAATTTTAATATTTTTTAAATTTATTTTTTATAATTTTAAAGCAAATGTGGTCTAAACTAAAGCGCATAATTTTTTTGTCACAAACATATCTATAGTTTATCAATAAAATTTGCGACGCAATAAAATTTTCGTTGTTGAAACACTGATTGTTGACACGATAATATTGTAAGTATTAAACCTATCTACCATCTACACAAATGATCGCCATTGAGTGACCCCGTTTTTAAATATAAGTACAAATAATTATGAATCTGCGTTATACACCAATCTTAAAATGATTTTGTTCTAATATTCTTCACTAAAAAATAGAATGTTTCTTTAAATAATACCAAAATACAGACTACAAAACGTTTTTATAGTTGCTGTATAAAATTGTTTTAAAAGTGTTGTATACATTTTTTTATAGAACTGTTACATTACCAAAATGTTTTATAAAAGTGGGCCCTTTTCGATTCTATAAATATCGTATAAAGGCATTTAACTACGTTATATGAATTTGAAGCTCCTATAAGATTTATATTTTAGCAATTTATACAACCTTTATAAAATTTACTAGAAAGGTGGCAAGTCGGCTATCGCCGACTTGACCTTTCTTGGGATGGTGGACACCGGATATTTTCATTAGTATGGTTTTTCTACAGACCATTGCGAAGAGTTTCAGAAAAAGAAATTTTTAAATCCATGAATTTTGAGGATTATTTGAGAATGGTTCGGTTTTTTTAAACACCCTGTATAGTTCTCATTAAAATAGTTTCCATATAGACCATTGTTAAAAGTTTCATCAAAGGAGTATTATACCTCCATGAGATCAGCAGTATGATCTGTTCTTTTATTTAACATTTCTCAAAATTGTTAAATACATTAGTTATGCTTTTCTGTTTTTTATCAATTATCGTAGGCGCAGATCAGCAGTATGATCTGTTCTTTCGTTTAACACTTCTTAAAATTTTTGTTTATAATATTATGCACTCTTGTATTTTTATCACTATCAATTGTCGTAGGTGCAGATCAGCAGTATGATCTGTTCTTTTATTTAACATTTCTCAAAATTGTTAAATACATTAGCTATGCTTTTCTGTTTTTTATCAATTATCGTAGGCGCAGATCAGCAGTATGATCTGTTCTTTCATTTAACACTTCTTAAAATTTTTGTTTATAATATTATGCACTCTTGTATTTTTATCACTATCAATTGTCGTAGGTGCAGATCAGCAGTATGATCTGTTCTATTATTTAACACTTCTCAAATTATCTATCTTTTATCAATTATCGTAGATGCAGATCAGCAGTAGAGAATGGTTCGGTTTTTTTAAACACCCAGTATTTTGTCATTAGTATATTTTTCCTACAGAACATTGCAAAAAGTTTCATAAAAAAAAAAATTTCAATTCCAGGAATTTTGAGGACTTTTAGAGAATGATTTGGTTTTGTTAAACACCCTGTATTTGCTCATTAGTATAACTTTTTTACAATCGTGAAAAGTTTCATAAAAAAATTTAAATTCCATAAATTTTGTGGATCTAGAGAATGGTTCTTTATTTTACACCCTGTATTTTTTCATAAGTATGTGTTTATATACACATAATAATACCAAAGTATGTATTTTTTATAGTTTTCTTACAAACTATTGTAAAAAATTTCATCACAAATCAAAAAAGAATTTTCAATTCCAGGTTTTAAGGATTTTTAGAATGATTCGATTTTTTTAAACATCCAGTATTTTTTAATTAGTATAGTTTTTCTGCAGACTATTGCGATAAGTTTTATAAAAAAAAGTTTAATTCCATGTATTTTGAGGATTTCAAGAGAATGGTTCGGTTTTTTTAAACACCCAGTATTTTTTCATTAGTATGGTTTTTCTGCAGACTATTGCGATAAGTTTCATAAAAAAAATTAATTCCATGAATTTTGAGGATTATTAGACAATGGTTCGGTTTTTTTAAACACCCTGTATTATTTCATTATTACAGTTTTTTTACAATCTATTGTGAATGGTATCTACAAAAAAAATATATTAATTCCTTAAATTTTGATGATTTTTAGGGAATGGTTCGTATGTTTTAAACATCCTGTATTTTTTCAGTAGGGTAGTTTTTTGCAGCCTTTTGTGAAAACTTTTGTAAAAAAATTTTTTTAATTCCATGAATTTCGAGGATATCAAGAGAATGGTTCGGTATTTTTAAACACCCAGTATTTTTTCATTATTACAGTTTTTTTTACAGCCTATTGTGAAAGGTGTCTAAAAAAGAAATATTAATTCCACGAATTTTGAGGATATTTAGAGAATGGTTCGGTTTTTTTAAACACCCAGTATTTGTTCATTAGTATAGTCTTTTTGCAGACTATTGCGAAAAGTTTCATAAAAAAAAATGTAATTCCATGAATATTGAGGATTATTAGAAAATGGATCGGTTTTGTAAAACACCCTGCATTTTTTTAATAAGGGTAGTTTTTTTGCAGCCTATTGTGAAAGGTGTCATAACAATCAAATATTAATTCCATGTATTTTGAGGATTTTTAGGGAATGGTTCGGTTTTTTGTAAACACCCAGTAGTTTTTTAATTAGTAAAGTTTTCTTACAGACCATTGTGAAAAGTTTCATTAAAAAATATTCCATGAATTGTGAGGATTTTTAGAGAATGGTTTGGTTTTGTTAAACACCCTGTATTTTTTCATTATTACAGTTTTTTTACAGCCTATTGTGAAAGGTGTCTACAAAAAGAAATATTAATTCCACGAATTGTGAAGATTTTTAGAGAATGGTTCGGTTCTCTTAAACACTGGATATTTTCATTAGTATATATATTTTTTTTAACAGCCTATTGCAAAAAGTGTTTACAAAAAAAATTTTTAATTCCACGAAATTTGAGGATTTCAAGAGAATGGTTCGGTTTTTTTAAACCCCCTGTATTTTTAATTAGTATAGTTTTTCTGCAGACTATCGCGAAGAGTTTCAGAAAAAAAAGGAATTTTTAAATCCACGAATTTTGAGGATTTTTAGATAAGGGTTCGGTTTTTTTAAACACCCCGTATTTTTTTCGATAAGTAGTGCGGTAAGAGACCCCTGACTGAAGTTTCGTAAAAAAAAAATTTCAGTTCCCTTAATTTTGACATTTTTTTAGTGTTCGACATTTTTCCAACACTTTGTATATAAAACGGCCTTTCGCACGTCAGACGACCCCTCCGAAGCGAAAAAACCGAAAATTTCCTCGAACCTGTAATTTTTATTTTTTTCTCGTCAATTTTTATCGGAACACCCCGTACATCGAGTTTTTTTGAGTCGCACTGTATATACGTGAAGCGCCTCGAAAAATTTGAAGAGCGCCACATTGCTGACGTCACTGTTACTCCGTCTGGGTGCGGATTTATGCAAATTTCGATACAAAAACGACATCAAAACCCAGCGCTCGCATAACAGAGAGTATCTAGAGACTTCAAATTTACCGTTTTCGGCCTTCGGGGGGCTCCAATCGGCTCATTTAGCGAAATTTCCTATGTTTTAATCTGAACTGTCACCCAGTCGCCGTTTGACGTTTCTGAAGGGCGTGAGAATTTTCGCTATTTTCACTATAAAATCGAATTTTCAACCCAGATCTGAGGCACGCGGGATATTGTAGAAGGTTCAAAGTTTACGTTTCGATATGGTTTTATGGAAATAAAGGGGTACTTACTTTGGAGAATGTAATCGTTTTGAAATTTTTGTGATGTCGGCCATTCGCCTAACTTTTCGTTCTCGTCTTGGTTGTTATTTTTGCACATTGCCATCTAAAAACGAACTCAAAATCCAGCGCTCGCATAACAGAGAGTATCTAGAGACTTTAAATTTACCTTTTCTGACCTTTGCGGGCCTCCGATCGGCCCATTTAGCGAAATTTCTTACGTTTTCTTGGGAGATGTCACCGCATCGCACCGTCGGGCTCGAAGTTTGACGTTTCTGAAGGCCGATCGCCGGACAAACGTGCGTGGACGCATATTTTCACTATTTTCGCTATAAAATCGAATTTTACACCCAGATCTGAGGTACGCGACACATTGTAGAAGGTTCAAAGTTTACGTTTCGATATGGCTTTGTGAAAAGGAATGCGGGAAAATACGAAAATATCGAATCCGAAATAGTTTGACGTCTAAATATATTTCGCACTGAACAACTGACGTTTCTCCGATTCCCTGCCGATAAGCTCCGCCCGCGCTATATCCATCTCACTTTTGTCGCGTTTTCTCGCGAAAATCGCAAACCGGCGTCCGCGGACCTCCGGAAAAACGCAAAATTCGCCCGGAAAAGAGTAAAAAGAACTCGTCAAAATACGCCTACCGGACAACCGAAGGACCCGACCGGGCTTCGCGCCCTCGTGCTCGCCGCTGCGCGGCTCGCCTCAAAAGCCTTTGTGGCGGCAAAACGCCACTTTTCGACCCCTCCGGAGGGAGCGAGAAAAAACAACGGATTTTAATATATAAGGATTTTGCTAGTTGGGATAGTATTTATTATATTTTATAAGCTTTATACTTTCTCATCTCATAATTAGTTTTCTTTAACTGATGTTAAAAATAAAAGTCATCACGTCTGTATTTTTCCTTGCTGTAATTTTTAAATATAACAAATACTTATTGGCATGTTTCCAATGATTTCTTTTTAGTTGTACATTCGTATAAACATATATTTTTAGAATATTATCGCGATTCCTAAAATTACTTTCCGATGTTAATGTAAAAAACTGTATCGATCAGCATTGCGATGAATGTCAAATGATGTCGGCGACCCACCCCCTCATAATGTTGCTTTCAATTACAGCCCAAATGCTGTTAAAATAAAATACAGGGCCTGTTAAATGTGACGCAAATGTGGATCTGATAGCTTATCAATATTTGCTGAATTCGCTGTAACGCTCACTGAAAGTTGTTCCAATGCGGATATTGGACGTAAATCTACCAATTCCGCATTCGAAATTTCAACTGTTACTACTTCTGTGGCAAACATACTGAACATAATGAGAATATATCGTTTCAATCCTCTTGGATCAACAGTAACGTGTACGGACGCCTATAAATATCCCTTAGCTTGCACGTCAAATTCAAAACAGAATATGTAAAACCCGGGTTATTGTAAATTCGTAATCATATTTTAGGGTAACAAATAGCTTTCATAAGGTCTGCAAATAAAATTTCATATTTTTGAGTTTCTATTAAATCGAAACTGACTTGCGATAGAATTAATATAATAATTCCGAGATACAGTGTGTTGAAGTTATAATTTTACTTATAGTTTTTCTTTAATAACTTTGTTCCTAATTGTAGTAAATATACAGTGCTTTCGAAAAGTAACGAATAAATTCATTAATTTTGAAAGTTTTCGAAAAAATTCCCTGACACGTCGGTTTTGTTTTTAAAAAGGCACTCTTTGACATACGACCCAGATTTGCGACGTCATCGTTGTTCGAGATATGACGTCATCAACAATTTTTTTTAAATGGCAACCCCTAATTTTGACCATTCCATTTGAAAGACCGTGTCGTTCTACATACACATATCATGAAAAGTTATGGTGTTACATAATAAAAACTTCAAGAAAATTTTGTTTGAAGATTTTAAAATTTAATTTTCACCGAAATGTAGGTATCACCCGAGAAGGGGGCCGATTGAGCGGCCAGCCAGATCGCCTGATTTGACACCCCTAGATTATTTCTTGTGGGGATACTTAAAAAACAAAGTATACGTTACTAGACCGGTTAATTTAGAAGATTTAAAAGCAAGAATTCGTCACGAGATACATCGTATACCTCCTGAAGTTATTGATAATATCCAAAAAAATTTATTAATCGTCTTGGCTACTGTCAGGCAGTCGACGGTGCACAATTTGAATATTTAATTTAGTCGATTTTTTACATAATCATTTTCATTTTCAGTATTGTGAAAATTAAATTTTAAAATTATTTTCAACATTATTTTCTTGAAATTTTTGTTATGTAACACCATAATTTTTCATGATATGTGTGTATAGAATAACACGCTCTTTCAAAAGGCATAGTCACAATTGGGGGTTGCCATTTAAAAAAATTGTCGATGACATATCTCGAACAACGAACAACGATGACGTCACAAATCTGGGTCGTATGTCAGAGTGCCTTTTTTTAAAACAAAACCGACGTGCTAGGGAATTTTTTCGAAAACTTTCAAAATTAATGAATTTATTTGTTACTTTTCGAAAGCACTATATAAAACTTGATGTAGAAGAGTATTCTAACATGAGTACTAAAATCTGACTTCGAATTTGATATAAATTATATAGGGCACCAGCTGCATTATTTTACATACTCTCACTGAACCAGAAATGTCTATAAATATAAAAAAGTTATGTTATAAAATTGGACCGATGAAGATTTTATTTGAAACAATGTGCATCTGTACATTAGTTGATAAATAAGTTTATTAGACTGTAATTGTTAGCAACGAACATAGGTTCATTGGAGACATTTAAATATTAAGTTCTGATGAACAAATTGTTATTGATTCGATATTTATTCATGATTTCAATGAATTTGTGTCTTAAGGTAACAATAACCAGTTATTTATTCAGAGAAATCAATACATTATTTCGATTTCGTTCATTAATAATATTTCTCACTCATTGAATCTGTGATTATTGTACGTTATCTTACTTATCTTGTTTATCAATACCTGCTTTCAAAACTTGTGTTTAAATATTCTGATAAATTCCTGTAAATATTTTATAGAAAACTTTTTATTCCATTTTTCAACAAGCATTGCATCATTCCCAGTTTGTCGAAACAAATTTGCCAATTGAGTATACAGCATACAGAAAACAACTACTTTGCGGGCTAATACCCCGACCAGCATTTAATTGCATCTGGGAAATTAATATAGTTACTCGTCAGCAGCCCACCAGGCATACACCGATTTCGAGGTTATTAGCTCTCATGCTCATGCGCATGCAATGTCAACGGTCCCATTTCGATTTTTGGGAAAATACTACTCTTATTATTTGTGGGGTTATGGTGTTTCAGGGTTATAGGATCCTGGGGTTTTGTTATAAGTTTGTGGAGTAAGATATATTTTGTATAAAGAGCACTGAAAAATTGTGTGATGTACGATAACGTTCTAGTACTGAGAAACATAGTCATTGGGTTTATTAATTATGGGATGATGCAGTTATGGAGTAATTGGTTTATCGGTTTGGGAGTTAACAGCTTGGGATTTGTTTTTAAAGTTTGATTTATAGGGTTATATGCGTTTAATAGTGCTGAAAATCCTAAATTATTGGGTTTTTTGAGGTTATTGAAAAACCCTGACGTAATGGGATTAAACAGACCCCGGATTTTTTTGTGAGGCCATGTGATTTATATTCTAGTACTACATAAAGCAAAAATTTTCAATGAATACGATCGAATATGAGTTTCATCTCAGAAAGGTAGGTATATTACAAATATATAGTTTTTTTATAACCAATATTTATTTTAGGTTAATTTGATAATTGGTTTGGTGGGCACATGTTGGCGAGAAGAATTCACAAATCTGCTTTTTAAACATATAAAAGATGAATTACTATACTTCCAAATCATACGCAATACCAAAACAAAGTGTCTAGAAAGTTTTTTGTAACATCTGGAAATATTGATGACTGATCGTGTTCGCTTCTTTCTTACATATAAACCTGATAAATGTAGCAAATGCCCTATTGGTATAAATACCATTGACAATGTGCCAAAACTGATTGCAAGATTTCTTGAACTGCGTAATCCAGATGTGTATACTAGATACTGCATTAAGCGATCTCCAATCTCCCTATCAGCCGATTATGGAGTAAATCTTTTGAGAATAAAAGTACATGGTAGCTGTCAGTCTCATGACATCAAAACTTCTACTGGAAACGGCTATGAAAATTCTAGGCAAAAGCGAGAATAGTCCCTTGGAATCCGAAAATATTTAATCTACATCCAAAGTTATTTCAACAAAAATTATGTAAACACTTAAAATATTTACACTTGCTGAATGAAATCTGGTATTAATTTATCCAATTGTAAAGATTTTACTATCAATGTACATGTAAATTAGTTTTCATATGATCTTACATATTTTGTTTATTTCAAAAATCACATATGGGATAATGTAAGTCATGACATTTGGAATTATGCCAAATCAAACTCATTATGTGACAAATGTAGATAAAATAAATAACTGTGTAGTAGAATCACAACACTTTAAAGAATTTCAAGAAAATGTGTAGAATCAAAGACCTTATATTTGAATTGAATTTAATTTCAGTACACATAAAATACATGGTTAACAGTTTGGCCAAATAGGTAAATACTTATTTTATGTTTGAAGGGAACGTATTGGAGACGTAAAAACAGACAGTTAATCGTATCAAAACATATATAGATATATCCGAAATAGAGGCTTCACAAGATTTATAGATAATAATTCCATTTCAATCAATCTCTGCCTTGGATACAAGACACATCTGTCTGGGTACTTCGAACAACGAAAATAATTAAATCACTTTCAGTTGGGGGATTATAAGGAGCTCTGAGTTTTTACCGACGACTTCCATTTTATCGTAAATTCAATTGTTCTTTCGTCCTTGCGTATGCTTTACTTTGAAAGCGAAAAGCTTCTTGATCTTCGCCTAAAGTTTGTCGACTTGTTAAGTTTATAGTCCTCACTTGTGTGACACACTCGATACACAATTATTTGTACGGTAGAAAATAGAAACCAGTTATTTGAAATAGGTACATTATTACTATTTAACTATTTAAAGGAGGCCACCTGATGAAACAATCCTAAAAATGCAGAAATAGGTCAGATCTCATCTATTGTGGTTTTATTTTCGAGTTCCCACTGTCAGAAGTTAGATATCTATAGAGTGTTTTCATTAAACCACTTTAGTAAATTTAGATATTTTAATTTCTTTAGATAATTATTGAATTGAATTCTGTGGAATTGTTCATTAGCATACCTAGATGTTTGGTATCAGAGAACATACATATGACTTCATTGATAGAAATTGTAGGAGATTTGATATATATTACCTTAAAATACCTTTCTAAAACAGTAAAAAATGTTGCAAAATCTAATAATAAAGAATATATGGGTATTGGGGATGTAATTCAACGCTGGTTGGGGCTTTAGTCCACAGAGTAGTTAGTTTCACACAATATTGTTAATACCTGAAAATATATAAAAAACAATACATAAAGAGTAAAGGTTTTTTATTTATTTTAGTAGGTCGTTATGATGTTTAAATTCACTGACAGATTAATCAGTTTGATATTGTCGACATTTAATTTTAAATAATTTTAATTTATTGGTATAATAATTTTTATAGTTAGATATTTGACTCAACTTCCTAAAAATGCAGAAATAGGTCAAATCTCATCTATTGTGGTTGAATTTTCTAGTTCCCACTGTCAGAAGTTAGATATCTATAGAGTGTTTTCATTAAACCAGGTTAGTAAATTTAGATAGATTAATTTCTTTAAATAATTATTGAATACAGCTTTGTCTGTGGAATTGTTCACTAGCATACCTAGATGTTTAATATCACAGAAAATACATATGACTTCATTGATAGGAATTGTAGGAGATTTGATATATATTAGCTTAAATTACCTTTCTAAAACTGTAAAAAATATCTTACTTTCCTTGTCAGAAAGTTTCTACTGTATGGTATAGTTAACACAAATTTTTACCACCCTGTGAAATATATAATAATAATTTTTATTTACTAAATACTGAGCAGAACCTGATAGCATTTGTAAATGAATATGTTAACCCACAAGAAGACAAGATCTTGATGGTTAATCGCCTGTTTCTTATACTAAGAATTATATAGAAAATTATCTAATTTACAAGTATTTGCAAAATTTAATACTGAAAGCAGTATTGACTGTAACAAAATATAAAATAAACATAATAACATATATAGAATAATGAGAAGAATTTTTTTATCACTATATGTATGTACACTTTCACATAAACAATAATATTTAAAGAATTCCAATACGGGGAGTAGGTAGGTATATATTAACAAGCACATTGAATGACAAGAACATAAAGTTATTGTAAAATATTGTTTCAAGATTCTTTAGCAATTTATCTATAATACCTATATATTTTTTATATCTACATACTGATGAACTTGTAGGCGATAATAAAGCAATCCATTGTCTAAGTTTTTTTCTTAATCAATGTCGATGAATTTATTCTCCCTATCTCAGCTAGAATTAAATTGACTAATTTTGGATCTAAATATAGACAGCTCCTCTGTAATGCATTTTTACTGGGTTTGTGAATTACTCATGCATTTTACTATATCTAGTTCTGTTACTGAACAATTGGGCTTAATTGTCGATTGTTATATTGTTTTATCAACAAATTTGCAAAAAAACATCTGCCTTACACCAAACGAGTTAGTTTCTTTATACAATTTGTTACTAGAATAAATAAGTTTTTAAATTTTTTATTAGCTTCTTTCTCCTCCTCCGCTATACTCAACTACTACTAAAAACCTTCAAAACGTCTGCCACGCACATAGCCTGCACAAAACGTTGGTGTCCTTTAAGATGTAAAAGGTACAGAGTAAATCTTACTGAAATTTACTGTAAGTAGGCTAGCAATAAACCATTTCAGCAATATCTTTTAATTTAAATACCAAGCAATATGGCTTTATAGATAAATGTCATCTGCAGAACCGAGAATATTACCTTTATAGGTAAATCATAAAAATCATTTAAATAGATATTAAACAATATTGACCCAAATACTGTGCCCTGAGGGACGCCATATTTCACTACTCGTATATCACTTATATCATTGCAAATCTTTACACATTGTTTCCTATTAGTTATATAATCATACTCCTAACCGTATCAAAATAGATAACAATTTCAAACGTACAGTTTCATTTGAAACAGAAACTGTATTATGATCTATTTCCGTGTATGTTACGGTCTTGGTTTTTTCTTGTTATTGTACGTACTGTTTTCGTAAAAATCAGTTTTAACAATAATAGTTATTTTTATTTTCTGATCGTAAATTATAGTCAAAACAGGAAAATTTATGTCTGTCGCAAAATTATAAACAAGCGAATAACCACTGCCATCCATCTTAAATTGCTTAATAATTATTATTGTTGCATTTTGGTTACCACTTTTCAACTCCTTTGTTATATTTGACTGGCTACCTCAAACAACCTATTTTTTTATTTTAAAATTTTGTCATAATTCACACCAAATCATCAAGTACATAATTTATATTTACTTCACTATAACGGCATTATTTAAATCTATATGAAACTCCTGAGAATACACAACAATACCTTTTTTCTTACATTAATAGAAGTCCATTACACTCTATTTGTCGTAACAAACTTTCTAAAGCTGGAAGTTGCTTGTCTAATTTTCTACTTGGGTTTTATTTAACAACAGTTAGTCACAAACTGTTCTAACATTCACAAATAAAGAAAATAAAGCATCTTGAGACTTCATTAATAAGTGACTGCAGATAAACAGATGTTTATTTTTAATTATTGAAAAGGATCTGTCTCAGTAACAGATTAATAAAAAATAATGTAGACATATGAAAAATGTATGATTTATACCACAAGTTTTTGATGACGAAAATAATTTTCACATATAAACTGAGTGTAGGTGAGATATATTAATTCAATGCCGGTCGGGGCATTAGCCCGCGGAGTAGTTGTTTCCTGCAGTTTTTACTGAATTGAAATACCTAACAACAAAAGTAATCTTACCTTAATCATTAAGAATTCTTTGTCATCTGCACTTGACAGAAAACGGTCGATTTCACCCTTTGTCAATATTTTCGATTTTTTTTTACTTGATATCCGTCACCGGTTCTTTTCAAAAATGCGATCAGCTTGGGGAATTTGCTTATATCTATGTTGTCGTAAATTATCAAGCATGACTTAACCATAGAATATTGCGCCCATAATGTGGAAGACTTGTAATTCTTTGCATTTTCACAGAAGTATGCCAACAAAACATTCTCGCTGTATACTTGAACATTTTTCTCGGCGCACCACTTTTTGAACCGATTGGCTGCAAATTGCTTATTGCAATATTTGCAGCCTCCACAATCTCTTCCGACTCACAATTATTCATTGTGCACTAAACAAACTTGTATGTATTTTTAAGTTAATGAGACCGTGGAAAAAATAGTATATACCATTCGGGAGAGATGCTATTTTGTCCTCGGTGCATCGTAGCCCTCGGGCTTCAAATTGCACCTCTGGCAAAATAACGCATTTCTCTTCCTTATAGTATAATGTACTATTGATTTTGTATAGGTTGGATTAATTCTGGGGATTGCCGGGGCTTGTCGAACTGATGAACTAGTCAATTTAACTGTAGATGATATTGAGGATGTAGGCTCTTCCTTGATTGTAAAAATTCCAAACACTAAGACAAAGATTCCACGAACCTTTCTGGTTACCGATGTGGAAAATATGCTTGAATTGTTTCGAAAATACCTGTCCCTTCGTCCTCCCAACGTCAAGCATAAGCACCTTTTTTTGTACTACAAAGCAGGAAAATGTAGTTCGCAGCCAGTTGGCAAGAATATCATGGGAAAAATTCCGAGTGTAGTAGCTTCGTATTTAAAATTACCTGATGCTGCATGTTATACTGGTCACTGCTTACGAAGATCGTCAGCGACATTACTGGCAGATGCTGGTGTGGATATCACGACAATAAAGCGTCATGCTGGTTGGAAATCAACAACAGTCGCTGAGGGTTATGTCGAGAACTCCATTGAAAATAAGACCAAAATTGCTAATCAGGTTTTAGTAGGTACCCTTACTAGCGCAATCACAAAAACTATAAATGTAAGCGAAAGTAATATTCCTTCTAATATTGAAAATTGTACAAATGTAACATTTAATTTAAATGTCAATAAATAATTTCAATGTTATCTTTTTTTTGCATGAAAAACGTTCTCCATAATGTAAACTCCTTGGGAGCATTATACTCCCTTGGGAATAATCGACTACTTCTGTTTTAATTTTGATGTCGTAGAAACTGATTTCTACTCTCGACCATGGAAAAAACAAGTTTCACTGGGAATTTTACGGTCAACACAATCTCTGACGTCTGGACTACTGTTTTATTATCCTTTACTTGAAGAATATCCTCTTAAAATTTGTGTTTTTACACAGACACATTCTATAGGCGACGAAAATTATGACTTTATTAAAAGACAAACCTAATATGTGTACGATGAACCATATTTTCAATGTTCTACGCTTTCATCTACACCTTGTTAATCTTTTGGGACCTAAGACCGTATTTTACGTTCGATATTAGAATGCGGACTATTTTCTTTGCTATAAATGGGATGAAAGAATTATGAACACCCTCCGGTTCTTCCGAGAGATTGAATTTTCCACCTCGTTTATATTATCTTAAAAAAGTTCTCACGGGACTTTGGCCAAGAGGGAAAATTTATTGGGTAGGCCACAAACGATTAATTATTACCAAAAAAAAAATCTCGACCATGAATCAGGTATAATTATACACTTTTTTCGATAAGGATAACTCGTTATTCAAAATATCTGAAAAATTGGAAAAATATTGTCATGTAATTTTATTGTAAAACTTTTATTTAAATTATTACCAGGAGTCAATTTTAGCGAAAAAATACACTAAAGAGATTTGTATTGTAAAATGAATAAAAAATTAGTAAAATAAATATGAAATTTAAGTTGCATGAATAGAGGTATAAATGATGGAATCAAATTGTAGTTGAAAATGAGGTTATTAATATTGAAGTATAAAGCGGCATCAAAATTTAAATTTGATGTCAAAATTAAAGGTGAATCATAATATGGATGAAAGTAGTTTATTGGACCGGAAAATGTAAGCTAAAAGAAAACAAAATTGTAAAACCATTAAATTAGATGAGTGCAGTGTAGTGAAAACAATGAATTTATAAAGGAAGCCATGTAAAGAAAAAATATGATATAGTCTGTTTAGAAATGAAAGAGAGTAATAAAAGCTTATTATATATGCAAATCGTAAATAAATGTAGTACTGGTGCTTATATTCAATATTTTTATATTATGTATTATCGGTATAGATGAGGTGTACTTTTAAAAAAAAATTGTGTGATCGAACCGTACTAAATTGTAACAGGTAGCTATAATTTAATCCCCGACAATTCGTCTTTGTCTATGCCGCTTCAATTTCTCGGTCCATTTCTCTTATAACTAAACAATATAAAAACAGCATTTCAAAACTAGAGGCTACTTTAAGCATCATAACCGGGTTAAGAGGGTTTTTAGTAATTCAAATAAAATTATTCAATATTATTATCAAAATATTTATTTAAATTTAATGAATAGATTTTTATTTCACACAAAAATATATGTATTTTGAAAATTCAACTTATGGTGAGTAAATGTAGTGTGGTATAAATGTACAATAAAGAAAATAAAAAAAGTAAGTATATTAAAATTCATCCTCTGAATATTCTGATTAATTATCTTCGTCTCTTAGATTGATAACGATAGGTACCACAGTAACGTCAATTAAATTAACGAGTTGCCACATTTTCTCCTCTTCTTTTTGTACATGATGTATACATCTTTGTCAGTTATCTGCAGTTACTCGTTCCAAGGAATTTTTTAACCATTGAATTATATCGGCATTCCTCCAAGCAGTCGTACGCGTCCGCTCGGTCTGCCGTGAATGGTAACTGGCATTATCCATGACAATTAGAGACCCCGGAGGAATAAGATCCAACATCTGTGTAAAATACATCTGCGTTCATGTCTTCGTGATAGTCACCTGTATTTTTAGATTCAAATAAAATTAAACCGTCATCTTCAAAACCACTGGCACTACCTATATGTGTCACTATTAATATTCGCCCTTTACCTAAAGGTGCCTTGAATCCTGTTGAAAGTCCATCCAAAAATGCTTGTTGAAAACTTTTTACATTTTTATATTGTCATACTTTTGTTACAGTATATCCCTCGTTGACCCAAGTTTCGTCCAGATAATAAATATTCCTCCCTTCGTCATGGAACTTTTTAATTGATCTTAAGTAGGATCTTCGCCAACAAATAATTTCATCTTTATCGATAAGAACTGACTTCCTGTTCTGCTTTTCCCAGCAAAAATTCAACTCTCGTAAGGCGGCCCATAATTTGCTTCTTCTGATTTTTGGCAAATCGTTGTCCTCTGAAAGTTCACTTAAAATTTTGTTTAGCGTTGGTATTTCTTTTTTAAAATAAAATGAGTGTACTTCTGCGAATGACATTTTTGAAGAAATCATCTATAACGACTTTTGACCTCCCTGTAGATGGTTTTGGGGGATTTCCAGTATCTTGTTCAAAATCTGTAGATAGTCTACATGCGCGCTTCTCATTCTGAGACAGTGCACATGTTTTCACGCGTTTAGCAGGTACGTAATCTAATAAGCTCGACACTTTACCCAAACAATATTAATATTATATCCATTGGCACAATAGTCACTACACAAGTCGAATTTTACTCTACTGCACTAGCACGTCATCGTATATTCAGCTCTAAGACTGGATTGATCTGTCACAATACACTGGCTCCTGCCCTATGATGTAGGTATCAAGTAAAATATATTAATGTACACCCATTACCTGTTAGCATTAGTGTTACCCGATAATTACCTGAAACGAAATATTACCACGCCCATGGCTCGGGGTTTTATTACTCTCTTTTATTTCCAAACAGACTATAGTTAATAAAAATTTTTAAGGGAGAATACCAAGAGAAAACAAGAATAGAGAGGAGAAAATTTTGAAATATAACAATATAAGATTCAATAATTTAATTACATTGAATTATAAAAAATAAATAGCAATAAAATAAAAATATTAACAAGAAGACAAGATAATTTACATTCAGTGAGTTATAAATAAGCAAATAACTACAAATAGAGACAAAAGACGTACCCGAACAAGAAACAGGAGTAATAATATCTCTACCCCTCATTCTAATTACGATGATTAGCCCAGAAGTCGGAAACTTGTGCGGGAGAGCGGGTGGTATATTATTATTTAGCAGGCCGCATATGCGAACAGGAACGACTTCCGTTGGTAGGCCATAACCACCATTACTGAATGAGAGAAACCTGGAAAACGTTATTAAACATATAACAAAATAAAACATACTAATATCGTTCTAAATTATGATAACATTTCTTTATTACTTTAATCAACAGTTTTACTTTGTAAATGAAAAGCAACAATGTTTTTTCCTACTAAAATCAGTATTTAAAGTAAACTTTTCTACCTGACGTTGACAATGAAAAGTCGATCTTTATTGACGATTGTCTTCTTATATACCTTTCCGCATTTTTTGAAGAGCTTCAATATCTTTATATTTCTTATGATAAAGCTTATAACTACTCATTTCACGTTATTAATATCTTAGTAATATCCAGGTTCTCCTCGTTATAGTGTTACATTATATGTCGCTTTATTAGAAAGTAAGTTACCCATTAATTATGTTACATCCGCTTTTTGCAGGTGGCTATATTTTAATCGCCATAGTAGATTAGTCCGCCAGTGATAATAAATCACCGATCTAATGTACTATCGATTGCCCCTCCTAATGGAAAAACTTAACCAAAACACATTATTATTAATTAAAAGAGCACATAACGGATCATTAATCTAGAAAGACTGCAGCGCCAAAACAATTTCATTTAATACATTTTAATAAATTTATGACACGGATCCGAAGATTAAACCGCTATTATACGGGCCGTGCTTCACTCCTCTGCCGTTCCGAGCAATTCTCCTTCTTAAAACGACCCCGTCGACCATTCGGCATGCAAATTACCCCCGCGCCGTTAAATTCGGTTACTAAAGCCGGGCTTTTGCACGTGATGGTGGATTCTCCTTCTCACACTTCATGTGCAGCTTTAGCCGTCTGGTGTGCCTAATAGTCACGTCTTGATGACGACAAAATATATTTTCCGAACAACATATTTGAAAAGAAATCATATTAACTAGCGCTGGCGATCATATTCGAATAAATACTATACAGGGTTAACTATGACAGTAGATGTATTTTAAGAGGGGATAGGGAAAAATAAGAATGAACGGAATTATCTATCAACAAAGGACAATGTTAAAAATAGCCAATTTTTGGCTTATCCGGGGAAACGCAAAAATCATAAAAAAAATTAATTGATTATTGTTAATTAACATTAGAAATGGCCCAGAAATAAGTTAAATAGCTGGGGAAATGTCGTTACTACCCCGAAACCCATATAAACTACCCTTAAACAGCTTTAAATGGATAATCATTAACTATTGTTATAAAATTCGTGTAAAATGAAAAATATGCTTGAAAATGATTTGAACAGATAGTATGTCAATATAAAAAGGGATACCACCCCTAAAAATTAAAAAATGACTCTCAAAAGCTAATGGCGAGCTTACTTCGACATCAAAAATAGATAATGCTTAAATGTTCAAGGGAACGCCTATTGCTAGAAAAAAAATATAGATTAAAAAAATGCAAAAACTGATACCAGAGTACATTAAGTAAGTGGGGAAATATTAATTGCACCCCTAAATCTATATAAACTGCCTTTAAATAGCTTAAAATAGATAATCATTATTTATTGTTGTAAAATTCGTTTAGAATGAAAAAAATGCTTAAATCACTTTTAAGGTTCATTTATACTATTGCGACCTGAAAAATGGGCGCAAGGATAAATTGCCATTTTTTCAGTACGCGCTCGCAAAGTGAGAACAATTGTTGCTATTTCGCCATTGAATGGGCACTTTTACAGTCATTTATTACTTTTTATATTGATATACTGTCTGTTCAAATCATTTTCAAGCATTTTTTTTTCATTTTACACGAATTTTATAACAATAATTAATGATTATCCATTTAAAGCTATTTAAGGGTAGTTTATATAGGTTTAGGGGTAGTAGCGACATTTTCTCAGCTATCTGACATATTTCTGGGCCATTTCTAATGTTAATTAACAATAATCAATTGATTTTTTTATGATTTATGCGTTCCCCCGGATAAGCCAAAAATCGGCTATTTTTAACATTGTCCTTTCCAAACTTATTTATGAAGCACAAAAAAATTTTTTCAAAATTATATTAAATCCTTATTTATCGTTGTCACTGATCTTCTGTCAGCCGCGAGGTTAGGTGTATTCTGCTAATGTAAAAGGTGTCAAACGTAGTGACAGGTCACCGCGTTGACACGTGCTTTGAAAGAAAAAAAAAATAAAATGTAGATTATTATTTAATGATTTAATGAGAAATACAGTATGGTAGTACAGGGAGGCAGCACCTACCTTACTAATATTTATTTCCAGGATTGATATTTGGAGAGATTTTAACAATGTATCATTTTCTGTTTTCTTACTTGTTTCTTTTTGTTTAAAGCGAATTACCTACTTTATTTGGTGGTCATGAGCAGGTCGATTACTTACGTTGGGAAAAAAACACAAAGGATAAAAATAGACGCAAAAATGTACACAAATACATAAAAACACGTTTACCGCCAAAGTATTAGAACAGTTTTTCAATGTGGTTGAAAACAGTATTCAGCATAATATTTTGTCTAGTCAGAAAACGTCTTTGGTATTACGCTGCCACACGACAATATGCACTTGTCACACTTCCATAAATCATCACCTTATCCGCCATCTAGGCATTTGAATACGACATACATATATGTCGTATTCAAATACAGTAAAAATACGCGAATAATTAAATTTGCCAAAAGCAAGTACTGAAAAATTATTTCAAACTAATCAGAGTACCGTAACCGTATAAAATATTTTCTGACATCTACAGATGACATCTGACGACATCTGTAGGCCACTAACGCAAGGTGCACTTTACGGCGATAAATTTTTAAACTTCTTATGTTGCTGGGGAATTAAATTCTGTTAATACTAATACTAGCAACAATATTAACAGTAATAGACGATGTTTGCATAAAATAATTAGTAATATTTTAAACTATAACATCCCAAGATGTTTATAGTGTTCTGCAAAAATGTGTTTGAGATCCTTAGATATAACTAACTTCGCATGTTCTTTGAGATTTGGAGAGTATGTAGCTAGCAATGCAGTATTCTAGGTTATGTTATTTTACCACAGTTAAGTGACTAATTTTAAACATTTACAGTAATTAAATAAAGTATTTTATGTTGGATATGTTAGTGGATAAGTATGATAAATCTGCAAGGAGTGCCAATGTAGTTTTGGCAGTTTAAAACGAAAGAACGAAGAACGAATACAAAATAGCAGATAACCGTATTCACTGTTATCTATTAGGTACTTAAGGCATTATTATTATTAATCAAAATGTTTTATTTTGACAACGCTCCAAAAAACGACCGCCCGGTAGTTGACACATCTCGGACGATGATTGATTATCATAGGCGCCGACTTTCCTTAGAAAAAGAGAGTTTTGCCCCATTTTTTTAACATTGAACTAGAATTCCGAAATAAATCTTTTATTGTCTTTTAGACCTCCCTGAGCACGAGGGTAAAATTGTTGTACTTAATAATAGTTAACTCTGTTAAATACGAATAATAAGTAGGAGTGTATTTAACTATTCAAATAATTTATACAGCTTGTTTCGCATAAGAACCGACACAGAGTAGGTTCATGTAGGAGGTTTCAAAATATTGCAATTTAACAAATATATATATCTATATACAAGTTGCACACAGCTTACAAGCCTTCAAAATGGGGCCAAATATTTCGAAACAAATTAATATCTCTGAATTACTTTTACCTGGAATAAGCAAATTTTATACAATATTTAAGTTTTTTATTAGTCCTCTTCGATTATTAGTTCAAGTAAATTGAAACACTATAAGGTGTTCATTGAGGGTTAGTCACCCCTAAAATTATACTAAACTTTTTTTCTATTGATCGAATTTAAAAAGAATGATAACACAGCCTCAAAAAAAATTTTCGGACTTGTGGATCGGACATGACCCCCAAGCCCCAAAGCCCCTCCACGTCTGAAATTGGCCTCTATAGGGCCTGAAAGATGGATTCCGGGATGAGGCGAAGTCGAAGGTGCATTCTCAAGCCAAAGTCGGATTTGTGGTCGAAAAGTTTATAGCCAACTAAAATTCTCCGTTTGGGACCGGGAAAATGACCCCTTAGGGGCCGGAAAATCGTGTTTCGGACGTCGTAATCGCAACAGTGGTATTCCCATGAAAAAATACCCCTGACGGGGTTGGAAAATTAAGTCATTTTAATATCTTCTTCTACTCTACAAGTAGGTTTGAGGCCGAGAAGGTTCCATCACGCTCGGTTCACGCCTTAATTCAAGAATTACTTCTGAATGATAATTTTCCCAGGTATCTTAAAGATTGTGAATGCCCGATCCACCGATAAACTTTTCGAGCACAGTCTGAGTTCCAGAATTTAAAAGTACATAAAAATACCACTGTTGCGCTTGCGACGTCCGAAACAAGATTTTCCGGTTCCTAAGGGGTCATTTTCCCGGTCCCAAATGGAGAATATTAGTTGTACATAAACTTTTCGACCACAAATCCGGTTTTGGCTTTAGAATGCACCTTCGATCTTGCCTCATCCCGAAATCCATCTTTCAGGCCTTATAGAGACTATTTTTGGCCCATGGGGCTAATTCCAGACGTGGAGAGCCATTTTTGAGCTCGGGAACGGATTCAGCGTCGACAAATACATGGGAATACGTATGTCCGACCCACAAGTCCGACCACTTTTTTTGTGGAGCTGTGTAAATATTTCGCGCAGAATTTAATTTAAAACAGTGTTTTACTCTTGCTAAATTTTTAAAAAGAAGAATAAATCAAACAATTTTATTTCTGCTGTTTGCTGTTGAAAATGGTTCAAAAATTCAGTTATTAAGTTGACTTATTACTTGTGCTAGATTTTTGTGAAGGAAACTGTAGAAGTGTGGAAGAATATCGATTTGGAAAATCTCCTACGATATTCTTTCACACGTTTTTCGAAAATTTACAGTTGCAACTTAAACTAGAGTTTTGGTTTATAGATGATGGGACACGACCTCATGTTAGTGCTACTGTAAAAGACTTCTTTGAATTTTAAGTTTTCAAAAAATTGGTTAGGACTAGTAAATGATTTTCCTCAAAATTGAAAAACGAATCAGAAACGACAATAAATTTTTAATTACAGCAGGTCCCAGAAATGCCGATTATCATAGCAACCTTCATGAGTAAATATGTTTCATCATCTGTAATACTTAGAATACTTCTTCCTTTGTAAAAGTTCAAGACTTTTTGGCCTTATAACCCTCTGAATTTCTTGTCAAATATGCAAATAGTTCTCAACACTGAATAGCGAGTCCATAGTGTAGATTGCTTCTGGAAAAATAAGCCGAAAGGATTTTCTCAGACACATCCTTCACCTCATTAGCTTTGCACCAATCTTCAAACTTGTAGTACTACAACTCATACCGCTCCTTGGATTTTGTCGGAACTATACTTAAGGCTTACGGTGAGCGCTCGATCCAAAGGGATATAGTTTTCGCTCAGTAACTCCTTAACGAAAAATGATAAAAATATGCGTTTTTTTTAATAGACTACAAATATTATTTTACGTCGATGCTGTGTTTTGAAATTTTGAAAATATGTAAAATTCATTTAAAAAAAAAATAATTTTACACTTTTGGGTGCAGATACTTTCCCACAGTATAGTTCGTCGGTTTGGTTTTCTAGGTTATGGGACAAGACTGACGCAGTTACATTAAAACGTCTATTATCTATTCCTTTCATTCGATTTTGTTATAATAAATAGGCATCTAATCTATCCAATTGTAGCTACAGGAAGTGTCTTTTATCGGTAGTGAGTGGCTGTAATGAGCGAATATGTAGTTCTACCAGTTTACAACGAAATAATGGAAAACGAATGCAAAATCCTGGAGCTAAGTGGATTAACTGTTACCTATCTATCAGGTATTATTACTAATAAGAATGTTAATTTTCGTTTCTGCGTTTAGAAATGCTGCAAAAAAACGCCGATGATATCGTAAACTGGAGCTACTTTGACATACTTTAGGGAGTTTTTTTCATTGTAACTTTTTTCTTAATTATCTGAATCAATTATTGTCTGATTGAACCAATAGATGCCTTTAGAATATTGCCTGTAGGCAACAGCTTTATAAAGGCACTCCTTGATATATAAAAAGAAAATATATTTTTTGGTGTCAAAGTAGCCCTATGGCCGGGGCTATTTTAACATGGCGCTGTTTTGTATTGTAGGTCAAATTAGTATCATTCGGGGGCTAGTTTGACACCAAGAAAATAATATTTTTTTATTTTATAGTATTTTGAAGAGGTAAACATTAAAAAACATAGATTCTGTTCAAGCTAAACTTTATTTAGTAAAGGTTATAATAATGTGAGAAAAACGGCAGGTAACAAAATACAAAAAAATTATAATGCCAACAAAAAACAAAAATAATATTCTTTGCTTTTTTAAGTCTTCTTTGGTATAGTTTTTTTATCCACGGAGTTTCTTTTTATAGGTTCTAACCATTTTTACATAATGTTTTCAAATATTTAGGGCACAATAGCACCTCAAAACAAAGCGTGATGCCTATCACTATTTACATTAACATAACCTCAAAATTCTGGCCTTCTCACTTCTACAAGGGACGTTGTCAAAGTAGCCCCAGTTTGCGGTAGTAGATATTGTTGACAGATGTAAGTTTTATCAATAGATCTAAGCCATCTCAGTCGGTTCTTATCATAGGCGCCGACTTTCCGTAGGAAAAAAGGGCTGAAATTCTGGAATAATTTTTTTATTGTCTTTTAAGCCTCCCTGAGCACGTGGTTAAATTTTTTATACTTAGTCATAGTTAACCCTGTATAACATTTCATGTCATAATATGAAATTTTACCCCACGTATACTGTAAGTAACTATTAGACAACTAGCACCGACTTTGAATATGAGATCCTGGTACTTTAAAAGAAAAATTGGACAGTAATTAATACTTATGATATTACTAATCCTACTAAGTTTTCCAGGTAGGTATAATTAAAAAAATTTAGTATAAAAATGCAGAAATAAATGAAAACATTAATAAAATTGTAGTTGTACTCCCGAAGAGTCATCCAATTTAGAATGCTTTAATATTTAGTATTTTCGTAATTAATATTCCCTGTAATAAACATCTCATACTCAAAATTAATTCCTCGACGTTAAATAGCAATTTGAAATAAAGAAACACTGTAAAGTATGCCTAAGAGAGATAAATTAAAGCGAACGGATTAGACAACGTCACGGTATAAAATCTAATACGGTTTATGTTCACAACCTCCTTAAACGACTTTACCTTGTCATATTTGAGTTCCAGCAAAAAGTGCCCTAATTCCTTAACGTCTAAGCCCGTTTACGTGAGGAAGCTTGTGGCCTACACTGTAAGAATTCCTAGGGAATACATATTTCGTGACTTTGTGACGTCTTATATTGATGTTGACGTGACCAAGAGTTTGGGAACGTCAATTTAATTTTCTCTGGAATTCGGTTTAGTAGTTATACAGAATTTTTCATAAATAATAGATTTAGCTAAAATATTAAGAAAAATACATGTGGAGGCGAATTTTAAAATTAACAAACCAAGCGAAATTTCTAATAACTTTTGCAGGTGTTGAGGTTTCAATTTAAAGTTTCGTATAGGATAATTTTTTGTACCTTGGTATTTTGTGTGTGTAACTTTTTCATCTTTGACTTTTTAACAAATGGGATAGCAAATTCCGTTTTCCCGAACTGTTTTACGTTAAAAAGGTACTCTTGTTTCAAATATATCTTCAACGGTTTCTGACAAAATCGTTCTTGAATGAATCCCACTTTGGTCAATTTCATAGTAATTTAAACAAAAAATAATAATAATAATTTAATACGTAATTAGTAATACACATTATTGATGAAGAACAATTATGCGCGGCAGAACGCGAGTACGGCAGAAGGTTTCCAAACAGAAAGCTGACATCAAGGAGGACATTCCTCATTGTATTCCGCAATTTAGCTCCAACCGTTACTTTTCGAAGGGATCATAAGATGGAAACTTAAGTTTGATAACAGACAATAAGCTATTTTAAGAATTGTTCAAAAAACCCTCCACCTTCTCTGATACAAAGTCTTGCCCTACGTGTAACACTTCTCGAAGCTATTAAGATGCTAAAACGGTTTTGACGCCCAAGCTACCGGTCCGTGCCTCCCTATCCACCGTCCAGAGAAATTTACGTTTAGGAAATTTAGAACATTGCGACCACTATGTGCCGGGACTCCATCGTGTTGAAAAAACATGTTACGTCGTAAATTTAGAGGCAGATCATCGAGAATTTGGGGAAGACTTTCTTGAAGTAAGTTTAAATAAAGATTTGAATTGAGACGTTGTGGAATTTCAATAGGTCCAATCAGAGTGTCGTGAATTATTCCCGCCCATAAATTTATGGAAAACCGTTGCTGGAAGTGGGTTCTCTTCTTCCCAATAATGAGAATTATGAAAATTTAATTTTCCATTTCGGATAAAAGTAGTTTCGTCACACCACAAAATTTTGGAAGCTTGCTCGTTGTCCAGCGACAAAATCCATCGACAAAATTGCATACGTGGCGCAAAATCTTCTGGTAGCGATAGGCAAGTAGACCTTGTCGCTTTAATATTCTTCCAACCTAAAATGTGAGTATCACATCTAATCAATTCTTTTAAGGAAATCTTTAAGATATGTAGTACCGTTGACCGAGGAACATTTACTTGCCTTGAAATGTTCCGTATGCTAGTCGTAGAATCTTGTTCAATAGCGTCAAGGACCTCCGGTTCCCTATTAATCCCTGGGACGTCCTTGACCCGGTGCCTTTCGAAAAGTGGAGTTTGCAGCTAAGTTGCGGAATACCGTAGGGAATGTCCTCCTTGATGGCAGCCTTCGGTTTGGAAACCTTCTCCCGTACTCGCGTTGTGCCGCTGCAGCATTACCATCGCAAAAACAATAAATAAATATCATATCAACTAACTCTTGTCCCATAAACTCTTCCATTTCTTTCGCTTAGAACTATTAAATTGGCAATCGGGTTGACAATACTTTGACATAAGAATACCTTGATAATTTTGTTTAAATTACTATGAAATTGACCAAAGTGGGATTAATTCAAGAGCGATTTTCTCAGAAACCGTTAAAGATAACGATTTGAAACAAGAGTACCTCTTTAACGTAAAACAGTTCGGGAAAACAGAATTTGTTGTCTAATTTGTTACAAAGTCAAAGATGAAAAAGTTACACACGCAAAATACCAAGGGCCCCCCGTACCCACCCCAATGGACCTTGTGGAAATAAATGGATTAGTCCATCAAATTGCTCATCAAAATATAGCTGGGTTAACAAATTTCATTCATTTATCACAACGCGATTGAGAGATATTGCAAAAAAATATTTCCATTCCTCGCTCTTCAATGGGTCCCTGTGCCCTTAGAAAGCATTTCCGGACCCATGTTCACTTGAACTTTTTTACTTAGCTTTGATCATAGAATCGGCCTGTTCAGGGTTGGCATCTGTATACCTATAAAGTGAGTCTTTAGACGTAGCCATATTTGACTATAGTTAGAGGCGTCCGATTCTAAGATGGAGAAAGAGGGTCAATTTAAAAAAATATATTAGCGATTTTTTTAAGAACTAGTAAGATATTCTTAATCAGCACCTTTAGAAACCCTCTTGTACAAGATTACATTACGTTGTGGGTTCAAAGTTGTTTGAGATATAGGCAGTCGAAGAACAATTGCAGAACGGGCTCTCAAAATGAAAAAAATGTGTTCTTTATTTTTTGGTCAGAATAATGTATTGTACTGGTATGAAATGATCCTACAACAAAATAATAATTTTTTTAATAAGGCAAAAATTCTAATTTGTACATAGGTACATACATTTTTGACGTATTAACTTATTTACATTCAAGAATACATTGACACTTGCAATAACATCTGTTTTCATGGCTTACTTAGATTTTTATTGAAGATTATTTGTTACAAAAATTTAGAATTTTTGCCTTATTAAAAAAAATAATGTTTTGTTGTAGAATCATTTCATATCAGTACAATAAATTATTCTGAACAAAAAATAAAGAACACATTTTTTTCATTTGACAGCCCGTTTTACAAATACAAATTATTTTGAATGGGCCGTTGAAAAAAATTGTTTTTTGACGGCCCATATCTCAAACACCTTGCAACCCACAACGATGTAATCTTGTACAAGAGGGTTTTTAAAGGTACTGATAAGAATATCTTAGTAGTTCTTTTTTAACAAAATCGCTAATACTTTTAAAAAAAAAACCTTTTTACATATTAGAATTGGACGCCTCTAACTATAATCAAATATAGCTACGTCTAATGACTCACTTTATAGGTATATATTCACCACCAAAGTTTCAAAGTATTCGGATATCAGGTGAGCGAGATACCAGGGTGGTTCCATGAATAGTAGGACACATTGTATATTGTTTATTATTATTTTTCGAAAAGTATGTTGAGTGTTTGTTTGTGATTTTGTATTTACTTTTGTAAATCTTGTACTTAATGGATTTTTCTTAAGGTTTGCTGACAGAAAATTTGAGCGCTAGTTTACAACGTATTAAATGTATATATTTATGTACATATATTTCTCTTTTGAGTTAATTGTTATGTCTACCACCCACCAAATTTTCTAGTACTTTGTTCCGAGTTGAACAATTTGCATGAGATTCTATATTTGCCAGGAACGGTTCTGAGAACTTTTTTTATTATACCCAGTACAGATATTTTTTGGAATAAGTTTGTTTAATAATTTGATTATGTAATGTATAAATGTTTTAATGATGTTTGAGATGTTTTTTTTCAATAAATAAATTGTTTAATGATTATTTGAAATATTTTACATACTTCTACTCTAGATAATCCTACTTTACTTATTTAAATTAATATAACAATAAAACAGTTTCATAAAATAGAATATAAATACGACCTTTTACATTTTTAACACAATTCTTTATTATTTAGTTTTACCTTGTAGTCATCTTGGTTGTGATCATAGATATAGAAAGACGGAGATGAGCCAAAGACTTTTGCGCATCCTGCCAATTTCTCACTCCTCTCATCCACCAATCACAGATCTCCAATCAATTGCAATAATGTCATATTACCGCTTGGTTAATCGTTTACTAAATTGCTGGTTGGTGCGGTTTGAGATTCCATAACACGTGTTACAGGGCCGTATTTAATAAAATGTTGTTTACTACTACAAATAAAGATTTGCCTCATAATTATTAATTTGTGAATAAGAAACTAATGTAATGGGAATAAAATAAAATGAGATATTATTTACGATAACTTGCTGTTATTGCTTGCTAAAGTTTTATTTACAATTATAAGTTTCGATTTCCTAAAGATGAAAAAAGAAAGGACTTTTGGATAGCTGCACTAAATTTAAGGAAATAGGATATTTTTCAATAATCTGATGTGTGCACTTTCATATAGATGAAATAAACATCAAAATATTATGGACAATCCTTTATCAAAATTTAAATATTCATTTTGAAGAACAAATGTATTTACTTGTCATTATTCAATTTCTTATATATACTATATAACTATCACAGGTCACTATAAAAATCTAATAAAATTGCAGGTTTCCCTTATTCCTGCATTGAATGGTGGTTAGGGCCTACTAATGTAAGTCGTTCCTGGGCGCAAATGCTGCCTGCTTAATAATAATATGCCGCCCCCTCTCCGTCTTCGACTTGACGGGTAGAGATATTGTTATTATTATATTATTATTATTATTATTATTTAAGCACATTTGGTTGCCTTTCTCTAGTTTTTAAATGGTTCTTTGTATATACTATTTCCACAATTTTTATGTGAGAGCAATTTTTATGTGCCTTAATTTTTTATCTAATTATTAACAATGTTCTTGACACTGTACAAATTCTGATTTTTGGGAAAATTTCAGTGGTTTTTCGTATTTAAAAGAAATTGTGATCCTTTACTTCTGAAACACCCTGTCTAAATAGATGTAGTTATGGTGTTTCAAAATATGCTTCAAAGAAGTGTATCCGTTTTGTAACATACCTATAAATGACTATTAAATAATATTTTGATCTAAAAAATATATTCATCTTTGTTTTCAAGGAGTATAAGTGATGTAAAGATATTTAGATAATCATTCACAGGAACTGATATCTGGTAGTTCTGGTGTCCATATTACCAATAGGCAGTTTAAATGAGTAGGTTTAAATTAATTTAACTGGATTTCCAGAGCTAAATTGCTTGACAGAGAATAATGTAGATCATTTTATACTATTTTTAAAAGCATCTAAGTTTGCCCATTAATGGAAAGTAAGACTTCAATTTCAATCAGTTCGCTGGTTTTTCAATTGAAATTAATCCTATTATGCGATTCGAGAACTATAGAACTTCAAAACTTCAATAAAGTTTTCAGTGTCACTATCAGGTAGGTATTAGAAACAATTGGTTTTAAGTAGTTTTCTACTATACCAACTTAAATAATTTAACTGAAACTAATTACTTGCTCGTTTATTTCCAGTGGGACTGATGTTAACAAATTAATTCAACAGTCAGTACGTATTTGAATTATATTTTAAACTAACATTTCATTTAATTGATACTTGGAATATATTACATTTGATACCAAAATGTATCAGGTTTGTTTCTTGGAAATTGTGAAACAATCTATTACCAAATTTTCCCAAGAACAAAAATACAATTACATTTAAGAACTACATAATAAAATATTTTGTATAAATAGCAATTGGGAGGTTATAAGCCAAAATAAAATTTTAACGAAGGGAAAAATAAAAAAATCACCTGAGAGTTTGAAATAAAAAATATTTAATAATCTAGATAGCTTCAATATTTGGTATATTTAGTGCTTGTAGAATAATATGACTTTTCAAATTGTAGAAGTTAATGAATTCTTCCTGGAAGATTCACATAAAGAATATTTAATGAAAAAGGTAAGTTACAGCACTTGATTGATTATTCTAATGTCACACTTGTCCGTACACATTTTCTTCTTTAATATTTGATATTTTTCACATCTATAGCATGAACTATTTCAAATGATCCTACAGATGTAGAAGACATATAATCTAGATCTGAATCCATTGATTTGGTAGAGGGTGGATGATGTCAAAGCCAACTTTCTTAGAACTACAGTTATCCCAAAAATATTAAACAATATAGATACAAGTGACATACAATGTTCATAGATAATTTGTTTAATGATTAGTAAATAATAAACAAAGAAACAAGCGACATCTGTCAAATCCAAAATTGGTTGTTCAGTAATTCATTCAAGCACAACTCAATGCCAAGTTAGGGCTAACAAATTACTAATTTTGGACGTGACGTTGAGCTTCGCCAGTCAATCATTTCGATAAAATGGCGAATGCGCTGGTGAAAAGTATGGGAGAGTTCCGTCCTTAAAAATACGCCCTATTTATGTATAAGATTTTATTATTTTTTAAAGAAAACCGTTTATACAGGGTGTTTCTTAACTCAACAGCCAAAATTAAATGTCATATGTAAAATCGAATTTTAAACATAAACATAATTTTGTTTCAAATTGGGCTTCGTTTAGGAGATATTTAAAAAAATATAAAACAAGGCAGCTATGAAAATAAAAGTTTGTTTATTATTTGACAGCTTGTCTTCAAGTAATCAGATAACACTTAAAATATAATGAAAACTGTATGGGTGAAACGCCACCTATATGATAAACACTATACCTCATCAACACTATTTTAAAATATACAGGATGGGTCCGAAGAAACGCACCCAATTCCAGGACTAGGGTTATAAGTAGGTCGCTCTATGCCGAAAGGGTTACTACTTATAACCCTAGACTTAAAATTGCAATTGATATTGTATCACACTTATACAGTATGCGCCAAAAGTATGGAATAAATTCAATAAAAACGAAACAGTTATTTTTTGGGAAAATCCTCGAACAGGTCGATTTTTAATTTAAAAAATACATATTTTAGCGTAAAATGCGATTTTCAAATGTCATTTGTTTTCGAGTAATGACGTCATCGATTTTTTTTTAAATGGCAACACCATATTTTTTTCGTTGATTCTGAAAGATCATTTAATTCTCTATCAGACAGTACTAAAATTTTGCCCTCTAATGGATTTATATCAAGGAAATAGAAATTTACACCGGCAAATACTTTTTTCAGATGAGGCCACATTTTGTCTGAGTGGTACAGTAAACCGTCAAACTGGCAGATATTGGATTCGGGAAAATCCTCATTGGATGGCAGAGGCACATACCCAACACCCTCAGAAATTAAATGTGTGGGCTGGAATAGTTGACTACAGAATAGTAGGACCTTTCTTCTTTGAAGGAACCCTTACAGGACAAAGATATTTGGAATTTCTAGAAAATGACCTTGTTCCAGCCCTTGCAGTAATTTTTCCTAACGATAATGACCCTGACATTCCTTACGATACCATATGGTTTCAGCAAGACGGTGCACCTCCGCACTATGCGCGCCCTGTACGAGATTTTTTGGACAACTGTTTTTCTGGGAGGTGAATCGGCAGACGCGGACCGACAGAATGGCCTGCAAGATCGCCAGATCGATACGAAATACGCAGAGTTACCCCAGAAATCATTCATAATGTGCAAGAAGAATTTCTTCACAGACTTGCGCATTGTCAAGAAGTTGGTGGATGGCAATTCGAACAATTAATTTAAGTATAAAATTTAATCAATTGTATTTTATTATACATACCTCAGAATTGTTACTTTTTTATGGGTAAAATTTACGTTTTCTAACATTCAATCGTCATTTACTCGAAAACTTTCCTATGTAAGAGGGCAAAATTTTTGTACTATCTGATAGGCAATTAAACGATCTTTCAGAATCAAAGAAAAAAATTTGGTGTTGCCATTAAAAAAAAATCGATGACGTCATTACTCGAAAACAAATGACATTTGAAAATCGCATTTTACGCTAAAATATGTATTTTTTAAATTAAAAATCGACCTGTTCGAGGATTTTTCCCAAAAAATAATTGTTTCGTTTTTATTGAATTTATTCCATACTTTTGGCGCAAACTGTATAAATACTTTGTCGGTATACTTCAAAATAGCTGAATCACTCGTCGGCAGCCTCACCTATAGCATACTGATGATGACTAATAAGTCACCGGTCTGTGTCTGGTGAGTTCGTAGAGATCGTTTTATCGCTTGATTGGACCATTCACATTGACTTGACTTAATTATGATCTGCGTGGAGTTCTGGAAGATGTGCCGTTAGCTATCCGATTCCGAATGTGGTTCTTGCACGATGGTGGTTTCCCTCATTTTCGACAAAATATTTGGGAATATGTACCTTAATGAAGTTCAAGGGGTATGATGGATTGAACGGTATCATAGCTGCCACAATCTGCTGACTTAAATCCTTTGGACTTATTTTTGTGGGGATGTTTAAAGAATGTCCACCGAAGTGGACACCATTGATGTGTACGTATCATAACAATAACAACACACAAGTTTAATACAAGTGTATTTTTAAATAATTTTCGAATTACTCATTTTTATTTTTTTACAAAACTATATTTAGAAGAGTCCCTGTGCGTTAAAACTTTCTTTTTGCAAGTTTTGATACACTTTGTATATTTTCACATACGTACCAAATTAATAAATCTAAGGTAAGGTAAGGTAAGATAAGGTTTTTAAGATACAACTTAAGAACCTTACCTTGCATTTCAGGGACACCCTGTATAATGTGATTTTGTGTTTTGATTCATTTGTATGAATTTTGGACTGAAAGAAATATTATGTCCTTGGTAAAATAAAGACTCAAGCTTCATGTGTTATAGTAATTTCCAATTGAATTGAATATTTGACATATTAAGTGTTAAGCAAAGAAACAAGAAGTAATAGAGAAAACTATCTACTACATTTCATAGCATTTCCTTTTATAAAGATATGTATGCACACTTAGTCTTATAAAGCAGCGTGGTGCAACTTGAAATATTTGTTTGCAGCCATCTACAATGAAGTATACCACTTCACTACAAGAGGATAGCAACGTAGAAATAGTGTCGGAGTAATTCTTTACAATAAAATATTACTGAAGTTTATGTCGTTATCTCCTTCTCTGGCAGCGTGAGCGACTGAAATATATTGGTAGGAACTCGCATCTTGAGGATTGCACCCTTATTTCTATGTTCACTAGCTGACCATATCTGCAGACAGATTGTTCAACACCAAATCTACTTTTTCAACGTCTAACTTCAGAACGTTTCGCTTACATATTGTTTAAATAAAAGGAGAAAGTGTATTTATATTTCTCTTTTGGTAAATTTAAATATTTACATTTTTTTATAGGAAGCAAAATCCATCGATATTCGATTAAATTTATTTCTAAATAAATAAATATGTATCTAGATAAAATAGATATTCCATTAGATAAATAGATATTTATCTAGTAGTTTTTAGGCTTTCACGGCCGGTGCTATCATTTGATACATTGTGATTTTCCCGGTTGTTATGCCGTGGCCTCAGTAACTGGCCGCTGCCAGAAACAGAATTAAAGTGCACATCTCTAGCATTAGCGGGAACTTTTTACCTGCCTTAGTTGTTCTTGGGCTAGGCTATGAGGGGTCAGACCCACTATCGGTATCTTTGAGCTCGCCAATATATTGATTTCGGCTCCTATTGTTGGTATTAAGACTAATCCGATCGAAATCGTTCCTCGGATAATGGTGGTCTTCCGAGACGTAGCCACCTCTGTAACTAGTCGCATCCCATACTTCCAAACGTACCTTACCTATGGCATACTGATGAGAACTGATAAGCTCGAAACCGGTATATGCCTATTGAGCTGGTTTTTCATGTGTAATTCAATGCTGGTCGGGCATTAGCTCGCATAGTAGTTGTTTCCTGGAATTCCGTGTTTGCAACATATAGTTATCGTCGATAGAGGTCGCTAGCTGCGATGTAAGACGCTTGTCTGTGACTGGTCAGTTCGGTATGGAGTAGCAAATGACCGCTATAAAAAGTAATAATACTAGATATAAAATGTAATAAGACTAGACATAATAAAAAATTGATAAAGCAACATAAAAATGAAAAAAGTTGAAATATTACAAAAGTGAATGTACGAAATGAATTATATTAAAAACAATGGATAATATGGTCAGAAAACTGCAAATGTTAAATTGTCAAAATTATTGAAATTAGCACTAGCACTAGCACTAAATATTCAGTAAAGGTATCCATTTTTTTTTTAAATGAACCATCGCCATCAAATAATTGAATGTATTAAAGATTGATACGCTGTCTTCAATGTAGATAGAGGACACTTTAAATACCAAGTTTTTCAGTAGACAAAGATGTTTAAGTATTTGATTGCAAAGGTAACTAGTATGTTCATTCCAAGTTAACTTTGGATTCAAATAAGCTCCTAGAAAGGATCCCGCAGGGTCCTTATGGAAATTGGGTTTCGATCAAATTTGAAACACTGGACTCTGTTAGTTCTCGACGAGTAGAACAAAAGTCTCATGGTTTTGAGATATAGCTCTCTGAAGTTCGACTTTGGGTGCATTTTGCAGTATTACTAGTTTCACACTTACAATAGTATATACTTGTTTGTTCAAGCACGTATGCATGTACACGTGCATTCAAACACATATAAACTTCAAACACGTATAAACATACACACACACATACAGGGTGTTAGGTAAACATGCGGCAAAAATTCAAGGGGTTATTCCTTGGCCTATTCTAAGAATATTTTGTATGATGATGATTTGTGAAAAACCCCTTTGTTTTGAAGATACAGGGTGAACAATATTTGCGACAACCATATTCGATATTTGTCGAAATCATTAATGTAAATAAAAGTATGGCGTACGCCAATGAGTTTATCAAGTATAAAAAATTAATAAGTTTCCTCGTGATTTTTTAACAGCAACATACGGAGATCGTTGGATTGGTCGAGGTGCGCCACACGCATGGTCTACTCGATCCCCAGACTTAAACCCTCTGGATTATTTCTTATGGAGCTATCTGAAGTCATTCATTTACGCTACTCCAGTGGAGAATTTGGACGAATTGCGAAATCGGATAATTGCTGGGTGTAACTCAATTAGAAACAACCCTGGTGTGTTTGAAAGAGTTCGGCACTCAATGACGAGAAGATTGAATGCTTGTATCCAGGCTGGAGGAAGTCATTTCGAACATTTATTGCAGATTTAGCAACTTTACATGTACTTTTTTTGATAATAAAATGTTGTTACTGTAGCAAATGTTGCTACATGTTTACCTAACACCCTGTATATGTGTGTGTGTGTGTAGTTGTATGTTTATACGTGTTTGAAGTTTGTATGTGTATGAATACACGTGTACATGCATACGTGTTTGAACAAACAATTATATACTATTGTAAGTGTGAAACTAGTAATACTGCAAAATGCACCCAAAGTCGAACTTCAGAGAGCTATATCTCAAAACCATGAGAGTTTTGGACTCAGTGGCCATGAGAACTTTTGTTCTACTCGCCGAGAAGTAACAGAGTCCAGAGTTTCATCAAATTTGACGGAAACCCAATTTCCATAAGGACCCTGCGGGGTCCTTTGACAATTGTTATCTGCCTCAATCAAGATGCGAAGACCAAAGATCATAGTTTCCGTCTTAGACAAATTTATGATTTAGTTTATTACTAAGAAACCAATTATATTCTCCCCGTTGTATCTGAGGCATAATATTAAGTAAAGTAGATAAATTGGAACTAGATATAAATACACTGGTGTTATTTGCAAGCAGAAAACTTAAAATATCGCCACCAAAAATATTGAGAAAGTCGTTAATGTACATAAGAGACAATAAAGAACACAATAGCGATCCTTAATTTGATTTACAATGTCTTTTTCGCATGGAGTTCATAAATTTAATCTACGAAGGTATCATTATGACACATTTAGCATCCTCGTTTGGCTGCCATTATGACCTTCATAATAAGACAAATTTCAAATAAAAAGTAAACAAAAACAAAGTAAGTCACCACTTTTACTTATTATTAACTATAAAACATTTAACAATATTTATTTATTGTACACCTTAATTACAACTTCTGAATAATTTGTTAAATTATTTCCGGAATGTAGGAACTTGTTTAAGGACCATCAATGCCTGAAACGTTAACCAAAATATTAGAGGCACTTTGTTCTTATTTTCTTTAGAATTTTCTATATTATAGCTTTCTGCCGCTGTGTTAAAGCGCCAACAAGCATGCTTCTTAACAGTTAATAAATAAGCTCCTGGATCTGCAAACAATGGCGCAGATGATGTACGAAAACAACATCCAGTATATTGTTGAGGATTTGGAAGATCCAGAAACAATGCTATAATATTACATTGGCATTACATTTTCCCAAAAGTATTAATGCCAACCACTTCCACCATATATATTCCGTTTGTTATAAAATAATCTCATGATATCTTATTTATGTAAATGAAATAATAATATGAATCCATTGTCTTTCGTCTTTAACATTTTGTAGGTGCAGATTTGTCAATTCAGTACGCCTGTAGGTACCTGCAAGCCCCACTTTCAATGCAATTTTGATCAAAAAATGAGTTCCATCATCGGCTTCCAGAAAAAAATGAGTTATGTTTTCTTTTGTTAAAATCTTAGATCTTTTTGAACGAAATCCTTCCGATTTTCTTTTCAGAAAAGCAATTAAATGGACATACTTATTAATATACATATTTTTCTTCTTTGATATAATTGAACGTAGCATATAATTAGGTATAGTGCTCACATCGAACTAATTTTATTATTAACTATAAAATAGCTATTTTTGATATACGTGTTAAAAGTAAGATTTTATTTTCCGAGTGAAGATGATTAAAAAACGAGCGTAGCTAGTTTTTTTAACTTCACGAACAAAATAAAATCACTTTTAATACGTATATCATACACTATTTTTTCTACAAAACAATCGGAAGAACTTTAAACTCAATAAAAATAAGAAATCAAAAAATACCACACAGATCGCAATGTTTATGAACCAAAATTTTCGTAGCAACCAGTGCTGTTGTTAGTTACGGAAAAAACGCAAAAATATTGACAGCATTTTCTAGTAATATTATAAGTATAATGAATAATCTCTATAATGAGCGTAACGAATCCATCCCTGCTGAAATCGAAGAAGCCGCCAGTCGAGCAACATTGGAATTATTGCCGGCGAAATCAAAGGAACAGTACGAAATCGCTTATAGACGCTTTTCGGAATGGTGCAACATTAAAAAGGTCCCTGGGAAATGTAACGAAAGTGTTTTACTGGCATATTTTGAGGAAAAAGCCAAGATACGGAAATCGTCAACGCTGTGGTCAAATTATTCCATGATCAAAACTATGTTAAAAATAAAGCAAGATCAAGATATAAGCAAACATTATAAACTTATTGCTTTTTTAAAACGGAAGGGTGAAGGATATCAAGCAAAAAGTCAAAAGTTTTGACGAAGACGCATATCGACAAATTTCTCACAGAAGCAGAAGACGAAAAGTATCTGATGATGAAAGTCGCAGCAATAGTGGGTGTCTTCGGGGCGTGTCTCCGGGAGGAATTGTGTCAGATGACCATCGACAATATCGAATATTTGGGCACTTCGGTTGTTGTGACCATACCAGATACTAAAACGAAAGTGCCTCGGACTTTCAGTGTTGTTGGTGAATTCTATTTAAACATTTTTAGAGAGTACATGGCACTCCGGCCACCCAACGCTGACCATAGACGACTTTTTCTTAAATATATGAAGAATAAATGTGTGAAGAATCCAGTCGGAATTAACATGATTGCTAAAATGCCTGCCGACATTGAAGAGTTCTTGAATCTACCAAATCCTCAACTCTACACCGGACACTGTTTTCGTCGTTCATCGGCGACATTATTAGCAGATTCTGGTGCAAATCTTACTACCATCAAGAGACATGGAGGATGGAAATCTTCGACGGTAGCTGAAGGCTACATTGAAAATTCACTGGAACAGAAGAAGGAAATTGCGTGCCAAATACTTCCTACTGCTGCAACTACTAGCAAGACCACCAGTACTACCAGTAGTATTTCTACAGAAAATAGATGTGTCACACATGTTGACAGTAAAACCAACTTAAGTATGATGACTCCGCAGGGAATTACAATTTCAAATTGTTCTAATTTTACTATAAATGTTAATAGTAATAACTAGTTAAAATGTTGGTTTGTACTTATTTAAAATAAAAAGTTGTTCATGTGTTTGTTAAAACGTTTTATTAATTTTCAAAACAAAATTTAAATAAACTTTGATTTATTTTCAACACTAGTGTTAAAAGTAACTTACTTTTAACACGCGTGCCAAAAAATGACATTTTTAACATCAAAAATGACAAAGCCCACTTTTAACAGTTTTGTAGAAAAAAGCATTTGTGGAATGAAGTAAGTCATTATGGCATTCGAAACAGTATCAAATAATAGAGTCATTCTGTGACAATTGTAGATAAAGGTTATTATTAATATTTTAGTTTTTTATTATCATAGTTTTTCCAAAGCCTATATATTTAATAACAGTAGTAATAATATCAGCCGCATTCACCTTGTCTCCTTTTCCCTTGTAGCTATGCAAATAACAACCCCACAAAAATAATATCGTTATCCAATTTGTATTCAAATTGGGCTATTCCGCTCGATGTTTTGCTGAAATCATATTTACAGTAGCGCCTCGTAACTTATTTGTATGCAGAAATAAATATCAATTTGCCTTTTTATGATAGCATTTTAAACACTCGCTTAGGATAAAAATGTTGGGTATAACGTTGCCTAATTGGAGCTTCGCTGGAAGAACTTTTAGTAAGTAAAAGATCTTAGTTTTAGTTTCTTTTGGAACGGCAACTTTTAAAAGACGCGTTTTATTTCTCTGAATACTTAGATGTTCGACTAAAGGAAAATTTGCTTTGTTAAAATAATTTCTTTTTCAAATACTCCTTTATTCATTAGTTGCATTGTTAAGACGTGCACTGCTATACTGGTATTTTGTTTCGTTTTAATAATAGAAATTTTAAGATCTGAGCTATCGAAACTTTGAAAATATATTGATGAAATAAAACTTGTTGTTGACATTTACCTTTCTATATTTTGTTCAACTTTCTTAAAATACATCTTATATTAATTCTTCATTTTTCTGTTGTATATACAGGATGTTCTGTTCGGAAAATGATAATTTAAAAATTGGCAATAGGAAAACGTTCTAATCTCATGTCGATTTTTAATATTTTTCCTTCTCTGATAAAATTGCGTAATATTTTAATACCACAATGATAAACCTGCCAGTTGAAATTATAATTCCTATATATTTATCAAATTATGCAAAACACGCTTACACAAGTTAAAAATGAAAAACCGAGGACACCCTGTATTTGCAACTCATCTGTTTTATGCTACGAAATGCTCTTTCAATCAATTTTACAATTCTAGACTTTATATCATAAAAAAAATCTAAAAATTTTGAAATTTTTTTATCTCTGAAAAAAAGTTCAGCAATTTTTTTAAAGGGTTGCCCTATCAAGTTGTATGATATATTTTTTGGGCATCAAAATCAGACAAGCAGAAGAAATATTCTTAATTTTTTATAAAACCGTCATAACTGCCATAAAAAATCTGTTTGGGATATAACCTTCTGGTAATTTGAGCTTAAGTCATTATTACTGACTTCTAGAAAGACAAATTTTAAAGTAAATCCGTCAAGGGGCAGCACACACATATTTTTTTTTACTGTATTGTAAAAGTATTTTAAGCTTATATAAATCAATTTTCCTACAATTTCTATCAATGAAGTCATATGTATGCTCTCTGATACCAAACATCTAGGTATGCTATTGAACAATTCCATAGACAAATCTCTATTCACAATTATCTAAAATAAAAAATAATCTAACTAGGATTATTTCGAAAACTGTTACTCCTAACGACTTCAACAAGGTATACCTTTTTCAGATATAACAGGTAGGAGAAACGATTGTTTCAATAGTTAGGTGGATACATTAAGCAACAAAAAAGTTCTGCCATTTAAAAGAAACATGATGTGCCATAAGTGAAGCCATTTAAAATTATATTAGCTCAAATGTTTAATGAAAATGACAACGATCAAAGTTTACAATTTTGGGAAGTCAACGAATAACTAACAATCCAAATGTCTTTTTTAACATTTATTTTTCTAATAAATGTTTTTTTTAATGGAAATCGTCAAAAGTGCCATTATTATTCAGACAATAATTCAAAACTATTTTTTGATGTTCACACCCAGCACCAGGTCTATTTGTTCATTTGAAAACTTAACCGGAGAAATACACACAGCACCAGGTCTATTTGTTCATTTGAAAACTTAACCGGAGAAATGCATCTAGATCTGTTGCAAAACACCATTAGCTTTGCATTAACTGACACACTTGAGCAAGAAAATCGAAAAATTAATTTTTCATCAAGACGGGGTTCCTCTACAATATGCGATGCCTGTGAAACATTTTTCAATGAAACATTTTAAACGTAGATTATATGTTGGAGATCTACTTAATGACTCACACGTTTATCAAATATTCCCCCGTTGAACCTATTTATGTGAAAGTATTTAAAGACATAAATTTATTCCATACTCATTACAAGAATTGCGGCAGCAATCCATACAAACTCCATAGAGAACATTTTGAATAACGTCTCTACTACCTCATGAAGATTGGTGATAGGCATTTTCAACATCTATTAAATGTATTTGCGAAATTCACGAACCACTAGATGACGCCACATTACGCGATGCCTGTGAGACATTTTTTTATAAAACATTTTAAAAGTAGATTACATGTTGGAGATCTACTTAATGGCTCACACGTTTATCAAATTTGCCTCCGTTGAACCTATTTATGTGAAACTATTTAAAGACATAAATCATCTCATTACAAGAATTGCGACAGCAATCCACACAAACTCCATTAGAACATTTTGAATAATGCCGCTACTACCTCATGGAGGTTGGTGATGAATTTAAGTCATTTAATAACAATTTCTTTAAACTTGACATCCTGTATATCTAAAATGAAGCGTTTTCAGACCGAAGTTTATAGGAAATTTTTTGCTTAAAATTGAAAGTAGGATAACATACTGAAGTATGTACATCTTCTCTTGAAACACCCTGTATTTAGTTAAAAGTATTAACTTTAGTTCAGTGTCAGATATTATTAGGATATTACTAGCATGTCAACTACATGCTTAATATTTTTTTAAGGAGGTATTAATTACGATTTAATTATCGCGTTTTTATTATTTTCAAAAAATGTTGACACAAGTTCTAGCAGGACAATTCATACAATTGTATGAATTTTCATTACAATACCTTTTCTGTGTGGAAGACAAGTTTTCGATAACACCGTATACATTCAATGGTTATAGTCGCTAGTTAGCGACGATATTTGATTTTGACTTCTGTTATAATTGCGTAATTATATTAATACCATTAATTACCCTTCCACCTATATCCATTAACTCCCTTTATAATCTTCATTCGGAGTTGTTTGCTTTACCCTCCCAGTCCCATCATAAATAAATCCCTAGAACAATGTCTAGTGTAATTAGTATTATGGCGGCGTTCCATGGCTAAGACGATTTAAGCTGTAATCTAAGTCTAAGAAAACTAAGCCTCCCAATTTATTTCTTTGGATTTATCTCAAAGTTGGCTTCGTTACAGGGAAGCCCTCAAAGACAGCATACATTCTCACCCAATTTTTCAATTCAGAAACTTTAAAATATTTTAATGTATTAGCACAGTCTTTTAGAAATGGATAAGAAGAGAAAGAGATGTATAAGTATACTTAGTTGCATCGAAGACAACTCCAGATACGAGTTGTATCAAATTTTAACAATATGAAAATGCGACAATAAGTTTCTCTCTTACAATTTTTATAATTTTGAAGCTATTACCTACATCTTCAAGATTATGTCATTTTGAAATTATACTGTAGCAGAATTTGACATAACTTGTAGCATATGCCTATTCAACAGAGTTGAATGTTGCTTAAATACATTCGTAAGTAGTATACAATATTTGTGTAATCAGTATTGAATACTTTTGTTTGAGGGTATTCAGTATTTGCATTCATCACATTTAGATATGTAGTCAGGATTCATATTTGAAAGTGGTACATATTTTTTTATTTCATACTGTACTGTAATGAGTTATTTCCCAGATTCATTTAAGTCTGGGAAATAACTCATTACAGTACTGAGTCCGGGAAATGTTTACTTCCTGGACTGCTTTAAAGAATCACAATATTCACATTTTTAAAAGATTTTATCTTTAAAACTACAAAATCAAGCCTATAAAAACTAATTATATTATAATTATAATTAAAATTAACAGTAACTGTGCAATGTGAATTTCCTTGCAGGCTGAATGCAGGAATACCTTTAGGAACAGAATCTTCACTAGGCACGGTAGTGGTGGTGGACATAGTTTGTTGCTTGGTCTGAAGAACCTGTATAAAGTTTTCTCCATTTTGAATCATCCTTGCTGCTTTTGTTTTGTTTTCTGAGGAATCTTCAATGTATTGTTCCGCAACAGATGAGCTTTTCCATGCACCATGACGCTTCAGTGTTGATAAATCAACACCCGCATAAAGCAAAAAAGTGACAGATGTTCTGCAGAAACAATGCCCCGTTTAGTGTCATATGGTATAACTCTTCTCGCCGACAACCACCAGCAATGCCTATCACTGCGATAACCTGTAACAATAGAAAAAATGGTTTAAAACTGATTGTCAAATTGATGAAATTTCGACTAACGAAACCATTAAATGTATTTTTTGTAATTAATTGACACTGAGTACCTATATCCTTCAAGATGCACATTGTTTAATTCAAAACTAATGAAAAGGTTAAACTTGTTAACCTTCATCAAAAGATACTCTTCTGATGGGACTTCCTTCATGAATCTATTAACTTTTTCTCTTGTTAGAACTTTTGATTTGTTTGCCTGATGACCAACTGCTTGCCTTTTTAAGAAAGCCACCAGTATTGGATATTTTGAAATATCACCTCCTTCTTTTACCATCACCATAGACTTGAGCATCGAATATTTTGCCCACATTGTCGCAGGATTCATCTTTTTGGAGATATCCAAGAAGTACGCCAAAAGGATATTCTCATTCAGGCCGTTTTCCACCTTATAGGTTTTTCTCCACACGTTGAAGAGCTGGTATTCCTTCTCATAACGAGCAGAAGACTTCGTAGGTACCAATTTACTGGTTGCTTCAGCACATTTTAATACAACACAGTATGAAATAAAACGTTGTACGATACACGGCCGTGAAATGTTATTAAAGTACTCGTCTTTAATATTCCATTTCCCGGTCTTGTAAAGTAATGTAATGTAATGTAATGTAATAACTATTACATACAAATCACATGCCAGGATGAGACATTTTACTAGTTACTATATTTTCTTTGAAAATTAAACGAACACGTATTTTCTTCTGACAACACTTTACATATAGAATGAACTATAACTTGTAAAATTAACAATTTTAAAGTATGTTTTATAATCACAACTCGTTATAATTAAACACTTTCATGAATATTTCGAATCATTTGACAAACTTTACGTAATGACGTAAAGAAACTTTACGTAATTAACATTTTCAGTTCTTACTACGTTGTAAAACAAACTGATTTGTGACTAATAATTACGGTGAATGTTATGGCGTCAGTATATTTTTAACACGCTTTTATTAACTTGACCTGTATGTATGTATGTATGTATGTAATTATGTATGTAACGGAATCTTTCAGAGTAATTTTCACCAATTACAAGAAGTCTGATCAGCTTGAAAATTTGCACAGGATTCTAGGACTGATGACAATACAATTATTTAATAACTTTGTTCTATTGTCTTGACTAGGATCATCATAATAAAAAAAAACTATTTAGATTAGTTCGCAGGTTAAGTGTATACAATCCATAGAACGATGGTAAATGACATTCTTCTTTACCGATATAAGTAAAAAGAATTCTTACAACTATAGTATATTTAATGAAAATTAATGGTACGATTATACGATAGATGTCGTTACGGAACTTTTCTAATATTATTTGCAAATTATTGAATTATTAAGTCAAACTTATTATAATGGACCACTTCTAAGTTTTATTGAAATAATTTGAGATTTTGAGAAAAAAATAATAGGAATACTTAAAAAATAAGTTTCTGAATTGATTTTAAATCAAGAAACTTCAAGATAGATTTAGAACGGAAACGAAACTGAACTTTAACAGAAATTTTGAATTTAAACATTTTGAAAAAATAAGAATGAAAAATTGTCAAGAAAAAATTTTATTTCGACTCAAAAAAATGTTTGGAATTCAAAAATTTTTGAAACCATGCAATTTACTATATTTTCATAATGACTTTAATTTTATAAATAGCTACTAATTGTAACATAATTTATAATTTAATCTTATTCCCAATTAATTAGTCGTAATTGATTGTCGGAATTTTCTATTGTCTATTGCTGTAATACAAACTCTTGATACTTCAAAATTATTTTCTACTTTTTAGTTAGCTTTGCTATTAAAGCGTGTTTTTTTTGTTTTTTTTTTTTTTTTTGTTTTTTTAAACTATAATTTATTATTATTATTCTTAGAGACAACGTCTATTATGCCAGTAGGTACGTAAATTCAAAAATAGCTCAATTGCTAATGTTAAAACAAAACAGGCAAATAAAATCATACAAAATATATATACCTACTTGAATAAACGAAAAATCTATAAATAATTAAAAATCACGGCAAAATGGTTGAAAATATCCTTAAAGGTAAATAATAAAAAAGAAATCGAAACAGGTCATCCCCGCACATGAAATAACAAACAAAATCACACATTCAAAATAGCACGGTGACGGTCATAACCATTCTTGAATGAATAATAATATTTCGTATTCCATAGTTATTAAAATTACCCAAAACACAAAAACTATACCATCTCGAAGTACACACCATAACCATATAAAACACTTGTAAAGCTCTTACACCAGATAAAAATATATTTACGGTAATTTATTGCGTACATAGATTACTTGGAGGGTTTTTCTCTGTGTATAATACAACTACCTGAATACAACTATTCAGGATTCAAGTACTCTTTGAATGTTGTATTCACAGACTCATCTATATTTTTTTAATCAAGTACTCAGTATTCATGGATTTAATATTTTTTCTGTATTTATACCCAGTTCTGAGTAAAATATATTCACTTTTATGATGTGCCAAAAACTAGCAACATTATAACATTTTTAGCATGCATACATAGTCAAAAAATATAACTTGTTTTTTCAAAATGTGAGCTAACTTCACTGCATTTACTCCTACATACAGACCACAACAATCATTGCATATCTGCCACATATGAAAAAGGGATGACAGTATTATGTGGACAAAATTACTCAAGCGTTGATGTTTCAATTGATCATCATATATTGCTCCAGGAAATTGAAATCTGGCCATTCAAATGCGTTTTAGTTAAATTATTTTGGATGTGACGCCCTAAATATCGATAAGCTATTTATAAATTCCCCTATAAAATATAATTGACCATATTCTACTCATATATCCGCATTAGTTACTAATTTATTTATTCAAATAGTTTTAGATTATATTAAAGAACATTTAACAATATATTTTAATATACTAATTTTTTTTAGATATTTCATAGCGATAATGAACATATTTTTTACACAAGATTTTTGAAGTTGGTGGGTGTGTGTGAAATATTTATTTTCTTTTATCTTAGGCTATTTTAATGATGAAAATTATACCTACGTATTTTTTCACAGTCATTAAAAAATGTAGAAATTAAATTAAAACAGTGGGTTTTGTAGCAGTACTAATTTGTATTTTATTTAATCTATATATTCTTTCTTATACGTTTTAATATTGTAAAAATTTATGTTAGATAACAACCCAACTTGAAATTTGGTATTTTATAACAGCTACATAAACGTTTTCGAAACAAATCTTATAAAACAGCATAATTCACGAAAACATTGTAACTAAACTATTTATTAACTGTATTGTAATGATACCAGAAGGTGTAAAATAACACATATCTGTTTCATCACAATGTCTGCAACTGGAATGTTATGGTGTGTTACTCAATATTATTTTACGTGTTTTAATGCACTTTGAAAGCTATTTTTATTGCGGAGAAAATGTTATTGTCATTTGTATGGCCCTTATCTAGTGAATTTTATATGGACTACATCATATAAACTGATTATTTACAATATTATTATAATTAAAATAAAAAATGATTTTGGTGGCATTTGACGTTAAAACTAGCGTCAAAATAATTAAAATCATCATAATTCTTCATATCTTTCTTCCATTTGACTATTCGGTATTAGGAAATGTGTGTGATACTTTTATAGTTATACGTCACAATGATTTTCAGCATGCAGCTGCCGTTTATAAAATAATTTGATTGTCAGCGTTCAATGACAAGTAAGCTAACTGAGGGATTTTTGTATCGTAATGGTAAAAATAATAATAATAACACGTTTATTTCCAACAGGTAAATTACCCAATTACAGGAAACATAGAATCTGAAAATCACATTTAGTGAAACTACAAAAAAAAAAGTAAAGTGAAATTTCTTAGAAATTTCAATTTTGGTACACAACATCAGCTAGTCAAAAGTTATTTTGTGGTGGTATCTACTAATTGGCTTATGTTTCTGGAAGGCGGGAATAAACAACCTCTAGATATGTTTCTTTCAGAACTTTTTCCTGCAATACCCCATTTCAACAAAACTTTTTTTTTAAATACTATACCTAATTTGACTACTTTTTTTCCTCTTGTAATTTTTTCATACAACCAACAGTTTGCGCGAAAAAAAAATAAAAATACTTTTTCTTGCTCTAAACATTTTTTCGTCGCCGGTTACTGATAACCGCAGTAGGCGGTTGCTGTTGATGTTTCTCTGTTGTCTTGTCAAACAAATCGCTATTAGGTCTATAATTGACAGTTTTTGCAAACATTTCTAAACAAGGGTATTCCTATAACTGTTGCCAATCCTGCCGTATGCATATTCCATCAATTTATTCGCTAATATTTGTACGGAAGAGTCGGTTGTTTACAAATATTTGCAAAAACTGTCAAGACTGATTTGTTTCATAAGACAACAGAGAAACATCATCATAGCAACCGCCTACTGGGGTTATCAGTAACAGGTGACGAAAAGATGTTTAGAGTAAGCAAAATTATTTTTATTTGGTTCCGCGCAAACTGTTGGTTGTATGAAGAAATTACAAGACGGAAAAAAGTAGTAAAATTAGGGGAAGTATTTTAACAAAAAATTTTGTTGAAATCGGCCATTGCAGGAAAAGTTCTGAAAGAAATAAATCTAGGGGTTACTTATTTCCGCCCTCCAGAAATATATACACACCACCACAAAATAGCTTTTGACTAGCTGATAAGGTGTACCAAAATTGAAATATCTAAGCGCAACCGTTTTTAAAGAAAAATAAAAAAACTATTTTTTTCCGCCATTTTGAGACTCGAATATCTCAACAAGGAGGACCTAAATTGAAAAATTTTATATGAAGATCCCCCCCTGAAATGGCTTGTGGAACATACTGGTAAAATATTTGACCATCATTCTGGAACACCCTGTATATTGGCGACTTACGCATGATGTTCGTACGGCAACTGGGACAATAGAAACAACTATTTCCACGAGAATGTTGCCGAGGAACCAAATAACAAATTTTATTTACAAGGCACATACCTTCAACATTATAATGTACTAAATTATATAAAAACGTTATAGCTATACAATTTCTTCTATCATATAAGGAACTCATGTTAAACATATCTAAGAAGATTCTGTTGTCGACACCTCTTTCAGGATAAAACCCCTGGGACTTAAAAGTACAGAAATTTTAAAAATGTTCGTTGAACCGTCTCAATCAACATAATATTGTTCTGATATATAGGATACCATATTAAGGACGCGTATTCTAATTTAGATCTTATGTATGAAAATTATAGTAATTTTAGACTTCTAATATTTGAAAAACAATTTCAGTTTCGCATAAAATATTCAAGTAATTTATAAGCAACAATTTGGTTAATGTAACTGGAAAAATTAAATTTACAGTCAAACACAACTCCAAGGTCTTTGAATTCAGAACATCTTTCAAGAGTATAATTGTTGATATTATAGTCGAATATTATATAATTATGTTTGCGAGTAAAAGTCATTATTTTACATTTAGATATGTTTCATTTTAAATAATTATTATCACACCAGCATAGGTTAATATCAGTTACATTATTATAGAGTTTTAAGTCATCTGCAAATAGAAGATGGTCACATTTAATTACAGATGTTATGTCATTAATAAAAATTAAAAAAGGAACGGGCACAAATTAGATCCCTGTGGACGCCAGAAGTTGTTACATAACATTGAGATTTATAACTTCCATATTCAACAAATTGTTCTCTGAAGGACAAGTAGGACGTGAATAACAGGATCAAGTTTTCAGTGAAACCAAAACCCTTTAACTTTGATAATAATAAATAATGATCAATTTGATCAAATGCTTTCTGTATATCTATATAAATAACGTCCACTTGTCCTCCTACATCCAAGTTATCACATATAAAGTTACTTCCACTCGCTAAGTTTGTAACTGTTGATCTTTTCAACATAAAGCCATGTTGATTTGGTGATATTGTTAAGTTAATAGAAGTGTAAATATTATTGTATAAGATTATTTTTAGTACTTTAGCACAGTTACACAAAATGGCCACAGCTCTATAATTTTTGATCATCGATGCATCGCCAGATTTTAAAATGGCACATATTCTAGTAATTTTCCAAATATTTGGAAATTTTGTTGTTTTTATAATAAGATTAAATAAAATACTGTGTAAATAGTGGAGATACAAACGCGTTAGCACAATTTTTAACCAGGGAACTAGGAATGCCATCTACCCACTAATCATTTTATTTTTCAAATATTTTATTGATTGTAAAATATAATTTTCTGTAATTTGTAAGACATTGACTATATTGGATGATAGTGACAAATTATCATTAACATGCTCAGGACTAGAATTCCTGTACACACTAGAAAAATACTTCGCAAAAGCGTCCACTACTGCTTGTGTTGAATCAATATTTTCGTTATCAATACTCATAATTTTTTAGAATTCGAGATCGACCTCTTTTAGACACAAAAGACCAAAATCTAGATGGATTACGCGTGATTTCATTATCTGCTGTCGAAATATAATTTTTGTAGGCAGAATTAATTTGCCGCTTAATTATTGTCCTCAGAGATCTAAACTGATTAAGGTAATTATCAGTTTTAAACTTTTTTAATTTCTTATAAGCTACTTCCTTACATCTCAAATTGTTCCTAATTTCTGTAGTAAACCAGGGTGGAAAAGAACGGTTTGTTTTTCTAAATTTTGGCACACATTGATCAACAATATTATGCAATATTCTATAAAACGCATTACATGCCTCATCAACATCCGCATAATATTCCAATTGTGACCAGTGAGCATGATATATACGATTGTATAATTAAGGAAAATTGGCGTTTCTGAAATTATAGGCCCTAGAATCACTATTAAGAGAAAAATTCTGTGTATTCAATTCTGTTTTATTCAATTGAAAGTCAATAATTAACGAAGGATGACGAACATCTTCTGCAATAAATAGTAATTAATTTCATTCAAAATCAGGTTGTCATGTTTGCAAAAATTTTAAATGACACGGGTGAGACAAAAGTAAAAATTCTTTCAATCTGGAAATAAATACTTTTTTTTGTTTTAATAATATTTCTTTATTTTTCTTGCAAATGCACCACTTCGTTTAATTCCTTTTCACCGAATTCAACCTGGCATGTTTATTATTATGCAATGACTATGAAAGCTAAAGCAAATAACTAACTAATAAAAAGGTCCCGCCAATTCGCTGTTTTAAATTTGTATTATAGCTTGTCAATGTAATTTTGAGTGAAAATAATCGTTTTTGTTGTAATTGCTATATTACTATTTTTGTTTGACAACTCATAATATTATTACATAATACAGCTCTTTGCTCTTAGAACTCAAATTGTCTTCAAGTATCTTTCAATATAATAGTTTTGTAGGTTGATAACCTACATCTAAAACACAATTATAAACAAATATAGCGTTATATAAATACTATCGAAATTTACTAAAACATTATTATAAAACGCTTGAGTTTTATTAGCTAAATTGTTTTATAAGCTTGTCGAAATGTTTATAAAATATTTATATATTTGCTGTGTAAACTGTCATAATTTAGCTGTCAAAACGTTCTTGTGATAAATTTATAAAATAATTCAGTTACTGACAACAAATGTTAATGCCACTATAATAAAACAAATATGTATAAACAAGTGTAAAACAATAATAATACAGCAATAAAACATTGGGTATGAAATGGGGTGAAAATAAAAACCTGATATTTAGCAATTTGAGTTAAATACAGTGCAAGAACAAGCACTATCCTCAGGATTTATGAATACTAGAGCAATCATGAATCCTCGGTAATCATGGGTACTTGAGTGGGTACTCATAAATATTATTTTAGAGTACTGAATCCTGAATATAAATCTAAACGTAATGAATACAAATACTGAATAGAGTTAAATAAAAGCATTCAATACTTAAGCACTGATTACACAAATACTGCATTGAATAGTATACTGTTAAAAATTTTGAATAAAATTTCACTCGAAATCAACACAAATGGTCGTCAACAAGATTGTGTGGAAATAATAACACAAGTCATTGATTAATATTCACTCAGTTATTTGTTAGCTAAATAAATCTTTTAAAGGTAACACTGAACAATTTTTGAGTTAGTCTTTCTAAACTACGTGTTATTCCAAAAACAAAATGTTAATTTTTTACGGATTGTAAATTATTGTTTTATAAATATATATAATAATTATTATTGTTACTATTAACCACATTTCAAATAATTATAATTAAATTAGTAATAATAATAGATAATAATAAACTTATTATAAAGATTATGTCATAAAAATTACAGACAATAAAAAGAAAACCTGTTTAGTTGGTATACAATGGAATTTTAAAAGCCACAACAACATTAACAATAATAATCATTGTTATTATTATAATATTTATTACTACTATACACTATTTGAAACAAAAGTTTGCAAGAACAAATTAAATACGATATGTAATAATACGAGTATGTAAAAATGTTTCAAAATGGTTCAAAATTTTATAGCTAAGTAGTTGAGGATCAAATGAAATGGTAATCATGGAATAATACACCCAAGATAGGTTTTTTGAAATAAGAAGCGAATCAACAATTTTTTTATATCGGATGGAGATTCCAGTTTACACCATATTTTTTATACAAATTGTAATTTGAAAATGTATTTACAATTGCATAACATGGTCCATGGTCTATGATCCGGTAAGACCAATACACTTATGATTATCGCCCACAGATAACAATGACTTATCATACTCGTACATAGCAAACCTACAACTGCCCGTCGGTATCCTGCTGCTGCCCAACTTTGGTTTCCCTTTTCCACTTACTAAACAAAGTGTAACATCAACAACGGTTGGTGTTATTTTTACACAATATGTTCTCATTCACACATAATTTGAATTCTCTAAACAAATATTCTGCAGATAAACTCATTTCTTTGTTAAAATGTTAAATTTACTCAAAATTCAACACTAAATTAATTCACTCATAAATAAGTTTCAACTCACTCAATGTTATTTTTTACTGTATAGTCATGAATACAAAATATTTGAGTAACATCCATCCTCTGGGTAAGAGTTACTCGCTTGTTCGTTTTGAAACACCCTCGTCAATAGATGTATTATGTATTAAAAGACGGTGTTCTAGTACCGCCTCTGACGTGGTTTATTCAACAACAGGAACAACTTGTTCGCGTTTGCCTATTTCTCATCCTGCTTACTTTTTGTTGGCTTCCTCCGCTGGCCTTCCGAACATATATCTTGCCATTACGGGGCTATATTTTCTTATTTATCTCCTTAATGCGGCGTATTTCTGTTAGGTTTTTACGTAAAAACACCTTTTGCCGTACCCCTAATGATTGCGGTATATCTCCTGTAGAGCCTCAAGACCATATCTACAAGGAAACTAGGTATCATTAATAATTCCTCGCGTATGCAAGAAGAGCTCCTGTCAGTTAAAATATGATGAAGGTAACTGCCTATTATTTAGCACTGTTATTAAATCATGCTACAGCATCGCGTAAGGTTATATTGTATCTGGGGGAGACAAATTACATTCACTACATAAACAAAGAGTAGTTTCTTTAAGTCTGGACTATTTGAAGTTTTCTAATTACGTCAGCTACACGATAGCTGTGAAGGAAGAGTAAATTGTCTTTAAAAAGTTATAAATATTTTTGATGAAATCGAAAAAGTAATAAATGATTTGTCAACCAATGTTTAATGTGAAGTTTTAAGAGAAAAAAAACTATATTTCGATGATTCACCAAGAGGCTCAGTTAAGAAAGTATATTTATAAAGTTGTAGCACATGTGTTAATAATCGGTTAACATTGTCAAATTAGCGATTTATTGGCTCAATTTTAAACCATTGTCAACAGTTCGTTGAATATTTCAATTCATCCGAATCCACCCTTCGGGTGTGCCTCAAGGCTTAAATCTTAGACCACTAATTTGTTTAATTTAATTTTATAAAGATTGATAGTTTCACTTAAATATAATTCTTTGACCACTATCTGATATTGCATAATAAACTTATGTATTTGAAGATTAAACTTTAATCTTCAATTACATTGGTAATGGTTATAATATAATAATAATAATAATGTTTATTCAGTTCTCAAAATACAGAACAAATACAGAACAAAAATACATGAATAAAATTGAAAAACAGAGAAAACATAGAAGCAACTAGAGAAGTTACTTGTTTGTGTTCTAGGCTGGCACAAATTATTTTAAAAATCTCTATATAAGATTCTACAAATAAAACATTCAATAGGTTAGGCATACTTAGTTTGACGTTCTTGAAGCATTATACATAATACTAGACAGTTTATAAACATAAACATGTTAAAGTTATAATGTTATACAATGTTGTGGCATTTATTATGAAACAAGTCTTAGATTCTTTACGGTTGACACTGTTGTTGTTTTTGTTCTGTAGTAAACTGTATTTTGTGTTGAAAATATATGATGCTTAGATTTAATAGATACAATAGTGTCTATGTATTTATGTTACGCAAACAATAAGGAAAAAGTCAACTATCGACTATTTGTTTTTTGTTTTTACATCGTTCCGCTTTCTAGTTTGTGAAACATTTACACTGTCAATAGACAACCGAGGCAACAATAATGTGTAATTCTTTTCCATATTACTGCGTTGCAGTTGTTAAAATATTATTTTCCGATTGTTATAATTATGTTACTTATAATGGTTTTAAATCAGTAGTCGTTACCTTATTATATTGTCCCTCAGGGGTCCATTCTAGGACCATTACTCTTTTCCATATTCTTTAAATATTCTATCGAAGTTGTTTTTGTTACAATTTATGTAGCTTGAGTCAAGCTTAAGTCCAAGCTTAACAAATACGTTACACACTATTTTATCTAAAATGGTGCATTTTGACGAAATCAAAGGCTGTTTCAAATGATCATCATCATTTTTCAAAAATCTCTATCCTTAAAAAAAAACTGATAGACGTTCAAAATGCTCTATACATTTAACTCAAAATTCAATTAGATATTTGTGTTTCTCTAGCAAAAAAACCTTTTTTTCTAAAATTGGAATACAATAGTCAATTATTAAGAACATTATCGTAACAAAATGAAGTAAGAAAAGTACTTCCTCAGACCTATAACTTAAGGAAGCAAAAAAGTTGATTCCAAGATTAGCCTTAAAGTATGAATCATTCTTTACTAAACACCATGTATATTTTTCTGTAAACTTTGTCCAGGAGTTGGTTGTGTACTGTTGGATAAATACATGTATTAATTTCAAGTACAATTTTCTCCGTAAAATGTGGTTATACTTTTTCATTATAATTTTTCCTAAATAACTACTTTTAAATTTGTCTCCACTATAAATATCACCCTCGGTATATTTGCATAGTCCACTGTGTTTTTCGGATTGTTCTATGAGCTAGGTAACTGGTTACTGCCAGTCACGCAATTAATGTACATGCACTGCTTTAGAAATTATCCGAAAAACTATGAGGATATGAGCACCCTTAAATAAGAAGTCGACATCACCAAAGTAATTATAATAAAAGTCTAATCAATTTCACGTAAAAAATGTTTAAAGTTCTAATATTATAGAGGAGTACGTAACTGGGTAACTGTACTTCAATGGCATCTGATATACAAAAGAAGTAAACTTGATTTTGCGGATGGAGTACGCGTCAACACATCTGCCTGGCGAATAAGGTTGGGGAGTGGGGATATGCTCTCTAGGTGGTAATCGAACGAGGTCAGTAGTGTTGTTTTATTTATCATAGAAGTGTCAATCTTTAAAATTTTGAAAATGGATCATGTTTCTCATGTGTACATGTTTCTTATTTATGGTGAAGTTAGACAAAATGCATTGACAGCTTCGCGCTTGTATGCCGATCAATTTCCCGATCGACACACGCCAAACCATGAAACTTTTACGGCAATGGTACAAATCGTGGACGAGATGGTGGCACCGGGTCACCACAACGTTTTTAAGGAGGTGAAGAACAAGGGTTGAATGTGGTTCCTGAAAATCCTCGAATAAGTACAAGGCGTAATATTTCTAGACAATTGCCGGGAGTATGCCAGTCAAGCGCTTACTAAATGAAGTTCAGGTATACCCATATCATATCCAGCGTGTTCAAGCACTGTCACCAGCGGACTATCCATTACGAATTTTGTGAGTGGTTGTTGCAGCAAAATGCTGAAAATCCCCAATTTACTGCTGATGTATTAGATACAAATGAAACTTTATTTACTCGGAATGAAATACGAAACATTCACAACACACACCTTTGGAAACTCAACAATCCATACTCAATTGAACGGTGTATATAATTTTTTTTTGCATTGCCATATTTGATTGTTCCCAAATTTTTTTCGGAGTTCTAAATCACTCAATATATTTTTTATTATAATTTTTAATGTCTTTATTATTTATTGATATTTTGTTAAACTGGTTGTAACCTGTTCGACTTTTGGCCACCAACACAATTTTGAAAGAAAAAAAATAAAGTTGATGAAAAAAATCTCTATACTAATCCAAAAACAAGTGTTTATTTTTCTGTTTTTATATTTTAACAATTTCCTTTCAGTATAAAACAAAAAAATAACTATGAACATGTGCCACAACTACAGGCACGAATCTTCAGTTAACGATGAATTTTAAATCATTTCATTAATGCAGTGCCTGTGCGTGTACTTTTCAATTGCCACAATATTGTGTATGCACAACCCATGTAAGTGATATTAACTATCCCTGTTCATGGTGAAGTCAAATCGACAGCAAATTTAGCTATATTGGCGGCTAATGTAAATTGATGGATCGTTTAAATATACCCTGTCCATAGAGAGTTTACGAGATGGCATTAGAATAATTTAACAGAGCTGCTCGGTCATGCGAAAATTGAAGAGATAGGTACAATAAACATTAGCATTGTTACGGTTAAAGGTGGGTTTATGTTTGGATTTAGATTTATGGGTATTAATAATTAAATTTGTCAGTGATATAGTTTGACCCTTAGGCATGGGTATATAATTTAAACAAAACACTGCTATAGTACAGTTTTCCATGCAGCTGTATAAGCTGTAATGTCACCACGAATACGCCTTTCTTCTAAATATTGAATTCGAAGACATTTTTCATACGTAAAATATTTAAGACCAACTGGATGTTTAGTGGCTCATCTCTGCACAGCCTCTAGTCTTGCGATGCCTTGCTTTAATAGTTAAGAACATATGTCCACCGCGAACTCCAAATGGAGGGGAATATGTGATTTATATAATTTCAAAAAGGAATCTAGAGTAAGGTTACTGAAAGACTGAAACTTGTGTACTCCATGACAGATTCTCCATTATAATTATTCTAAGATTTTGTTGTGAAACGCTAAGCAATTCTGTACCACCTACATTGTATAGTACCTTAGGATTATATTTATACATATGGAGTACACAATACTTAGAAGGATTTAGAGGTATGCACCATTCGTAATACCAATTAATAATAATATCTAGAGTAGGTAAAAAGATGATGATGAAAATAGTTTAAGATCATCTGCATTTGATAATATTTGGGAAGTACAAGTATTCGTTAGATCAGAAACATATACTAGGAACAGAATTGGTCCAAAGACCGAAGTTTGTGGAACATCATTCAATACTTGTCTTCTCTTAGAAAAACTCTCAGCGATACGAACTATAAATTCACGATCTTCCAAAACGATTTTATCCAGTTTAACAGTTTACCACGCACACCACGATGTTCAAATTTTTATTATAATCGCGCATGTGGTGTTATGGCACCATTGTAAGTATTTTTCTAGTTCTTTTTGCGGCATATTAATTTGAACAATTTTTATTGCGATCTACCAGAAAATTTACACACACTGCCAATTAAGTAAGACTTTCCAGTGTTTAAGTTACTGGCAATATAATAATATTGTTTAATATTTTCCAATAATGGATGGGCTAGAAGTGCTCCATTTCATGTTAATCTGAATTTTTAGATTACTATTTTCGTATTTTTAATAACACTGAAATGTGAAATGCTGACTGTGCCAGACGAGACTGAGAAAGGTGGCTGCTGTATTGTTTATTTGGACAGAACTTATAAAGCTATAAAAATACTATATTTTTGGATAAAAAATTTCAAAATATTCAAAATTTAATAACAATATTATACTACATTTTAAAAGCCCAACATATAACTGAGGGACGAGGACGTTGATAAGAAATGATATCAATTGTAAAATGAATTGCTAATTTATTTCCCACTTCTGATATGTGGGCGTATATGTAATAACTAATTTCCTAGGTAAAGCACAAAACAGTGACTAGTCTACTATATCGTCATAAACAAAATGTCAATTTTCTGAAATATTATTTGGAATAAAGTCCAAAGTTAAAGAAAACCAATTTATTAGCAAGTCTATGTTTCGGTTGTGGTTAATCCTTCTTCAGGAAAATGCAATAAAAGTTTTCCATGTAAAATACAAATATGAGAAATGGGGAATAAAATAGGTGATATAACATATTATAGAAGAATAATTAATTATTTTTAACAGATTTCTTATTTAATATTCAAATGGTAAAGCATATAACCCATTAATAGAAATTCATACATTTACCAAACTGAAAGATCTCACAAAAATACCGGACATTGTTTCCGTAGAATTCGGCTACAATATCATTAAGTTCAGGAGCTGATGTCGCAACTTTAAAATAGGTGGATGGAAATCTTCAACGGTACGACTACATTGAAGAGTTGAGGAGTTTATTCGTAAAGCAGTTGTCAGCAAAAAAAATCCCTATTGTAAATGCATTAAGTGCTGGAAGCGATTTTTTAAATTCAATCACATTGGAAGATCTAAAGTAAGTGGCTGTTACAACTATGCTTCGCCTCAAGTATACTGGTATTATACCAGATGCACGATGTGGAGAGGTTACAAGTCGCTTGTGGAATGGGGCCGTCAGAAGAATGCCCCTTCTACAGGCAGACGCTGACAGTATTTCTCCCATGTTTGCTTTTGACAGATCCTACACAGTAATTATCAGGAATGAGGAGACCGCCCACGCGTATGTAATCAACATCTTCACGGAGGGATTAAAAAGAAAGGAAGGTGCAGAATGTGGAATCTACTCCAGATCTACCGTAGTACAAACGGAACTAGCAAGTAGCCATAGCCTCCAAGGGAATTCCATAGGCATATATCGGGCAAAACCATCAGAATCTACACAGATAGTAGACAATCACTACTGACCTTATGTGATCATAAGATAACAACTAGATCAGCATGGGAGTGCCATCAAGCACTGGAAGTGGCCTCAACCGACAACAGCATATCTTTATGCTGGGTAAAGAGACACAAGCTGTGCTATGGCGATAAAACAGCTAAGCTGGCCAGGAGTGTATCGGGTCTCAGTATCTTTGGATCTGGTCCCTCCAGTATGTTTCCGCCGTCAGCTTCCTTTGAGATTATTAAGGAAACCACCTACAAATAATTCAAAACACGGTGGGATGAAACAAATAACTGTTAATTTGCCAAGGAGTTCCTAGGGTACCCCAGCAAGGGTACACCAAAAAATAACTGGCTATGACCAGGATGAATATTCGTCTAGTGATATTTATTCAAACTGAACACTGTTGGCTAAGGAACCCTGTACTATATCGGGAAGTGTGAAACACCTCATTGTAGAACAGGAAGACGAGACTGTGCTTCTTGCACAGCGATCTCATCAACAAGAGAATCCGTCTTGGAACGGCGATGGCTTTCTATGGCCTACATTGGAGGGATCCTGAGCAACGTCACCACCTTCTTCTCTCTATTTAACGGTTCAGGTGTATTGATCTCTTAATGGGAGGAATCACAAGCAACCCAGTGAGGCTTAAGTGCTGTGGCTTTTTAAGGCTACTATCTCACAATCCATAATTGGAGGATTCAATAGTTTATAAACCATCTACTAGGGAAAACACTTTAACTTACATACACGAAATAAATGCTTCAAAACAAACAGGACAAGGGATATTACTTACAGGCTGTTCTAATTTTACTATAAATATTTAGAATAAATAAAATTATTTTCATTAAAGAATAAATTTTAATATTTAATTTAGCGGCAGTAAAAATGATTCCAATGCCAATGCAGCTGCCAGTAAAACTACATCTCTAATATTGGTCGGCGAAAAATTAAATTATGTGATGTTGTACTGTAGGTAAGATTGTTAAATGTGCACACTTATATTAATATAAAACCGATAATTAGGGAAATCCAAGTATTGCTGAACAACAATGTTAGGTATTAGATTTTAGGATAAAATAACTGCTCGTACAACTTGCACCTAAGGAAATCATAATAGACTTAATATTAGCAATTTTGAGAATGTTTATTTTCCAAATGTCTTTTAATTATTTTATAACGTATATTTAACGACTACATTAATATATCAGTGTACGTTGTATCATCTCGAAATAGACGCAGATCTTGCATGGTAATTTTTAAGTTATTTAGAGGAACATTAAGTATCATATTTTGGTTAAATCCATGATATATTTTTATCAAAAAAAAAATGTAGTTCTATAAGATATATCAAATAATAATTAATAAAATGGCGGAAGAAATAAATAACAAATATTATTAGTTAAATTACATTGTAGTACGAGAACTGAGTGTTGGGCCACTAAATAAATTATTACATATTGATCAACTACAGAATATCCTCTTCATAAATATGAGTATCGTCGGTAATAAAAGCTGAAGCCCTGCTGTTGTTTTTATTTGCTAATATTGAATTTCTCCCCGAAAAGCGTATAGGAGATTCTGAAGGTAAATCTAAAATGCAAAGCAGCGTTTATCTCTTGAACCTGACTTGCATTAAATATCAGATAGATATTTTGAATTTTCAAGTCGAAAAATCAGCATTTCTATCATCACTGAATAAATTCGATATAATGGACTGAAAAAAATCAATTGTTAAAGGGTCTGAGTATTGCCATTTTTAAAAAGGTTCTTTTATTGAAATAAATAACTGATTTTGATTTGAATATTGCAGAAAGAAAAAAAGATTAACATATATCAGAACCTGTTACCATACTCGTACATAGTATTGGATGATGTATAGGGTGAATCAAATTGGTATGTTTTTGAGGGTTACGGGTGGTTCTGTCATAGATAGAGCAAACTTGAGGGGCATGCTATGCGCTCTTTTTTTCAGAAAATAAAAAAACCGCATCTCTAGTTCTTACTGTTTTCTAGTTACAGGGCGTTTTTCGGTATCACTAGGTTTTACAAATGCCCTGTAGCTAAACAAATTTAAGGAGAGTAATCGTCGATGCTGTTGCTCCATTATCCTTCATTTTAGTTAGAAATAATAAAATATTTCACATATCTAGATATACTTATCTAACCTAAAATATATACCTAGACATGCTACATAATACAGGTTGAAACCTCACCCAGGGTGAGTCAGTTTTTTGTAGACAAACTTTGACAGACGATAAAACACATGTTTTTAAGAAGAAAAGTATAAATATATGTTGGAGAAGGTTTTGTTTCCGAGATACAGGGTGTTGAATATAATTTTTTGTTTTCGAATTTTCATTAAAACTTATAAAGAAATATTTAGATTTTTTCATATTTCCTATGTTCAGACTCTTTGTATGAAACAATTTAGAACAGTTCAGAGCAAGTTAGAACATTATACATTGTTCATTTGTAATTTTGCTGCAACTCCCTCTAATGTTGCATGCTAAAAAAATGAAATTATTTGGAAATTATAGAGTTTTACGAAAAATTTTAATAATTATTATAATAATAAAATATTCTAAACAAAATTCTACAAAACTATCTCAATAAAATTTCAAAACGAAAACCTAAAGATGTTATAGCGAAAAATAATTTTGAAAATTCAACACATTTTTGTGTATAGGTTAAGTTGGGTTAAATCATCATATGTTTCCGCCAAAAATACGCAGTTGATGGAATGATCTGCTTGTATTGTATTAATATATTTTAAGAATTGCCCGTATGGTCCACCCATTACCTCAATGGGTCCACCCAGCTAACAATTTCTTGTTCTATAAAAATCGTAAGAACGTTTCCAGAGCAAATTTTATAGAGGAATGTTTGTTCTAAGAACATTTTCAGAACGTTCTTACAACACTTATACCATAAAAATGGGCACCGTTCTACAGAACTTTTTAGTTATTTAAGCTATTCTGTAAGGTCTGCAGGAAATACTTATAGAATTGTTGAATAAACGTTCTCACAGGTCTTAAAGAATTTTTATAACACAGTTACAAAGCAATCTCATAAAAATTCTATACCACTTCATTATACAATTTTTGTGTTGCATGATGTTCTACTTCGAGAACTTTAAAATTGTTTAATTGTATCTTTTAAAAATAAAATGTTTCTGCATCGCACATATTAGAAATAATATGGATGAGCCAATAAGAACCAAGATAGAAGATGACCTAATCAGCCTGCATAAGAGTACTCGAATCATTACGAATTGTTTTGTTGGCAGTACATTTTAATGCGGAAAAAGTTTTATCGTGAAATGTGTAGTACATAATAGTAATTTTTTGACGCGTCCTCAGTTAACCTTATATTTCCTATAATGCTGGAAATTTAATAAAAAAAAATGTTTTCTAAATTGATAAATTTAACAACCAACTGTATATAAAATAGTCAGAAAGTTAGTATATCCATATTATTGATGTCATTTCACCTATTTATATTGTATATATTTTTAATTAAGATTTATTTTCTTTCTTCACAATATGGCGACAGAAAGAAAGGCTATATCTTGTACTTCCAATGGATTCTCACTAATATGACATTTTTGTGTCGATTGTAATAATTATAGAGCAAATATGCTTCGTAAGCAACTACTATAACAGCTCTATGCCACTTAATATCTACAGTGTTGTCATATTTAATTGTGGTAATATCAATTATTTCAATCTTATTTAATAAGGCTAATAAAATTCTTTAACTTCAACATCTAGAAGTATAAATGAATAAGGTTTGGAATGGTTTAAAATAAATATGTTACTAAATTTCTATAAGGAAATCAGTTTCTATTAGTAATCAAATAAATCTTATCTATCGTAATGAAATTTTCCTTCTGCAGGCAGATAATAATTTCTACAAGTCGCGACTATGTTATACAAATTTCCCCATTATACTTTGATCAAAATACTTCGTACTTTTATAGGCAGGTCTCGTCAGATGGGGGTATGGGAGACCTACATATGTATATAAATGGCAGTTCTATAGCGTTTTTTATGGAACAAAATGGTTTTTGTTACTTATTTACTCTATAATGATTTTATGACAACTGTATTATTATTCTCTATAACTGCTTTAAAGAGCTTTTTCTCTTAAGTTCGATAGCAGCATCCATATTTGCAATTTGTTTCCCGCAGCAGAATTGTAACTTAACAACGCCTTACACAATAGTTCAATAATTAAACTATAAGCGACATTACAGAATAATTTTATAAGTGCCGCAGGAGATGGTATAATTCTATAAAGCATTATTTTGCATCGGTTTTACAGCAATTTGATTCTATAAGCACCGTTGTTGTAAAATTGTGTTATTGTACACACTTATAGGACCACATTAGCAGTTATCTTATAAATGTTCTATATATTATGCTCTAAGAACGTTCTTGCAACACATTTAAAAAACAATTCAGTTTCTAAAGGCAAAATAGTCTCATGTGCCACATTAATGCAATAATTTAGTATTTTAGATACAACTATAAAATATTAACAGAATATAAAGCTCCTATTACTCTAAATTTATAGAACTACTTTGCTAGCTTGCCAGTTTAAAAAATATTAAGTAAAATATGAACACGATTTCTTGTATTTACATGTGACATGTTGATTTATATGTATAATAAAATGTGTGTTTGATAGTTTTTTTATTAACTATGTAAATACGAAGAAGTTTCATTAGCGACTAGCTTATGAAGATATTTTAATTATAAATATATGAGGCTAACAGAAATTTTAAATCCAGGGTATTTATTTAGAAGAAACGTAAGAGATATATTAACTATTACAGATGGACTGTACAGAGAAGTTTGAATATTTTGAAATGTTTCTTTGTTATATTTTGTCAGGAAATAACACTACCATATAACAATAATCAATGAGGGGACATAACAATTTTTAATTATTTATCTTCTTTTATATTTCAAGTGATACAGGGACTTAAGTTTATAAAAAGCTACTTGATACATTTCGCAGTCGTGCACATGAATATTATTAGCAGATATTGCGTTTCTTTCATTATTTCTTTCATGATTAGGACCATTGTACATACACAGCTACCCATCTATTTGGATTTATTTTAAGACATACTTTCAGCAATACTAAATATAATACAGATCTAAATTTATATCTTCATTTGAGTTAGTTACGATACGCGATATTTATGCAATTGTATGTCTCTGCATAAAGATGTAAAATTTGATATTTGACTGTGAAGAAGGTTACATAAAAACTAAAGCAACTATAATACAGGACGATGAAGTGTATTTCTCGAGATATTAGACCGTCTACATAATTTTCCTAGGGTATCAGGATAAAACGTTCTTTTTCCGATTATAGCGCCATCTATCAACAATTCGAAAAAAATGTCCCGAATAAAAGTTACTATATATTTTTTCATGAGGAATCCAAATCTGCAATAAAAAATTGGGGTTCCCATTTAAAATTTCAAAGTTGCCCTTCGTTGGGAGTAGGGGGTCGTATTTTGTGTCAGTTGATAGATTTTCAAAAAATATTGAACACGTGTTTTTCAGTTTTCTTTTAGCACACGGTGTATAATGATTTAATGGGGTTAAAAGAATACAAACTCTGTAGGTGATGATGAAATTCCTGTAAGACTTCTGAAGTTTGTTGGTGCTGAAATTTCGTATCCTCTATATCATATTATAAAATTGTCCTTGGTGAATGGTATTTTTCCGGAGAATTTAAAAGTATCCTACATAAAATCAATATACAAAAAAAAAGTGTAAAGATGACATTTCCAATTACAGACCTATAGCATTACTTTCCAACATTAGTATGTTATTTGTTCGATGATTAACAAAAATTTCATACTATGGCATAAGAAGTGTTTCAAAAAATTTTATAGCCTCATATCTTCACAGTCGAATGCAATGTGTTACAGAGGTAGATGTATCAGGAAAGTGGCTAAAATCAGAAAAAATGTTAATACAATGAGGTGTACCTCAGGGATCCATATTGGGACCTTTGCTGTATATCATCTATATTAATGATTTGCCGCTACGAATAAATGAATATACAGTACAGTATGCTGATGACAGCACAATAATTTTTAATAAACTTCACCCAAACAGCATCCTAAATACTATTGATAGGTCTATAGAAACATTGCATAATTATTTCGCATCACTACTTACATTTAAACAAACACAACGCTCAGATAATATCATTGTCAAGGACAAATACTAGTGAATTGCCATCTATTAATATACCAAATATGCCAATACCTGTAAATAATTTATTATTTCTTGGCATAAGAATTGACTCGCGCCTGGATTGGAGATCTTATATTGATTTCTTAGAGCAGAATATGTCTAGATGTTATGTTTTAAAAACATTGTCTCAAAATATTGGTTCCGATGCTGCTTTTACCGCATATTACTCATATATACAATCTAAAATTAGGTACGGAATAATTTTTTGGGGAATTTCTTCTGATTTTTTGTTTTGCAGAAGAGGTGTCTTAGAAATATTCTTAATATGAGACCGCAGCATTGCTCATTTACGTGATGTTCACAATTCTAAGCTGAATGATATTATCAAATTAGTTATGTAAGTATTCGGTATTGTAATTAATTTTGAATATATCTTTTTTGTTATTGTTTTCTTGATGGTTTCTATTTATATTATCTAACAGAGACATTATGTATTTTGTTTACACTATTATTTCAAATTTGGAATGTATTAAGTATTGCTCTGTAAATGGTGCTTGTACACTGTTGGGCAAATAAAGCATTTATTATTATTATTTCTTTTTTTTCAGTCACACTTTCCGAAGCTCCAACACTTTCGGAGATGTTCTGAAGAGTGAAGCAATAACCACCCTCCACTCCGTGGAGTCAGTAATCATTGAATTCGTAAATCGTGTGTTCTGAGCAGACGTAGCGAACCAAGGATGATTGCCTTCTGCATTCTGCCGGCTAAGATCTCTGCCCAATTTCGGCAAGCCGGTATGATCTTTAATTCAGAAAGCAGCGTATATCTCATTCCACTCAGGATGCCTAAAATTATCACCACAACCTTAACATAGTGGTCTGGATACAGCCTGTGGAGCTTGGAGAGAAGATCTCGATACTTCCTCCGTTTCTCCTTCTCTTTTAGGACAATGTTGTTCTCCGCAGGAGCTGAGAACTCAGTCACAAATATCGTCCTAAGCTGGTGATCGAGGAGGACTACATCAGGCTTATTGGCTTGAATTTGCCTGAGGGTGGGGAATGAATAGTTTCAATAAATTTGGCACTTCTCACTCCCCGCAACGGATTATATATACTCCGGAGCATAAGGCAGCACTGGCGTCTCATACGAGTGTCGTAAATGATAACATAACACCCGTAAGACTGAATCGTGTCTTTAGATATACGCGGTGTCTGCATATACCGGATAGGCCGACAGGAGATGCATGAGCGTCTCGGGCGCTTGGCGGCAATCCCTGCAGCTGGTATCAGGAACCTCGATACCCAAGACACGACTACGATGGACGAGAGTGTTAATTACACCATCTTGGCAAGCCATTATGATCCATTTGATCTCAGAATTTAGACCCGCTGACCTCCAAAAAATCATTATCATTATCATTATCATTATCATTATCATTATCATTATCATTATCATTATCATTATCATTATCATTATCATTATCATTATCATTATCATTATCATTATCATTATCATTATCATTATCATTATCATTATCATTATCATTATCATTATCATTATCATTATCATTATCATTATCATTATCATTATCATTATCATTATCATTATCATTATCATTATCATTATCATTATCATTATCATTATCATTATCATTATCATTATCATTATCATTATCATTATCATTATCATTATCATTATCATTATCATTATCATTATCATTATCATTATCATTATCATTATCATTATCATTATCATTATTATTATTACTTTTTTCAATTTAAGCAGACACACCATTTCGGAAGGAACAATGCCAGGAGTATTTTACCAGAAACTAAAACCTATACTCCGTTTTTTATGAATGTTGGCACATCTCCACTTAATAACTTACCAGCTAAATTTTTGGGGATCTGGCAGCATAAAGGACGAGAAGCGAAAGTGTAACATTGTATTTTATACTTTGCAAGAATTCACCGAGAATTTCATTCGGTATTAAGTGAATAGAAGTGTATACCCTGGAGTAGTGCCCCATAACACGCCCAATAAATTAATCTAACGCCATCTACCAAACGGCAAAAGTCCACTTCCTTCACGGACCCTAACGGAAAGAATCGTTTACAGCCCTGGCTTTAACACTTTGTCATTTTTATACTTTCATGTTTTAGTGGATGAAATAGGTAGGCTAACATATACTTTTTATATCGTGTACTTTAGAAATGACATGGAAGTGTGTCTGTTATATACCGGGTGTTGTAAGAATGTTGCAAGGTAGGCAATCCAACTGGCAAAACATTCCTCTTAAATGCTATTTTATTATTCATATTTGATATTGTTTCAGGCAAGAAATTAAAAATTTTTAGGGAGCTAGAAATATATGAGATCGCTGCCCTACACACTTATGCATTCATTTGACAGGTACTAACTTAGATTTGTTCCTAGTGTTATAATCATGTAAGCGTCTATTTATTTTAGAATGTTGCATAATTGCCAATGCACAGAAAAATCATTATTATCATCATTAGTTAGCACAGAAAAATATTTGACGTGAGTCCATAATTGATGTTTGTAATTTTATAATTCTTTTTTGAGTAACTTCTAATTTATTCAAATAAATATTTCTTACACCTCCCCAACCAATTATACCATACCGTATATGCGGTTCTACTAATGCATTATAAATTATGTTTAAACTCTTGCTCTCCATAATATTATTCAAAAACTTAAATAGGTGAATGTGTACTCTGAGTTTTTGCGTTACATAATTTATATGTTGGCCCCATCTTAAGTGACAGTCTATCATTATCCCTAAATATTTTGTAAAAGATTTTGATGTTATTTTGAAGGTATTATTATTTCTAAATACGTAAATGATGGTAATGTAGATTTATGCTAGGCAAAAGCCACATATACTGTCTTATCCGTGTTGAAGGACAGTAACTTGTAATCAAGCCATTCTTTAATATTCACCATATCATTTTGCACTGTTTCCTTATTAAATTATGCTAATTATCACTTTCGTAAAATATTGCAGTATCGTCTGCAAAACTGATAATTTTACCTTCTGTTTTAATGCCCTAAATGTTATTTATATAAGTTAAAAATAAAAGTGGACCAAGTATTGTCCCCTGTGGTACTCCATATTCTATAGTCTCAAAGTTACTCCTTACATCATTTATTTCTACACACTGCTTCCTGTTTGTTAGATAACTACGAATTAAATAAAGTGCATTCTCTCTAATTCCAATATCCTCTAATTTTTTTATAATAATGTGTGACTAATAGTGTCAAAAGCCTTAGCTAGGTCTAAAAATATACAGAGGGAAGACTTTGAATCATATAATGCTCCATATACATATTTGGTGAGTAATTCAATAGCATTTTCAGTTGATCTACCTTACCTAAAACCAAACTGTTGCGGCGAAAGAATATTATGTATGTTAAGAAATTTTAAAATTCTATTTTTTAGCAACTTCAAATATTTTTACTATATTTGTATATAGGTTTAATTATGAATATTTTCAGAACATCAAGACAAATTCCTAGACAAAAGGATTTATTTAATAAATAATTTAGTGGTACAGAAATATTCCTAGCTATGGCTTTAAGAGTTTCTGATTTTATTTTATTACACCCAGGGGCCTTACCGTTCTTTAATTCGTATGTGCAATCTTCTGCTTTTTTTTCACAAGGGTATAGAAATAACGTGTAAGGATTTTGTACCTTGTTTTCTTTATAACTTCGACTTCTTTTTATTTTAGCTGTAATAATCTTCCTACACTCATAAATCTACTGTTAAATTTATTTGATAATTGTAAGTTATCTTTTAAAATTTTTTTATTTTAATTGCTTTAGTATGTTTAAATATAAGTGATTGTAATTTACTAACCATTTTTTATTTTGTTTCAGGATGAATATCTTCTCCTGTAGTTATGTTCCAATTATAATTGTACAATTCACTAATTAAAGTTTTGTAATTTTCTTTTTATCTAATACTATTTGAAGCAGCACTGTAAAGTGTTCACTATTATCATTGGTAATATTCTTTGTTCTTCGTGAGAATCTTTAGCATTTAGAAAAATATGATCTAGACATGATTTAGATTTACCCACAATTCTGGTGAATTCATTTATTACTGATACATACTGATATTCACTTAGAGTATTCAAAAATTTACTTGTAATTGTAATATCATTATCTTTTTTAATGTCAATTTTTAAGTCACCTAGTATTAGTTTATATTCAGCACTACTTTTAAAATTGCTTAAGTATTGATTCAATCCATCTGTGAATTCAGCAAAATTTATAGTAGGTGATTTATATTCTGATATTATTTTAACCATATAATCAGAAGCTTAAATGTTTATTACTTACCATATATATCTTATATAAATAAGAACTCCATCATTTTGATTCAGTTGCCCATTATTTTATATTATGCCATAACCTTTCATTTTAAAAAAATGTATATTTTGAATTTTACAAGTTTCTGTTAAAACTATGCATTCAAAAGAAATGTCAAATGAATACCTCTAGATTATCTATATTTTTTGATATACTACGAACATTTGTATTTAAAATTTTAAAGTTAATTAAATTATTGTTAATATTTAGAACTTCATTTGCCTACACCGGATTCTCAATTATTTCTGTTTTTATTTTTGGAATTTGAAAATTTACTATGAATTCATTCATCGTTTTATATTAGTAAATTTATCATAAATCTCTAACTATAGTTACTAATGATTATTTACTAATTAAACTACAATTAACAATACTGCTACTTATATTATTTATACTATCATACTTTCTCTAACACGTTTTGTTTTGTAATCTATTTTCCATTATTTTCGGAGTATGTAATCCGGGCTTTTGGATATATGAAAAATCTGCTTCATTTTTCTAATTTTCTCTCGTATTATTAGAATATTGAGCCTCTACATCTGATTCATCCGTCAAAAGCATATCAGATTGACTAGATTCTTCTTCAGATTCAGGTATTTGGTAATCACCAACACAATTCTGATTTTGAATTTCGACTTCCTCCACTGTGTATAATTTTTGAATTTTTATTGTTCCTTCTACCTCGTTTTAATCCACCCACTAGTATTCTTCTCTTTTGAAACCCTATTTCTGTCAGGTCTTCAGATACATAAATCTTTTTTACTTTTAATTTTATATCTACAATTTGATAAAATTTCAACTTTTTTTATATAAGAAACCAAGGATACTAATACTGGCCTCATATTACCTTTGTTTCTACTTAGTCTAAATACAGTATGCGCCAAAAGTATGGAATAAATTCAATAAAAACGAAACAATTATTTTTTGGGAAAAATCCTGGAACATGTCGATTTTTTATTTAAAAAATACATATTTTAGCGTAAAATGCGATTTTCAAATGTCATTTGTTTTCGAGTAATGACGTCATCGATTTTTTTTTAAATGGCAACACTATATTTTTTTCCTTGATTCTGAAAGATCTTTATCAGACAGTACTAAAATTTTGCCCTCTTACATAGGAAAGTTTTCGAGTAAATGACGATTGAATGTTAGAAAACGTAAATTTTATCCATAAAAAAGTAACAATTCTGAGGTATGTAAAATAAAATACAATTGATTAAATTTTGTACTTAAATTCGACCAACCATCCACCAACTTCTTGACAATGTGTATTTCGTCTCGAATGCGATTTTGAAGTTCTTCTAAATTACGTGGTTTATTAATGTACACTTTTGACTTCAAGTATCCCCATAAAAAATAGTCAAGAGGTGTAAGATCTGGCGATCTTGCAGGTCACTCTATCGGTCCGCGTCTGCCGATCCACCTCCCAGGAAAACAGTTCCAAAAAATCTCGTATAAGGCGCGCATAGTGCGGAGGTACACCGTCTTGCTGAAACCATATGGTATCGTCAGAAAAGTCAGGGTCATTATCGTTAAGAAAAATTACTGCGAGGGCTGGAACAAGGTCATTTTCTAGAAACTCTAAATATCTTTGTCCTGTAAGGGTTCCTTCAAAGAAGGGAGGAGTTCCTCAGGGTTCTGTCCTGGGACCTCTAATGTTTACACTTTTCATTAACGACATGGGTTCTGATTTGATTGTGCGTTATTTGTTGTACGCTGATGACCGGAAAATATTTTGTTGGGTCATGAACTTGATGCCCTTAATTTGCAGCAAAATTTGGAGGCCCTACTATTCTGCCGTCAACTATTCCAGCCCACACATTAAATTTCTGAGGATTTTCCCGACTCCAATATCTGCAAGTTTGACGGTTTACCATTCAGACAAAATGTGGCCTCATCTGAAAAAAGTATTTGCCGGTATAAATTTCTATTTCCTTGACATAAATCCATTAGAATTTCGCAAAAGTGTAAGCGGCGATCGGGATCATCTTCATTGAGTTGCTGCACAAGTTGAATATTGTAGGGATGATATTTTTCCTTCCTCAAGATACGTAGCACTGTGCTCTGACTAGTGTCATTGTTTAATGCAACCAATCGTGAAGAATTATGAGGATTATCCACCATACTTATCAAAATGTTCTGTTTCTGATTTTCATTAATGCTTGGACGTCCAGGTTTTGGAATATTTACAACATTGCTAGTTTCTCTAAATTTAGACTCTACCTCACTGACTGTTGATTGGCTGATAGGGCGATCTGGATATTTTTCATTAAATAAATCGCAAAGTTCCTGCTGAGTTCTAGTCATATTCCCGCATCCGATAAGAATTAAAATTTCAATTCTTTGAGTAACAGTTAAATGTGCCATAATACTTTAAATTGAATAATAATTTTTATGTCGCTTACAATACTTATTAGAAAGTCGGTGTGACAATGACACTTTGCAAAGATTTTTACCTACGTGATCCATAAAAGAACTATGGAATTCGAAAAACTAAACTTGATAACGTTTTTGCTTTATTTTAATTGATTTACGTTTTCTAACATTCAATCGGCATTTACTCGAAAACTTTCCTATGTAAGAGGGCAAAATTAAACGATCTTTCAGGATCAAGGAAAAAAATATGATGTTGCCATTTAAAAAAAAATCGATGACGTCATTATTTGAAAATCGCATTTTACGCTAAAATATGTATTTTTTAAATTAAAAATCGACCTGTTCGAGGATTTTTCCCAAAAAATAATTGTTTCGTTTTTATTGAATTTATTTGGCGCATACTGTATATTATTGATATCTGCTGTAGTCAATTTAACAATCAGCACATTATTGACTAGGTTCAAAAACTCTTCAATAAGATTTTTCTGATTTTCATCACACTTTTCTTCCAAGCCAATACATAACTATATTATTTGATTTTCGTTTTCTTTGAATTTCTTCTATATTATCGTATAAGTCATTATTAACTTTTTCAAATATATTCAATTCTTGTTTAATATCACTTATTACCACTTCAATTGTTGTTATAATATACTTTATTTTTTCTTCCACCTTTCCAATAAAGCATGTCACGATAATGTCTTATAAAAACGTTATACAATTATTCTGCTTTATTTACAAGCCCATCGTAACTAGAAAGATATTATTCGACTTTCTTTAAATTTTACGACATATGTCTATTATAAGTATCTTTATATTAGATATAGGATATTATACTTGTAAACTCAAAAATATCTAATTCAAAGTTATGAACGAATAAAGTAGGTCGAAAAGCCATAATGCGCCTGCATAATACTAAAAAATAAAGATACTATTTTCATTCACAAAAAAACTGAAAATTTAACAACATGCACATTTGCTGCTAAAAAATATCCCCAGTTCGAATTCTGAATTCCATATCTCTCTTATTTTTAATGAATAACGGAACTTATTTTCATGAAAAATTTCACGTAAAAGTTGTTGTTTGAATTTTTTTCAAGATGGACGCTGAAAAGCAATTAGAATTAAGTGAATAAACATGGCGCTAAAATAATAAAACATGTGAAAGCGAAACATAAAAGCGTTATATTTTGTAGAAAATTGTTTGCTCGTGTAAACTACCTTTAAGAAGCAGTTTTGCTTTATTGTAGCACAAAAATATTTTACAGGATTTATGAAACAAATTCTGTAATTATACAGTTAAACAGCCTTTTGAAACTAAAATTCTGCATAAATGGCATAAATAACTTTCTTAATTTCGTAATTCAAATAACTTTTATAAAATATGTTTATTTTTGCTGTAAGAATCTTATCTTATAACGCTTTATAGTCAGTCGTGTATATTGCTACTATAGACATTGGACAGTAAAATTACCCCCTGAAGCAAAAATACTGTATAAGTGCACACTAGAACATTCTGAAAACAGTTTAAATAATTTCTATAAAACGCTTTTCTTGTTGGAATTACATTATTCTCACAGGTACTTTAAACAGCAAAATAGAGCTGTTAACAAAAAAGTCTAATTTTTTTACTGTTTTAGAAAGGTATTTTAAGCTAATATAAATTAAATCTCCTACAACTCGTATCAATGAAGTCATATGTATGTTCTCTGATACCAAACATCTAGGTATGCTAATGAACAATTCCACAGACAAAGCTCTATTCAATAATTATCTAAAGAAAATAATCTAATTTACTAACCTGCTAATGAAACACTCTATAAATATCTAACTTCACTTTTTAGCAGTGGGAACACGACAAATTCAACCACAATAGATGAGATCTGACCTATTTCTGCATTTTTAGGATTGCTTCTTCAGGTGGTTTGCTTTAAGTTGAATCAAATATCTAACTATAAAAATTATTATAAAAATTAAAATTATTTGAAGTTAAATATCGACAATGACAAAAAGTGACATCCTGTCAATGAATTAAATATGACAATACCTACTTGAAAAATGTTCACCTTTTATGTAAAAGTTTTTTTATATTTTTAGGTATTAATAATATTGTGTGAAACTAACTACTCAGTGGACAAAAGCCCCAATCTGCGTTGAATTACACCCACACCCTACCCATATATTCCTTATTATTAGCTTTTGTAACATTTTTTTACTGTTTTAGAAAGGTATTTTAAGCTAATATAAATCAAATCTCCTACAATTCCTATCAATGAAGTCATATGTATGTTCTTTGATACCAAACATTTAGGTATACTAATGAACAATTCCACAGACAAAGCTCTATTCAATAATTGTCTAAAGAAAATAATCTAATTTACTAACCTGCTAATGAAACACTCTGTAAATATCTTCACTTTTTGGCAGTGGTTGAATTTGTCGTGTTCTCACTGCCAAAAAGTGAAGTTAGATATTTATAGAGTGTTTCATTAGCAGGTTAGTAAATTAGATTATTTTCTTTAGATAATTATTGAATAGAGCTTTGTCTGTGGAATTGTTCATTAGAATACCTATATGTTTGGTATCAGAGAACATACATATGACTTCATTGATAGGAATTGTAGGAGGTTTGATTTATATTAGCTTAAAATACCTTTCTAAAACAGTAAAAAAATGTTACAAAAGTTAATAATAAGGAATATATGGGTAGATATTGTGGGTGTAATTCAACGCAGGTTGGGGCTTTTGTCCACTGAGTAGTTAGTTTCACACAACATTATTAATACCTAAAAATGGAACAATAATACGATGAAATTGTTGTCTTGTAACCGCTGCATATCTGTTACAAAAATTTCTGGTCTTATAATTTTGAATTATAAGACTAGTGTGCTGCTTAGGATACTTTGTACAAAAAACGAATAGCACCAGTATTTTCGGCATTAAAAACGTAACTGTGTCACATTTTCATCAAATCTGTTGGTCATCAAACAAATTAGTTCTAAAATTTGATTTTTTAAAATTATCTTATCAATCATCCAAAGTAATATTGGCAAATATTCGTAAGATAATTTTTGTTATTTTTCGGCCCATTTTAAAAATGTGGCTTTTTAAAATAAGAACTGAACACACGTGCGTAAATATTTTATAATTGTGTGTAAATGCGTTGTTAAAATCTGTTTTATGCCTTATTTTTCATAAATCCTTGCTGAAAATGAAACGGAAGTGTGTAGGAGTGTGCATTTAACGGTAGCGGTGAAAAAAAATTGCCCATTAAAAACCATGTTCGAGGAACCACATTAACATTTCAAGTTAAATTCATAATTTATTTGAGTTAAACCGTCACTGAAAATGTAAAAATCTGCCTTCCGAACGGAATGAATTTACGGCATGTGGAATGGTATACGATGCTTTTAAGAACAAATTCATAAATTTCCACGAAACTGTATTTAATATTGGATAATTCTGCTAACATTACGGCTGCAAGAGAATTTTCCCAGGAACGTTAAATTTCCCGAGGCTTTACGATGCTATAATAAATGTCCCATTTTGCGGTTAATATTTTGTCGCTTTTCATATCGTCCTCTAGAAAATGTATAGCTGTAGCAGATACTCAGACTTGTCATCATATTTTGGAACGTGGCCAGGTGGCTTCTAATGTTGGATTTCGCTTATTCTTCGAGCTAATCTTTTCCACATCCGATATAAAAGCAAATCCAATAAAAAGTCCACTTTTCAGGAAGCTAACCACTTATCCTTCATTTAAGTCACATAGATCTACCGTATTCTCAGCAGCTTACTAAATTTGTACCTAAAACTTCCCAGGCTGAGATTAAATAATAGAAACGACTAAAATATTTCTTCATATTAAATTTTAGATAATTTTTTTTTAGTTTGCTCACATATTCAGCTTCATGAAATTTTCTCATTAGTTAGCCGATAAAAGCATGAAACACATTTGCAAAACGGAATGATAGAAAACAATACTATATGACTAATACCCCGACCAACATCGAAACACATCAGAAAAACCTATAGCAAGCAGCCAAAGTCATTCGTCAGCAAGCTTTCGAGTACCTACTTTATTGTCCCTTCATCAGGAACTCTATAGTCTGTTTAGAAATGAAAGAGAGTAATAAAAGCTTATTATGTATGCAAATCGTAAATAAATGTAGTACTGATGCCTATATTCAATATTTTTATATTATGTATTATCGATATATATGAGGCGTACTTTTAAAAAAACTTTGTGTGACATTTTCTCCTCTTCTTTTTGTACATGATGTATACATCTTTGCCAGTTATCTACAGTTACTCGTTCCAAGAAATTTTTTTAACAAAATTTTCACGTCACTTAATTTAAACGTCGTATTATTTCGCTCTACATCTCCTTTTACCTGCGCCCAGACTAATTCGATTAGGTCAAGTTGACAGTGATAAGGTGGTAAGCGTAGTATCGTTATTTGGCGATTTGTTGCTATTTCATCGATAACATATTGTTTCTGATCTTTATTAAGATTGACAAGTGTCAAAAGTTCCTTTTTCACCATATTTGTTTCAAAAGAAATGTTTTTTCCGGATAACCATTGCATTATATCGGCTTTCCTCCAAGCAGTCGTAGGCGTCCGCTCGGTCTGCCGTGAATGGTAACTGGCATTATCCATGACAATTACAGACTCCGGAGGAATAAGATCTAATATCTGTGTAAAATACTCTTCGAAAACATCTGCGTTCATGTCTTCGTGGTAGTCACCTGTATTTTTAGATTCAAATAAAAGTAAACCGCCATCTACAAAACCACTAGCACTATCTATGTGTGTCACTATTAATCTTTGCCCTTTACCGGAAGGTGCCTTGAACCCCTTGAAAGTCCATCCAAAAATGCTTATCGAAAACTTTTTACATTTTTATCTTGCCATACCTTTGTTACAGTATATCCCTGACCCAAGTTTCGTCTAGATAATAAATATTCCTTTCTTCGTCACGGAATTTTCTAATTGATCTTAAGTCGGATCTTCGCCAACAAATAATTTCATCTTTATCGATAAGAATTGACTTCCTGTTCTGCTTTTTCCAGCAAAAATTCAACTCTCGTAAGACGACTCATAATTTGCTTCTACTGATTTTTGGCAAATTGTTGTCTTCTGAAAGTTTACTTAAAATTTTGTTTAGCGTCGGTATTTCTTTTTTAAAATAAAATGAGTGTACTTTTCTGCGAATGACATTTTTGAAGAAATCATCTATAACGACTTTTGACCTCCCTGTAGATGATTTTGGGGCATTTACAGTATCTTGTTCATTTTTTGTTTCCCTTAAAAGTCTGTAAGTAGTCGATTTTCCAGTTCCTGTCATTTTGAAACACTTTTCCACGATGTCGTCAACACTGTTGGTAGAATTTTGGTGTTTCAATGCATTAAATAAATTTAATATAATAATCATCTCATTCTGAGACAGCGCACATCTTTTCACGCGTTTAGCAAGTACGTAATCTGATAAGCTCGACATTTTACCCAAACAATATTATATCCACTGGCACAATAGTCACTAAACACAAGTCGAATTTCACTCTACTACACTAGCACGTATTCGTATATTTAGCCCTAAGACTGGATTGATCTGTCACAATACACTAGCTCCTGGCCTATGATGTATCCAATAAAATATACTAATGTACACCCATTACCTGTTAGCATTAGTGTTACCCGATAATTACCTGAAACGAAATATTACCACGCCCATGGCCGTTTCTTATCTCGAGGTTTTATTACTCTCTTTCATTTCCAAACAGACTATAAAAAGTTACATTATGAAAAATTTTGAAGAAATTTATTAAATGTAAAAGACTTACAAAATCGAGGTTGCATTACAAAAAATATATGGACCAAATATAGCACCATCACGTATACTAATCAAACAACAATATTAAAAGAATCTACATATTAAAACATTTTTTAGAGAGAAATTTTGAAAAATTTCTTAAAATATCACTTAATCCCAAAACACAGAAAAGAACACATTGAAAAACTGAAATATGAAATACCAACTGTGAGAAAAATAGTTAACAGAGTATTCCGGCTGCCGTGCCAATGTAGGAGATAAATAAAGATGACACTAAGGCCATCAGTGTCTGATCTCCTGTTAATACAATCAGTCTCCTCATCAATACAACACATTTCTAAAAATGTTCTGTTGTGTAGATTGTTCTCACTACATAAAACTTCCACTTCATCAAAATTAAAATTATGACCGAGTTCTATAGCATGTCGCGCAAGCATACATTAGTTTTTATTACATCTAATATCACTCTTGTGTGCACATAAGCGATCTCTAAGTCTACGACCAGTTTGGCCTATATATTTTCTATTAAAATCCCTGCAAGTGACCCCATAAACAAAACCAGATCTATCTAACAAAAGAATCTTACATTCAAATTCGAAAACCAACGACCACTTTTAAGAAAATTACTAAAATCCAATTTAATATCTGTTATATCTTGAAAAATGTTTTTTAATTTAAAAATTACATTCGGCAAGTGAGGTAAAGAACAAAAGATCAAATTTTGAGTATCCGGTACAATTGGTCGGTCTTTGGTGGTCCTTCTCAAAAATAACTTATTAACTAATTTTTTAGGATAATGACAATCGAATAAAAGTTTAGACAATTTTTTAAGACCCTGTTAAGTCTTGATCGGGTGCGCGGTTTTAAGATTTCTAAAATAAGATAATTTTTTTGTTGTTGTGGATGAAAGGGTTTATAATATAATAATTTAAATATTTTCCAGACGAGCCTGGTTTAGTATACCATGCTGTCAACAATTTATATTTGGTCCATATTTCTCTAATAAAAATTTATTAGAAAATAGAGAGCCTTTTAACAGAAACTAATTTTGGTATGTTTCTGGAAAATATATAATTGATGACGTCATTAGTCGTTTTTGTTATCCCAAAAATAATACTTTCGATTGAAAATGGAGCTTACCACATCCCATTTAGCACCACGTGGCCCTCTTTGTATCCTCAAAGTAGGCCTGTACTATCGAGTTTAAAACACCTTGTATGTTATTAGTAGGAGATATTTTTCATTAGTTTTTTTATACAGGTATCTTGCAGCATTTGTGAATTATATTGAATAACATTGTGTGTTTCTCACGGCAATGGATACACATGTTGACGAATAGAAATAAGAACGAAATGCTGTTCTGTCATGTTTGTAATCGTTATTTGTTGTAAAATTTTTGCCTGTCTCCGATTGTAACTCTAACGTGTCACCGTATACCAACATAAATCCTTGTTGTTCGTTACACATTACACCCATAATCGAATAATCCTTTGAATAGTCCTTGGAACACAATCGACCTTTCCCCTCGAACATTTTTCTATAGCCTTCGCAACAATGACCCATACTTTCCGCCCGTTGTAAAACTTGCTAAACATCCACGATCTTGTCGTATTTACCGTGAAAGGAGATAAGCCACAAAAGGCGCGCTGCGATAGGGCGTCGTGACGCCGCGGCTATCTAATAGCCCGCTGCATATTCAGAATGGCCGTCAACGCCGAAGAGTCCTCGAAGAGGGCACGACAAAAGCCTTCATTGTGTCCTCCGCTCCCTTCCTCGGCTACTTGAATAGCAGGCTACATCGTCAGCACTTTTAGTGCTATTGCGAGAGATTGATTTGATAAAGGCGTTCTCGAGTTAAGCTCTGAGAGCATACCGCTCCGCTTTCGAGATAAAAGATTATTTTCTCACCTGCTATGATGCGAAATGTTTCTGTGTATGCACTGACTTCTGACCGTGTTGTAGCCAAAGGGCTTTATAAATGATTTTAATATATTACGGAATGAGTGCACATGCGCTTGATTGTTTATACTCTGCCAGGATGTTTTCCTAATTATTATTATAATTTGATTCAGTACCCCTCTTGAGAATATTTACATTTTCATTATCATAAGTACACGCGTATCTCTAATGTAATTTGCTTGTTATCGCAGTTCTGCTATGCGTGTTAAACTTGACTATCAAAGGATATTTCATCTATAGTACATAGGTGACTGCAGTAACCACAGATGCTTGAGTTTGTCAATTTAGTCCAAAAACGCTTTCTTTTAGTAGTCAATGCTGAAGTTGTCATGTTGACTACATATCCGGAGAATATTAACAACTATATTTGAGAAAACTAACATATGAAGTACACTAAGTAAGATAAAGTAGTAAATGCTTGATGACACACTGAACACTAAAGAAAATTGAAACAGTTCTTATCAAACAATAAAGTCCCCCATTCAAACGAAACTCCTTTTAATTTAAGGAAGGGATCTAGAAAGTCGTTCATCTTCATTCAATAAAAATAAGTCAATGTAGCAGGAGCAATGAAGAATACCATACGTCTAAAGAAGATCTCCTTGGACTCTTCTTTGATTTACAGATGGCAAGCCAAGTACATTCAATCACTTCTCATAAGATATGTGATTTAGTTTTACATACTCATTTAGTAACTCTGCTCAAGAGATTCAAGAAGAAGCACATCATGAACGAGATGATGCGGTTATCGCAGTACATTTCAATTTCAAATGGCAAGATGGCAAGCAAAGTACGTTTAATCAGTTCTCATAAGATATGTGAATTAATTTTATATACCCTCTTTGCTCAACAGATTCAAGAAGAAGCGCATCGTGAACAAGATGATGCGTTGATTGCAGTATATTCCAATTTTGAACAAAACGTGTCTGTGGCTTTTCAGTCCAGCATGAAGTGGCTAAAGGCCGCTAGATGTAGCTTGTCTACACTGCGTGCAAAAAAATATTCTTATAGCAGGCTACATTGTCAGCACTTTTAGTGCTATTGCGAATTAAGCGCATTCCGCGCCGCTTCCGAGATAAAAGATTATTTTCTCACCTGCTATGACGCGGAATGTTTGTGTGTATACACTGGCTTCTGCTCGTGCCGCACCCAAATAGATGTGTAAATGATTTTAATATACCACAGAATGAGTGCAGATGCGTTTCATTGTTTACACACTCTATTGTAATTTGATTTAGTACCTCTCTTGAAAATATTTACATTTTCATTATCATAAGTACATGCGTATCTCTAATGTAATTTGCTTGTTATCGCAGTTCTGCTATGCGTGTTAAACTTGAGAGATTGTTACTTTTGGCGATCGGAGGATATTTCAGCTATATTACATAGAGGAATGCAGTAACCACAGATATCTGAGTTAAGTCAATTTAGTCCAAAAATGCCTTTTTTCAGTACAACAACTGCTGAAAATGACATGTTGACTACATGGCTGAAGAATATTAGCAAGTATATTTAAGAAAACAAGAGCAGATGCAAGTTCCATTATTATATAATATGTTAGGTAAATCCAAAGAATGGCTCAGTAGCTTATGTATCAACAAAAACTAACAAAATAAGTACACCAAATAAAGTAAAGTAGTAAATGATTGATGATACACTGAATACTAAAGAAAATTGAAACAGTTCTTATCAAGCAACAAAGTCACCCATTCAAACAAATCTCTTTTTAATTTAAGGAGAAGTGATCTAGAAAGACGCTCATGTTCATTCAATAAAATAGGTCAATGAAGCAGGAACAATGAAGAATGCCATAAGTTTAAAGAAGACCTCTTTGGACTCTTCTTTGATTTACAGATGGCAAGCAAATTATATTCAATCAGTTCTCATAAAATTTGTGGTTTAGTTTTAAATACTATTTGCTCAACATATTCAAGAACAAGCACGCCATGAACGAGATGATGCAATTATCGCAGAAAATTTCCAATTTGAACGGCAAACAAAGTACATTTAATCAGTTCTCATAAGATATGTGAATTAGTTTTATATACCCTCTGGATTACTCTTTGCTCAACAGATTCAAGAAGAACATTTCAATATTGAACAAAAAATATTTTGCAAACGCGGAAATCAATGCTGGTCGGGGCATAGCCCGTAGAGTAGTTGTTTCCTGAAATTCCGTGTTTGTAACATATCGTTCTCGTCGAACGCCACAGAGGTCAATAGCTTTCAATAATGGTCGCTAGATGTAGCTTGTCTACACCGCGTACAAAATAATATTGCAGGCTACATCGTCAGCACTTTTAGTGCTATTGTGAGAGATTGATTTGATAAAGGCGTTCTCGAGTTAAGCTCTGAGAGCATACCGCGCCGCTTGAACAAAGAAGAATGCCGTAAGTCTAAAGAAGATCTCCTTGGATTCTTTTTTGATTTAAAGATGGCCAGCAAAGTGCATTCAATTAGTTCTCATAAGATATGCAGTTTAGTTTTAGATACTCATTTGATATCTCTGTGCTCAACAGATTCAAGAAAAAGCACATCATGAAAGAGATGATGCGTTTATCGCAGTACATTCCAATTTTGAATGGCAAGATGGCAGTTAATTTTATATACCTGTTTGATAACTTTTTGATCAACAGATTCAAGAAAAAGCACTCGACCAAAGATTTTAGAAAAGGATGCATAACTTTATTACCTGCAAATTATAATGTATATTTCAGGAATACGCTGTTACATTCAAATCGGAAGCGATAGCACGTGTTAAGAACGTATTTGATACCTATTTATGTATCGGATGACTGTGCGGCGTGGGTATCTCGAATTCAAGCTTCATGAATTTACAGCTACTTAATTCATTCAACAGCTCTGATACATGTAATTGGTACAGTAAATTATTCTAGCAAAATCTGTGTAAACGTGATCAGACTATGTCGAGGTGGAATTCTAAGAGACAAGTCCTTTCCGCTTCCGTTACGGAAACTGACAAAATTATTCATAATAACACCTCTACGAACGTATAGAATATGTAATACATGTGTACTATTTGGAAAGAGACGGATACCAGTTGTTTGAGCGTTGAAATGTAATATCCCCGTAATATTAAATTTTATTTTTATTTTGTTCTGCTTATGAATATCATACGTAGGTACTGAATGTATACGGAGTGTGTCTACACAATACTACTTGTACAATATTAATGTAAACTGACAAAAAATCAATTTTTGCTCCTTACGAAGCAAGTAATAAATTGTTAGGTGTTAGATGATGTGGTTGTTAGATATCTCTGTATATAGCTATATACAGGGTGTTCCGGATAAGAACCGACAAAGACCAGATGCTTGTAGGCGGTTCCAAAATATTGCACACAGGCGAAGTTACAGGCCTTCAAAGAGAGGCCAAATATTTCGAAACAAAATAAATATCTCTGAATTACTTTACCTTGGAATAATCAAATTTGCTATATGATTTAGGTTTAATATTGGTCTTCCTTGAACTCATAGTTCAAGTAAATTGAAACACTACAAGGTGTTCATTAAGAGTGAGTCAGAAGAAAGAAGAAGAGAAGAAAATTAATAAAAAGAGAAACAAGCGAGGAACGGTGAGCGAGCAGATAAAAATGGAAGAATGGAAAAGTTATTTTGTATAATTATTAAGTGGAAACGAAGAATATGAAGAAAGAGATTACGTGCAAATAGAATATAGAAACCAAAGAATATAGAGAATAGAAGGGAAAGAGGTAGTGGAACAGATTAGAAATTTAAATAAATGAAAAAGTGCTGGAAAGGACACAATACAAAATGAGGCCTGGATTTACGGCACGGAGTCTGTAGTAAACAGTCACTGTGAAATTATCAATGAGGTATAGGCAGGGAAGAGTTTACCAAGGAGATGGAGGGAAGGAATAATCTCCCTCATTTGCAAAAAAGAGTCAAAACAGGAAACAAAAAGTTACAGAGGGATTATCCTGTTGAACACAACATACAAGATAAATATACGAGATGGTGCTGGACAAAATAATAAAGGTGGAATTGGAAGAAAAATAAATGATACCACACAGGCAGGCAGCCAGAAAGAGTAGAGGTGTAATTGACAATGTATACATATTGCACCATCTAATTAACAAAGAAATGCAGAAGAAAAATGGAAAGTTGTATGCGTTATTCATAAATCTAAAAGAGGCTTTTGATAATGTACAAAGACTAAAATTGTGGGAACACCTAAAGTACAGAGGATTGGAAAACTTATGGAGATATAGAAAACAACGTTGAATAAAGTAAAAGTTCACGGGATGGAACAGAATTTTATACAAACAAAGGAGTGAGGCAGGGGTGCCCACTAAGCCTTATTTGCAACATTGAGGAGAGATTGAGAATGGCTCAGGCAGGAGGAGTAGTAGTGGTAAAAAGAAATGTTTGAGAATTTGAATATGCAGATGACATCGTTATAGTAGCAAATGAAGAGAAGAAAATGAAACAGATGATAAGAACATTTGAAAATTATTTTAGGAAAAAAGATTTACAATTGAATGTGGAGAAAATAAAATTGATGGTTTTTGAAAAATAAAAGGAAAAGAGAGAAGGATGCCAGTGGAATTGGGAAGGGAAACAGATAGATCAAATAAATAGTTCAAATACATAGGGTTTGTTTTTAACTCAAGGAGTACATTTGCAGCACATATAAAATAGTAAGGAAGGCAAATCAAGCAATGTGGATGGTTTGGGGGATACGAGAAAGAAAATTCGGACATGAATAATGTTATTCGACACTTTGGTTGGGAGCATACTCCTGTATGGGCCGAGGTGTGGGGATAGAGAGAATCTGAGGAAATAGTGCTGGCTAGAATAAAAAAGGTAGGAGGCGATAATATAAGAGCAGATAGAGAGAAATACTACCGACGAAATGGGTATGCAACCACATAAACAGAACTAGAGGCAGACAGATGAGAAAAGAATTAGAAAAGAAAAGGGACAAAGATATAGACAAGCAAGAAAGAAGAACAAAAACAAAGGAAGAATAGATATTAAGTTTATTTTGAGTTTTGTAATTAGTTTCTACTATAAGGAATATTGTAATTATTTAAGACTGTAGGGCAAAATAAAACACACATTAAGCGTGAGTCACCCCTAAAATTATACCGAACTTTTTTCCATTGTTCGTATTTGGAAAGAATGATAATATCCCGCGCAAAATTTAATTTAAAACACATTTTCACCCTTGTTAAGTATTAAAAAACTTTAATGTTTTCAAAAAAATGCATAATCAAAACAAGATTTTACTAATGTTTATTAGAAGAAATCAAAAAGTCAGTAGTAGGTTTTGTCTTTGAAATTCTTACGAGAGTTGAATTTTTGTTGGGAAAAGCAGAACAGGAAGTCAGTTCTTATCAATAAAGATGAAATTATTTGTTGGCGAAGATCATACTTAAGATCAATTAGAACATTCCGTAACGAAGGGAGGAATATTTATTATCTAGACGAAACTTGAGTCAACGAAGGATATACTGTAACAAAAGTATGGCAAGATAAAAATATAAAAAGTTTTCGACAAGCATTTTTGGATTGACTTTGAACAGGGTTCAAGGCACCTTCAGGTAAAGGGCAACGACTAATAGTGACACATATAGGTAGTGCCAGTGGTTTTGTAGATGGCGGTTTACTTTTATTTGAATCTAAAAATACAGGTGACTATCACGAAGACATGAACATGATGTTTTCGAAGAGTGTTTTACACAGATGTTGGATCTTATTCCTGCGGGGTCTGTAATTGTCATGGATAATGCCAGTTACCATTCACGGCAGACCAAGTGGACGCCTACGATTGCTTGGAGGAAAGCCGATATAATTCAATGGTTATCCGGAAAAACATTTCTTTTGAAATAAATATGGTGAAAAAGGAACTTTTGACACTTGTCAATCTTAATAAAGATCAGAAAAAATATGTTATCGATGAAATGGCAACAAATCATCAAATAACGGTAATACGGTTACCACCTTATCACTGTCAACTTAACCCAATCGAATTAGTCTGGGTGCAGGTAAAAGGAGATGTAGCGCGAAATAATACGACGTTTAAATTAAGTGACGTGAAAATTTTGTTAAAAAATTCCTTGGAACGAGTAACTGCAGATAACTGGCAAAGATGTATAACATCATGTACAAAAAGAAGAGGAGAAAATGTGGGAACTCGATTATTTAATTGACGTTACTGTGGAACCTATCGTTATCAATCTAGGAGACGAAGATGATTCATCAGAATATTCGGAGGATGAATTTTAATATATCTACTTTTTTATGTTCTTTATTGTACATTTATACAACACTACATTTACTCACCATAATTTGAATTTTCAAAATACATATATTTTTGTGTGGAATAAAATCTATTCATTAAATTTAAATAAATATGTTGATAATAATATTGAATAATTTTATTTGAATTGCTAAAAACCTTCTTAACCTGGTTATGATGCCTAAAGTAGCCTCTAGTTTTGAAATGCTGTTTTTATGTTGTTTACTTATAAGAGAAATAGACCGAGAAATTGAAGCGGCATAGACAAAGACGGATTGTCGAGGATTAAATTTTAGCTACTTGCTACAATTTAGTACGGTTCGATCACAAAGTTTTTTTAAAAGTACACCTCATCTATACCGATAATACATAATATAAAAATATTGAATATAAGCACCAGTGCTACATTTATTTACGATTTGCATACATAATAAGCTTTTATTACTCTCTTTCATTTTTAAGCAGACTATAGTAACGAATATCAAATGTAGAACTGCTGCATTGCACGTAACCATTCTCGACGCGTGTTATAAGCATCGTTTTTCCTACAACTATGAAAATTGAGAAAATTGTTTGAACGTGATTGGAATCTATATTGCTGACGTGTCATGTCGCTCTTATCGTTTGCTATTTGTTTCATGACCTTACACATGGTTATCTCGCGGAAATGTAGACTGCAATTTCCTTGTTTTTGAAGATATTGAAAAAATGAGATTTGATTTATCTCTATCTAAATGCGTCTATCTCTAATATTAAAGAGATACAATGAAAATAACGTTTCATAGGTGTATACATTTATATTGAAAACATTTTATCTCTATAAAAGACTGTTACCGTTGTTGGGTTACTTTTCTTAAATAAACATGAAATTTCGTGTGCAGAAAATGGTAAATGAATCACATTTGATTTTACAATGTCCTCAGTCAATAAAATTATACACAAATCCTAACAATTTTGGGTGATGACCTTATATATTGTCGGTAACCGCTTACAATACATACTGACTCAATTTGTGCATTGTAAACAGTTGAAAAAGTTAGGTAATGCGCAATAATAATTCTTTACTACTATTTTGGAACTTATGATGCTTTAAATCACATGTACCTTAATTAAAAGTATTTCTTTTTACGTTCTATATGCTTTCTAGATGAATTCTAAGCACTTAATTAAAAAAACACCTTGTATTATTATAAAACAAAAAATTGACACCAGTTGGGTACTACTAATGAATACTATACTAGATGCTAGTACACTAATAATATTACATTGACAGATTTTGTATTTGACTGCGTCTCCTTATACAAAAATCTAGTGATATTGACACACAGTCTGCACAACACATAATGGAGTCATTTGGTGTTATAAAATTTTATTTTAATTTGTCAATATTATTACAGATCTAATCAATTTAAGCATATATTTAAAAAAATAGATTAATCGACCCAAAAATAAAAGAGATATTAATGATTAAAGTTCGTTCCGCCCTCAATTCATCAGGTCTGACGTCACATATTACTATCGTTCGCACCATCCTGCCAGCGATTGTAACATAACCGCCATTGACGCTTTGTGTGGAGTTGATGTATTCGCTTCTCGTTACGTTTTTGTGTTTTATTAATAATTTTTGTATACTCGTATATAGAATTGACTGATTTTTTATGTACCTAATAGATATATCAATATTTTTCTTCAGGTATGTTAAAATATGTTAAATATAATCCTCTTACGTTTTTTGTATTGTTTTACCCAGGTTACTCTATCTGTTCATACAGTCTGATCTGATAAATAGTTACATATTAACGTTTTTAAACGTAAATCGTCCTTCTTTATTTCTGTTGTTGGTTGGATAGCAAAATTTTATAAATGCCTCAAATAACATTCTACATCATGTAAATGCTACAGAATATATTATTTATAATCCGAATAAAGCTCTGAATACAATGAATTCAATTGATTCTTAACATTTTAATTTTCTCGATGAACTTAAACTTACCTTTATTTTCAATTAAACTTACATTAAAATAATATTCACAGACAAACAATGTTGCAATGCTTTCTTTCATAGCGCTTCATCGCCCTACACGACATTTTCCTTTTCATTTTAAAAAAGCCAATATTACGGGTGAAGTTAAAGGCAGAAAAATATATTTTTATGGACTTTTCTGATAAAGAACTTTCGATTAGTGAAGTAAAAAAAAACGAAAATAACCCCATTCCGCTTGAATTCTTAGACTAATTAAAGCTAGTAATATCAAATCCAATTATCAGATTGAATCGTACGTTATTCGATCCGAGCACAAAAGAATACGGCAAAGTGGAGTTTCCACACTTTGTTTTAACATATTTTGTGCGAGTGGCCTCGTTTGGCTATGTAGGTTGGGTGGATGAATTGCTCAGACAATAAAAACAACTCAGTTGGCCGTTTGTGGAGAAAACAAATAATCTATTAACGTCCCGGAAATATCTGTAAAAGCACTCTATCTGAACTCTGGATGCGGAGATGAAATATTTAAAAAATATATGTAGCTATCTGGATTTAACAGTAATCTACCAATATTTACAAATGCCCATTAATAGTGTTTTTACAGATGGCACACAACGTTTCTTATACTTGTATCTTAAGGTGCATTTATTTTAAATTAGGTAAATTAGGTGAACAGAGGGAAATGAATAAAGTCGGTTGCTTACACCAATATTATTTACTCAAATAAAAAGTTACCAGGTAGGGTGATCATGTGTAAACGTTATATTCTACTGTAAGTTTGTTATTCTAAGAGATATTGGAAAATTAAAACGTGCCTCCATTGAGTAATTTTTGACAAGGAAACAATCGAGCTTCGCACTACTGGTTTTTCTTTATAAAACACCCTGTATATTGTTTTCCTGATTGTATTGAAACATGTAATTGATTATCTATTACTGTGCGCGAGGTATAAATGATACAGTAAATCCATAATTCAAATTTGATTTTTTTGTTATAAAGTCTTCAAAACTACATTCGAACACCAATTATGGAGCAATTTAAACAATAGTTTATAAAAATTGTTCAAACTCATTTCCTTACTTTTCTATACAAAACCTATATTGTTTTTCCAAATTATTTAAACAATTATAAATCATTTTTGGGTGTTGGATTATGTAATTTATAGCTTCTTGCATTCTATCCTGAATTTCTAAAATAATGGTTGGTTAGTTGTACAATATATTAAAAATTTTATTATATTGCAGGTTTATATTTTGATGAAGTGAAATACAGCAAAATTGAAAATTAAAAACTAGCAGATATGGTGTTAATATATAGGGTGTCACCTATCGAATGTTACATACTTCAAGGGTATAATCTACAACCCAAACGGTGTCAATTTAACCAAACTTGCTTAAACGAAATTTGTCACATATAGATCTTGGTGTCGTTGTGGTTGTATGAGTAATGTACCCTATAATAATATACACCATAATCAGTTTCCAATCGTCAAGCAGCGCATTGCATATGAAACAACATATTTTCTACCTTATACAGACATTATAGCGACAGTAGTGTGTATGTAAATAATGCAGTGTATTATGTATTAAAGTGTGATATCTGTAGAGTGTGCATCACACAAATGTCAGTGAGTAGTGGCAGACTGTTGACGTCTAAAAGGATGGCATTCTACAGGTAAGTGATAAACTATTTAAATGCTAGGTTCTTATGATTCTTAGATGCTTATTTTTCGTAATTTTGTGTTCTTTGAACCCTTCTCAAGTGGTACGCCTATGCAATTTTGTCCCTTGCAGCCATCACCTCCCGTACTCATCTAAGTACTGTGAATGAATCACTGTCTACTATTTTGAACCTCGGGTATACTATTAACACTTATATGGCAAACATTCTGTATATAAAATATTGACAGTGTTATGACAGACACAATAATGTTCATAATTTCAGTAATGCTAGATTTTGAGGTTATCTCGAGTATAATTTCTTGTTACATCTTATCGTTTCATGTGCAATTTTTATTTATTTTAATTGGAACAACCTTATGTTCTCAAATAGTGTAAGTGTTGAAAGTGACCATATTTCGTTCCTTCCACACCTATAATCTTTAGTAATATTGATTTATCTTTTACCATATATTATTTGTGGAAAGTTACGAAGGCAGGAACTTCATAGTGTATTTATAAAATTCAGCAGAGCAGGTGCTTCCTAACAACCCTATTTCGCGTCGTCCACACCTGCAGCAAAATATGACAAAAATAATATTATCAGTGCACTTCATGACTTCGAGAAAAGTTGATTTAAAAATAACAAGTTTTCTTCGAAGTGGATTTCAGTTTATTAAATGACCTATCCTTTCAAGTGCACAAGTCTCGACGTAACTGTATTGGCTGTGACGTCTCGACTTGTACTTTCCAGTCTTTGGGAGGAGACGAATATCCGCCATAATCAGAAAAAGCTTTGTGTTTGTTACGTACATACTGATAAGCTCTTTGTTATCTAATTCAACTGCGGCAGGAAAATAACTATTCTGTAAATGGTTTGTTCAAAATATTCGAGTACAAAAGAAATCGTTTTCGTATTTTAGCATTGCAAAATAGTTTAAAATATTTGAGTACAAAAGAAATTTATATCTTGTATATCTCACATTTTAGCACTGCAAGATATTAAGGATAATGTAACATTAGATATGCAGGGTATCTTGCAAGTCGTTACAATCCTTTTAAGGGGTGATAGCATACTTTATTTTGCGTCAATTGAAACAAACATACCTATATATCAAGTGTTATAATTATTTACTGTATTAGAAAGGTATTTTAAGCTAATATAAATCAAATCTCCTACAATTCCTATGAGTATGCTCTCTGATACCAAACATCTAGTTGCTAATGAACAATTCCACAGACAAAGCTCTATTCAATAATTATTTAAAGAAATTAATATTGCTAAATTTACTAATCTGGTTTAATGAAAAAATGGTCGGGGTTTTAGTTCGCAGAGTAGTGAGTTTCACACAATATTGTTAATACCAAAAAAATATATAAAAAAATGTTACAATATTTGTGATAATTATTTTTAGAATATTTTTTAATGTAACCGTGCTTTTCTACAGTTATTGAATACGAAGAAAAACAAACCTTTTTATAACAAATACTTCTATACTTTTATTAGGAATGAATTTAAATTATTTAACCAATAAAATCCAAAGTGACTTCGTTACTTACCTAGAACTTCATAAAAATGGTTTTTCTGTTTTGTAAAAGCGAAAAGTCAAAGGACAATGTTAAAAATAGCCGATTTTTGGCTTATTCGGGGGAACGCATAAATCATAAAAAAATCAATTGATTATTGTTAATTAACATTAGAAATGGCCCAGAAATACGTCAGATAGCTGGGGAAATGACCCCTAAACCTATATAAACTACCCTTAAATAGCTTTAAATGGATAATCATTAATTATTGTTATAAAATTCGTGTAAAATGAAAAAAATTCTTGAAAATGATTTGAACAGACAGTATGTCAATATAAAAAGTGATAAATGACTGTAAAAGTGCCCATTCAATGGCGAAATAGCGCCAATTGTTCTCACTTTGCGAGCGCGTACTGAAAAAATGGCAATTTATCCTTGCGCCCATTTTTCAGGTTGCAATAGTATAAATGAACCTTAAAAGTGATTTAAGCATTTTTTTCATTCTAAACGAATTTTACGACAATAAATAATGATTATCTATTTTAAGCTATTTAAAGGCAGTTTATATAGATTTAGGGGTGCAATTAATATTTCCCCACTTACTTAATGTACTCTAGTATCAGTTTTTGCATTTTTTGACAGTAATATATTTTTTTTTCTAGCAATAGGCGTTCCCTTGAACATTTAAGCATTATCTATTTTTGATGTAGAAGTAAGCTCACCATTAGCTTTTGAAAGTCGTTTTTTTTAATTTTTAGGGGTGGAATGGACATTTTTACAGTTATTTATCACTTTTTATATTGACATACTGTCTGTTCAAATCATTTTCAAGCATTTTTTTCATTTTACACGAATTTTATAACAATAATTAATGATTATCCATTTAAAGCTATTTAAGGGCAGTTTATATAGGTTTAGGGGTAGTAGCGACATTTCCCCAGCTATCTAACGTATTTCTGAGCCATTTATAATGTTAATTAACAATAATCAATAGATTTTTTTATGATTTATGCGTTCCCCCGGATAAGCCAAAAATCGGTTATTTTTAACAGTGTCCTTTAAACGTGGATTTTATTTAAACCTTTGTGTGTAGGTTTATTCAGATATTATTAAAAATTTACCTAAGCAATGCTGTTTCAGTTCATATGAAAAGTTAATTAAAATTAATCTTAACACGTTTAAGTATGCAGGGAGAGCATTCGCCAAAACAGGACAGCCGTTCAGTATGCAATAAAAATGGTTTAAGAAATGACTATATTTGCTAACAAGAACGCAACCTTTAGAAAATATTGAAATTGTTAAAATACTAGAAGATTCAAAAAGCTAAATATTTATTTCAATTGTTCAAATCTTAGAAGCTAATTTAAAGTTACGGAGTAAAAAGAAAAAGCAATGTTTCTATTAAATAGCTTGGTATGCCATGAGAAAACAATTGTCCTTCGTTTCCATAGCAACCGTAAATGTAGATCAACTGTCAAATTATACGTTCGAATCTCAGTTAAAGTGTAAAGTAAAGTGCAAAATGTATCAAGAAACTTTTCCTTTCCTTCCGTTAGTGTTTTATTTTGTCCATGATTATTTTCTTCTTAACAGATTTGTAGTTTGCTAGTAATGGCTATTACTAAGTAGCGAAAATTTGAAGTAACAATGCTTCCGCTTAAGGTAATAGTAAGTTGCATAAGTCCTATTATTGACACGCATCGATCTAGAGAGCTCATCAATGTCATATTAAGCAACTTATTCCAGCAGTTTAAACTGCTTAATAGTTCAGTTAGAATCTGTGGAAGATGCTATAAGTTGGGTCACGTCCCACACATGCTCAGTTACAAACGTCATGGCAATAAATTCACTTCTAACCGTTCCAAATAATTCAGTCTCTTTGGTAATATGTAGTTGGACACTGTGTTGCTCGAAGACAAGGTCAGGTTGTTTTCTTATGTAGGAGAGAAGACATAAATCTAACCCCACATATCGTCGTCGTCCTGAGTCTGATGAGGACTAATGGAGACGTGTGGTATTCGTACATGTCTGATTTGAAGATTGAGAATCAAATCTTTTAGTATCTTCGTAAGTATTAAATATTGCATAGGATACTGTGGTGTTCAATGACAAATCCCATCATTTTATGACTATGCACAATGATCGCTATTTGTATGATAGAGACGTAAAAGACTGGTACTACTAAGAACTGGGCCAATAAAGTTGTAGAAATCATCATTTCTAGCTAGATCTGCTGTTTAGTTCTCCTAAGAACCTCAATGGTCAGATATTGTTATTCAACAAATATGCCAAATCATTCTAGCAGCTCTTGGGTTACACTGGAAAGATTCAGGAACTTCTAAGTCTGCTTGGTTGTTCGTAAAAATTGCTTTTGAATTAGTATACACTGCAATAGTTTCAACCTCTTTACAGACAATTTGATGATATATTTCTGCCTAAAAGATAATTACATAGTTCCCAAGACTTACCAACATCTTGATTATTGTTTCATATACTCCAACTACAACAACTTCTGGAGTTTTTTTTATACGTACACGTACACGTCGCCCACTTTTGTTTTCTTTTATTTAGAGTGAGGAATCAGTCCTTTCCCTGTGCTGGAAGCCAGTATACATACATTGTATATACAAAAATGTAAAGTTCGATATGAAAATATATATAAATAAAATAATATTTGAAATCTATTATTGTTAATAATTAAACATTTTATGAAATTTTCAAAAATTTGTGTCAAGTACTGATAAAGTTTCTTTGTAGTTTTTATTATTGTTGTCATTATCCTTTTTCACTGAAGGATTTTGTAAGTTACATAAGTTATATATTTTTCGCAATTCATCAACTAAATTTTCGTATGTTTAAAATTAAAAATTAAGTTTATTTCTATCTAATAAAAAATCAGAGAAAATCCACAGACTTCTTATGTGCGTTGATGTGAGTACGATGGAAAAACCATCGTCGTTTGGGTTTTTCTTCAAACGAGGAAGAGATAAAATTACAGCTCTCTTCGTTACCGAGGCATAAAGGGTGCTTTTTTATCAGAGACGTGTTAGGTGCCACTTACCTTAATCAAAAGATATTGCATGTTTAACATATCTTTGAAATTTGATAAACAAAATACTTTGCACATTTAATCTTATCCAATTTCACAACTCGCTGATTCGAATAATGCGATTTATTTTGCACCTTTTTTGGGTACAGCGAAATAAGAGTATCCATTTAGTAGCATTTTTTTAAATAAATGTAAGTATAGATTGGAAAATTTTCCTTGTCCAACATTTGAAGTAGGTCTTGTAATGTTGTAATATTTCTTTAACTGGAGCACATAGTATTCCAAATAATTAATAATGAAATTATAAGACAATTAAAACAAACATAATTTTCTTTTTCTCTAAATTTGATACTTCTTAGGGTTTGTTGAATATACAGGATGTTCTGCATGTTCTATGACAAACAGTTCTACAAGCTCTATGACAAGCAGCCCAACTATATGTATCATTGTGACCACATAATCTTTATTGCATCATTTCGTAAACTTTGAGCAGAAGGTAACTCCGTTCCAAAAAAGGTCATTTGTCCTACCGAAGTCAATGTACAAAATGAAGAAGATATAATAGATACTATCATTAACAACTCTGTGACGCACCTCCGTCGCTTCGGCGGCAGTGCGATGCGACACGGTGTCACTATGACGCCTGAGCTGCGGCGGTCGGTTTCCTCAGGTGCCAGTTTCTGTTTTAAAGTGTAAAAACGCCACTACTCAGACAGCTACAGCGAAGATACGGTATGTCCAGCGGGTCTAGGGAAGACAGTTAGACTTCACGGATGGAATAAAAAGTCATAATATATATCACTATCTATATATTAAATACCAGACCTACTGTTACAATACTATCTTAAAACTAAAAACGGAATTTAATGCAAAACAAGTTAAACGGGCGGACAAGCGCTAAATGCGGGGCAGTTGCGATTGCGGTTATTGGTGGTCCTGGAAAGAGAGTTACTGAGTTAGCCGGTCGGTAGTAAACAAGCGGTGATAAGCTACGGACTAAATACCATGAGAGAGGAAGCAAACAAGCAATAAGCAAAAGCAGTTACAACTAAAGTTTGTTTGGAAATGAAAGAGAATAATAAAACCCCGAGATAAGAACCGGCCATGGGCGTGGTAATATTTCGTTTCAGGTAATTATCGGGTAACACTAATGCTAACAGGTAATGAGTGTACATTAGTATATTTTACTACATCATAGGGCAGGAGCCAGTGTATTGTGACAGATCAATCGAGTCTTAGAGCTGAATATACGAAGACGTGCTAGTGCAGTAGAGTAAAATTCGACTTGTATTTAGTGACTATTGTGCCAGTGAATATAATATTGTTTGGGTAAAATGTCGAGCTTATCAGATTACCTACCTGCTAAATGCGTGAAAAGATGTGCGCTGTCTCAGAATGATAATATTATTATATTAAATGTATTTAATGCATTGAAACACCAAAATCCTACCAACAGTGTTGACGACATCGTGGAAAAGTGTTCCAAAATGACAGGGATTGGAAATTCGACTATCTACAGACTTTTAAAGGAAACAAAAAATGAATAAGATACTGTAAATCCCCCAAAATCATCTACAAGGAGGTCAAAAGTCGTTATAGATGATTTCTTCAAAAATGTCATTCGCAGAAAAGCACAAATTTTAAGTGAACTTTCAGAGGATAACGGTTTGCCAAAAATCAGTAGACGCAAATTATGGGCCGTCTTACGAGAGTTGAATTTTTGCTGGGAAAAGCAGAACAGGAAGTCAGTTCTTATCGATAAAGATTAAATTATTTGTTGGCGAAGATCCTACTTAAGATCAATTAGGGATATACTGTAACAAAAGTATGGCAAGATAAAAATGTAAAAAGTTTTCGACAAGCATTTTTGAATGGACTTTCAACAGGGTTCAAGGCACCTTCAGGTAAAGGGCGAAGATTAATAGGGACAGATATAGGTAGTGCCAGTGGTTTTGTAGATGGCGGTTTTCTTTTATTTGAATCTGAAAATACAGGTGACATCACGAAGACATGAACGCAGATGTTTTCAAAGAGTATTTTACACAAATGTTGGATCTCATTCCTCCGGGGTCTGTAATTGTCATGGATAATGCCAGTTACCATTCACGGCAGACCGAGCGGACGCCTACGACTGCTTGAAGGAAAGCCGATATAATTCAATGGTTATCCGGAAAAAGCATTTCTTTTGAAACAAATATGGTGAAAAAGGAACTTTTGACACTTGTCAATCTTAATAAAGATCAGAAAAAGTATGTTATCGATGAAATGGCAACAAATCGCCAAATAACGGTACTACAGTTATCACCTTATCACTGTGAACTTAACCCAATCGAATTAGTCTGCGCGCAGGTAAAAGGAGATGTAGCGCGAAATAATACGACGTTTAAATTAAGTGATGTGAAAATTTTGTTAAAAAATTCCTTGGAACGAGTAACTGCAGATAACTGACAAAGATGTATACATCATGTACAAAAAGAAGAGGTGAAAATGTGGGAACTCGATAATTTAGTTGACGTTACTGTGGAACATATTGTTATCAATCTAGGAGACGAAGATAATTCATCAGAATGTTCAGAGGATGAATTTCAATATACCTACTTTTTTATTTTCTTTATTGTACATTTATACAACACTACATTTACTCACCATAATTTAAATTTTCAAAATACATATATTTTTGTGTGGAATAAGAGTCTATTCATTAAATTTAAATAAATATTTTGATAATAATATTGAATAATTTTATTTGAATTACTATAAAACCCCTTAACCGGGTTATGATGCTTAAAGTAGCCTCTAGTTTTGAAATGCTGTTTTTATATTGTTTACTTATAAGAGAAATGGACCGAGAAATTGAAGCGGCATAGACAAAGACGGATTGTCGGGGATTGAATTTTAGTTACCAGCTAAAATTTAGTACGGTTCGATCACACAAAGTTTTTTTTAAAAATCTATACTGATAATAAATAATATAAAAATATTGAATATAAGCACCAGTACTACATTTATTTACGATTTGCATACATAATAAGCTTTTATTACTCTCTTTCATTTCTAAACAGACTATATTAATTAATACACTTGGCTACAATCACTCCTGAAAGAGAACAATTAATAGCAAGTTAAAGACAGATGATGATGATCCCTCACGCCGTAAGACAGACAGAGCACAAGACAGGTAAGACGGACGAGAGTTAAAAGTAGCCAAGTGTTACTTACAACTACTTACTTCCAGGGCTCGTTTTCGAACACGTCTTCCTTGTAGGAACGGCAGGACGGAACTAACTCTCGGATTCCGCTCTCTTACCAGTTCACCTGGCGGAATTCGAAGACCTGCGCACTGGCGCTGCGCTCGACTTACTACCGCTGCTTGCTGGTACGGCTGCTCTTCTGGTCTGCTGATAGGACTGCTCGGCTCGCTCGTTGGACAGAAACTCCACTTGTTAGTCGGTAGCTGGAAGACCTAATGCGCCTGTGAGGTTGACGGCTGCACACTAGTCCCCAATCTGGACTTCTCCACGGTCTGGCAGATCTTCTAGTGCCGGTGCGGACAGGCAGGACTTGAATATGCAAATCGACGTTTGGAAGCCCTAATGTCGATGCGGAGGTAGCGGTTGCGCGCTGGTCGGTTTTCGGACTTCGTACAGTACTCACATATTCGGTCAGTTGACGGCTAGAGACAACGCAGCTGCTCGATGTGGGCCAGGACAGGTACTGAATTTTCGTATATTCGAAAATGTTGGGCTTTATTCGAAATCGCCTGCTGGATTGAGCGCGCATCTCTACGTCATACCTTCCGTTGTGGCGGCCGCATCTGACCGGTGATGGATGCGCGTTCGGTTCACGCGGTTTCCCTCGCGCTGGCTGGAGTACGAGCGTCGACAGGCTCTCAACGTGGATACTTTCAAATACTGGTAAACTGGTTTGCCGGACTATTTTAATAATAAAGCAAATAAATACGGGGCAGTTAAAAATCACTTCATTACGACTCTTCAATTAGTGTTCAGGGTATAGCAAGTAATTTTCTTTTATCACCGAATTGTGTATAGCGTGTATTGAACAGAGAAATGTTACATCCGTATCATCGTCAAAATATATAAAGCGTTACATGCTGGTGATGCTCCTCAGCGATCCGATTAGAATTTTATTGCTGGTTATTTCAACAACATGCACAAAATGACAGATCCATTTCGTTTCTCAGGTGGTGTGATGAAGCGTGTTTTAATAGGAATGGCATAAGTAATAATCATAGTGATTTTAGCAATATTTCAGTATCAACGTTTGGGGTAGCACTTTCAACAATAATTTACACATCGTTGATCGTTTAAAATAAAATATGTATAGAACTTTTGATTTCATTGATAACGAGAGGTTTAATATAGTTCAAAATATGTGGTATCAGCACGATGGTGCACTATCACACACAGAGAGACGAGTAACTGCTTGGTTAAATGATAATTTCTCGAATATTTGAATAGGTCAACAAGGTTCAATGGCATGGCTACCGCATTCCTCAGATCTAAATTCCTTGGATTTTTATTTATGGTGACATATGAAATTGTTATCCTGTGATAAAGGAACCAGTGCAGATTTTGTCCTAGATGATCCAGTAGCTGACAGTCAGCTTGTGTGAATTGAGGTGTTCTCAAATAATTATTTTACTAATTATGATATTTCTATTCTTCTTGAGCATGTGTTCTTAGAAGTATGATTGCAGATAAGGTTTCCAGACGATGTAACAAATGCCAAATGAGTTTTGTTTCTAATATCGGCATATTCTCAGAGAAGAGTTAAAGAATATGTTTTGTCGCCAGTAGATCTATTTAAACAATGGATTTATTGCTTCCTCTCGAATATGTCAATAATTTTACTAAATTACTGGTCATCCGTAAAATATAAAGTCTAGAAGCAAGCACTTTTAAAGATACTTAGGGCATTTAGTCAGTTTTTTTGGCACCACCAACGAAAGAGAGAAGAATCGATATTTTAATACTACTAGGGATTCCATAAAAAGAAACAAGGGGATGATCAATGGTCATTATATAGACTCTAGTACACCGCCAAGATACGGGTAGATAGCCAATACCAATAATTAAACAAATTGGGTTAAGAAACCATACTCTTTGCTTGAGGGTGGAATCAAACGATGTTTGAAGGTACCTCAGGATAGTGCTCTTTACTTTGCCGTCTCTGTTGTATTGTCAGTATTGACATTAAATTTATCGCATTTGGCGCTTATTAAAAGATTATAGACTGATAAAGTATTATTTAATAGTTAATATAGTTAATAGTTGTTATAGTTAATATTTGTTGCCCGAAGTCATAGACCTTGTTGCCCACAGTTGTTAATTTGTTGGTTATTCATGTATTGATATTAATAATGCTTTATTAGAAAAGTGGCGTTTCTGTCAATAAGCTAAATAAGTAGTAATAAACTGTGTATTCGTGGATTATGGACCTAAAAACCGTAAGTTAAAACAACTAGATAATTTCTATAACATTTCTAAGATTCCACAAATGATAAATTCGAAATTAAATATAAAAATAATTTTGCTGCCTTTCAATAGTCAAGGCTGTTGTTTGTAACAACTGCATGGTTTGTTGAATCAAACCAGGTAACCAGTATCTTGGTTTCCGCGATCTCCAGATCTGAAGCCTATAGATTGTTTTATTGGTGTATTTAAAAAACGAAGTATACAGTACCGAGGTAGATGAAATCAATGAATTGTGTGAACAGATCAACATACCTGCCCATAATCTCCGATTTCAAGAACAGCTGGAAGGTGAAACATTCAAATTACTGCCAGGAAATTGGATGTGATGGGTCCAAGCAAATGAGTAGAGAAAGTACATATAATTGAAGAACAGACTTTAAATTTAAATTAAAAGTGCTTATATGGTTAAAAATAAGTTATGAAATATGAATGATGCACATTTGCATGATCAGTCAATTTAAAGATAATCTCCTCTTCGTACTCCACTATAACCACACGTTATAGCCCTGAATAAGGAAATTACATTATAGAGATCACCCTAAGAACCGCGGCTTTCAAAAAATCGACAGCGCGGCGAGAAACCCAGAGATAACGTCTATCACAGCTGACGGCGAACTTGCATTCATCAATTTATTCACGTGTAAGCGGTTTAAGTTAATGCCATCTCCGATGAACGTAATTTACATCTGCATAGTGCATTACAGAATCCGATATTCCATTATACATGCGTGCAGTTACATTCTGCATGTGTTATTGCATGTAGCTGGGGTATTATTGAAAATATATTAGGCATTGCAGAGTACTTGAATCTGCTGTCTATACTGCTTGCCTTAAGTAAATATGAAGTGGATAATAGTTTATTACCTTCAACATGCACGACACTATGGAAAAATGGGACATAAACTATATAGATGATACAGTTAGAATGATCGGATAAAACATTATTTTTATTACAAAATAGATGAAGGAAGACAAACAGAATTTCACTATTTTCATGATGGAATTTTTAGTTATGGGTGTATAAAAAAAGTTTGGTGTGGTGAATTGTAATTGTATCATTACAATTATAAGTTTAAAAAATTACTGTAAAATTACAGTATGTTCACAAAAAGGCTTTACATGACGGTAATATACAGGGTGTCTTGCAAGTCGTTACAATAATTTTAGGAGGTGAAAAAACACTTGATTTTGAGTCGATTGAGAAACATACTTATACACTGTGTTACAATATTTGTGATAATTATTTTTTTATTATTATATATTTTTCTTGTACATTTCAATAATTGTAGAGAGGCACTGTTAAATTAAAAAATATTAAAAAATTTATTATCAAAAATATTGTAACACTTGGTATATAGCTATGTTTGTTGCAATCGATTCAAAGTCACGTATTCTATCACCTCCCAAAGTTATTGTAACGACTTGCGAAACACCCTGTATGCGACGTGATAAAGAAAGGTAAACGCACATTATATCAATTTATTTTGATATTTTTTGCTCGGTAAACGTAAAAAAAATTATTAAATTTTCAGGTATATCTGATAAGTCGTACTTTAATAACGTAGCTGTTTAAAAAATTTCTGCTCACATTTGTGTTAAAAGTGTTGTGAAGCTTGTTGCAAACGACATTTTTTCGTCGGTGAGAGATATTTGTAGAAGGACTAACAGATCTTCACGTACCATAATATGGTGTTACCAGACGTGGACCCAAGAAGACCGTAGACACAATACAAGAGACACCAGTCCTTGTAGAGGAATCACAGAAATTTAATTTTAATATTTCTAATGCAATGACATTTTTTATTTAATTTGCTGTCGTCCATCGTTATCTGTTTCATATTTTGTTATTCTGGTACTAATTTGTTCACAATGGAACTACATAGAGACAGATCAGCATATACTGTTTAATTTAACAAACTGCGGCTTTAATATACTGGTATAATAAATAGTTAGGTCTGATAAAATTTGAAGAGTTAATATGCATTTGTTTCATTAACTAATGGATGTTATTATAGCAATAATACTATTTTGGTATTAAATGCAACAACATAATATATCTATTACACAGTAATAATATTGTGTAAATTTAAATTCATTTATGAAGTTATTTTGAATGATTTAACATTTTAGCAAATAAATGAGTTTATCAATACAGTATTTCGTTATATTTCTGAAAAAAAAAACTGAAAATATGTTGCTAATATAAGTTAATAACGCATAGATTAGTAATATAACTCAAAATTGTCCAAGAAAGATTTATTTAGGTAGAAAATAATTAAGTAAACATACTCAACGAATAGGGCCATTTCCTGCTATTTTCGAGGCTTACTGCAGGCAATCTACTTTAAAGATCATTTTGAGGGGTTCCAATTAAAGAATACCAAACTTTCCACATACATATTGTACCCAGGTTGCCATGCCAGAGACGCGTATTCCAGTTTGGTCTTGACAAAGGCATTGAAGAGCAGCATTAAGGTTTGAGTTACTCTTGAGTTACGGATCACAATTCCCAAATTCTTAAAAGACGTTTTTATAACTTCATTTACATGCAAGCTAAAAGTTAGTTAAGTATCAAACATAACCCTTAGTCTTTAATGGAAACTGGTCGATTTAAAACTGTGCCACCGATACTGTAGTTATAAACAAAAGAAAACACCATTTTCGTAAATGACAATGTTACATTTTGCTGCATTTCAGGGAAGGTTTTTAAATCATCCGCATACAGTAAATAAGACATATTTTTTGTCAATTATATTATTGATGAAAACTATGAAAAGAAGTGGTCCAAGAAACGACCCCTGGGGCACTCCTGATATTTCTTCAGATATAAAACCAAGGCATTCGACATAATGTTTCCTCCCTGTTCAAAAATACTAAAAAAACGGAAGAGAGACGGGCATGTAATATATTCTAGTTTCTAAATTAAAATGTCATGGTTCATCGTATAGAAAGCCCTGAAAAAATCTCTATAAACTACATTTAGTTGAATATTGTTGTCAGCATGTTTTCAGCAATAAATTGAGTTACGCAAAGCAGGTTGTTGTTGACATATTTACCGTAAAGCTATGTTGGCAAATGGAAATTTGTCCTAACTTTATAATAGTAATAGGCTTGTTATTCTCAATATTACTTTCGTCATCTTTCTTAAATATGGGACAAATTTGTAAATGCTTCTTAACATTGGGGAATGAACACTTACTGAAATTCTCGAACTCTAGAAATCACCCATTTTACATGTATTCCTGAACTGGCTTTTTTGCTTTTTGCATAACGTTTGGCACTTTTTCGTCCGAATCTAATTCTTTCGTACATACTTTTCTGATAAAGAACTTTCGATTAGTGAAATAAAAAATATATAAAATGATCCCATTGTGCTATTATTTCAACACAATTGTGTATATTCATTTTAACATGCAACTGCGTTGATTTTGAGTTAAATTTACTGAAAACATTTCACAGTATACAATATACTAGCAGATAAACATCAACTTCAGTCCTATATCTTGTCTCAAATACTTTAGAATGCGCAAATGAACATCTTTTTCCATTCAGCTAATATCCGCCATTGATGTAGATGAAATGGTTTGTTTTACGACTTTCCTTACTATAGAATGCTTAATGTATACGACCGCACTAAGAATAAACATCGAAATTATGGCGTGGGACTATAGCGTATTTCAGGATTACCATTATTAGTATAGTTGAGCTAGGATCTAGTTTCAAACAACAGGCATTGTGCCAAGGCTATAAACAGCAGTGCAGGATATGAATAAATTTGAGTTCACTCTAAATCTTCTATTTACCTAGATAAACCTCGCGTTATTTCCGTTTAACTTCGAGTAAGAAAACTTCATATTAACTGAGACACGCTCGGCTTCCAGGGCTAGTTTTGATCAGTAATTTGATTAATGGCATCTGACGTCAAAATAAAGCGGTCAGTGTCAAAATAATAGCCCCTCATTCTAATCACGAGGATTGACCCAGAAGTCGAAAATTTGTGTGAGAGAGAGGGCGACATATTATTATTAATCAGGAATTTGGTCCAGGAACGACTTACGTTGCAGGCCCTAACCACCATTCAGTGCAACACCCTACCATACCTGTAGAGAGGGTGCCAATCCTCACCACGAATATAGCTGATATACGGGCTACCGGCTGCGGGGCTCGAACCCACAGCGTACTAGCCACATCGATTCAAGTACCGACGCCTTAAACCGCGCGACCACTGAGCGACCATAAATCACCCGAGTGATTATATGCAAGTAAAATACTATACTTTATCCACGACTATTAATAATATTTTAGCAGCAAACTTTTTACTGAAAACATTACACAATATTTTGAGACGCATGACATGAACTAACAGAACGTACAATTCAAAACTTTTAAGTGTGGCATATGTCGTTCATTTGATAAATTTTAAAAAGCGAAAATTTTAATTATGTAGTATACTTCTACCATCATTCACTGCAAAAGGCAGTAGGATGTTGGGTTTTATTATAAGAAATAGCAGATATTTTAAACCACCTGAGGCATTGAAAACATTGTATTTCACATATGTGCAAAGTAAATTAAGTTTTGCTTCTGTAATTTGGTCTCTACAGTATAACATTTACATTTCTAGAATTGAATCAATTTAAAACAAATTTCTTAAATTATTGGGTTATAAAATCAAAGGAGCATATAACATTAATCCTATAGCAAACATCAAAAAGGAATTTATTATCATTTATTTACAGAATTGAGGAGAATTGAGTGATGTAATGTACCTATATAAAGCACCCCATAGCTATGTAGACTCGCCCTTACTTTTATCTTATATTAATTTTCATGTGCCTCCCTGTAATTCTATACTACGTCACCCATTGTCTATAAATTTTTGTAAAACTCAATCTGGACAGAATTCTCCAATTAATAGAATGTGTAAGTTTTTTAATACGAATTTGTCTAATGTGGATATATTTAATAATACTATAGGTATTTTCAAAAAGTATATTATGATTTTTTATGTAGTTGTTTTTTCTTTCTTATTTGATAAGTGTAGTCTTATATTTTTTGTGTTGGTGTTATTTTTTCTCTTTCCAACATTGTACACCAATTTCTTTAATTTAATTATAAACTGAGTGCAGGTCGGGGCATTAGTCCACGGAGTAGTTGTTTTCTGCAGACCTCATCTGCACTCAGTTTATATGTGAACATACATATGAAGGAACAGCCAGTTCAGTTGTCGGTCATCTCACCTATACTGATACTGATGAGGGCTAACAAGCCCGAAACTGGTCTATGTCTGGTGGTGTGTCCGACAAGGGTTCTTGTCTGTTCACACAGCAGGAGTAATTCAATGCCGGTTGGGGCATTAGTCCGCGGAGTAGTTGTTTCCTGCAGTATCATTTACTCATTTATATAATAATAATATAATAATATAATCACAGGGATCAGCCCAGAAGTTGAAGACTTGTGCGGGAGAGGGGCGGGCATATTATTATTAAGCAGGCCGCACTTGCAGGATTTACAGTGTATAATAACCTTATAAAGGTCTGTTTTCATTACCAAGGATGTGTGATATTATGAATATGAATTAAGAAAGCGCTAATACTATTAAAGCTTCCTTTTTATCAAAAGCAGACGGCGACTGTAAGAAGACGATATCAGATGGATTACCGAATAGACACGTACCGAATAAGAAAATGTTAGTTAGATTAGTTTAACATTTAAGAGATTATGGCAGTTTTGAACGCCAGTACTCTAATATTGAATGAAAACGAACTCAGAAAATAAGAATTTTCAGAAAAACATTTTAAATCTCATAAAACACTCTAGTTACATAAGTAAAAAGGATTATGTATTTATTTATTATTGAGTTTTCTGTTAGTTGATTTGTTGCTGTTTTATAGTGTGTAATACGTAAAGGAAATTTTTTTTTTTTTTTGTTTATATGGAATAATATAGGGAAACCCACTCCAAAAAAAAGTATGTGTCAAAGATCTCACGGGTTTCGTGTGTAATAGAATTTCTTTCCCCATCTTCCACTTGAATAATTAAATATGACAACAATGCAGGTGACGCTGCAACTAGATATACTCATCGCTGCTCTGCGCAGTGGCGTACTATGAAAATTGCAAAAAAAGATACCTAACAAAAAAAAAACAGTTTTTATGACAGAATTTAAGAAAGCAAAGTGTTTGTAAAGGTCACAGACACCACCGCTCCAAACCAGACCCCATTTAATGTAACACTCTGTATATTAATTTTGGTTCGACCAGTCAGTTTTCAAGATCAGTTGTTTTAGTGTTCGTCTTATTGTAAATTCAGTTTTGATATCTTAAGATTCCCTAATTTTCTAATTTAATTTAATCGTCTGTTTCTCGAAAACGGTTGTTTATCGATTTGTAACAGGTATACCTTTTCTATTTAGAATTGGAGGTAGTTCAATAGTTTCTAATTAAAAGTACAGTATAACTAGCGCCCCCTAGTCGCGACTTCAACACCGTTTGCACATTTAGTCGAGCAATGAACTAGTAAAAAGTCCAAAAGTTCTAAAACTAGTTGTGGTGGACGGATCGAAATGCGGTTTTTTGCGTTCTCTTCCAAAAATTATTTGTAAAAAATGTGGCGACATGGAATTTCTGACAAATCGGAAATTGCATTGCTGCAGCCAAAAATGCATTCAAAAAATGCATTATTTCAGAGGCCTCTTGGAAGATATCAAAACTTGGTAAATAAGTGTCAGAACAGGCCCAGATCGGGTCCTCGGGGGTTTTCGAGGTCGCTGATCACGAATATGATGTTCAAATTGACCCCCCGAACACCTGGAGTTCAGGAACGCCGATGAACGTCATCTTCGTGGGACTCTCCCACAAATCACGCAGGGAAAAACTCGGCGCCCGGGTTTTTTTAAGTCGCTGAATCCATATCTGGCATCGGCGAATATTCTACGGGCACCTTGTGCGCCGGAACCTGGACGCGGACGTCATCTCCGAGAATTTTCCTGAGAAGAGTGCCAAAAACCACACGAAAATTATAATAGGGGCGTTTTGTGGGGCGTTGAATCCGAATTTCACGTCTGAAACGGCCCCCCGAACACCTAGTGCACCAGAACCTGACCCTAAACGTCATCTCCGTGGCTTTGCTCGACACAATCCAAAAAGGCGAACCAAAAATCGTTATGGAGGTTTTTTTGGGGTGCTCAATCCGAATTTCAAGTCGGTAACTACCCCTCGAACCCCTGGTGCACCGGAACCTCAACCTGAACATCTTGTCCGTGGCTTTTCCAGACACAATCGAAAAAGACGGACCGATAATCTTTATGGGGGTTTTTTTGGGTCGCTGAATCCAAATATGATATCAAAGAACACCCCACAGGCACCTGGTGGCCCCGAACCCGGACGTGCACGTCATCTCCGAGACGTGCCAAAAGCAACCGAAAAATCATTGTAGGGGCGTTTTTGGGCCGCTTAATCCAAATTTCACGCCCAAAACTACCTTCCCAACGCCTGGAACTGGAACAACTTTTTCGAAGGCCCTAGGCGGGAGTTACACATTAATGAATGTCTCAAATTATGAGGCAGTTTTTAGTGAATTTGTTGCGATCGTGTCTGTAAAACCCTCCGAGACGACGTTCAGGTCCAGGTCCCGCGGTACACCAGATGTCTGAATTAAGCGGCCCAAAATCGCGCCTGCAATGATTTTTTGGGTCGTTTTTAGCGATCTTGGTGGGCAAATTCTCGGAGATGACGTGCACGTCCGCGTTCGGGGGCACCAGGTGCCCGTGGGGTGTTCGCCGATGTCATATTTGGATTCAGCGACCCAAAAAACCCCCCATAACGATTTTCGGTTTGCCTTTTTTGATTGTGTCAGGAAAAGCCACGGAGATGACGTTTAGGGTCAGGTTATGGTGCACTAGGTGTTCGAGAGGTCGTTTCCGACGTGAAATTCGGATTCAACGCCCCACAAAACGCCCCTATTATGATTTTCGGGTAGTTTTTGGCACTCTTCTCAGGAAAATTCTCCGAGATGACGTCCGCGTCTAGGTTCCGGCGCACCAGGTGCCAGTGGGATGTTCGCCGATGCCAGATTTGGATTCAGCGACTCAAAAAAACCCGGACGCCGAGTTTCTCTTCTTTTCCGCGTGATTTATGGGAGAGTCCCACGGAGATGACGTTGATCGGCGTTTCTGAGCTCCAGGTATTCAGGGGGTCATCATATTCGTGATCAGCGATCTCGAAAACCCCCGAATACACGATCTGGGCCAGTTCTGACACTTATTTACCAAGTTTTGACATCTTCCAAGAGGCCTCTCAAATAATTCATTTTTTGAATGCATTTTTGGCTGCAGCAATTCAATTTCCGATTTGTCAGAAATTCCATGTCTCCACATTTTTTACAAATAATTTTTGGAAGAGAATGCAAAAAACCGCATTCCGATCCGTCCATCACAACTAGTTTTAGAACTTTTTTAGTTCATTGCCTCGACTAATTCATAAATGCCATCCCAAAAAACATAAGACTACAAATTTTCAAAATAATCGGTCGATACGTTGTTAAAATATAGCAAAAAATCGAAAATATGTTTTCAACTTTAACACCCTGTAGAAGGAGCAACAATTGAATAAAGCATGTCGGGCTCAATCGCTTTATTTTGACCTTAACAATCTGCCTGTAAGTTATGTACCATTATTAATGACTGTTTGAAAATTGATTTAAAAAAAAAAAGAATTGAATTTTTGAGAAATAAATGATGCAGTGGACTATATCGAAAATTTGGAAATGGTTTTGTTTGGACCTTACCTTCACTGATGAATGCAACAATCTTGAGCAGAAAATGAGAGGAGAGAGAGGGCTTTTCTTAGCACAATAAATAAAATAGCTTTTTCACGTGTACACCATTCACGCACACTTTTGCTAGTCTTATAGCGCACTATTTTTCGTCAGGCCTGCGCGCGAAGGTCCGTGTTTCCATTTCCAAAAAAGAACCGCGAAAATATTTAGAAAATGTGAAAATACAATAGAAATATAAAAATACAATATTCAACATTATTTACAATAATTATTGTTCTAATAAAAAACAAAAAACGAGTTATGAAATTAATTAAAAGAAAATTACACTAAATATAGATGTACAGGGTGAAGTCGGAACAATGACTCACCCTGTATACGTAAAAAATCCGATGCTATGCCAACAACAAAGTATCTTCGGCTGGAATTGTATATTTAAAAATATGTTGCAGAGCTCTCAGGTAAAATATTTAATTAAACCACTTAGAAGGTAACCCTAAAACAAAATATGAGCTAAATAAACAGCTACACATTAAGGTTTAATGTGTTCTTTGCCACTGTAATAGGAGGAGAAAATAATCCGCACACGTATTTCACACATCTCCCAGCGGAGCCCAGTTTTCCAGAACTATTTAAAATGAGAAGCGAGTGACAAAGACAATTAGGGAACCCTTTCAAATCACATATGTTCACCTTTCATATATTTGTACAAGGCGAATCTTATATATCCAGGATGATTTACAAATTATTACATTTGTGGCTAGAGTGGAAGCCCGAACTTATTTCACTCAGTGACAAAATTAAATCAAAACAGGATTATAAATACAACTGTCAGTATAGTTCAGCAAAGAAACAATAGAGAAAATAAAGCAAATGAAACAAGAATGGAAATATACAACAAAAAATATACAAAAATAAAGCTACGTATAAGTCGAGTGTAAATAATTATCAGGTTTATGTTTTAAGGAATTAATCGAAGGTGCTGAAATTACATAATTTGGTAATGAGTTCCATATGTCAAAAACACGATTCAATGAAAATTGCTGTCTGGTACGGCTGTAAAAATGTTCCTTCGTTAACTTCAAATCATAACCATCCCTTTTTTTTACTGTTTTAGAAAGGTATTTTAAGCTAATATAAATCAAATCTCCTACAATTCCTATCAATCAATAGATGAGATCTGACCTTATTCCTTATTATTAGCTATGGGTAGATATTGTGGGTGTAATTCAACGCAGGTTGGGGCTTTTGTCCATTGAGTAGTTAGTTTCACACAATATTATTAATACCTAAAAATATATAATAACCATCCCTGTTGCGAAGACTGGACAGTGGATTTTGTCATTATAAGATCGCAACGCATCCTCCTAACTTCCAATGACTGCAGATTTAGACGCATAAGGCGAGTTTCATATGGCAGATGTTTAAATCCACTGGTAAGTCTAGTAGCGCGTCTCTGGACATCCTCCAAAATATCTGCAGAATATCTTATTTTTAAACAGGAGACCATATGGTTACAGCAAACTTAAGATGTAGACGAACATATGCACTGTAAATCTTGGGAAAGGTACCCATGTTCAGATCTTGAAAAGATTTACGAATCATATAAATTAATTGGTTGCACCTTCGCACGATTTTGGACACATTAGAACTCCAAGAATTGTCAAAAAAAAATAGGAATGTCCCAATCAACAGTGTGGCTCAATTATATCCGTATCGTATACATAGTGTCCAAGCATTAATACCAAGGGATTATGTTTTACGATTTAGATTTTGTGAATGGTTGCTTACAGCTGCCGTGTTAATTACAAATGAAACTATTTTTACACGGAATTTTAAATTGAATTTTTTTTTGTGGGAATATTTAAAAAATGAGGTGTATCGCACCGAAGTGGACACTATTGATGATTCACGCAAACTTATTGTAGCTTCTGCTTCTGCTAATAACTTACGAGTTTAAAACGGAAAGAACCAGAAACATTTACGTTATTTTTTTTATAGTTCGTAGAAGATGGGTACAAATATGTTTACACTTCGGTGGACAAACTTTTGGGCAGTTGTTGTAACATCGGGTATGTCAAATTATGTTATTAATTAATAATTGCTGATATCAAATAGGTGTTATAAAATTTTATTTATTACTTTTCATGTAAATTTCTTTCAATCCTTTTTTGTCATTTTTATTACACTTTACCGCAGTGCCGGTCGCCGACTGCATACTTTGCGCAAGGTCAGATTTTACAATGGACAGTTTTCAGTGCCGTACAGAAGCGTATTTTTAAAACATTTTCGAAATGCCCTTTTTCATATTTTTAGAAAATTGTAGGGGAGACCAGGTACGAAAGTAACATATTTTTGTAAAGCCGGATAAATAAAAAATTAACAAAGTTATATAAATTTACTTACTATAAGTCGTTTCCTTGGCATTTTATATATTGAAGAAAAATAATATTGAAGTAATTAAAGTTCATATTGATGCACAATTAATAAAAAAGTAGAGAGTGTACGTCGTTACAACCTACCCAATGGTATGGGTCAAAAGTAACAGAACATGGGAACGTTTATAACATATGAATAATAGGTAATAACTAGGTATAGAAAGTTAGTATTTACAGGATATTTTTTTATTGATTATACCTATATAAAAGTAAGTAGCAGTTCAGGTACATAATATATATTTTTATTTGTAAATAACAAAATAGAATAATGAAACAAAAATATAAAATATTAATATTTTTTTTTATTGGTAATAACAAAGAATCCTATCCCTATCTGACTTTTGCACGTTTGTTACGCCAGACTCGTCCATATTCCATATTTGGGATGGATCAAATTTTTCCCAATCCATAACAATCTTTCTCACGATCTGTTGTTCGTTGTCTTTTGTTATACGTCATAAATAAAAAGAATGAATTTGTATATTCCCACACAGTACAATAAATACTGAAGTAATTATCTGGATATCTACAGAATTATAATTTTAAATATGACAAATATGATCATAGGTATTAAATATGAGGGACGGTTGTAACATGTTACAATCGTCCCCCTATGGCATTGTTACAATCGCCCCATTACGCATTTTTCACGCGATTAACAGGATACTTACTTAAAACTTTTTTTTACGATTATTTTTAATTAAAATACCATGCTTAGGTTATAGCCAGTATTAACTGAACAAGCTAATAAAACAATTCAAAATAACGTTCAGTTCTAGGATTATGATAGATTAAGATAAAGAATTAAAATTTACTTTGCATATCATTTTGCACCGTGCAGGTCTTAACTCGAACTAAAATACACCACGGATATTGTTGTTCAAATAAGTTAATGTAGATTTCACTGCCAACTCTATGATGATATAATATCATAGACAAACCTCTTTAGAAAGGCAATAGGCTTACTGTACAACCAACCCGTGTTACTTTCGTACCCGGTCTCCCCTATTTGTACGAATCTCCTGTAAGTACATTCAAATATATTTTTTTTGATAAGTTCCGAATTACCCTGTATAAAACATAATGAACAAATGAGTTTCATTTAGTCATTAGAACGCAATAAATTCTTATTGTTAGAGAAGTAGTTATCAATTATTAAAATTTCATCCTACAAACAGAATTTTGCTATTCTAGTTTGTCAAGGAAATATGAACATCCTTCCTCGTTATTTTGAGGTTAACCTTAACTTCTATTCTTAATTATGTATTCAGAAAGGGAAATGTCATAATAATAATAAATCATAGCTTTACAATAACGGCAGAATTAATTAAATAATTCCAAGGAAGTAAACAGCAGATGTTGTTATGATTCAATAATTCTTGGAAACCACAACTGTTCTGTATCAGAGACTAATTTAACTTATATAGCGTAGAGGTAAATTCAATATTGCCTATTATTGTAATGATGATTTACAGTATTCACTACTTAAGTGTACATATCTAGTGAAATTCATCGTGTTTCATCTAAATTATAGTTTAGATCTAATGCAAGTCCTAATCATGATTTATTTATTTATTTACTCAAATTAAATTAATTCAAAATTTTAAAAGGCACTATATCAGTTTTTTTTCTATATTCACATGCTCAGTCAAAATCTGATAGTATCTTCAAAATCTTATCTTGTTTACTGTTATGGATATTTTCTTTTAGAGTCATTTAAAGTTAGGATACTAATTACTGAAATAATAATTAAAACTAAGTAAATTTAAACAAATGTTTAGATTATTTAGCTTTCCATTAACTTAATTTGTCCTAACAATCAACTTTATATGTTTATAATTTCAGTTTAAACTGCATCTTGTGTACAACTTAACTGACAAAGAACATCTAGCAAATTCCTTTTACATTACAACTAATAATATTTTAATGTGATTTAGTTACTTTTCAGTGCTGCACAATGTTATGTCTGTTTAATGCTGTATGATTTTTAACATGGGACAAGGCTGACAACTTCCTATTTATAATTAAATTTTAAATTATAGCTACTTTAATGTGCACTGTAGTTCGCTCCTTTTATCCGTTTTATTATAAACTGCAACAAAAGATCTATTAGAGTTACAGTAAGTGAATATTTCTTTAAATAAACCATATTATGAATAGAGTTTCCAGATTTTTTACATAAATGTTATAAAGCTGAACAAAAATAATACTAGCTTTAAAAAACGAGATTGTTTCTGACGTATCCTTTTGTGTGAATTGAGCAGTTGAGTGCAGTAGTAACAGTGAGCGAAAATATAGCATTAAATCAGTTTTCTAGTTTCAGAGAGGACATGAACGATTCACTACATTCAGAGAGACAATCGGACTGCAGTGAGAGTGGGATGAACGCTTCGTTCTATGACCCATATGAATCAATTTGAGAATTGTTCGGATGAATTAAGACCAGTCCATCATAAAACGATATTTGATTACATGAGCAAATCCTATAACAGTTGCATTTTGGTTTATAAGCAGTAGCAGTTGTCAGTAGTTGAATGAATTCTGGAATGGTTGCTACTTCGTTGGTCCTGGTTCATTGACATTTTTAGAGACATATTTCTTTCCTCAGAAGCAACATTAAAACTGGAATTTTTTTATTAGAATTTGCATTTGATATGCTCACTGGCCCGTGATGTTATGGCATATGGTTCAGTCTCTATTTTTTACAGATGAATTATTTCCAAATTGTTGAATAACTAGAAGTCCTCATTTTAGATAAAATTATTTTCATTTCTTTCTAATTCTTTCTAGAATTTTCTGTGTCGCTGTCCGCTATGCTCCTTCAATGTATTGAGTGTCCATTGTCCACATTGTGTAGGTATCCTATGCCTATATAAAGGTGTTCTGACTAAATAGGCAGCGTCTTAAGAAACTATGGTATGAATGCTACAAGAAAAATAACAACACGCTCTGTGAAAACTAACTGCAGTAATATATTCTAATATACATGCAGTAAAGTATGTAATGGATAAACAGGGAGATACGCTAATATAAATTTAAAAGAGCTAAAAGATAAGAATAGTTGCGGAACATAGCGATAAAATACGTTTTATATATCTGGGCGTAACCAAGAGTCTAGTGAGAGAGGGAAGAGATTGTGGTCAAACCTTTACACAAATATTATAGAAATTTAGAAAAATCGAAATAATTTCAACCGAGCAAAGGACGTACACCTTTCCATAATTTAGAAACTATTCAGCTCCAAGAACCACAAATCAGAACGTCACAAATCAGTGACATGAAACCATTCAGCGTAAAGTCATGGACCAGTGTACCCATTAAATATAAATACCGATTAAACGACATAATAAAGTTACATAATAATAGTTACATCTAAGAAGAAAGAAAGAGTGTCTCTCGAATCGTCAAGGAGTCTTCCGAAGCAGCTCCTCGAGCAAAATGTGGCAACTATCTAACCGTCACAGAAAAGGTTTGTTGTGACTGCACTTTTAGAATAAAACACGTGACATCAATGAATGATTTTACAGCAAGATAGCGCAACCTTAGAGGTATTGCTAACATAAAAATGAGCATTTAAAATTTCTATTGGGAGACTATTATACCATTATTCTGATTCTGTTTATTCAGACTGTTATCTCTTTCAGACTCTACCAAACAATCTTCTACAAATCTTCTCCTTTGACGAAGATTTGCGCTTCTGACGTGGATTCAACACTTCCAAACTACCAGATTTCTTATCAGAGGAGGATGGAAAACCTGTAATTTCATTCTTGTGTATTTAATTTATTAAATAAAACAAATTATAAATTCAATGAAAACGTTACGAACTTCTGTTTTTCCTTTCTGTTTCTCGCCTTTCTTTTTCAATCCGTTACATTTGCCTTTCTTAGATCTATTGCCACTGTTTCTCTCCATCGTTTGATCGGTTTCTCTCTTTCTTCTTGTAGTTAGGTTTAACTGTTCTTTCATCTTTCATACTTTCTAGATACCCTACGCACTTCACTCTTCTGGCTTTCACAACTTCATCTATTTTTGGTGCCTGGTACATTGAATATATTACCTCATTATTTATCCTTACATAGCCTTCCTCCGTCTTTTTTCCCCCAAGAACTCTTCTTAAGATTATCATTTCCCACCTTAACAGGTTTTCTCTTAGCTTCTTATTGAGGATTCAGGTTTCACTGCCATACAGCGGTGTCGCCCTCGAAATTGTTTTGAATATTCTAAATTTTACTCCTCTGGACAAATTGTTTGCTTTCATTTTGGGCAGCTGCCAAACTTCTGTTTACTTTTATTATTATCTTATCAATTTCTTGCTCCTCGTCACACTTAGTTGTTATCAGCGCCCCAAAATACACGTATTCTTGAACTTTTTCAAACTTTATCTGCCCGTGCTGCGTTCTCAAATTAAAATTGGTATCTTTTTTTGTTCTTCTATTTTCAGAAGTTTTCTTTTCTGTTGATTTATCTGTAATTCCACTTTGCGTACCTCCTCCACAAGTTTTCTTGTTACTTTTTCTAATTCTCTACTATCTCTCGCAATTATGGCCATGTCTTCTGCATAACTTACTATTTGATGGCTGTTAAACAATATGTGTCCATCTCTGACTATCTCTTATGACCTTTTCTAGTACTAAATTAAAAAGAAGCGTGAGTGAGGGTGGATTTCTTTGTCTCAGTCCTGTATCAATAGTAAAACCTTTCTTATTCGTATTTTGCTTTTGGTATTTCCTAAGGTCATTTTCAATAACCTAATTAGTTTAGTTAGTATCCCAAATTGTTTTAATATTTTACTTAGTTTATTGCTTTTGACAGAATCATTTGATCTCCTGAAGTCCACGGGTTTTATTCGTGCTTTAATTCCATATTCACAACAAAAAATAATGTTTGAAAACCATTTGTTTCATGACAACACAGTTCATAAAATTTGGTCACTTTAACAGAATATTTAAACGTGTAGAAAAGTGAGACAATATCCGATACCTTCGTTAATAATTCAATTGGATCGCATTTTATTGAATATATCCAGGAAATTAACCTAAGGGGCCATTTGAAAATTTCCAAAGTACAGAGAGGTAGGAAGAGTACCAGGCCCTCAAAGTGCCTCGATGTATAAGCTTTTATAATTAAGAGTAAGTGAGGTGTGAAGAGAACATTGGACCCGGGTCCCGGGGGATCTCATCTGGGTCTCTATATTGGAGATAAATGCCGCGCCTCCTTAGATTGCACGGTCTCTAGACCTCGCATTTGTTTCATCCCCATTACTACGAGTTAACCGCAAGACGTTATGTAGGGGATGTGTGTAACGTTATTTTATTGTCGGGACGTTCTGAGTTAGTAAAAGTTAAATCAAAATTTTGCGAATTACGCCTCAAAGAAGTTAATTTATTTAAACCAATCTTTGTTTATTATATCTAGTAAATTTTCTGCTGTGTACCTCGAATAGGCACTTGAAGTTTTCCAAACAATTTCCTTTTCTAAAAATTCTATTAACATGAATTTGACGGGGGGCTGAAAGTATGATTAAATAAAAAATTTGATATTGTCCTGCTACAAATGGGCAGTACCATTAGATCATGAAGCGCGTTGGGAATATAACTCTCATTTTCTATAGCAGGGATGTCTACAGGGTGCCCCACCAGCGTGCATTAAACGTATTTAAGAAATCGGAAATGATAGAAACTTTCGATAGAATTTTCATTTTTCAACACTTTTTTATTGAAGCACAATATTTACAGTGACGTAGAACTTCCGGTTATATCGGAGGTATACCTAAAATTGCTCATCTTAAATGGGACATCTACGTGTATTTTTTAGTCACTTTTGTTAAATATGCTCAACATTTTTTAATTTATTTCGTTTTCTTCAATTTTTTTGTATTGTTTCTTCCGCACTATAAATTATTCCATCCGCCTCAATTTAAAAAATAATAATTTTGTGGAAGTAATACTGAGACAAGACACAATATCCGAAATAATCCAGTGTCTTTCTAAATTGCACAGGTGCAGAAAAGTGGACGGATTATAATTATGACGAACTCTCACTCAAGTGTGTTTCATTTAACATAAGTGAGTTAATGCGGTTTGCATTTGTTACTATTGGCCGCATATTTTTCAACACCCTGTGTAATCTAGAGAAAACGGTATCTATTCTGGATATTGTGACCTATCTCAGTGTTACTCCCACAAAATAATTATTTGTTCAATCATTATTTATCTTAGTTAACCTGAATAATTTGTAGTCACGATGAAACAAAAATATATATATATATATAGTATGCGCCAAAAGTATGGAATAAATTCAATAAAAACGAAACAATTATTTTTTGGGAAAAATCCTCGAACATACATACATATTTTAGCGTAAAATGCTATTTTCAAATGTCATTTGTTTTCGAGTAATAACGTGATCGATTTTTTTTAAATGGCAACACCATATTTTTTCCGTGATTCTGAAAGATCGTTTAATTCTCTATCAGACAGTACTAAAATTTTGCCCTCTTACATAGGAAAGTTTTCGAGTAAATGACGATTGAATGTTAGAAAACGTAAATTTTATCCATAAAAAGTAACAATTCTGAGGTATGTAAAATAAAATACAATTCATTAAATTTTATACTTAAATTAAATGTTCGAATTGCCATCCACCAACTTCTTGACAATGCGCAAGTCTGTGAAGAAATTCTTCTTGCACATTATGAATGATTTCTGAGGCAACTCTGCGTATTTCGTCCCGAATGCGAGTTCTTCTAAATTACGTGGTTTATTATTGTACACTTTTGACTTCAAGTGTCCCCATAAAAAATAGTCAAGAGGTGTAAGATCTGGCGATCTTGCAGGCCATTATATCGGTCCGCGTGTGCCGATCCACCTCCCAGGAAAACTGTTGTCCAAAAAATCTCGTACAGGACACGCATAGTGCGGAGGTGCACCGTCATGCTGAAACCATATGGTATCGTCAGGAATATCAGGGTCATTATCATTAGCAAAAATTACTGCAAGGGCTGGAAGAAGGTTATTTTCTAGAAACACTAAATATCTTTTCCCGACTCCAATATCTGCAAGTTTGACGGTTTACTGTACCATTCAGACAAAATGTGGCCTCATCTGAAAAAAGTATTTGCCGGTGTAAATTTCTATTTCCTTGACATAAATCCATTAGAATTTCGCAAAAGTGTAAGCGGCGATCGGGATCGTCTTCATTGAGTTCCTGCACAAGTTGAATTTTGTAGGGATGATATTTTTCCTTCTTCAAGATACGTAGCACTGTGCTCTGACTAGTGTCATTGTTTAATGCAACCAATCGTGAAGAATTATGAGGATTATCCACCATACTTATCAAAATGTTCTGTTTCTGATTTTCATTAATGCTTGGACATCCAGGTTTTGGAATATTTACAACATTGCCAGTTTCTCTAAATTTAGACTCTACCTTACTGACTGTTGATTGGCTGATAGGGCGATCTGGATATTTTTCATTAAATAAATCGCAAACTTTCTGCTGAGTTCTAGTCATATTCCCGCATCCGATAAGAATTAAGATTTAAATTCTTTGAGTAACAGTTAAATGTGCCATAATACTTTAAATTGAATAATAATTTCTATGTCGCTTACAATACTTATTAGAAAGTCGGTGTGACAATGACACTTTTTTTTTTTTCACCTACGTGATCCATAAAAGAACTATGGAACTCGAAAAACTAAACTTGATAACGTTTTTGCTTTATTTTAATTGATTTACGTTTTCTAACATTCAATCGTCATTTACTCGAAAACTCTCCTATGTAAGAAGGCAAAATTTTAGTACTGTCTGATAGAGAATTAAACAATCTTTCAGAATCAAGGAAAAAATATGGTGTTGCCATTAAAAAAAATCGATGACGTCATTACTCGAAAACAAATGACATTTGAAAATCGCATTTTACGATAAAATATGTATTTTTTAAATTAAAAATCGATCTGTTCGAGGATTTTTCCCAAAAAAATAATTGTTTCGTTTTTATTGAATTTATTTCATAGTTTAGGCGCATACTGCATAGAAAGCGAAAAAACTCAAAATTTATTGAGTTTTGATATGTGGAATATTTTAAAAAGTTGACTTAAAATTACACTTTGATTCTAAAAATGAAATAAAAAATAATAACAATAATAATACATTTATTGCCCAACAGATAGCATCCAATTATGGGAAAAATATTAAAATAAGGTACATATAAATATACAGTTATATTTTGCCGATAATTGATTGTAGGTATTTGAAAATTTAATGACTTAGTAGTTCCGGACAGTCCACGTTACTATGATGTATGTTATATAACATTTTTAAGCTATATACAACGCAATGTATTCTCTTTCCAGATAAAAATTATCGATTTGACATTTATGTTGTACATTCTCGATAATTCTGATACTATATAGGTGAACAGTATACCAGTTTTGACCGTGTATAAGGGGTAATATAAAATTTTCAAGGCAAATTCATTTGATAATTTCTGGTAGTTTCTGATCACAAAGCCGAGCATTTCTAGAGCTGAATTTGTGGCATGCTTCATATGATTATAAGAAGTAAGTTTTGAATCAAACACGACTCCTAAATCTTTTATTGTATGACAGCGTGAAGTATTGCACCGTTCAGAGTATAATTATAAACAATTGAGTTGCACTTGTAGTTATTCTTACACCAGTTTTCCAATTTATACAGTTGCGTTTGTAATAACAAACAGTCACCAATGCTTTTAATTCTTATAAAAAGCTTTAAGACGTCTGCAAATAATAATTTATCACAGGTTACATTACTGATGCCATTTATAAGTAATAAAAAAAATGAGAATACCAAATTTGAGCTCTGAGGTACACCCGAGGTTGCTCTAAATATTATTGTAACAAACTGTTTTTTTTTACTGTTTTATAAAGGTATTTTAAGCTAATATAAATCAAATCTCCTACAATTCCTATCAATGAAGTCATATGTATGTTCTCTGATACCAAACATCTAGGTATGCTAATGAACAATTCCACAAACAAAGCTCTATTCAATAATTATCTAAAGAAAATAATTTACTGATCTGCTAATGAAACACTCTATAAATATCTAACTTCACTGAGTAATTAGTTTCACACGATATTATTAATACCTAAAAATATATAAAAACTTTTACATAAAAGGTGAACATTTTTCAAGTACGTATTGTCATATTTAATTCATTGACAGGATGTCACTTTGAGTCATAGTCGATATTTAACTTCAAATAATTTTAATTTTTATAATAATTTTTATAGTTAGATATCTGATTCAACTTAAAGGAGACCACCTGAAGAAGCAATCCTAAAAATGCAGAAATAGGTCAGATCTCATCTATTGTGGTTGAATTTGTCGTGTTCCCACCGCCAAAAAGTGAAGTTAGATATTTATAGAGTGTTTCATTAGCAAGTCAGTAAATTATTTTCTTTAGATAATTATTGAATAGAGCTTTGTCTGTGGAATTGTTCATTAGCATACCTAGATGTTTGGTATCAGAGAACATACATATGACTTCATTGATAGGAATTGTAGGAGATTTGATTTATATTAGTTTAAAATACCTTTCTAAAACAGTAAAAAAAATGTTACAGAAGCTAATAATAAGGAATATATGGGTAGATATTGTGGGTGTAATTCAGCGCAGGTTGGGGCTTTTGTCCACTGAGTAGTTAGTTTCACACAATATTATTAATACCTAAAAATATATAAAAACTTTTACATAAAAGGTGAACATTTTTCAAGTAGGTATTGTCATATTTAATTCATTGACAGGATGTCACTTTTTGTCATTATCGATATTTTACTTCAAATAATTTTAATTTTTATAATAATTTTTATAGTTAGATATTTGATTCAACTTAAAGGAGACCACCTGAAGAAGCAATCCTAAAAATACAGAAATAGGTCAGATCTCATCTATTGTGGTTGAATTTGTCGTGTTCCCACTGCCAAAAAGTGAAGTTAGATATTTATAGAGTGTTTCATTAGCAGGTTAGTAAATTATTTTCTTTAGATAATTATTGAATAGAGCTTTATCTGTGGAATTCTTCATTAGCATACCTAGACGTTTGGTATCAGAGAACATACATATGATTTCATTGATAGGAATTGTAGGAGATTTGATTTATATTAGCTTAAAATACCTTTCCAATACAGTAAAAAATGTTACAAAAGCTAATAATAAGGAATATATGGGTAGATATTGTGGGTGTAATTCAACGCAGGTTGGGGCTTGTGTCCACTGAGTAGTTAGTTTCACACAATATTATTGATACCTAAAAATATATAAAAACTGTTTTTATTATATGTTTTGAAAAATTTACAAGAAGGTGAACTAAAACTGAAGGTGTTTAATTTATGGTCAAAAATATCATTTTCTATTTAAAATAAGAGAGTTGACGTTTACTTCCAGTATAACCGGAAGTGCCTGTATATGTTTTCTCTTCAACTTAGTTGTGGAGAAAACCCCTATAAACAAAAATTTAGATTCCTATCACTGGTTTCCTAAATAACTCTTATGCACGCTCTTTGTAGGACACTATATTAATGTTTTTTTACTGTTGGGGCTTTTGTCCACTGAGTAGTTAGTTTCACACAATATTATTAATACCTAAAAATATATAAAAACTATATTAATGTGTTCTGTTCCTCTGCTGCGAAAGCAATAACCTGAGTACCTATATGTTCTTCCAAATAGTAATGCTATTAAGTTTTCATACTCACTGAATTTGAGAAATTTATGTTTGTAGTAAGAAAATGCTGTTTTGTAATGTAAAGAACAAACTTCAACACATGTAAATAACTACATATTTCTTTCAATTACTAAATGGACCTTCTACCGAAGTCTGTTCATTTATTCATTTCGGTATATATTGTTGGTTCCAAGGCCACTACAGTATAAAAGTGTTTTTATAAATAAAATGTAAATTTATATTTTTTTTATTTTAGAGTAAATATATAATGTATTTAGCAACTATACATAGTTTTATTTAAAATAGGGTCAATAGTTGATGAACAAGTATAATAACAATGAGTATAAGATAAACATAAAAATATGTAGATATAGTTTATTGTTATGGTACAAATAAATAGAAGCTGGGCCACTGTAGTCTTTAGCGTCATCTGAATGGCAGGCATTTCCGAATACTGAAATTCGATTTCGGTATTAACGTTCTTACGATAGTGTTTATATTAGTTTTTCAAGTGTTAAAAATGGCATACGTGTACAGTAAGTCGGAGTTGATAGATATCGCTTTAATTTATGGTGATGTAAGGTAAAATGCTTTAGTACTTTTCGTAGATCCAGGGCGTCCACGGCGTATCGCAGCAGCTGTGGAACACATTTTAAATATTGTTGAAGAGAATCCTCCAAAAAGTATCAGGCAAGTATCTCAACAAGTACAAGGAATGTCTCTACAGCGTGGCGTATCATACACGAGATTCAAATATGCCAATAGATAATAAAATAATAAAAATTTGTTGTGGGTTTGACTAAAATTACCTATTCTGACCCTCTGTTGTGGTTAAACGCAGAAAACTTCCTTTTTCTTTCAACACAAAACAAATATTTTAAATTGACACTATTTTCTATACGCCAATTAAAGTAAGTGATTAGTGAAATGTGAATTGCTTACATAGCACCATTTTATTGTTTTTAATCCAATTACGAATCGAGCCCCTCTGCGGTGAACTTGTATTGATGATAACTGTCCCCGAGATTAATTACTGTTTATATTGGACAGCAGGAACGGAGTGGTTTGCTTTTGTCATCGTTAATCAGTGTTTCCTGTTGCAATATAAGTCGTATGTTCGACTACTGTCCTGTCTCAGAAATTACATACTGCCGCTGTAATTTTCAATAGGTAATTAATCTTATTGTAGGCTACTTCCTAGGATTTTTTTGGTTTTATTAAGTCACCCAACGGAATAAAATCCTTTGACAGGATGCATAAAAACAGCACATCAACACAAATAACAAAAGCAGGAAAATTTATGTAAACAAAACGGCAAAATGATATAGAAGAACAAAAAACGAAAAAAAATTATAAATAGTATAGAATAATAACAAGTACAAAAATATCATCAGATGTCAGATCAGATCAGACAATTGAAACATTTATTTATAGTCAAGTCACGATCAATATTAAAATTCACTCTTTATCATTAATGTTAACGTAATTAGTAAACATTTGACAGGAAAGCGACTGTAAAAACATTAGTGTGAGAGGAAGGGAGATAAAATATATTATTAAAGATAGCATTATCTCTAGGAATTCTGTAGGTAATAATTGACGTAAGCATAATACAGTCAATACTGCTGTTAATAGGTTTGTGTGAGAATTTTGCAGAATGCGTAATTGTCCTTCTTATAAGACAGACCTTCTTAAATCTTTTTCAACAGTAGAAGAGTAAAAACCTTATAACTCGAGAAAATCTCATCCAATATAAAATTTGTAGATATGAATACTTTATCTGCACCTTCTCTAATATAGATATTTATATGTCAGTTATAACTTTGGAGACTAAATTACGCTTCGTGAAATTTGTGATCAGAAATAATTCCTATCCAGTACATGGATATTTGGTACAAATGTTCATGAGACAACATTCCAAAAATTATAGAAAAGTTGCAAAATTTGCAATTGGCTATAATTTACAATATAATTTTTACGATTACATTCCATGAGTCAGGAAAGATATGGTATTTAAGAACAGCATAAGTTGCTTAAGCTGTAGTGCGACTATGGCAAAAGCAACTGAAAAATCCATAAACAAAATGTAGCGCCTATAATAAGGATCACAAGATGAATAGTTTTCTAAATACTATAGCAAATGTTTTCTTTATTTAAGGCTTGGTATTCTACAAAATAATCTTAGGTTTATGGTACTTCTGCATATTTAGCAAATAAACTGATAATTGAAAATTTTTAAAATTACCTAATTTTCTAAATCCCTTAAAAAAATAACGTGAATTTTTCTTTGCAGCCACCTTTTTCATTTTGTGCATTCATAATTTATCAATGGCCTTGTCACAGATTTAGCAACTTTTTTGGGTAAATTAAGCTTCAAATGAAAAAAGTGAGAGTACTGTTTTGTGTAGAATCAATTGTTGCTTCTAATGCAATGGCAATAGTTTAGAAAAAAAAGTTAAAATAAAAGTTTTTGAAAAAACTAAATGGCATCGCGTATAACTAGGGCCTTTTGTGATGCTTGACAAAACTACTTTCTTAATAATGTTCAGATACACTATCTACAACCTCATACCAAATTCCATTAAAATCGGTTTATGGGTTCCGGAGATATTAGCAAAAAAAAAAATAAGAATTCAAGCCCTGATTCGGAAAAATACAGCGGTTCAAATAATTTCTCATGCAGATTATATGCAGTTGCGGTTTTTGCAAATTAGTGCAATTTATTGTCCAAACATTTAATGTAGGTTATAGTTTTATTATTCTCATTTGCAATGTCTTAAATATTTTGATGAAAATATAGTGAATTATCATTTGTTCCTATGACGTAAGCCATCTGAATTCTTGCCGCGACTAAACCTAATTTTTTAGTATAGTAATGCAAAATTTAGATTATTTAAGTGTATAAGAAAGCAAGAAAAATGCATTAGCAGCTTGTCGCTTGTACGCAGAACGTTTTCCAGGTTCAACGAGGGTGTACACATTCAATTCTCAATTCATTGAATGAAGTTTTTCATGAATTTTCTTAAGCTATCTAAATAGTAGCAATTCTTTTCTTTTTCTCACACAGTTTTCTGTGTATTTTAAAAGAGAAATTTCTCATGAAAAACAGTTGTAATAAATGCAGCTAATTTGCTTGATTTTGAATGGGCTAATTTTGAAAAATTGAGGTTCATAAAAGACAAAGTGCAATTAAAATCCCCACAGAAATCAATTTGGACTATTTAGAACTGGAATGAATTTGTTAAATTTACGCTGCGAAGGGTTACATCTTTATTCCAGTCCTAAATAATCACAGGGTTCCTCGTTCCTAATTATAAGGACCTAGACGTTAATTGCTTAACTGAATTGAGGTTTAAAGTATGTCAATTAATCTGTCTCAGTTGGCGTTAAAAACACGCACATTCCAAAACCTCCATTTGTAATATTTCTGGAGTGCCTAATTACCAAAGTTTTATGAAAGGGTCTTTATTGGCGATAATTTATAGAGAAAAACCAGGAAATTCTCATTATACCAAGTTAACAAAAGAAATATATTTTTGGTGTTGTTTGATGGTTGAATAATTTTCGGATAGGTTGCCACATCATCAGTTTGTTTCCTCCCTGCAAGTCAAACATATGTTTGATGTTCCACGTTATTAATAACTGTTATTTCACATTTTGTAGTTATACAGACGATGTGTATTACGTTTTAAAATCGCACTTCGTTGTATTGTTGTTAATATTCAATATAGTAAGATAAGATACATATAATTAATATCTTTTATTACATTTCTTCTATATTTCTTAATTGCTTCTTTCTAGTCGAATTTATTAACGTTAATTAATATCTGGCTTAGATCGACGCGCTGCTCGGCGGTATTGAAATGCAGCTGGTCATTTGTATTCCATTAAAATATGCTTATTAGTTAAAATAAATGTTTTAAATAATAAAATATGAATATATGATCATTATATCAGTTCATATGTCTAAGTAAACTTAATATTTTTAATAATTTATTGAATACATGGTTGTGATTGGCAGAGATACTAACCAATTAGATCATATGTTCCTAGGAATTTTCTCATTGGACAAAACTATCGTCTATTAATAATTAGGTATTTTAGATGACGTCATGTAAGTGACGTAATTTATACACAAACACATTTAAACTAAGAGCATATTGTAATTAGTTTTTTTTCTCTTAGGGTTTTTTTATACGGATTTTCTCACTTCTGGAGTCTGTTCCTGATAGTGTGACTTTTCTGTTGGACTTGGACTTCCTCCTTCTGGACTTATGTGGATATCACCTGAAGCAGTACCAGCTAAATACGATTGCTGATGTGATTTCCGTCTGTTTTGGTGATTCTCGCAGCAGTTCCAGCTTAATGCATCACTCTGGCGGTAGTTTTCCATGTTTCCTCCATCTATCAACAGCCGTAGCTGACAGAGCCAGTTTTCTGTAAATCAGGAGACTGAAAAATCCCGAAGAATATAATGGACGTTGTTGTAGAAGGTCCGCTATCATTCTGGTTGATGGCGGTGCAGATCTGTAGATGTTAAAGCATCATGGGGACTGGAAATCTTCCTCTACGGCAAAATACTATGTTGAAAATTATTTATTATTAATGTTTACTTACCAATCATATCGCCCTGTAAACTTCCGAAACTAATTTTTACTACATTTATTTTTACTAGTTATCGTTATCTGTTCTAAGTTATAATTTCTCAAGTTTATGCATATAGATTCAGAATTACAGTGTAGTTAATAGCTCTTAACAATTGATGAACCGCTGTTAATTGAAAATTAATTTTTTCAAATTGTTCTACTGTTCTATTCTAAAAAAAAATAAGAATTCAGTATTAACTATTACTAGATTAGTTATGATAAATAATATAAAATCAAAATTAGCACTTAAGTGATACGAAACACTTTCTTCCATGAAGACAGTGTTATGAGAACTTTTTGTTCGCTGTAAAAAAAACATATATTTACTGTTTAATACGAGTCGAGCCTCGTATTTTTACCTGTCATAGGCATTTATTGCAATAGCAAGAGGCAAGTGAATCAACAGAACATGGCACGAGAGAGAAAAGAATTGGATTTAGATAACCAATGGGCATACACTGGAAAACAGAGTGAGTTGTTCCGGTCATCCAGCAGCGGAAATTGGGTCAGATACTAAACAGGACCATCTCCTGGCTTCTTCCGGCACATTACCGCATACATATGTATCTATCTTTGCTTTTGTGATATCCATGTCACGACCGATCTTATCGATCGGATTACATTTTGCTGTTTATTTGGATTTTATGGATCATGTATTATTTATTAGCGCAAACCGAATGAATATTTTATCAAAGGCATGTACAGGTTTAGGCAGATTATCTCTAAATGTATTTTACGCAGCAATGAAATACAGGGTGATTTAGAAGTACTAGTAGAAAATTAGATATATAATCAACTTGAGAAGTTATCTGACCAGTATTTTTAATTTTCCCGAATTATAATTTTTTGAGATCTTGCGGCTTGTTAAATTAAATCTAAAATTTTATTGATGTAAAAATATCTCCTGAACCACTAAGCCAATTTCATAGAATTGGTATGTGGTCAATGGGCCGTATGAATAAAAAGGGGACAACAGTTTTATTTCAGGAAATCTAGTTTTTATTTAACTTTCTATGAACAAAAATCTAATAATTAGAGCCTTATTTTCGAAGTAAACGATATTGCTCCATTCTTGTTAAAGAAATCTTTTTGTCAGAAAAACCAAATACATTTATAAAAGTATATTGTTTTCTGAATCTTTTTTTGTGTGAAAAGGATATGTTCGAAAAACTGAGTACTTAGAAAATTAAAAACCAGCAAATGTGTGACATTTTTGACAAATTTTATTAAATCAAAAAGAAGTAACAAAATAAGTTCTCTACTTGACTAATAGTCGGTATGACCTCCACCAGGTTCCAGTATATTGACACATCTGTGCATTGAGATAATCAAACGGTTAACGAACTCTTGCGGAATATTGTTCCATTCCTCTTCTGTTGCCACAACTAACTCATCTACAGTTTGAGGTAGAGGAATATGATTATGAATAGCTCTAGTAACGGAATCCCACGCTTCCAATAGCATTCATGTCAGGAGAGTTGGCTGGCCAATTTAATCTATTGATATGTCCTGCTTCGAGTGTCTCTAGAACTCTTCTTGTGCGATGTGGTCGAGCGTTGTCGTCCATAAATACAAAATTTTCACCTAATTTATTACGTAGAGGGTAAATAATGGGCGTCATAACTTGTGTAAATTTGGCTGGTCATGTTCTGTGGTATGCTAATTAATGGAGTGCGGCGATTGAACATTATTCCACCCCAAAACATTACGGTACCCCCTTCATACGGAGCAACTTCACGGGGAAAATGACCTGGTTCTCTCCAGACTCTTTGTCAATTATCATCAGTAACCAGCCCAATTCTGGTTTCATCTGTAAATAAGACCCACCACCACTGGCGCAAAAGCCAACACCTATGCTCTCGCGCCCACTGGCGATGGGCAGCACGATTCCTAGAAGTAGAGTTGGGACCCGTAATGGTCTTCTAGCAAGTAAATTTGCATTGTGGAGTCGTCTTCGAAAGTAGGTGTTGATATAACACGACGAAACGTGCCTTGAAAGTGGGCTCTGAGAGCTGAAGATGAAGATGTGCGGTGTCTACGGGCATATTGCACCAAATATCGATTCTCCCTTTCATTAGATACTCGAGGACGTCCACTACGTGGTCTGTTTTCCATTGTATCAAATTCTTCATATCTGTGTACTATTTGTACAACAGATGATCTAGGAATGCCCAACATGTTCGATATCTGATGATTAGAATGTCCTGCATCATGTAAAGCAGTCATTCTTGCTCGGGTATGCGCAAAAATTTCACGTCCTGGCATTATAATGTACAAAAATTACAAGTTGGTTGAATACACTGCCAAACTGACCAGATTTGTAAAAACATTGGAAATAAAGTAATGGTTCATGGTCTGCAATTTTGTAATATATTATTTGTTCCCTAAGTACATGTACTTTTTTACCATATTAAGAAAAATGACTAGGTTTAATCGAATCATTTTATATACAGGGGGTGCAAGATTTTTGACGTTGTATGTACTTCTTATACTTATAGCAAATGCTTCAAAATTTTGGAGGTAAAAAAAAATCAAAATACAGAGTGTACATACATACTTATGATAAATTGTATTAAACAAAACATTTTAGACTTAACATTTTTTTTTCTCTGACCAACGGTGACAGAATTATGACAGTAAACAGGCCTTGAATATCTAACAACGTTGCTCACATAGTATCATACGATTGTTATATATTTATACATAACAAGTACAAATAGATAGACCTAAACATAGGTACTTACTCTGGTTTTCTTAGAGCTCTTTTCACAACACAGAATAATAGTTACAAGTGTTTAAAATGACTTCTGTTTCTTGCAATAAACGTTTACCGTACAAACGTTACGTTTTACCTAGATTCGCCGTAAATTAACATGTCATGTAACTGGTTATGATTTCTATAAATTGTTCCATTTTTGTTTATGTTCACTCATACACATCAAATAAAACTAGACAAAAATGAATTGCACCATTATGACTAATTACTTTTAGGTTATCACCAACAGCCTAACAGTGCAACATTGTCGAACGTTACAGTTTCTCAGAAACTTCAATTGTTTACTTAATTAATACTGATCCAAAAATCAAATTATAAACAAATTACATTACAGGCACTTTTACTTAACTTAACTGTACCTTAGTTTGTAATTTCGTATTATAGTTTTGCATATTATTGCAGTTGTATTTTTATTTTTAAAATGTATTTGTAAACAAGGTATTCGTTTTAGATATTTTTTCATAAGAGTTTATTATTGCCTTTAATCAGATATATAAGCCCTTAAAATTATGGCACTCATATCCTCAATTAACCGTATTTTTCAAAAGAAATTCAGAAGGTTAGAAGGCCAAAGAGTCCAGAATTTTTACAGAGGAAGAAGTATACAGGGCTATTCAGAACTTTTATAAAAAAAAATGGGAATAGATGCGACATGAAAAATCGCCAAAAAAGTCAATATTATATTTTTTTTGTAAAATCCTTATAGTTTCCGTGCAAAAAATTACTGATGTTGTAGTATTTTTAACCTTTACATCGCTTTGCTACTGTGGTCGCCAGACGATTTCCAATATTGAAATCCGATTACCTATATAGTAGGTAATAAAGTTTTTGTGATGCAAGTATTTACAGTTTTTCAAGTGTCTAAACTGGCTTACGTGTCTAACTTGATAGATATCGTTTTAATTTATGGTGAAGTGAAAATGCTTTAGCAGAACGATTTCTCAGTAAACATCTGCCAAGTGCAGCTACTTTTACCGCGGTGTGCAAGTGTAGTGCAACACGAGGAAAATTTGAAACCGAATAATGGAATAGCTGGAGGTCCAGGACGTCCACGGAGTATTGCAGCAGTGTGGCGTATCATACACGAGACTCAATTATATCCGTACCATGTACAGCGTGTCCGAGAATTAATACCAAGGAATTGGACCGGTGCACTGTATCGTACTGAAGTGGATACCTACTATTGATGATATACGTAAACACATAGAACTTACGAGTTCAAAATAGCCAAGAAGCAGAAACATTTCTGTTAGTTTGTACAAACTGGGTAAGACAGACCCAAAATTTTGTTGCAACTTCAGATATGTTAAACTATTTTATTAATTGAAACCACAAATGAATTCATTTACTAATTAGTAATAATAGGGGCAAAAGCAGTCGAATTTGCTGTATGCCTGGTTTTAAAAACATATACACTTAGTTTTAAGATTAACACAGATGGAAGAGTTAATATCTCATGATATTTAAAGATATTTTTGCAGCTCACTCGCCTTGACAAGCCTAACATACTTCGTACAACCCGTTTTTGAGCCAGAAACACTTTATTAGAGAAGGTGGAACTACCCCAAAATCCAATGCCATACCTTATCCTGGAATCAACCTGAGCAAAATATAGATTTCTTAGCTGACTGATATCAAGTATATTTCTAAGATTCTTAAATTGATAAACCACAGAATGAAGCTTTGATATCAAAAACTCACAGTGGCTTCTCCAATTCAGCACATTATCAAAATTTGTTTAGACTTAATTCAGGATATTCACTTTCCTTATATTTACTATGAAAAGTCATTGCATAAGTTTTTTCAAGATTCAAATATAAATGATTCTGGGAAAACCAGTTTCCCAAGTCATGCAACAACTCACAGCATTTAATTTTCCTTTGGTCAATATTTTTATCTGAAACTATAATAGATGTATCATCTGCATAAAATGTAAACTGCACTGAATCATTTATATGGTCTAAGTCGTTAATATATAATAAAAAAAGAATAAGGCCCAGTATTGATCCCTGTGGCACGCCTATGTTAATTTCAATTATTTCAGACTCGACATAATTATTGATACCATTTTTTTCGTTATCCAGTAGTGATACATTTGCCGCCTTGTCAGGTTTTAAAGTGGACCAGCTTTCAGTGTCGTGCAGAACTGTATTTTTAAATCTTTTCGAACTGCTCTTTTTGATTTTTGTTCATAAGCTCACTTATAAGTAATTCAATTTCGTTTTTCATGTGGCCTTTAATATGGAGAAATCCAAGAATCTGCTTCTCATTACTATCATACAAGATTGACCAACAATATGCTAAGTTAATGGCAATATTTCAACCAGAAATGACATAGCTTATTTTTGATGCAGGTTTGTAGTACGATGAGCTGCATTTTACAAAAATGGAATATTGAGTATATAAAATCCACGTCGACACAGTAAAACCATACGAGATTAAATGGGTATTATCAGGAAGGATTTGAAATGTTCTCGTTTATGGTCACAAATGCAAATCATTAATAACTGAAAAGTAATTAGTTTTTAAATAATGAAATAGATAATTATGCACTGATCAATAACCATCACACGTTAAGCTTTTGTCTTTTAAAATACATTTATGAATACCAATGCAATGTAAAATTACTGTACTATTTAGGTAATTCAGTTTGATTAATAATATTATAGCTAATTAAGAAAAATAACACACTGTTACGGACGCTTATCTATCTGGTTAAAACTTAAATAACATCCTTCTTGATTGCGTATAAATTTGACACAAAGAACATATTCATAATGAAAATTATTATTCAGTTTTACTACTTACCAAATAATTTAATAATGTAGTCAAGATTCATACTTTAATATTGTTGTTAGCTGATATCTTTCATTTACAGAATTTTGGACTCGTTGCTTTTGATAATATAAAATTAATGACAAAAAATATGCTCAGCGCGTCAATAATAAAAATATTTAACGCAATATTTCCGTATATGTTCATTCCATAGTCATCATTTCATGTACCTATTGTCGTTATCCTGACAAGATCTATTTTTATTTACTCTCAGTAAAAGTTCTCTGTAAACTGTTTATCTAGCGACAGGAAACAAAGTTATCTACATCAAAGCGAGTAATACACACACGGATTATCAAACAAGAAAAGTAGTTCTAAAAATCTTTCACAGGGATACGATATTAGACTATTTATATGCAAAGTATTTTCAAATTCTCAAAGCGAGCAATGGCAGCAAGGAAACATAAAAGTGTCGTTTAGATGTATAAATCGTAATAGATATCTATTCAGGCTTTGTTTTTCAGAGGAAATGGAATATGGAATATACCTACACTTTTCAGTTTTACGAATACGAAAAGAAGGAAGATATTCTCTAATTAAAATATTACTTGCTGATATTAGTATTATCAAAAACAAAAAACTATATTTATATGTTTTTTTCTGGAATTGTCATGCTATGCCAATTTTTTAGGAAAATTCAAAATAAAAAAAGGATCACTGGTATGTGGTATTCATAAGGAATACCACATAGGTAATTTACAGAAATATATTCATAGTTTTTTTTTAATTCAGCACTGAGTAATTCAGAACTGAAAATTTTTGAACGTACAAGAGACTCTTGCTAACACAAAATCATCAATAGTGTTCACTTCGGTGCGATACACCTCATTTTTTAAATATTCCCACAAAAAGAAGCTCAAATGATTTAAACTATGGTACCGGTCCGCCTCGTCCAAATAACTTATCGAATATCGAATATAATAATAATAATAATAATAATAATAATAATAATAATAATAATAATAATAATACCCCATTATACCATTACCATTATAATGCAACAAAACCCCAACTGTATATGCATACAAGAAACCCATCTAAAACCTCGTGAACAATTCAGTTTAAAAGGATTTGTGTCAGTTACAAAAGAAATAGAACCTAATGAAAGAGCTAGAGGGGGAGTAGCTATATTCCTCAAAGAAAATATGTCATATAAAATAATTCCATTACAAACAAGACTACAAGCTATTGCTGTAGAAACATACTTACCATTCAAAACTACGATTTGCAATATCTACTTACCTGACTTTAGTTGGAATATAGATGACATAAGGGGAATCATTGATCAGCTTTCACCCCCTTATATACTAACAGGAGATTTTAACTCACATAGTCCTTTATGGGGATCAATAAAACTAGATGCTAGAGGCAAACTCATTGGAAAAATCATTGATGAATATAATTTAGTCCTACTAAATACCGGTGAAGGAACTTATCTAAATAACAGATCCCATAACTTTACCAGTATAGATTTAACAATTTGCTCTCCTTCTCTGATAACAAAATTTTTATGGAAAACTTTGGAAAACAGCATCTTTTCAAATCACGTTCCAATTTTAATTCAATATATATGTACACAAGAAGTACATATCACTCACAGAACAAAGTGGAAAATACAACAAGCTGATTGGGAACTGTACAGATACATAATAAATACCCCAGAACCTTCGGAAGATATAAATGAGCGTGTCAACAAATTGACAAATGCTATCATCGAAGCAGCTGAAGAGAGCATACCGCAATCAAATGCAACCAGTCCTAAATATGTTCCCTTGTGGAATAGTGAAGTACAGTCTGCTATCAGGGCTAAAAAGAAAGCACTAAATAAGTTTAAAAGACACCCTAACCAGGAAAATATGATAGACTTTAAACGTGCTCGCGCGAAAGCCCGCAGAGCAATCATCAAAAGTAAGAGGGAATCCTGGAGAAACTATGTTACTCAAATATCTCGAGAAACGCCCTTAAAAGAAGTATGGGACAAGGTCAGAAAAATATCTGGCAAAAACTGTGGCCCTCCAGTTCCAGTAATACTCAGAGAGGATAATAGCATATTAACAAATACGACAGACATTGCTGAAGAATTCGCACAGTATTTTGAAAATGTAAGTAGCACTGCTAATTATAATCCGAATTTCATAGAAGTTAAGAATATGGAAGAAACTGAAATTAGTTTTCAAACAACGGGTCATTTCTCCTACAATGATCCTTTTAGCCTTTTAGAACTGGAAAGAGCACTTAAAGATTTGGGCAATGCTTCCCCAGGACCAGACAATGTCCACTATGAAATGTTACAACAGTTACCTGAAAATATAAAATGCGCATTATTAGATATATATAATCAAATCTGGTTAACAAGTACTTACCCAGAAAAGTGGTGTGAAGCGTATATAATACCCATTCTTAAATCTAACAAAGACCCAAAATTGGCGTCCAGTTATCGACCTATATCATTAACATGTTGTCCTAGTAAAATTTTAGAAAAAATGGTTAATTTTAGACTAACTTGGTATCTCGAAACAAAACAGTTACTATCTAATTTCCAAATGGGCTTTAGGAAAAATAGGTCTACTACTGATGCCATGGTACACCTTGAAAATGCCATTCAAAATAGTTTCTTCAATAGAAACCATCTAGTTGCAGTATTCTTTGACATGGAAAAAGCTTATGACATGACCTGGCGATATGGTATATTAAAACAGATCTACGACTGGGGTATAAGAGGAACTCTTCCTAATTTTATTAAAAGTTTTATGCTTAAGAGATGTTTCAAAGTAAGTTTTCACAATTCTATGTCGGTGATTCACGATTTGGAGAACGGTGTCCCTCAAGGTTCCAACCTTAGTGTCACTCTATTTGCGATAGCCGTCAATGATATATTGAATTCTATCCCGCCAAACGTAGGACGTTGTCTATATGTCGATGATCTCACGATATTCTATTCAGCAGATTCTATGACAGAAATAGAGACCGTTCTTCAGGAAACTATTACCGATGTCGTGAACAAAGCCGAACGTAGGGGATTTCGTTTTTCTGAAGCGAAAACGGAATGTGTTCATTTCTGCAGGCGCAGAAAACCTCATAACGATCCACAATTAACTATCAACGGGAGAGATATAGATTGTAAACCAATTAAAAAGTTCCTAGGACTAACATTTGATAGCAAGTTAAGATGGGCTGAACACATAAATGATGTTGCAGTAAAATGTAAAAAAGCTTTTAATATATTGCGATGTTTAGCTGGTATTAATTGGGGTGCAGACAAAGAAATATTGACAACTTTATACAGGTCACTAGTACTATCAAAAATTGACTACGGAAGTGTTGTTTATTCATCAGCAAGGCACTCAAAACTTAAAATACTAGACAGTATTCATTGTACTGGATTAAGATTAATCTCTGGTGCGTTTCGCACAAGCCCCCTATTGAGTCTTTGCTGCGAAACCAGTATATCACCTCTAAAATATAGAAGAGAAAAATTTCTGTCATCATATGCAGTAAAAATTTGGGCCCAACCAATGCACCCAAATCATTCAATTCTCTTTGATGAAGAACTTCGAGATAATTATTCTACACGTCCTACTGTAACTAGACCTGCTGGTGTTCGTCTTAAGGAAACAATAGATGTAGAATTTCCAAAAACACTATCATTCTCACCCTGTGAAATTCCTCCATGGAAAATTCCTATTCCAAAATGTCATCTGGAATGTATGGCTTTCAAAAAAGAGGAGGACAACAAACTTTTAATAAAAAATAAATTTTATGAAATAGTACATCAGTATACTAATGCTAAAATAATTTATACAGATGGTTCAAAAACAAATCTGGGTGTCGGCAGTGCATTTGTATCAGAAAACTCAGCATATTCTTGGAGTTTGAACAGAAGTGCCAGTATATTTACTGCGGAACTATATGCAATCTGGCAGGCTATGTGGTTCGCCAGTATGGACCAGAAAAATTCAATTCTCATCTGCTCAGATTCGCTAAGTGCAATATTGGCTATTAAAAATGTATTTAATCATGATCCCATGATACAACAAATTTTAAGTGCATTTTATTTTATGCATACCATGGGCAAACACATAATTTTTGTTTGGATACCAAGTCACATAGGTATTCAAGGGAATGAAAATGCAGATACAGCAGCACATACCGCAGCAAACCAGGAAACTACTGATGATATAGTAATACGTTCCGATGATTTGGTTATAGCGATAAAGGGAATAATTGAGGATAAATGGCAAATGGATTGGAATCGCACTGACTCCAAACTAAAAGAAATTAAACCCACAGTAGATAAATGGACAATAGCAAAAAACATATCAAGACGAGAACAAGTTATCTTAACACGGTTACGAATTGGACATACTCGTTTAACTTCTAGTTATCTACTAAGTGGTGAAGAACAACCATTATGTGATACATGCAATGAACCTATTACAGTTAAGCATCTATTACTACGTTGTAAAAAATACGATCAAATAAGACAACAAACCAAACTTCCTAACAACCTAACACAATGTTTAGCAAATGAAGAAGAAAGAACTCAATGCATACTGAACTTCATCTTAAGAACAGAATTGAAAAAACTAATATAAAATATGTTTTTTACTCAACATGATTGAGAGCGGCTAATGACCCGTAGATGTCGATGCCGCTATAAAAAAAAAAAAAAAAAAAAAAAAAAAAAATAATAATAATAATAATAATAATAATAATAATAATAATAATAAAATGAGTTTATTGCAAAAGAAGAAAAGATACAACAAAAATAATATTATGGATGGCGAGGTTCAACAAAGTTGCTCTTCCACCCAAAGAATTGCATCAAATTAACAAAATATATAATGTTTATATTAAATACTCGGGCACAGACAGACATTAGTGACGGCGTTTTGAAAATAGACTGGCTTTGACCTGCGCTTTAAAGGCATGTACAGATTTGGATGATTTAATACTAGGAGGTATTTCATTATAAAGTACAGCAGCATTATAAGAGAAAGATCTCTGAAATAAAGCGGTGCGATGTTTAGGAACTACGTATAAATCCTTGTGACGAGTAGAACAACTGTGTACATCGCTATTTTTTTAAATCTTATTAAAAAGATATTTGAGGGTCTTGTGAATGTTAATTTTATAAATTAGACTAGACAGATGCAAAAATAACGCTCATTGAGATTTAACCATTTGGATTCATTGAGCTTAGAACTAATATGATCATATTTTCTAAGACCGTAAGAAAATCTAATACAAGCATTTTGGATCCTTTGAAGGCTTTCTTTGTCCCTATTAATGATAGCCGGCCAGTAAACTGAATCGCAATAAGCGATATTATTAAGAATAAGTGAGTCACATAATTTTAATTTAATATTGGTAGCGAATCTCGGTGAAAGTAAAGAGTGCGGAGCTTCATAAACGATTTTTGAATTAACGAATTAACATGTTCAGAAAATCGGAGATCACTATCAAAAAGAAACCCAAAGTTTTTACAAGATTTAATAGGAACAAGTACGACTCCATTTAATAAAATAGTGAACGCGGGATTTTGAGTAATGACGTTTTTATGATGATCAAGAACAAGTAGTTGTGTTTTAGATGTATTCAATATCAGTCTATGCGCTTGTGAAATCTCTGAAATGGATTTTAAATGTTTATGCTTTCCACGGAAGTTGCCAAATTATCAATCGAAAACTTAAAAAATAACTGAAAATCATCAGCATATTGGTGAGAGCCTGCAAATTTAATAAAATTGGAGAAATCAGCAGTTTAAACAGAAAACAGTAGAGGATCCAAAATACTACCCTGAGGCACCCCTCTATCAACATCAGAAAAATCAGAGAATACCTCATCAACGACCACTTTTTGTCGCCTCCCAGATAGATATGAATTAATGAGAGTAAGGACACTATGATGAAGACCAAAATATTTGAGTTTAGTAACTAAGGTGACACGATGGATAGTGTCGAAGGCCTTGCTATAATCCAATAACACCAGACAAGCAGCTTCATTAATATCACAAGCTCTGTAAAGCTCACCAGTCACGTGTAAAAGGGCTGTAGAAGTACTGTGATGTTCCCGGAAGCCTGATTGAGTGGAAGGTAATACATTGAACTTTTCTAGATAGCTAGTAAGCTGCTCATGTATAATTTTTTCAAGGACTTTGGAAAAAGTACAGAGAATACTGATAGGGCGAAAGTGCGAGATGATAGAAGGATTAGAATTCTTTGAAACGGGAAAAACAATAGCACCTTTCCAGCATTTAGGAAACACTGACGAAGATATACATTTATTAATAATAAAAGTAATATGTTCAATCAAGTAAACAAAAATTAAATCAAACATTTTCAAGTTAATATCATCAGCACTTTTGGCATTAGATTTTAACGAATTAATAGCATTGCTTACCCTTGCAGAGAGACTGGACGAAGGTAAAAGAATTGTGAGCACTTAGGCTGAAATTTGTTTAGATACAAATTTTCGACAATTTTGTCATTTACAATTACTTTAGGGAGGGCATTAATAAAAAAATTATTAAATTCATGAGCATTGGCAATTGTTGAGGCGCAATGATTGTCATGAATATTTAAATATTTCAAGATCTTCCAAAACGTTTTAGGATCAGTAGAAAATTTGTGGTGTAAGTATCCTCTCTTTCCTGCTTTAACAGCGGAGTTGACAAGATTTCTGAGGTCTCTATATGCATCCCAATTAGCGTCAGTTCTGTTTCTTCTATATTTCAAGTAAGCTTTGTCTCTTAAGCGCATCATACTTCTAAGGTTGTCAGTTAATCAAGGGGCCGGGGTTTTGGAAATTCGCGCAGTATTATATGGCGCATGCTTATCAAACAAAGACAGAATATCTCTCCTTCTCTTAAAAAACTTACATTCCGGACACCCTGTATAGTTTGTAATTTGAGGTTTAAGGACTTCTTCATAAACTTTAGTAACCTGAGGTATGACTGATATTGGACGGATCATTGACATTACTTTTTTTAGAAATTGGTACATTTTGGAAAAATATTATTTGTTATACAATTATTAATTAATGAATTTTTAAGGAAGCAAGATGGTACTAAAGTAAGTTGATTTATTACCTTATTCTTACCTCCAAGGAAGCTAATCTTAAAGTATAGCGTATTCCTTAGTTAGCGCTGTAGATTGTGAATAAGGTGCATATACATTTTTTCCTTAAATAATGTTCCAGTTTCAATCTTTAGTTTAAGTTACAGCCGATATTAAAAAACATACAAAATAAAGCATAATTTTATTAGCTTTTACATAAATACCTCTTGCTCAATGCCTAAATAAAATAATGTGTTACAATAAAATGCCAATATTCTGATTTTCGTTTTACATCTGAACTACTGTTAGTCATATTAAAAAAGAATATCTTTCCTCAAGTTTTATTTTCGTGAAATGTTTTACGGTTTAAAAAAATGTATAAAGGAGAAGGTACAGGAATCAATCAAGTAAGAACGGTCAGCTTCTTATAAATTCTTAAACCACCAATTCGAATCAGCCTCTACCCTAGTTCGAGTATATTTTCAGAAAAGTTTGCTGCAGACTACTTGGTACTGGTACACGTTGCCAAGAATAATAAACAGTCCAACTTTTAACTCTTAGTTGCAGTAATGGAATTATTTTAAGAAATTACTTCACAAAACAAGAATACTTCGTTAGCTGCGATCCGCAAGAATTATTATCTAATTAATATGCACTCCTGCTTGGTACAGCGAACACTTCCTCCAACTTTGCGGATCATGAAATCTGCTCCTCTTAAGCATGGAAAGTCAAAGTGCTTTTAGCCGAGGCGGTTTATCTCGTCAGAGCCAAATTGAGGAGAAGAGAGATTTTTTGTATAAAACTGTTGACGGCGCCATTCTAAGGATTATATAGTTTCTACATTTAGCAAGAGGTTGAGTAATCTACGGCTTCAGAATATTAAATAAAATTTTTCGATTACTTTGAATATTTTAAATCTCATTTTTATAGAATGTAATTCGTCAGATACCTTACCTAGGCATACTGATGAGAGCTAATAACCTCGAAACCGGTATATGCCTGGCAGCCTACTGAAGAATGACTTTAGCTGTTTGCTACATGTTTTCCAAGTGAAATTCAATGCTGGTCGGGGTATTAGCCCACAAAATAGTTGTTTCCTGGAATTCCATGTTTGCAAAATATCATTTCTTACTGAACGCGATAAAGTCCGATAGCTTTCAATAGTGTCCACTGCATATAGAATGCTTCGTGTATGTAGTTTTTTAGTCTGGCATGGAGCAGCGAATGGCCGATACATGTAGCTTGTTCTACACCGCGTACTCATAGTCCCTTCTGTCGCATTAAACAGACTAAAACTAGAGCTAGAATTATTCGTCAGATACCTCACCTATGGCATACTGGTGAGAACTAATGAGCTCGAAGCCGGTATATGTCTGGTGGGCTACTGATGAGTAACTCTAGCTCCAGAGTAGTTGTTTACTGGATTTCCGTGTTTGCAAAATCGTTTCTCGCCGAACGCCATGAAGGTCGAACGTCGTAAATAGTGTCTATTGCATGTGAAACACTTCATATCTCTGGCTTTTGAGTCCAGCATGGGGTAGCGATTGGCCGATAGATGTATCTTGTTCTACAGTGCATGCTCATTTTTATATTTTACAGTTGTAAGTCATCGTGTTCAAGTTTATATTGCATCATCAGTAGGTGCCTCAGTTGTAGATTTTATAAAAAAAAAATAGGCAGAAATTAAGTTTTTTGAGTCTTGATAATATTTAGTTTCTTTTGAAGCCAGTAATTTCGTTGCTATATGGCAACCAATTTTGTTTATTTTCAAATAGCACCGTTGTTCTGTTGAGAATGTTTGATAAGTTGCATATGCATTAGTAGTAACTTTTCCTTCTTTTAAGTTGTATATTTATCAATACGATTTGTGCTACTACAGCATATAATGATGGTTTTCTATCACATTGGCAATTACTGATTTACTTTCCATATTAGATAAATTCGTCTCTCTCTTTAGTTTAGTGTCATACATTTTGGGAGATGAAACTATTTTATAACGCTCAAACTTGTGTAAATAGTTTATGTGACAATACAAGCATTGCAAACACGGAATTCCAGGAAACAACAAACTACTCTGCGGGCTAATGTCCCGACCAGTATTGAATTACACTTGGAAAACCTATAGCAAACAGCTAAAGTCACTGGTCAGCAGCCCACCAGACATACACCGGTTTCGATCTTATTAGCTCTCATTAGTATACAATACATCGCGCATCGTTGCAATTCCAACTCAATATTTCTCACATTGTTCGACTGTTATGAGCATAATTATTCGTTGTTATTATATGTTGTGTTTTGTAACGTTGACATTCACCTATATTGTATGTTTTCGCGCATTGGTATTAAATAAATCTGCACGTCGCAAGTGGTCGATTTGGAGTTGAGACGTAGTGGCATGTTTTATTTTAACCTTGATTTTTATTTTCTATAAAAGATACCACGCATATTTTCCACACCTGTTTGTTTTTCTGCTTTTTTATAATTCCTTATGTGACGGAAACAATACGCGGCCCTGTGATGTACGATTGATCTACGAACCCTATTAATTATATTTAGAAATAGAAGTTTCTGATGAATTTTGTGAAATAAGAAAGTTCTAAACAGTTTATAACAAAATGTGTTTCAAAGTTTAGTGTTGAGGGCAATATGACAATGAAATATTGCAAGAGTCCAAGTTTTTAGGGAAAAACGAGCAAACCTACACGTTTCTCTTGAAGTTATATTGTTCTGTGATTGTAGAAAACAATGCTTACTGCCCTCATTCGCCCTAAAACCACTGAGCAATTTTAAAGAGCGTCTGACTTTAATAATTAACGACGCGTTCATACCGAAGCCATAAAATAGTCAAAAGGGACACATCTAAGAAATGTACCTACTACAGGCACGCGATACGAAGAATACAAACCAACTTAGAACGGGTGTGACACCAGGAAATTCGGATCACGTCACGTCGGTAAATAGGCAATCTGTGACTACTCCATGCTGCTGGCAATACATTTAGAGCACAGGGGAATCTAAAACTACTATCGATGTAAGATTAGCACAGTACTACGCCCATGATGCTTCTACAATATCGAGCTGCAAGCGGTTTGTTTTATGATGCTGCACAATCTGTTTGTGCTTTTATAGCATTTCCTTTATTGTATTATTACATACATTATTATTACCGCTCTTAATATCACTACAAAAACATCGAATTTATTCAAAAATAATATATAATTACAAAATTAGTTAAAGATATCTTATTCTGAATTATACGGTAATCTATATAAAGTAAAAAAAATAACCACTAGCATATTCCTTTAGTAAAACGGTTATGATAATGATAATGATAATGATAATAATAATGATAATGATAATGATAATGATAATGATAATGATAATGATAATGATAATGATAATGATAATGATAATGATAATGATAATGATAATGATAATGATAATGATAATGATAATGATAATGATAATGATAATGATAATGATAATGATAATGATAATGATAATGATAATGATAATGATAATGATAATGATAATGATAATGATAATGATAATGATAATGATAATGATAATGATAATGATAATGATAATGATAATGATAATGATAATGATAATGATAATGATAATGATAATGATAATGATAATGATAATGATAATGATAATGATAATGATAATGATAATGATAATGATAATGATAATGATAATGATAATGATAATGATAATGATAATGATAATGATAATGATAATGATAATGATAATGATAATTGTGCAGGAGAGGAGCGACATATTATTATTAAGCAAGTCGCATTTGCGCCCAGGAATAACTTACGTTGGTAGGCCCTAACCACCATTCAGTGCAGGAATGAGGGAAACCTGGAAAACCTTATTTGTGGGGTAGTCAAACGTCGACCGGTATCAATCCATCACATCGACCCAAGCTAACATTCTTCCACCCTACCATACCCACAGAGAGGGTGCCAGTTTTATCCACGAATATAGCTTATATACGATCTACCGACGCCTTAAACCGCGCGCCTACTGATCGACCCAATATTTTAATCAACTTCTAGTGGTTATAATATATTACTTTTCATATACAGAGTTTTAACGATAAGGTTGGCCAATTTCCATGCACCGACATATTTTATCGATTAAATTGTCATATAAAAATTTTATATTCAAAGCTTAAGAAGAGAATTATAGGGTTTTACATTTTTTTTCTTTTTTATCCACAGCTTAAATACAGTAAAAATATATTTGGCAATATTTGGGGAGTGTTTTTCTAATATATTTATCTATTCACTCAAACACTTAAAATATATTCCAGTAGCGTAGATACTGAGTAATGTATATTTCTTAAAAAACTACGCTATTGGCATTTCTAAAATTTTAAGAAAATTTTAGAATTTGCAATCAATTTTTGACAAAATATATTTCAGTAAATTTCTACTAATGGCTAAAATATATCTTACTGAAAATATACATTAACGTATAATATTAATAACAACTAGCATTATTTATGATACTTACCTATTGCGCGAAGTAAAGGAATTATATAAAATATTAACAGAATGATAAATACGCGATACATACGACAGTAAGTAAAATGCGATGAGTAATTGATTCTGCCCAAATCATTAATGCATTGCATTTTACTTTTTAAATATAAAATAAAAGTTTAGAAGCAGCGTTGTTTATTTAACCAGAGTACCTGCATAATAATGGGAATAAAGTCGTTTAGTAGTAACTAAAAAGTCAGTTATTTAAAATATAAAAGAAATATACGCTGGTATTCCTATAGAGTCTATCATCCTAGAATGAAAGCCTCAATACAAAATTTTAGCTAGAGTAAAAATTTATAGCAGCTACTATAATAAGAAGGTATAATTACAGTAATAAACTAATAGCCAAAATTTATTTTTTAGCCGCTAATAGACATCAGTTCATTAAATAGGCCCCAGTTTCTGGGGCCTATTTAATGCATATATTTTGCTGGGGAATCATTATTAGTGATCTCAGTGTTGACTGAGCTTCGTTTTTATCCTTTTACTTCACATTTAAAAAAATACGTAAAAAGCAAAACGTATGATTTGTTCATAATCAACCATTCAAGATTCAATAAAGATTAAAGTTCGAGGGGGTATATTACACGTTTTTGAATATATTTATCAATCTTCTAAACTTGTATGTGACATTTTCAGTGTCTAGTTCTTAGGAAGACTCTTTTAATTTAACGGTGTCTTGTGAAGAGGAAGAAAATAAAAAGTTATCAATGAAAAGAGGAAGCAATATTGTGATGAGTTTCATGAATTGCAAAGAGATTACCAAATTTAATTTCTTAGTACTACTCTAGTCACATAATAAATTTTATGAGTTCTCGTATATCATTCGTCTTCACCTACAGTACCAAAACACAAGATTTCACAGAATTACGCTTGTTTACTCACTATTTAACTTAAATGAAAATTACAAATTTTTACTTATACCTATTTGAATATGGAACTCAAGAATATGACTGTACTATCATTTAGGACATCCAGTATATTAGATCTACAGCCAGTTTTACCACATATATACGTATTGTCTTGTACGAACAACATCCATTGTGTCATTATTTAATATTTTATTGAAACCACGTTTCAGTACGTGCCCCGTCGTTCCAAATAAACCCTGTAAATTTCATTAACCATTGTTTTAACGTAAATAAACAACTGCCACTCCAATCTTCAAAATCACATTTAACATGTATATGAGGTGTTCTGCCCGAATAAGTTCCACTATGCTTTTGTTTAATATTTTATTATAGCGTTTCATGGTACGTGCACGGTGGCTCTGAACAAACGGAGTAAATTTCATTAAATATTGTTTTGGTGCAAAGAAACCTCAGCCGATCCAATCTTCTAAATGTATTTTATCTATATTTCTGTATCGTTGTAGATTTTATACGCCTATCTTAGTGGCTGTGGGTTTGTCCCACAGGAGCCTAAGTGGAGAGCTAGGTAACAAGCTGGAAACAAAATGGTAATCGTATTGCAATAATTTTACACTGGAGGAAATATGTCTTAGTCATTAGTAGAAATTGATTATCAATATATATGAATTAAATAGGCTTCAAAAAGGTAACGTTGCTATTGTAATAAAAACACTTTTGCTAAAAGAAACAAAGTACTTGGTGATCCGTTAAGGTCGGCTAGCGGCTGTATCTCGGAAACTACTTTTCCTACAGCTTCTAGAAAAAAAGTTGATAACAAAAGTGAGAAGTCTATTAAAGTTATTTTCCGTTTTAAAATGTTACTGTGAGATGGCAAACATATTCCATGTTGAATAGTACTTTACAAATAAACGAAAATATAGATATATCACAATATAAAAAGCTACTTGCCTTTTTAAAACATAACATTAAAATGACACATACGAAACAAATAAATCAAATGTTCTGATTATGAAAACCTTACTATGTTTTTAGAAGAGACTCCAGACAATAAGTTCTTATTAATGAAAGTGGTATTAATATTTAGTTTAAATGGACCATGTGCAGAATTGTGCAATTTAACTGAAAAAGATACAGATGACACGGGGAAAATTTTGGTTCCAACTTTACATAATACCAAAACCCAAAAGAAACGTGTATTTACCGTAGGATCAGAGTGCAACGGATATGCAATTTATCATAAGTATTTATGATTAAGATCCAAACAAGTAAAACCCAATAGGTTTTTCATTTGCATAGTCACGGTAAGTGTATTATACATCTAGTTGGCATCAACAGTTTTGCAAAAATTTTCCAAAGAGTTACAGAGAACTTGAATCTCCCAGATGCATCCAGTTACATTGGCCATTACTTGAGGAGGACGTTTACCACCTTCCTCACTGACAGTGGATATTCAAACACTTAAAAGACATGGGGGATGGCAGTCAATTAGTGTGGTTGAAGGTTATATCGAGGAAAGCATCGTCAATAAGTTGAAAATTTCGATATGTATATTTCATAAGCAAGAACTAATGGCACCCCAGGATCATTCAGGAATGCTGATAGAAAATCATAATAGTTCTCAGGAAGAACTGTATGTTTCCAATATTTAAATACACAATTGTCTGTCAAACTGCCTTTCATTAACAGACATTAGTATATAGTAAAATGACATTTCAATGTGGTAAAGAGCCATTTTAGTGAACGGTTTTGAATTTAATAAAATAGCAATGTGGTTAGTTTTTAACAATACCAAATATTTATTTTTATTTACACAAGTAAGTGATTTTATTAGTCACCATTAAATGATTTCAGCTCTGCATTCTGGAATTTTAAGAAGGGTAGTTTAAAGAGCTACATTGCGTAGGCCCCATTTGGTATGGAACTACAAAGGACCCAATCCAACAAACAGTGTCCATGTACCAGACAAAGGTTTGTCCAGACATAGTCACGTACTTTTTCGCTGTATCCGTACAAAGGTATTGTAGGATATAGCAGCATGCTTTTTCTGTTGGGCACAAAATAACTATTTAACTCATACGCCTATGCATATGAGCCACAATTAATATGCATTAAGAAAATACCTAGCTGGTGATATAAAATTTTTTACTTGACGTAGTTTCAAGTCTTCTAACTATAGGCAAAATAACTTTAGCCATTAATAAGTACGTCTTAACTAAAGTCAGTACCCTACTGTAATAAATTGTATATTTACCATTGAAACAAGTAGAAAATATGTTCCAACTCATGTAAGAAGATGCTCTATTGTCTTAGTAAAATACCGACTTAATGTAGTAAAATCGTGTGCTGTGTGTTAGCACTGCCGGTGTACTGTTGTAAAGTTGTGCACAACCAATTGGTAGTAGGTACACAGAGATGTGTTAAATTAACACGGAATTGTGTGTTCCTAAAACAATATAGGTAGGTATATACACTCAGTTCCAAAAAAAGTGACGCACTTGATTTTTGACCTAACTTTGTTTTCTTTTTACTTCTAAACCAGTCGGCCAATTTTTAATTTTTTTTATTTGTTGGTAGGTAATTCCTTTGACTTTCCAAAAAAATTAAAGACGCCGAAATTTTTTCAAAGCCTCCTGGATGGTAGTGGAAAAACTCGAGTCATGTTTTTTTACTAATTTTTGACTCACCCTGTGTGTTAATCAAGTAATGGTATAATAGGTGCTTACACTCTATATGAAAGATGCGTCTTTTGTGAGCATTTTGTTTTTTTATTCATTGATTTATCTCTAAAATTGTCCAAATTACAGCTTTTTTGCTCAAGTTTTGCAACTTTCTTAATTTATCGAGAAAATTTTCTAGGGAAATAAACATACGATTTTCACCAAACACTTTTATTAAACGCAATATTATAACCTGGGGTAACTGATTAATACCGTGTATTGCCTCCCCTAGCAACTCTAAGGGTTTCTAATCTACGCGGCATACAGGAAATTAGGTTTCTTATCCTGTCCATTATTTGAGGCATTTTATATAATTTTTGTCACTAAAACTTGTTTAATGCTGCTTAATTAATGACAAAACGTCAAATGCGTTAAATGACACAACGTCAAATTGCAAGTGGCAGTGGTTTTTCAAAGGCAATATGATCCTACAGAGAAATATGGGATTAACGTAAATGATAAATTAAGAAAGTTGGTATATACAAAACTTAAGCTGTAATTTGGACAATTTTAGAGATAAATCAATGAATAAAATAACAATATGCTCGCAAGAGAAGCATCTTTCATATAGAGTGTAATCACCTACTATAACATTACTTGATTAACACACAGGGTGAGTCAAAAATGAGTAAAATAACATGACTCGAGTTTTTCCACTACCATCCAGGAGGCTTTGAAAAAAATTCGGCGTCTTTAATTTTCTTTGAAAGGCAAAGGAATTACCTACCAACACATAAAAAAAAAATTAAAATCGGCCTACTGGTTTATAAGTAAAAATAAAACAAAGTTAGGTCAAAAATCAAGTACGTCACTTTTTTTGGAACTGAGTGTATTACACAAATTCATTATATTTTTATTATATTACTAGTAACTTTAACACGTTCTGTGTAATATAGGATGTCTAAACGTAAGGGTGATGACAGACGCAACGGCTTGTGCAGCCGATTCGGCCGCTATCTCGGCTGTTATTTACTAAGCGCTAGATAGGCCAAAACACACTTCGCTTCAAGCCGATGCTTTGTTTATTGAAAATGTCATCCCCATAAATTGTAGCAATTCGACTGCCGAGGAGGCCGCTTAGTCGGTTGTTGTTTACTAAGCGATAAATAGTAGACAGACCAAAACACACAGTTGCTGGCGTGGAAATATCTTACCAAGTGATATACTCGTAAACCACGCTCCGCGAATTGATAAAACCGCTGTATGTGTGTGTGCCATATCTTTTTAATTGTGCCGATTCGGCTGCCGAGGCGTCACAAACCGCTGTGCCTATCCTAACACATGGAAATATTATCCTAAATGCCATATTATCTTTTGTGCAGTGTTGCGTTAAGAAAATACTTCAGTACAGTTTTTCAGTCAATTCCTCTCTAATTGTTTAAATACAAGTATTTAAAACAATCTAAAATGAAAAAAATTGGATAATATTCTCGTTTTTAATACCATACTTAAAGAAGAGAAATAATTTACTTTATTCAGCTCAACGTTTTGAATTAAACTCTGTTTCTCTCTAATTCGCACGTCATTACGCTTTATTTTAGTTTATTAAATAAACTCTAATTAAAACTAAATTACGAGAGGACATTTATTATACTTTACGGTTCTCTGCATTAATGACCACACAACTAGCTAGAATATTAATTTATATTAAACATAACGAACACGATTCGGATCATAAATTTGCAAAATTTGGTATGGTAGGAAGTAGTGTAAATTATCTAATAATGTGACTGTTATTTCAGTAATATACTCGTAAATAGTGATTTTTAATTTGAAACACTTATTTTAACAAATCATTTTCTGGACAATAATGAGTACTTAGAAAATATCTGTAAAGAGAAAAAACGCATTCCCCAAAATTAAAAATACTATACAGGGTACTTTTATGACGCTTAGTATATGGTTTTCGGAAACGGCAATGTGTACATACAGCGTGGCTTAAATTAAGATAAAAATTTGAATTTCTATGTCTCTCAGTTTTCTAAAAAGTAATATATTTTGAGTAGTTAAAAAGTACGTTTTCATTCTGTATACATTATATTATAATATCTAATATAGTAGTCATACGAAAATAATAATGATATGAAATGAGGAATATTTTACCAACATTAGTTTCAAATTGCCAAAAATATTACAATCTTTGAGGACAGGCTGCTCCTCCGCAGCATTTAAAATCTCTGTCTCGAGATTTACAATTTGCCCAGGCCTCTGCCTCAAATTGCCAGTTTCTCTACTCCGTTCTACTCGAATGGTATCTCTGGGAAAACCTTTAGGCATAAAGGTTAGCTGCAACCACTGAATTTTCATGTGAATCCCCTTATGCCAGTATCATGGTCGTAAGTTGTTCGTTTGAAAAATTAAACTCGAATAGTATTATAGTGAGCGCTTCTTCAAATAATAAACACATCATCCTGACTTGTATACCTCATAGCTTTTATAAACAACAAAATTCACCTGTTAATTTTTTTATAAACTTCAGAGACTAAAGAAATATTTTACTACATTTGTTTTCACTATTCGACGTTATTTGTCCTCAGTTATTATTTCACACATTTATGCGTATAGGTTAATAATCACCGTGACTTTAATATTCAGTACTGGAAAAATTGCAGATTAATTTGTTTGATAAATTAATTTAGAAATATTTTTGAGAAATATCTTAAAATTCTACTTGTCAATTTTCAAAAGCAGCAATATACTTAGTCCATAACAGTTTGGCGTTTAAGAAGGTAAAAGTAAAGGAAACGCATCAAATATGGAATATGTCATTATCGAATTCACAAAATTGAACAATCTTAGTTGCAACACAAGAACTTGATTTGTAGCCTTAATCACGGACCCCTATTCAAAATAACTGGTTTTTCTTGAACATCTCTGTAATTTATTTTGAATAATAAATAGCTTTATCCTAGAAATCAAAATTTTTTGAAGTCCTTGATATTTAAATATAGTTGCTTAGACCCCTAAACTAAAAAAAAAATATCGTCAAAATAGATTTGCATAGGATATAAACTTATAAATTTTCGTTTGCAATTTGCAGCTGTGTAATTGTAAAGGCATGTAGTATGTACCTATTTGGTATGTAAAATTGGTGATTTAATATGAAATAGTAGACTGGTCCTATTTCAAACTGTTCCATATTGGGAATCATATCCGTTATAGTCTGTTTGGAAATGAAAGAGTAGTAAAACCCCGAAATAAGAACCGGCCATGGGCGTGGTAATATTTCATTTCAGGTAATTATCGGGTAACACTATTGTGACAGTCCAGTCTTAGATTTGAATATACGAAGACGTGTTAGTGCAGTAGAGTAAAATTCAATTTGTGTTTAGTGACTATTGTGCCAGTGGATATAATATTGTTTGGGTAAAATTTCGATTTTATCAGATTACGTAACTGCTAAACGCTTGAAAATATGTGCGCTGTCTCAGAATAAGATTATTATATTAAATGTATTTAATGCATTGAAATACCAAAATCCTACCAACAGTGTTAACGACATCGTGGAAATGTGTTCCAAAATGACAAGGATTGGAAAATCGACTATTCACAGACTTTTAAAGGAAACGAAAAATAAGCAAGATGCTGTAAATCCCCCAAAATCATCTACAGGGAGGTCAAAAGTCGTTATAGATGATTTCTTCAAAAATGTCATTAGCAGAAAAGTACACTCATTTTATTTTAAAAAATAAATACCAACGCTAAACAAAACGATTTGCCAAAAATCAGTAGAAGCAAATTGTGGGCCGTCTTACGAGAGTTGAATTGTTACTGGAAAAAGCAGAACAGGAAGTCAGTTCTTATTGATAAAGAGAAAGATAAATTATTTGTTGGCGAAGATCCTACTTAAGATCAATTAGAAAATTCCGTGACGAAGGGAAGAATATTTATTATCTAGACGAAACTTGGGTCAACGAGGGATATACTGTAACAAAGGTGTGGCAAGATAAAAATGTAAAAAGTTTTCGACAAGCATTTTTGGATGGACTTTCAACAGGGCTCAAGGCACCTTTAGGTAAAGGACAAACATTAACAGTGACACATATAGGCAGTGCCAGTGGTTTTCTAGATGGTGGTTTACTTTTATCTGAATCTAAAAATACAGGTGACTATCACGAAGACATGAACGCAGATGTTTTCGAAGAGTATTTTACACAGATGTTAGATCTTATTCCTCCGGAGTCTGTAATTGTCATGGATAATGCCAGTTACCATTCACGGCAGACCGAGCGGACGCCTACGACTGCTTGGAGGAAAACCGATATAATTCAATGGTTATCTGGAAAAAACATTTCTTTTGGAACAAATATGGTGAAAAAGGAACTTTTGACACTTGTCAATCTTAATAAAAATCAGAAAAAATATGTTATCGATGAAATGGCAACAAATCGCCAAATAACGATACTACGGTTACCACCTTATTACTGTCAACTTAACCCAATCGAATTAGTCTGGGCGCACGTAAAAGAAGATGTAGCGCGAAATAATACGACGTTTAAATTAAGTGACGTGAAAATTTTGTTAAAAAATTCCTTGGAACGAGTAACTGCAGATAACTAGCAAAGATGTATACATCATGTACAAAAAGAAAAGCAGATAATGTAGGAACTCGATAATTCATCAGAATATTCAGAGGATGAATTTTAATATACCTACTTTTTTATTTTCTTTATTATACATTTATACAACACTACATTTATTCACCATAATTTTAATTTTCAAAATATATATATATTTTTGTGTGGATTAAAAGTCTATTGATTAAATTTAAATAAATATATTGATAATAATATTGAATAATTTTATTTGAATTACTAAAAATCCTCTTAACCCGGCTATGATGCTTAAAGTAGCCTCATGTTTTGAAATGCTGTTTTTATATTGTTTATTTATAAGAGAAATGGACCGAGAAATTGAAGCGGCATAGACAAAGACGGATTGTCGGGGATTCAATTTTAACTACCTGCTACAAGTTAGTACGGTTCGATCACACAAAGTTTTTTTAAAAGTACACCTCATCTATACAGATAATACATAATATAAAAATATTGAATATAAGCACCAGTACTACATTTATTTACGGTTTGCATACATAATAAGCTTTTATTACTCTCTTTCATTTCTAAACAGACTATAAATTTATGAAGACAAAAAATTAAAATTGCTGATTATATAAAATCCCTAAATATAAGGACTGTAAATCAGCAAACAGGAGGGTATGTCGTCTAGTAGGCAGATAATAGTTATTGATGATGTTAGTGTTAAAAGTACATTTTTAAGGCACGCATGTAAAAGTTTGCAGAATGAGCAGTGAATTCTGCAATTTTCATCAGTGCCTTAAAAACACTTAACACAAATATCATACAATATTTTTTCCACAAACAGCATTAAAAAGAATTAACCCGGATAGAAATAAGTTAAGTTTTAAATAGCATCGTAGGCACTATATCAAATTTTCGAAGTGGACACTTGCCAATGATATATAGTAACCATGGTGGCAACCATTGTTGTATTCATCATTTACGAAAAGTTTGAAAGCTTTGGATGTGTCAATTTTAATGGTAATTATTCTATGATAACGTGTACGAATAAATAGCGATATAGATATCAGCATTTTAAACTCATTGCGTTTCTGAAGCGTCAAGGAGAAGGTTATCAACCCAAAAAATCAAATATCTTGACCAGAGACCAAATTGAACAGTTTTTGAAGTGCGCACCGGATGACGAGTATCTTATGATGAAAGTAGCTACTATTTTAGGAATATTTGGTACCTGCGGTAGAGAGGAGCTTTGCCAGTTGACTCCCGACAACTTGGAAATTGTGACCACTTCCAGTTCGATATTAGTTAAGATATCAGATACCAAAACCAAGGTTCCACAAAATTTCACTATCGTTGAAGAATTTTATTTGAATTTTTACCGGAGATACATGGCTCTTCGTCCAGCAAATGTGGACCATCGGAGGCTTTTCCTAAAGTATGTGAAAGGCAAGTGTACGGAAAACCCTGTGGAAATAAATACGTTTGGAAAATTTCCTGCTGCTATTGCTAAATTTCTGCAACTTCCAAATTCTAACCTCTATACTGGACATTGTTTTCGGCAAGCTTACTAGCGGATAGTGGAGCAAATTTAACGACAATTAAGCGGCATGGGGGATGGAAATCTTCAACAGTCGCCGAGGGATACATGAAAGATTCGTTGGAAAGTAAAAATTCGATTGCCCGAAAACTGCTTTCAGTGCAATCAATATCAGCGCTAAAACGTCAACTAGGAATGCGGTCGTTTCAGGTGATAGTGGTAGAATTGTGAAAGGATTTAATTTTTCAAATTGTGTGAATTATAAGTATTCATAAAGAATATATAAATTAAATGTATTGCAAATTTACTGTCACAATTTTACATTTACTTTAAAGCACTATTGCTTTAAAGTGATCATTTTGGGGCACTGGTGTCTCAAAGCAATATTTTTAATATTTCAAGGGAGTGTTAAAAATTGAATTTTTAACATGTTTGTAGAAAAAATTAATTAAAACCATTTTATTTTTATGTAAAAATTATAAGAACATGTTTTAAATAAGGTATGATTACCATGCCACAATAGTAACTAGATTGTTTAATGTAAACACAAAATAACTGTTGATATTTATTTTGTATAGAATTCATCATGGTAACTTTTTGAGATTGGGTCCGAAAAGAGCTCATTTTAGGGACTCAAGTGAGCCCGTCGGGAGCAAAATGTCATTTTAAGGCACTGTTGTTCTTATATTTTATTTTCACCACTGGTGCTAAAAGTAAATGACGGGACTTGCTTTAAACGCTAGTGAAAAAATAGAAAACAATAATTAAGAAATTTTAAATCAAAGAAATATTTATTTACTTAATTAAATAAACAGCTATAGAAACTACAGTCAGTATAAGAAATTCCATAGCTAATCTCATTAGAGCAATGTTATCCGTCAAATTTTTGGACAAAATTTGGCCTGCGATGCTCTTCTTGTTTTGGAATGAGTCTTCTGTATAACTCTCGACTACTGTACTGGATTTCCATCTACTGTGTCTCTTAATTGTACTAAGATGAGCACCAAAGTCCGTCAACAAATATGCCGAAGATTGTCGGTAGCAATGTCCTGTATAGGTAAAGGTGATTATCAGACAAATTTAGATATTCAGCAATATTGACAGGCATCTTACCAAATGTATTGATTCCAACTGGAGTCGTACCACATTTATTTATATTTTAGGAAAATTCATTCATGAACTTTAAGGTTAGGTAAAGGAAGCGTGACATCCGACATAAACTGCTCGGCCATCTTATCACATTGAATAGGGATGCAGTATTTAAAATTTTCAATAGCTTAAACTCAGTTATCTCGGTCATTAAGAAACTTTTATTTAAACAATTTTTTGTATGATTTATCACTTAAAATAAATACCCCACTTTCAGAATTACCCTGTACATATATTTCATTTCAGTAAATAATAAAAATAGATGCATTCAACACTTACGGTATGTTTATTTTAGAACCGTTAAATTGCAAGTTCCACCGAAACTCGTTAGGCCTGAAGAAACAAAATTGGGCTCATGTAGATGGAGGCAACTCTTGAACATAATACTACACACTTAGTTTACAGATCCATTATACCCACTCCTTTATATGACTTCGCTTATTTAGCTTCGACAAATATTTGTTTGTATGTAAGTTTATTAATTACGAACAGCACGTTGCCAGGCATTTGCTGTGTTTATATTGTTAACAAAAGTTTGGAGTAACGCTTGTTTCCTTTTAAATATTTGCCAACTAAGAAGAGTCTGTCGAAACAAATGTTCTCGTTAACACACAGAATAACGTTATTTCGTTTAATGTTACGAAATGCTATTGAATCAAGTCGGGTATTTTGAAGGACTCCAGTAAAGTGGAAAAAATTAATTAAAATGACCTGGGCATAAAATTAACCGAGGTGGTTTTTTATTAACTTACTTTTGTTTGACAAGAAGTCTCACAGAAAAGTTAATTTTAATGGAAGTATTTGAATTGCGTGCAATATGTATTCTGGCAAAGACAGCGTCGATATTATTTAACAACTAACTGTCATTTACAAATCAAACGGCGCCGACATGCTGTAATTAAGAGTTCCATAAAGAATAGTTAGTGTGCAATTTTACATAAATATACGTTTCCGACTTCTACTGTACTCTTTAGACAGGTATGAATGTTTCTGATGTATGATGTATTTTTATTAACTCTTTTATTTGATGTAATTGGCCGAAATTCTATAAAAAACGGCACGAGCCCAGTTCCTAACCTGCTAGTGCAAACATGTGTATTTAAATTACAATTAAAAATTAATTGGAAGATCCTTCACTGAAGAGAACGACACTAGTCTGGTCCGGGGTGCGCCTAGATGTCAAATAAAGAATTTTTAAACTGTCAATAGAAAAGTCTAAAACCGTTCGAGATAACATATTTACTATTAATTTTATGGAGAAAATCTCAGTTTTGGATTCAAAAGTTCGCTATCTAGCGGTAAAATTTGAAAGTGGAAAATAATTTTAAAATACTTCCCGGTGTAACTTATGTTATCAATATTTTTTTCCGGAAGCTGTAGGAAAAGTAATTTCCGAGATACAGTATCTTCAACTGATTTTACGTATGTAACTGCATGTTCTTCATTTAAAAAATTACACACTTAGATCCGATCTACAAAAACATCTTTTTTTTATTTTCACACTTTGTTGTCTGACCCTGCAAATCTTAGTTTTGAATTTAAGACCCAACAAGGCATCATTCATGTTCAAAATTTGACGTATATTCTTCCCCTATAAACTTTAGTTTTAAACTTACGTTATAACAAAATATAAATTGGGTCAAAAAAACCTATCGATCCTTCTTCTGAAGAAAAAAGACTTGCTCCAACTACCCAACTTTCCTGAAATGCGAAGTATATATTCTGTAATAAGTTACGAAATGCTATTGAATCAAGTCGGGTATTTTGAAGGACTCCAGTAAAGTGGAAACAATTAATTAAAATGACCTGGGCATAAAATTAACCAAGGTGGTTTTTTATTAACTTACTTTTGCTTGACAAGAAGTCTCACAGAAAAGTTAATTTTAAATGAAGTATTTGAATTGCGCGCAATATGTATTCTGGCAAAGGCAGCGTCGATATTATTTAACAACTAACTGTCATTTACAAATCAAACGGCGCTGACATGCTGTAATTAAGAGTTCCATAAAGAATAGTTTGTGTGTAACTGTTTTCTGGAACGCCTACAGAGTTAGGGAGAGAATGCACTATGAGGTCGCGGTCCAGACGCATCGCGAACCGTTCTGTACTGAGCTAATCACGGAATTTTACATAAATATACGTTTCCGACTTCTTCTACTGTACTCTTTAGACAGGTATGAATGTTTCTGATGTATGATGTATTTTTATTAACTCTTTTGTTTGATGTAATTGGTCGAAATTCAATAAAAAACGACACGAGCCCAGTTCCCAACCTGCTAGTGCAAACGTGTGTATTTAAATTACAATAAAAATTTATTGGAAGATCCTTCACTGAAGAGAACGACACTAGTCTGGTCAGGGGTGCGCCTAGATGTCAAATAAAGAATTTTTAAACTGTCAATAGAAAAGTCTAAAACCGTTCGAGATAACATATTTACTATTAATTTTATGGAGAAAATCTCAGTTTTGGATTCAAAAGTTCGCTATCTAGCGGTAAAATTTGAAAGTGGAAAATAATTTTAAAATACTTCCCGGTGTAACTTATGTTATCAATATTTTTTTCCGGAAGCTGTAGGAAAAGTAGTTTCCGAGATACAGTCGCTAGTCGATCTTAACAGGACATCCGGTACATATCTTCAACTGATTTTGCATAATTGCATGTTCTTCATTTAAAAAATTACACACTTAGATCCGATCTACAAAAACATCTTTTTTTTATTTACATACTTTGTTGTCTGACCCTGCAAATCTTAGTTTTGATTTTAAGACCCAACAAGGCATCATTCATGTTCAAAATTTGACGTATATATATACTTTAGTTTTAAACTTACGTTATAAATTGGGTCTGAAGAAAAAAGACTTGCTCCAACTACCCAACTTTCCTGAAATGCGAAGTATATATTCTGTAATAATCGCTCTATTCTCTGTCTTAATAATATAATACCTGCTTAATGAAGATGGATAATGCAGTATCTGCTATTGTGTTAATGACAGAATAATAGTTCAGCGTCCGTCGCAATTAGCATTTAGCATTTACGCTAAGCATAGAACATAGAACAGTGGAATATCTGCTATGTATCTGGTATAATACATCCTTAGAAGTGCATATATCATTTTCTGCGTATATGTCACCTAATAGACACATAGGAGCTTATTGGCAGGATACATTAGTCCAGGGAAGTTAGGAAAAATAGGGGAAATTTTTAGACACAGCAGATATCGAGACGCAGTTTTCTGCACTGTGTTCAGGAAGGTCCCAGGAAAAAAGTCTATATCGTCTGGTTTAGCTATTTTTTGAAAAATGCCTTCTGGACCGGAAAATGCATTTCCCAATTGCACCATTATAGGAACAACTGGAAACTCGGAAAAATCACTCGGAAATCGTAACTCGAGGGTTTTCGGGGCTGCCGAACTCGATTCTGGCATTAGAATTACTCGGGAATGCAAGGGGGTATCCGGAGGGGTCATTCTGAGGGGGGAAATTGCATAGTCCATGGGAAGCGCTCCAAACTCATTACTCGGGAGTTTTCGGGGATGCCGGGATGAATTCAATTGTAGCATTAGATTTTTCCGGGGGCACTCGGCGGTCCCTCTGTGGGGTTGTCTGGGGGTGATTGGGAGGGAAATAATTCAACATTAATAAAAACTCCTATTTGTTATTTGAATTATTTTCATAATTTGTGATTTTTAACTTTCTCCTTTACCATTTCCCACAGAGCCACTCTCGAGCGCCCCCGGGCCAATCTAATGCTAGAATTGAATTCGGCATCCCCGAAAACCTCCGAGTAACGAGTTTGGAGCGATTTTCATGCACGCTGCCATTTCTCCCCCAATTCACCCTTAGATAAAGATGGGTAGTTCGCGAACGAATTAGTACAAACGAACTATTCACTTCACTGAATGAAATGAATCATTCACTCTTGTCGGACTGAATCATTCCCTGTGAACTAAAAGCAACGTTGATTCCAAAAAATTTAACAATGTAATTCAGGCGAGTGTCAAATTCAGTCCTATACTTATTCTGTAGTTCACTGAGTAAAATAATAATAATAATAATAATAATAATAATAATAATAATAATAATAATATCATTTATTTCCAACAGGAAAAACCCAATTACAGGAAATACTTAAATAGAAAAAATAAAGTAATTTCATATAATAATAATAACTAATTACAAATAAAACCACAAGAAATACATTTAAACGGGCTGTTTTCTACAAACAAAAAAAAAAGAAATAAATAAAATAAACGATACATAACAGTGACAATTACATTTACAGTAGCTCTCTGTTGTATATACTGTTTTTTATTGTATTCAATGACGTATTACATGCATTACAAATAGGTGCTTTCAGCAGTATGTTAGTTCTAGGTCTGTCAGAATAAAAAGTTTGAGTATGTCTTGAACCAGCACGCGGTACTAAAAAGTTTATTTTACAGAAAAGATCATCACAGTCCACATTATTATGTATCAAGTTGTACAAAAATGAAACAATAGACCATACTCGCCGTACGTTAAGAGAAGCAATATTGAATCTATCCAACAGTATCTGATTATTAATTCCCCTGATAGGGTAGATACCATCTTCCTTAAAAGAAAGATATTTTAAAAAACGCCTCTGGACAGATTCTATATGATCAATATGGCATTGATATATAGGGAACCAAATAATCGATCCATACTCAAGCTTACTTCTGACAAAGGAAAAATACAAAATTTTCAATATATTGATATCTCTAAAATCCTTACAGTTTCTCAATATAAACCCTAATGCCTTATTTGCATTACCAATCATGTAGTTAATATGATTAACAAACGTAAAGGTAGAATCAAAGAAGATGCCCAAATCATTCACGCAATAACTTCTTGAAATTGCAGTATCATTAAGTGTATAATCAAAAATGTAAGTTTCCTTTTTCCTACAATACGACACTACATAACATTTATTAATATTTAGATTTAAGCGATTTGTGTTGCACCAATCGTTAATGCGATCCGCTTGAGTCTGTAAGTATTTGCAATCATCTACATTTTTAATATCTGTATAAATCTTTAAATCATCTGCAAAAAGAAGTTTATAGGAGGATATAGTATCGGGTAAATCATTTATAAACAAGAGGAACAACAATGGTCCCAAATTTGAACCCTGTGGTACCCCCGACGTAACTTCAAATTTTGATGAACTGAAACCTTCGCATCTAACAAATTGCTGTCTCTGCATTAAATAAGATTTTAAAAATTGAACAAATCTGTAAGATAGCCCAACAGCATCTAGTTTGGCAAACAATATGTGATGATCAACCTGGTCAAATGCTTTGCTGAAATCCATATATAACACATCAACCTGTCCGTTGTGATCAAGACATTCACAAATATACTGGGAAATACAGGCCAAGTTTGATATACACGAGCGTTTATTAATAAAACCATGCTGACTTTGGGAAAAATTGTTTTTGGTAGACGCATATATATATTCATAAATAATTATTTCAAATAACTTAAATTACACAAAATGGAAAGAGGTCTATAATTAGTAATTAAGGATGGATCACCTTTTTTTAATACCGGACATATGCGTGCTATTTTCCATAAATCTGGATATGTTGCTGTAGCTAACGAGAGGTTAAACATAAATAACAATGGAACTACTAGAGCCTGGCCGCAGTCCTTCACAATAAAGCTAGGAATAGTATCAGTACCACTAGTCATTTTATTCTTAAGTTTCTTAAGAGCATTGAAAAAATCAGCATCAGTTATTACCGGTGTAGTAATGTTTTCATTGAAACTATGCTGTATGTTAAACATTTCATAATTAGGATCAGGCGACATATAAACACTACGGAAAAAATCAGCAAATCCATCAACAATAGCTGAAAAATGAAAAATTGCAGCTGACGATTAGACGTAGACGGTATCGGAGATGTGACTCAATGACCGGTTTCAGTCGGATCACCTATAGGTATAGAATGGCTAGTTCGGTGTCTAGCGACAGAATATTTTCTAAAGCAGGATAACAAAAAAAAATTCTGATTAAAATTAGACCAAATTTCTAAAATTTTGTTTTTTAACGCGAATATTTATAATTTATTTTAAATATTACTTCTTTTCTTAATTTAATACAATATTTTCACACCTAAACTTATAATTATGTATATGACCTATATTCAAATGCTTACCTATAAATGTTATAAAATCTAAATAAGTCTGTAATCTCAAAAGCATTGTATATTATATACCTATGTCTCTAAATTACGATACCACGCGAGTCATGAAACACTGCCGTTGTAAGCAAGCTCCGATATTGAACGTCGAGACTGAACGATCAACGATTGGTGAACAAATTACAAATATACAATTCTCGTCCATACTGAATCAAATGAATTACTCAAGTGAATGAGACTGAAAGAATGAATTCACCAAAATGAACTAAAAGTCCCATCTCTACCCTCAGACAACCCAACAGAGCCACCCTCGTGCATTCCCTGTTAATTATAATGCCAGCGATTTTGGTGGATAATGGTGCAAGTAATGATGCAATTGGAAAATGCATTTCCCGGCCCAGAAGGCATTTTTCAAAAAATGGCTAAACCAGACGATAGAGGCTTTTTTCCTGGGACCTTCCTGAACACAATGCAGAAAACCGCATCTCGATATCTGCTGTGCCTAAAAATTTCCCCTATTCCGGTCGATTTTGATCTAAATGCCCTGGACTACATTACCAAATCAAATCTGTAAAATTAGCCCCGTTTTTGTAGTTAAATTTATTATTACACGGGAAGAAAGCTATATTAAAATCAAGATTAATGCACTTATTCCAATGCTAGCTTAGTTTCATTATTTCTCAAGTATAGTAATACATGTGTCAGTCCCTGGTCGCGCGGTTTAAGGCGTCAGTATTTGAATTGATGTGGTTAGACCGTTGTGATCCCCGCAGCTGGGAGCTATTGACACCCTCTCTGCGGGTATGGTAATATTAGCTTGGATCAATGTGAGAGATTGATACCGGTCGACATTTGACTACCCCCCTAATTATTGAGGTTTTTCAGGTTTCCCCCATTCCTGCACTGAATGATGGTTAGGCCTTTTCAACGTAAGTCGTTCCTGGGCGCAAATGCAACCTGCTTAATGCCGCTCTCTCTCCCGTACTAGTCTTCTATTTTTGGGCTAATCCTTGTGGTTGTAATGAAGAGTAGGGATATTATTATTATTACTTTATTGAAAGGTTGAATTTAAGAATAAAAGATTATTTAAAACAAGGAAATTTACTTCTTGGTTTCACAATTGTGGAATGTCAATGTAATTTTAAAGTTAGCAACTTTAAACACTGTTAATGTTACTAAAAAGAATTATATATCATTGTATATTACAAAGTTCAACTTAGGTAGTGTTAGTATTTATATTGCCAAAATGTAGGGATTTTATACTGAACATATTTATTGAAAGTGTCTCTTTCTGTGGGATTTTTACATAAAATTCAATAATAACTTCTTCATATTTAAAATAGGAAAAAAATAGGAAAAACGAAAACAAAAGTTCATCCTTTAAGTGTATTTTGCTGCAATCACATAAAGTGTTAACTGTTTTGTAGAAGAGAAAGGTAAACTTAAAATCATTTATGTCGATTTGCACGTTGTTTTGATTACCGCCATATTTAAGGATGGAAGATCATGTAATATACAGTTATCGGTATTTCTTGAACCATAAATAGTTTAGCTATTACTAGATAGCAACATCTGTCAAGGGTTTAAATTTTTTCCATCTTGTAGACTATGCTCTACTACTACACGGTAAAGGCACCCTTAAATGTCTTGAAAGAATTACTCGCTGCATTTTCATATCGTTCAATTTCTTCTTTAGTTAAAACCTTGGCCGTTTTTGGAATATAACGCTCATTCCTTCGTTTGAAAAATGCAATAACCTTTAGAAATCTACAAATATCAATTAAATGTCTAATATTACCATATAATTTTAATTAAAAAGAAACTTTGAACACTTTCCTTGATTTCTAAACAACTTTTGAGCTGGACATTTTATCCATAACGTATTCGGATTGAATTTAATGGAGAGTTGACTCATGTAAATCAATAGAACATATTCTGCTATCAAATTACACCTTTTTCTTCTAGTTCTTGATTTCAATAAACTTAAAGCTAGATTGAAAGCTTGCATAATACATTTCTGCGGGCACATATGTTTTTACCAAAATAACCTACAGTGAAATAACCAACATACCTAGTCATGGTAGCGTTTCCAAAGATTACGGCAAATTATTGAGGATTATTTTATAATTGAAATTTGAATATTTATCCGCATAAGAATCGACACCGATCAGGTGCATATAGGGGTATATTGCAATTTAACCAAACATACCTTGTATACAAAGTTGTACACAGGCGGGGCCAAATATTTCGAAAAAAATTGCTGAATTATTTTAAGTTGGAATAGCCAAATTTGATCTTCTTTGATTATAATTTCAAGTAAATTGAAACACTACAAGGTGTTCATTGAGGGTGAGTCACCTCCAAAATTATACCAAACTTTTTTTTCTATTGATCGCATTTAAAAAGAATGATAATATTCTCAGCTGAATTTAATTTAAAACATTTCTCGATTCTGTTAAATTAAAAAAAAAATAATAATAATAATGATTTTTAGGGAAAAAAATGCATTAATTAAAACAAGATCTTAATAGTGGTACATTTATTTAGGTTTATCATTGACTATGAGTTCAAGTAAATTGAAACACTAGGTGGTGAGTTACCCCTAAAATCATACCAATCTTCTTTTTCCATTGACCAAATTTAAAAAGATTGATAATATCCTGCGCAGAATTTAATTTAAAACACTTGTTTCTCTTGTTAAATTTTAAAAAGCTAAGGTTTTTAAGGTAAAATGCATTAGTGTAGTGTTGATTAGAATAAGTCAAATAGTCAGTACTAGACTTTGTTTTTAAAATTTGACAGTTAATAATAAAACTAATATATAAAATTGAAACTAAAGAAATTATTCAAAATGGGCACCATTTTCTCTGAATATAAATTTACTCTTCGCTGAAAATTGAAATTTACTCTATCTAATAAATATGACGTTACAATTCAATTGGCGAGGACAAATTTTGAGAACAATTATTTCCTTTCCAACCATTTAATCGAAATTTATGCCTTGAACCGATAACTCTTGCTTTTTTTTGAATGTGATACCAATATAGTAGATTGCGTTTAAGAATTCGGTGTACAGAAGTTTCTGATAATTCCATTTTCGAGATAAACGTTTAGTACTTATTTGCGGTTCATCTTCAACTGTTTGCAAAATATTTTCATCTTGTACCCTTATTGCACTAGGATGTATTCGGATATTATTGAAAGACTTTCCTGTCTCTCGAATCTGTCTTTCAATATTAGAAAATGTTGGGATAAAACAAATGGCTGTCAATTTGCTAAGGAGTTCCTAGAGTACCCCTGCAAGGATACAGCCAAAAAGTACCTGGCTATGTCTAGGACAAATCTTCGTCTGGTGATAAGTATTCATATTGGACTTTGATGGCTAAGAAAGCATCTCTATTACATGAGAAAGTGTGAAATACCTCTCTGTAGTGGTTGCGAACAGGAAGACGAGACAATTATTCGTGCACTAATAAAAATAAGAGACTAATAAATAAGAGAGTCCGTGTTGGGAGAACGATGGCCTTCTATGACCTACATTAGAGAGATCCTCCTGAGCAATGTGACCACCTTTTTCTCCTTATTAGGTTGGTTTGCGGCTCAGGTGGACTGATCTCCTAATGGGAGAAGTGCCCAATGGTGCCTAAGTTCTGTATTCTTTTTGCTACCCTCCTCTTAATTCCAGAATTCCAGAATTAGAAAATGTTGCTCTACGGAGAATCAGCCGATTTGGAATTCTACGATATTCTTCCACAGTTTCCTTCACAAAAATCTGGCACAATTAACGTATAAATTTGTTCGCCAACTGTAAATTTTTCATTATCAAGAGCAAACAGTAACAGAAATAAAATAGTTTTATTACTAACTGTTAAATTTTAAATACAAAGCCTACTACTGACTTTTTGATATCTTCTAATAAACACTATTCAAATCAGGCCTTAATTAATGCAATTTTTCTTGAAAACCTTTTTTTAACGGGAAGAAAAAGTGCTTTAATTAAATTCTGCTCAGGATATTATCATTCTTTTTAAATTCGATCAGTGTAAAAAAAATTGGTATAATTTTTAGCTGACTCACCCTCACTGAACACGTTGTATGGGATCAATTTACTTGAATTTAGTCACAGGAAACCAATAATAATAAATCAGTTAAAGTAATTCGAAGATATTCATTTATTTTCGAAATATTTGGCGCCACTTTGAAGGCTTGTGCATCCGCCTCTGTGCTACTTTTTAAATATGTATGTTTGGTTAAATTGCAATGCGAAACACCCTGTATATTTACAAATAAATAACAAATAAAATATATAACGAAATAGGCAAGGTAACAGTAAAAACCATGTTAGTTGTGTTGTTGTGTTAGGTATATATTATTTTATTCTTCTGTAAAAGTCTAGTTCAATTCTCAATGAACCAACTTCCAGATTTGTTAACCTACAGCATTTACATTGCCCTCCAATTTCCCTCCATTGCATTCATTTATAATTAAACGAGATGGCAATTGACGTATTTGCTTGCTCGGTACTGATTTACACCAGTTAAATAGCAAACCTAGTGGTGTCGAAAACAATGGACATAAAGAGATATCGATTCGATCGGTACTGATATGTAAGCTGTGCGGCTGTCAAGAGTTTTCTGCAAGTGACAACTAAATTGTTGAAGTGTAAAATAGACTATGAGAGCGTGACAAACCAGATACAGTTAGTTACACTGCGATGGAAACAGATAGTTCGCCGATGTTGTGCTCTACAATTAAATTGAATATCTCGTTCAACATGCATTCATATAAATCAGCCAACTATTAATTACATTAAAGCCAATGTAATTAATAAAAATATCTGGACTTTGTCAGTGTGGCTTATATAGAAAAAATGTAACGTCGGAACTGGCCAGAATAATAATAAAACTGTATTTTTTTGCTATTGCGCGAGTCTACTGAGATACAAGGATTAAATTGAAGCTGTAAAAATATAATATATTTTTTCCACGGTCGGGAGTAGAAATCAGTTTCTATGACATCAAAATTAAAACAGACGTAGTCGATTAGTCGAGGGAGTATAATGCTCCCAAGGGAGTTTTCATTATGGAGAACGTTTTTCATGCAAAAAAAAAGATAACATTGAAATTATTTATTGACATTTAAGTTAAATGTTACATTTGTACAATTTTCAAAATTAATATTGGAAGGAATATTACTTTCGCTTACATTTACAGTTTTTGTGATTGCGCTAGTAGTTGTACCTACTAAAACCTGATTAGCAATTTTGGTCTTATCTCCAATGGAGTTCTCGACATAACCCTCAGCGACTGTCGTTGATTTCCAACCAGCATGACGCTTTATTGTCGTGATATCCACACCATCATCTGCCAGTAATGTCGCTGAAGATCTTCGTAAGCAGTGACCAGTATAACATGCAGCATTAGATGATATTCTTGCCAACTGGCTGCGAATTACATTTTTCTGCTTTGTAGTACAAAAAAGGCGCTTATGCTTGACGTGGAGAAGACGAAGGCACAGGTATTTTCGAAACAATTCAAGCATATTTCCCACATCGGTAACCAGAAAGGTTCGTGGAATCTTTGTCTTAGTCTTTGGAATTTTTAAAATCAAGGAAGAGCCTACATCCTCAATATCATCTACAGTTAAATTGACTAGTTCATCAATTCGACAAGCTCCGGCAATCCCCAGAATTAATCCAACCTATAAAAATTCAAAATACTTAATAATTGAAATACCTAACAACAAAAGTAATCTTATCTTAATCATTAAGAATTCTTTGTCATCTGAACTTGATAGAAAACGGTCGATTTCACCCTTTGTCAATATTTTCGATTTTTTCGCTTTATATCCGTCACCGGTTCTTTTCAAAAATGCGATCTGTAGGCTATATCGTATAAAGATCTTGACTTCGTAGGCAGCAAATTGTTTATTACAATATTTGCAGCCTTCACAATCTCTTCCGACTCACAATTATTCATTGTGCACTAAATAAACTTTAAACTAAACCAAACTAGCATCTTAATTTGACAATTCTTTTTGTTTGTTTATTTTGTAGTTATGACAATAACTTAACGACTACTAAATAAATGCTCAAATCCGAATACAATAATTCTGGTGCTACTTACTTCATAATAACAAAATATGTGTTTTTAAGTTAATGAGACCGTGGAAAAAATAGTATATACCATTCGGGAGAGATGCTATTTTGTCCTCGCTGCATTGTAGCCCTCAGGCTTCAAATTGTACCTCTGCCAAAATAACGGATTTCTCTCCCTTATAGTATAATGTACTATTTTAATTGTTACGTTGAAGTTCCTGAAAGTAATCAGATTAACTTTTAACTCAGGTGTATACTACTTTACTTTAAGGTTGTTAGAGTCATGTGACATTTGCAAATACAGAATTCTAGGAAACAACTACTCTGCGTAGTAATGCCTCGACCACTAAATTACACCCGGAAAACTTATAGCTAAAGTCACTTGTCAGCAGCCCACTAGACATATACCGGTTTCAAGCTTATTAGTTCTCATCAGTATGCCACAGGTTAGGTAAAACGAATAATCTTAGCTGTTTTAAGCCTGTCTAAGCCGACACCAGGGAACATGTGCAGTACGTGATGTAGCAAAGCTACATCTAGCAGTTATTTGGTATTATATGCCGGATTGAAAAGCCACAAACACAAAGCATTCTACTTAGCATTAGACACCATTGAAAGCTGTTATTGACCTCTGTTGCGATTTTGCCAAAACGACATTTTGCAAATACGGTTATTCGTCTGCTACCTCGCGTATTACATACTAATAAGAGCTAATAAGCTTGAAAATGGTATTTATTTAATTGAATAGACTGCATCTAGGAGGCAGATGCCCATTTACAGGACTATATCAAAATGTACATGAGTGTCAGAAAGCAATAATAAACACAAAAAATAAGAATATTACTAAAATTAGTAATACAAAAAAATTGAAAAGTAAAATTAAAGATGAGCAAGAGGAAGAAAAACATTTTTAGTTCTGCAACACAGAAAATAAATGTTTTTTAAATTGTTTTATATTAATAACAAAATATATCAGCAGAAACATAGATTTCAAAAATTCTGCAAGCAATATATACAGGACTACTGAAATGGTGAAAACAATTTGAAGTAGGTAGATAGAAAGTACTTGGAAACATAATATGCCTCAGAAATTCAGATGAGTAATCAGTTTATGCATCTTCTATAAAAATGCTGTACAAGCAACATTGCGGTAGTTACACAAAGAAATGAATTCATACAAAATCAGAGAATATTTTAAATTTTTAGGGAGATATACACGATCTTTTCTAAAATAAATGAATTTGAAAGATCTTGTTTGTATAGATTCTACCATATCTATGTATTTAGATGTTTGAGTATTCCAAACAGAGCAGCAGACTCTAATTTACTCCTTAGAAGAGTAAAATAGAGTTTGTAAATGGTATCAACAAAATTAAACTCTTTGCCATTGCGAAAAACAAAACCTAACATTTTAAAACATTTCTTAGCAATATTAACTGTATGATTAGAAAATTTTATTTGACGTCAAAATTTACACCTAAGTCCTTAATTTCATAAATATGATTGAATGCAACATTGTCTAAGGTGTAATCATAATTGATAGTATTAAATATTCTATGAAATGTCATGAATTTGCGTTTATCAATATTGAGTTCTAAATTATTCGTATGACATCAATCACTCAGAAAAATCAAATCTTGCTGCAATAATTGGAAATCATGCAAAGTTTTTATCTCCCTAAATATCTTCATGTCATCAGCAAAATGTATTTTTTATATGTATGTGGCTGGTGGGCTACTGAGAGTGATTTTATTCAGTAATATCGTAGACTTTTATGAAAACTATATATGAAAATGGGACACTATTATACATGAGACATTACTGTTATCATAAACATTGTCAAAAACACTACTTGACTGAGTTTGGTTTGGTGGTCCAATAGTTAAAAGAAACGCCACACAGAAATAAAAAATATGGCGTAACTCGTGAAGTAAACAGAGAATGAGGGGATTAATATTTAATTTCTACTTTGCCTCACCATCTTCCCACCTATGCAAGTACCCCATACATTGTATTTACATTGAATGGAACTAATGCAAACATTTTTATGATGCTCTGCAGAGTAAAATTTGCCTTGTTTGCTTTCATTCTGCGCTCAGACAGGTATCATATCGGACGTCAGTCAGCTGTCTGCTACTATTTTTATCAGAACAGAACGGGAATTGCCAGACCTGATATTACAGGACGACATTTCAGTATTTTACCTTTTTCATTACCGTTCCAATAAATCCCGGTTAATTGGCAGAACCTTAACACAAATCTCGAAAAAAATGAACTGATAACGCCGCCAGCTATTCATTTAGATGTCGGAAGCAAACAGATTGTTGCTGATATTATAAACACAGGTATTTTTAACTGATTAAAGCGCGACGTATGATATAGGTCGACTTTAAATTCAGAAATGATAATGCTGCCAGCAATTGTCACAGTTTTAATTTTCTGTTTCCCTTTTCATCAGGTTTTTGTGGATAAATAACCAAAGGGGAAATTTAATAATGTGAACCGTAGGCAATAAAATGAAACAAAGTTTGGATTATAAAATGACTCTCAATGTGTTATTATTTTTTTAAAAGTATAAAATTGCATACAAAACTGCAACAGAACTGCAAAAAATTATAAGCATTTTATTTAAAGTAAATATAAAGCTGTTTACAGGCCATTTAGATCCAAAACAGTAATATTTTTATCCTCTTTCTTCTGTTTCTCGCTTTTCTTTTCCAATCTGTTACATTTTTTCTCTTAGATCTATTGCACCGGCTTCTTTTCATCGCTTCCTCGGTGTTTCGCTATTTTTCTTATAGGTACTTTGCTATTTACTTACTTCCTACTATATTCTTCGCCGTCCTTTCATCTCTCATTCGTTCTAAATGCAACTACTACAATCTTCTGAACACCATAACTTTATTAGTCGAGGCAATGAAGCATTAAGATAGGAAATCTTTTAGGATAGGACGTATCGGAATGCGTTTTTTTGCATTCGCTTGCAAAAATTATTTATATCATTCGTACCTACTTTGTACCTATTACAAACCGGAAGTTGCATTGCTGCAGTCAAAAATGCATGCAAAAAATGCATTAATCTTTTGAGAGGCCTTTTGGCAAATTTAATAACTTCATAAATAAGTGTCAGAATTGGCTCAAGTCGGATACTCGGGGGTTTTCGAGATCACTGATCACGATTATGATGTTCAAATTGACCCCCCGAATACCTGGAGCTCAGGAACGCCGACGAACGTCATCTCCGGGGACTATCCCGAACTTTATGTGAGAGAGGAGAGAAACTGGGCATCCGGAGGTTTTTTGGGTCGCTGAATTCGAATATACCATCGGTGAACACCCCACGGACACCTGGTGGGCCCCAACCTGGACGCGGACGTCTTCTTCGAGAATTTTTCTGGAAATATCGACAGTAACGAACCGAAAATCGTTATGGAGGCTTTTTGTGTGCGCTGAATCCGAATTTTATGTTAAAAACGACCACTCGAACACCTGGTGCGCCCTAACCTGGCCCTGAACGTCATACCCAAGGGTTTTCCAGACATAATTGAAAAAAACCACCCAAAAATCGTTACGGGGGGTTTTTTGGCTCGCTGAAATCAAATATGGCACCGGCCAACACCCCACTGATACCTGGTGCACCCTAACCTGGCTCTGAACGTCATCCCCGAGGGGTGTCCAGACACAATTGAAAAAGACCAAAATTTGAAAATTTAAGTGCAAGTGTAGCGCAACCTGAGCGTGACACGAGAAATTTGAAACTGGATCGCGTGAACGGCGTATTGCAGTAGTGTGGCATATCATACACCAAGCTCAATTATATCCGTATCATGTAAAACGTGTCCAAGCATTAATATCAAAGGATTGGATGAAGAGGACCAGTACCATGGCCACTACGATGTTCTGAATTTAAATCATCTGGACTTCTTTTTATGGAGGTATTTAAAAAAAATAAGTGTATCGCACCGAAGTGGACACTATTGATGATTTACGCATATAAACATACCATAGCTACTGCTAATAACTTACCAGATCAAAACGAATAAAAAGCAGAAACATTTGTGCACTGCAAAAAAAGTTACTGTGTAAGTGGGACTTTCCAGTGTTTAATTTAGGGTGTGTAAAAATTCCGTGTTAATAGTTTTACACACTATGGCTTTTTTGTACGTTTTATACAAAATGTGTTAAAATTACTAGTATTATAATAAAATATACTGAATTTGTGTAATATTTATCAGTTGTGTGTTAAAAGTACACCATTTTGTGTAAACTTAACACGCACATAACTTAATTGTGTTCTATATCCCTACTCTTGACTGGTTGACCACAAGTGCGTAGCTGCAGTATATCAGCTGATCCAACGCACGTCACTACGCCATATTGGTCATGTAGCGGTGTTGTGTACAGTTACCTCTCGTTCACTGTGTTCAAATGGAGAATATTTAAATTTAAATTGAGGTTTAATCAAGAAAAATGGTAAGTACTTACCTAACTATAACAAATATTACTGATAATTGTAATAAAGCTAAAACTAATTAGAATATAACTATTAAAAATATTAGGAGTTTCTCTGACGTTTTAGATTACTCTGAAATCTAACTTTTTTGTAACTTTAAAGAAAGAAAATTATATGCTCAAATCACTACCAGTTAATTTTCGTAAACTCCTATTATGTAGTGCCTTACATCTTTGTTTGTTGTTTCATTGTTTATGATTTACTAGAACATTATTAGTCCCTTATTAAAATATGTTCTATTATACTGTTAATATTAATACAAATATATTTTGTTAGCAGACTTGGTTGTTGTTCATTTGAACAGAATTTTATTTTTTTAATAAAATCATAAAATCATAAAAAGTAAAATATCTTTTATTTTATAATTACGGCATTAGCGGCAAAATGTTATTTATTTCTTTTCTTGGGAGTTTCTTTCAATTTTGTGTCCTGTTTCTGATTGAACGCTTTGCTTTGTCAGGTTTTACAGTGGACCAGATTTCAGTGCCATGCAGAAGTGTATTTTTAAATCATTTTTGAACTGATCGTTTTGATTTTTTTCTTTACAAAATATCAATAACACAGTCCCACAAAAAAAAAGTGTTCGGACTTGTGGGTCGGACATATGTATTGCCATGTATTTTTCGACGCTGAATCCGATCCCGAGCTCAGAAATGGTCCTCCACATCTGGAATTGACCCAAGGGGCCAAAAATGGCCTCGATAGGGCCTGAAAGATGGACTCGGGATGAGTCGAGGTCGAAGGTGCAAATCAAAAGATCAATTTAGCAAGTAATATGTAGTGATCAACCTAGTCAAATCTGTTACTAAAATTTTCAGTAACAAAGCCATGTTGATTAAGATAATATTTTTAATTAAAATATAAATATATTCATACTGTAGTATAACTGAAATTTTTGAAAAATTGCATAAAATTGTAACATGTTTTTAGCTATTAATAACTAAATGTTATTAATAATAAATAATAATAATAATAATATCTCTACCCCTCATTCTAATCACAGGAATTAGCCTAGAAGTCGGAGACTTGTGCGGGAGAGGGGGCGGCATATTATTATTAAGCAGGCCGCATTTGCGCCCAGGAACGACTTACGTTGGTAGGCCCTAACCACTATTCAGTGCAGGAATGAGGGAAACCTGGAAAACCTCATTAATTAGGGGGGTAGTCAAATATCAACCGGTATCAATCTCTCACAACGACCCAAGGCAACATTCTTCCACCCTACCATACCCGCAGAGAGGGCGCCAAACCTCTCCACGAATATAGCTTATATACGGTCTACCGGCAGCTGGGATCGAACCAACTCCGATCTAGTCACCTCGATTCAAGTACTGACGCCTTAAACCGCGCGACCACTGACCGACATGTAAAAATAAAAGTATCATTGTCACAAACCTTTATTTATAGTCACGCCCTGTAATAAAAAATAATCAGTTCAGTCGGCTGTCATTAATTCGATCATCCACTTTCATCCTCTGTTCCATCTTTTTGCTCAGCAACATAATTGGTGTTATAAAATTCGTAGCTAAACGCCTACAAATGCGATAATTGTTGGAGTTCCACTTGACTAATTAAATTAAATTAGGAAGACGGAACCAAGAAGAACACTAACAAGAGTTATTTCCTGGAGTTGTTATGGCTATTATTACCGCATCCATCATTTCTCAAAGGCAGCATTAAACCAGATATCTCACTTAAAGGGTTCGGTAAATAGTCCGCAGTTGTAACAGACGAGATCCATTACAGTAACAAATTTGTAAGTATTTTTTTTGCCCATAGCACACAATACTTGACAATTGAGTGAAGGAGAAAACGAGTATGATTCGTTGTTAATAGAAAATTCAATCCATCAGTTCTCTTTTTGGGATATAAGTGTACAGTTAAATATTAAAAAGCGCCAGTAAATCATATTGGTGAGGATCAGACGCGGAGATATCGATCGTGATGGAATGAGACCATCCGTTATAACCATCTCATCAGGGAAGCTAGACGGTGACTGAGATGATGAGTGATATAACTTTTCTTGTTTATTAGGAGAGTATGTTTGAAAAAAATGAAAAGTATTTTCGGAATTTCAATCATCTGTCGTGATCTAATCTAATTCAAGAATTAACTTAATGAAAATATCAATGGGAAAATTGCATAACTTTTCCAAATATTTACAGAAGAAAAAATGTATTATTTTAATCGAAATGGCGTTTGTTCTAGACAAATTCGTAGAAAAATAAGCCTAATAACGGTATTTTAAAATTTAGTCTGGCAACGGCCTCACAAAAAAAAGAACGGAGCGGAACAAGCGTAATATTCAGTAACTTTACAATATTTGTGCTAAATAAACTGTTCGAAACCGACTTATATTCCGATTTTTTAATTAATTTAATGGATCTGGGGTTCAGAATGTGTCGAGATGAGCCCTAATTTAGAACAGCTTCTCTAATTTTAAATTAACATGATTAATTACTCTGACCTTTATATTTGAATCATGGATGAAAATATATCGACCTATTGGGCAATTAAAGTCGAAATAATGAAATCAAATACTTTATTACACATTATAGTATATTTTTATAAATAGAAAAAATATATTTTTATTTTGCAGGGTGTCTTGCAAGTCGTTACAATAATTTTAGGAGGTGATAGAATACTTGATTTTGAGTCGATTGCCGAGTGTTAAATTATTTGTGATAATTAATTTTTTAATATTTCTTAATTTAACTCTGCTTTTGTACAATTATTGAAATGTAGAAGAAAAACAAACCTTTTTATAACAAATATTTCTATACTTTTTTATTAGAAATGAGGATTAATTAAGGATTATTAGGATTAGGAAGGATTACTTAAATTATTAAAATCCATCCGTTCCATCCAATTACGAAATGTTTCTTGATAAACTTTCTAAAAACTAGGGAAATTAATCTTAATGCGGTTAAGTATGCAAAAAGCGCATTCGCTAAAACAGGACAACCATTTTTATTACATACTGAACGGCTGTCCTGTTCCGAAGAATGCGCTCCCTGCGTATTAAGATTAATTTTACTAATTTTTAGAATGTTTTAGGAAACTTTTCCTAAGAACAGAAAGGGCATTGCTTAGATAAGTTTTTAATAATATCTGAATAAACATACACTCAAAGGTTTAAATAAAATTTACGTTTAAATTTAACTTTTCGCTTTTACAAAGTAGAAAAACCACGTTCATGAAGTTATAGGTAAGTAACGAAGCCACTTTGGACTTTATTGATTAAATCATATAAATAATCCATTAATTCCTAATAAAAAAAGTAAAAAAATATTTGTTATAAAAAGGTTTATTTTTTCTACACTTAAATAATTGTAGAATAGCACGGTTAAATTAAAACACTTGGTATTTAGGTATGTTTGTTTCAATCGACTCAAAATCACGTATTCTATCACCTCCTCAAATTATTGTAACAACTTACATATATACTTATATATATTGTAGTCAGTTATTGTATATATTTGTATATATATTTTTTTAATTCCTTAAAATTTTTTCTTCTCATGTCGGAATCTTCAGTTGTCTATGTATATATATAGCATTAAGTGGGGATAGATGATCGTATAAACCACATCCGGTACTTATCTAGAAAAGCAAAATAATTTTGACCCACCATTAAACTTATATAAGTATTAATAAAAAACCTACATAAAAAACAAAATTCCAGTAAATCTTGATTTAACCTGTAAATCGTCAAAATATAAGAGATTTTGTACTTTTCCACTAACTTGGTATTAATGCTTGCATAGAATTACATGAAATAATGGTACTTTTTTGGAAAGCTTGAGAGGAGTATTTTCCTCTACAATTGAATGTTTCTTTAACTTGATTTAAAGTTGCTATTTGCTGTTCTAATATTTACAAGAATACTTTCAAAAGTCAGAAGAGACAAAATTTAGACAATTAATCAAGGGAGGAAAAAAACATTTCAAACTTTACCAGGGACGTACAAGAAAAAAAAATCTGAAGTGTTTAATGATAGCAGATCCTTGAAAAAATATCACCCTGTATAACGATTTTAAAAAATTTACTTGTATAATATCTGAGACTAGTTAAACAGTACAAGTATCAAATTTGGAAGCGCTGTGTGTAATACGAACTTGGTAATAAAAAAATTTTTTTTTTAAATTTTAGCTCCTCGTAACTCCGCTACTGATCGAGAGACCATGTTCATATAAAGTTTTCCTCTTAAAATTGCTTATTCTATCTACCGTTTCTATTTGTTCCAAACAAACCGGAACACCCTGTATACCCTTAAGGTTGGACGTTGGTGTATATGAATTCATAATTATCGAACCATAAATTGATTATATTAATAATACTTATCACCGAAATCATCAGCTTGCTGTTTTATTGCTGAAAGCGTACCTTTCATTCAGAGTTGCTGTAGTATTTAATAATAATTGCGCAGCCAAAGTGAACATAAAATATAATTTCATAATATCAAATATAATCACGAGTATAAAGAGGTATTAAAAGTCTACCGATCACTAAAATTGTAGAACCGTTTTGACTATGACATATAAACACTACATACAAACTTTCCTCTGAGTGACGCATAGTAATGGGATCACCCCCACTCCCGCACAGTTATCGGGTAACCTAATTCTTTTTAATAACCTTGGTTCAGACGTGTATATAGTCGCAGTAAAAGTTCAGTTTTTATTGTCAACATAATTTTTGGTATTTGGTACTTACCCAACAGCATTGCCGCCGTAATTGTCTCGAGCGTAAAAAACAAATAAACTAAGTTTAACAATACCGTAAATTCACCACATCACCACTAATAATTATGACATTACCTACACAATATTTACACTATATATCTATGACCCACAAATGTCACGCACCAGCTTTAGGGTACTTGTAACTTTTAATTCATATCTTAAAGTTTCACTTTTTGTCCTAGATACATAAATAACTATTAATGACACCGAAATGTAAATTAAATTATAGGAAATGTGGAAGTTCTATGAATTTTATATTGGTTTGAAATGTATAACAGGGTAATCCTTTAAACATATTCAAAAGTCAAAATGTGTGTCTGGCGGCAATAATCATGCCATAATTATTAGTGGTGAAGTGGTGAACTAACGGTACTACATGACAATTACAGCGACAATGCTGTTGCGTAAATACCAAATAGATGACTTTACTTGAGATATTTATAAAATTATGCCATCTGATTTTACATTAAACTACTTGTTTTAATTTGAAAAACAATAAGTCAAATGAATGATGATATTTAATATAACATAAAATATATTTTTTAAATTAATTTAATAAATTCTTATTGCTATTTACTACCGATTTCATTTTTCCTTATTTTTTTTTCTTGAAAACAAAGGCCCCAATAGAAAATATCTATAGAGCAAAATGTTTTTAAAGTCGGACAAGAAATAAAGGCCTTCATGTTTGACGTTCCGTTATGTTACACCGTGTTTTACAGTAGGGTTTTTTTGGGCCCGAGACTAAATTTTAAAATTCTGTTTTTAGGTTTATTTTTCCACAAAATTGTCTAAGACAAACTGTAACGTTCATTTTTACATGGAAGGTTCCCCTGTATAAAAATCTGCAGTGTAAAATATAATTTATAATAATTACTGTAAATTATAGATATTGTTTTGAGAATTATATTTAAAGATATTTATTTTATGTTACAAGTCACCGTAAGCAGCAGGCATTTTATCTCTATCAGCGATTATATCAGTTCAGAAATATAGGTTAAGAATAAATAATTAATATCAGATCTTATTGGTTCATTCAGGTAGTTGGTCATAATTTATTTCACACACGTGTCAAGTTAATTATCTATTTGTTTATATTTATAATCAGTTCAGTACGGATCACATAAATATGTAAATTTCTAAGGTTGGTAATAACGATTTCATTTAAGTTGGCACGATAGGTACCCCTGTTGAAAATAACGAATACGCTAAGCCTTTTGTTTTGCGAGCTGGCACGCGGGTCGAGCGTGATTTTCTAACCTCTATAGCGCGACTCGAGAACTCCAAAACATGTAATTACATATTATATGGGTCATCAATCTAAAACAATATATTTTCTTGATTATTTAATTTATAAAATAATAATTACTTTCAGATTTCAAGCATATTTTTGGGAATTTTTAATTAAAATAAAGAATTTCTTGCGTTATAGATTACAGGGTGAAAAAAAACATTAATAGGGTCATATTTTAAAGTTTTTTATGTTCATAGTTAATTGCCAATTTAAAGAAATCGAGCTATTATCAATATTTTTGTCGAATATTAATTAAAAAAGTTCAAACGGGGAGGTTTATCGAACAAGTGTAAGATAAATTGTAAGTAGGGTATAATTTCATATTTCTGCAGTCATCATTACGCTTTGATCATTACGATATTATGGTTTTTTGAGGCTAATAGCCATATGTAAAACCACTATTAATTAACTATTTAATTTTATTATTTAAAACAACTTTTTTTCTGAAAATATTAGATGCTTGTTAGGTATAATAGTTGAATATTAATGTCTGAGTGGTAGTTATTTTTTGGCCAACCACAATTTGATAACTGAGACATTATTTTAACGGTTGGTGGCGCTCAACAAGTAACATCTAAATAAAATTTATAAAAATTATTCATATATTTATTCCGAACCACGACATAGCTCCCACTAATAACATCTGAGACCGGGCCAGTGAAATCTCAAATAGAGGTGACGAAACGCCACTTCAATTAATATACATTCTTTCTTCTGCAGGTATTTGGAAAAATCTTGCAATTTCCCCATTGTGAATAAGCGTATAATTTTTTAACAATTTTATCTATTTTAGAAAATAATATTTTTTGTTTTTCCTAAATGCTCTTCAGGAACATAAAAAAGTAATAAATTATGCACTGGCAAACACCTATGCCACTAAGTCGAGAGCGGGTATCTATATTTGCCTTCAGCAAATATTGGCGTTCGGAATTATATCGGTTGCCATGAAAGGGATTTGAATGTGCTTATATTGTTATACCTAAATAGGATTGCCGCCAAAGCAGCACAGTGTAATTTCAAGATTTAAACATTGCAATTTGTTACTATTAAGCCTAGTGGAAATGCATATGGCGGGATTATATTGATTATCTCTGTTACGGCCGGGAATATCAGGAATATTAAGATAACGTCCATTATTCGGCTAGTTAGAGCAAGCTTTAATCGGTACCGCTATTACCTGCCATTTCTATGCGGATACTACCAGCGGAAAATTAAACAGTAAACGGTTGGCTTGTACTATTACTGCTGTTTGAGAGGGATGTTGGTAAAGTGGTTATAGGAAAAGTGAGTAAAATTTTGTTGCATTTCAAAAATGTAATAAGAATTTTGGAATATCATTTTGTAGTATTAGTATAATTATATGACATTATTGTATTTTGATTTGTATGAAATTGAGATGAATATTTTTTATTTTGATTTAGAATTTTCTTTTGTATTGGAAATGTTCATATTTTAGAGAAATTTACCCCAGCTTATGAACAAAATTTATATGTTTTATGATTAAATTTAAATTTTATTTAAAATCGTTGAGCGATAATATGCAAATTTTGTTATTTTCTTTAATATTTAGTTTTTTTAATTTTCAGCAGACTTTTTTTCGGTTGGATTCTCTCAAGTGCAATATAGATTTTATAGTTTAGACTATTCAATAAATACAAGTACTTTCTTAAATACAACTAATTATATTACAAACTTTGCAATTTGTTATACAGACAGTTGAAGACTTAAATTCCTAAATTTAATACTATATTTTGAGAATTCTCTTTAAATTCGCATTATATACATTACATAATATGCTTATTTTTTGTAATTAGAGTTTAATTATTATTGTTTTTTTATATTAAATGAGTATGCACTTTAAGGTAAGTATAAAATTTATACTTATATTGTCTAAAATACAGCTAACTTACAAGTTACAGAATATTACTGTAACATCATGTTCAATGGTTTGGCTGCTTCCGGGCTGTTGGCCACGTCGTCGGTTTAAGACTCTTGACGTTTCGAGAGACATGTCGCTCTTTTCTTCAGAAGATCTGAAAGAGCCCGGAAGCAGCCAAACCATTGACGGAAGCCACGGAAGCGTACAAATCATGTTCAATGATTGCTGCATTACAGTCAACTAACCTTTAATGTATAGATCACCTTCCCTTAATGTATTAGAAATATATTTAGTTAAAAGTTTTAATAGCTATAGCAACACTGCTGGTAGCCACAGTTAGATAACTTGTTCAATTGTGACTTGTTTTGAAAAAACATGGTTTAGCTGCTACAATTAAATTGTTCTTGTTATATAAAAGTTTTTTACTGGAGCAAGTGTATTTTTACCAACCACTTATGATTTTTTTTCTCAGTGTATAAAATATAAATGTCTGCTAGCTGATATTTTCCCTCATTCTTTTGAATTCAAGGATCTAGGCAACACCTTGAATCTTAGGGACGCTTGATACCAAGCAACGTATTTGGGGGCATTTGTCAATGTCAGAAGGGTATTCGGTAAGAAAATTTTTTGGGAAAAATTCAAATACGTCTCAACACAGCAAAATAACTATTTATTTATATAAAATACAGCTAGAAAAGGTGTAGTTAGTAAAATCTAACGCAACATTAGATTGGCTACTACGTATAATATTTATGACCTTATTGTGGTGTTCTGGGTCGATGTTGAAACAAATGGTTTAAGCATGGTTTTATAGATTTTTTATTATTGTGATCAGTAATTATCAGCAATTGTTGTTGTTGTACACCATTTCTACCAATAACAGCAGTTGACCTGCACGAATAGTTTGTTATTTTTTTGTCGTTTACATTCAGGCCAATAGTCGCAACAGACGATTTAGTTCATTCATTAATAGTATAAGAGACTGGTACCTGCCTGGCTCTCCACACTAATTCTATATGTACAATTCTTTCGAAAAGTAACGAATAAATTAATTATTTTTGAAGTTGAGAAGTTTTCGGAAAAATCCCTTGGCACGTCAATTTTGTTTTTAAAAAAGGCACTTTTTGACATACGATCCACATTTGCGACGTCATCGTTATTAGAGATATTAGCAACTCCCAATTTTAACCATGCCATTTGAAATAGCGTGTCATTCTACATACATATATCATGAAAAATTATGGTGTTACATAACAAAAATGTCAAGAAAATAATGTTTGAAGATTTTAAAATTTTATTTTCACAATACTGAAAATAATAATGATTATGTATAAAATCGACTAAATTAAATGTTCAAATTGTGCACCCTTGGCTGCCTGACAGTAGCCAAGACGATTAATAAATTCTTTTTGCACATTATTATCAATAACTTCAGGAGGTATACGATGTATCTCGTGACGAATTCTTGCTTTTAAATCTTCTAAAATAACTGGTCTAGTAACATATACTTTGCTATTTAAGTATCCCCACAAGAAATAATCTAGGGGTGCCAAATCAGGCGATCTGGCTGGCCCTCAATCGGCCCCCTTCTCCCTATCCAACAATTAGGGAACAGCTCATCTAAATAAGCACGGGCAGGTGTTGTGTAATGGGGAGGTGCACAGTATTGTAAAAATTTAATTTTAAAATCTTCAAACATTATTTTCTTGAAATTTTTGTTATGTAACACCATAATTTTTCATGATGTATATAGAATGACACACTCTTTCAAATGGCATGGTCAAAATTGGGGGTTTCTATTTAAAAAAATTTCCGATGACGTCATATCTCGAACAACAATGTCATAGATATGAGTCGTATGTCAAAAAGTGCCTTTTTTAAAAACAAAATCGACGTGCCAGGGGAAGTTTTTGAAAACTTCTCAGTTTCAAAAATAATGAATTTATTTGTTACTTTTCGAAAGCACTGTATATACAGCAGCAGTACGGTAGAATTTCCGCCTAAGACCTTCAGGGGCATTTTCATCCTAGAACAATATTATTTTACTTTTCACAAACTTAACGAAACTGAACTGGTCTAACGTTTATATGAATCTGTTCAGTTTCTTCCTGGAAGCATTGCGGGTATTCCGGGCAAGTTTAAATAATATACTGTTAAACGGGTCGATCATAATCTTATAGTAATTATTTGTACTTCTGTAAAAGTTTGCACGAAACATTCCACATAGTCTTTACTGTTGCTTCTTTGAATTCTGTCCCATCCTTCTCCCTCCATATTCCATATTGACCACCCAATCTTTTAGTATTGTCACAATTCAATTCTGGTAAACAAACAAATAATGCCGTGTATCGTGGCGCGACTGCAAATATTGGGAATCGACGAGAAGCTTTCGAGAGTCATTCGAGAAATAGATCTAGAGATGCTAGAAAACGCCTGGAATATTAGTTTGGTCTATAAAAGAAGAATAAACGGTCGAGTCAATCAGTCTTGAATGAGAGTCTTGAATTAGAGAGTTGTTATTTGGATATTTCGGAGAGATCAAAGCGATTTAGATAGTGACTAATTAAATAGTGTTTAGTTGAGTTGTAATTAGTATTTGGGAGTATACAGAGTAGTTAATAAAGATAAGTGATTTATTAACGGATTGTTTTTCTGATAAAAGAATAAGTCGGATTGGGAAATCCGTGACAGTATCTATGCCAGTTCTTCTACGTTTCTATATTAATTTAATAGTCCAGGGCATTTAGATCAAAATCGACCGGAATAGCGGAAATTTTTAGGCACAGCAGATATCGAGATGCGGTTTTCTGCATTGTGTTCAGGAAGGTCCCAGGAAAAAAGTCTATATCGTCTGGTTTAGCCATTTTTTGAAAAATGCCTTCTGGGCCGAAAAATGCATTTTCCAATTGCATCATTACTTGCATCATTATAGGAACGACTGGAAACTCGGAAAAATCGCTCGGAAATCGTTACTCAGGGGTTTTCGGGGCCGAACTCGATTATAGCATTAGAATTACCCGGGGATGCTCTGTGGTGTTGTCTGGGGGTGAATTGGGGTAGAAATGGCAGCGTGCATGAAAATTGCTCCAAACTCGTTACTCGGGGATTTTCTGGGATGCCGGATTCAATTCTGGCATTAAACTTCCCCGGGGGCTCTCGGGGGTGGCTCTGTGGGAAATGGCAAAGGAGAAAGTGAAAAAGTCACAAATTATGAAAATAGTACTTTATTCAAATAACAAATAGGAGTTTTTATTAATGTTGAATTATTTCCCCTCCAATCACCCTCAGACAACCCCACAGAGGGACCCCCGAGCACCCCCAGGTAAATCTAATGCTAGAATTGAATTCGGCATCCCCAAAAACCCCCGAGTAACGAGTTTGAAGCGCTTCCCATGGACTATGCAATTTTCCCCCCACAATGATTTTCCTAATACAAGAATCGAGTTCCGCTGTGCCTAAAAATATCCGCTATTTTTCCTAACTTCCCTGGACTATAACTCGTATTTTAGTTCACAACATAACTCCATAAATATTCCTCACGTGTATTTGTGACTGTTTGTTGTATTTTCTGGAATATTTTATTTAATTAGTGCATTAAAAGATTGACCACATGACATTTTGCAAATTTATTTGAAATAAAAATCTGTCAAACAACAATTTTGGTATCATAGTGATTGAAAACATCTCTGAATGATGTTATCACTTGAATGTTTAAATAATTTGTATCACATGACAAAAAAATAACGAAATTTAAGTGGCTGTTAGAATTGTCAATAAATTTTTACTCATAATACCAGTGGTCGGTCGGTCAGTGGTCGCGCGGTTTAAGGCGTCAGTACTTGAATCGAGGTAACTAGATCGGAGTTGGTTCTATATTCGTGGAGAGGATTGGCACCCTCTCTGCGGGTATGATAGGGTGGAATAATGTTAGCTTCGGTCAATGTGAGAGATTGATACCGGTTGATATTTGACTACCCCCCCAATTAATGAGGTTTTCCAGGTAGGCCCTAACCACTGAATAGTGGTTAGGGCCTACCAACGTAAGTCGTTCCTGGGCGCAAATGCGGCCCGCTTACTAATAATATGCCGCCCCCTCTCCCGCATAAGTCTCCGACTTCTGAGTTAATCCCTGTGATTAGAATGAGGGGTAGAGATATTATTATTATTACTAGAGCTTCAGTTATTACTGGAAATTTTTTCGAGTCTTCGACTCGGGAGAGACATTAGGTTATATAAAATACAACTAACCGACTTTAGTTAAGCAAAATAATAAAAAATAAGTCAATAGTAGATCAATCTATCAGTTTTCCACATACTCATTTTACTAAAGTTGGTAGAAATATATTTTCTTACAAAGAACCTTAAGCACTATGTAATATCAATAAAATTCATATGTATATATTATTAAGAAGGCCATGCAATCCATGTCAAACAAGGTAATCGTGACTTTTGACGTTAATTGACCATTTTCTTTAAAATCGTTGTGTTGTACAATTGAAAAATGGAGCGGTTTGAGAAATACGTTTTATGCAAGTTTTGCAAAAAAGTTAGTGAAATTAAAATGTATCATCGGAACCTAAAATTTTTAATGTATTTATTACAAGAATGCGGGCCAGAAATTTATTCGCCAAACTTGTTTGGGATTATTAAAAATTATTTGCTTCTGGTGTGTAAGAAATATGGAGCTCTTCGTGGATCACAGTAGAATAAGATTGTTTCAAAGTACTACATTTATTTTTTGAAACATAGACATTTTATAAATTTTAGTGAATGTGTGCTTGTTTATTCCCCATTAAGAAAAGAAGACGTGGCTGAGGAATTTCTGCAACATTTGGACGCTTTAATTAAAACTACTAAAAGTACATACTTGGTAAATAATTATTTATAAATGATTTGTACTTATTAAATTATGATAGAATAAATTTGAAGTTAAATATAAATGTCATTTTATTTATGAATGTTAAAAAATTTCCAGTGTAATTTGATGCTCCTTACCCCAAGGAAGAGAAAAATTTCCGGAAATTTTCTTAGTTGCTATAATAACGCTACAAAATACAGGCCTTTAATTGGCTGAAAAATACTATTGTGAAATTTTCTGCATAACTCTAGAACAGAAACCTGACTCAAGGTTATTAAAAAGGATTAGGTTACCTGATAGCTGTGCGGGAGTGGGGGTGATCTCATTACTACGCTTCACTCGGAGGAAAGTTTGTATATATGTAGTGCTCATATGTCAATGTCAAAATTGTCAAAACGGTTCTACAATTTTAGTATTCGGTAGACTTTTAATGCCCCTTTATACTCGCATAGCAGGTACGCCTACAACAATAAACAGCAAGCTGACGATGTCGCTGATAAGTATTATTAATATAATCAATTTATGGTTTGATAATTATGAATTCATATACACCAACGTCCAACCTTATGGGGAAATATTAGAACAGCAAATAGCAAGATTAAATCAAGTAAAAGAAACATTCAGTGGGCTAAATTGTAGAGGAAAAAAATCCTCTCAGGTGTCCAAAAAATATAATTATTTCATGCAGTTATATGCAAGCATTAATACCAAGTTAGTAGAAAAGTACAAAATCTTTTATATTTTAACGATTTATAGGTAAAATCGAGATTTACCTATTTTTTTTCTCAGGTAGGTTATTTTATTAATACTTTATATAAGTTTAATGGTCGGTCAAAATTATTTTGCTTTTCTAGATAAGTACCAGAACTGGTTTACACGATCATGCATCCCCACTTAATGCTATATACATAAATAACTGAAGACTCCAACCTGAGAAGAAAAATTATACTTTAACTTACTACAACATCAAACAGAAAGGCCAGAGTAGTTAATCGTGTTAATTTTAAATTAGGGCTCATCTCGACACATTCTGAACCTCAGATACATCGAATTAATTAAAAAATCGGAATAGTTCTCGATTTCGAACAGTTAATTTTGCATAGAAATACTAAATATTACGCCAGTATCGCTCGATTCATTCCTCCAAATGACGCGTCGGTCTGCTACACTGTGATTGGTCGAAAGTTACCAGGCAACCTAATACTTTTTAATAACCTTGAACCTAACTAACAAATTTGGCAAATGTTTCAAATAAGAAAGGAATATTCTAATAAACCTTTATAAGCATTTTACGACTACATTACAAGTTTACAGTTTTATAAGATCGAAGAACAGTTCTTATATTCAAAAAGCTAATGGGTTTTTAGATAGATGCACACACAAATAAAATCATCAGGAAGTATTATTTATCGTTCTTCCTCACTTATTATTAAGAATATTAATTTATCGATTGCAAATACGTTGCAAACTGGAATTAAAATGGTAGTCCTGGGTATATACCAGAATTAATCCTGCCATAGAGAGAACATCAGTAAAAGAAATATAAAGGTAAACAATTCCATTTCCATTTGCACGAAATTCCGGATGTACAAGATTAACCGAACGGTAAATAGTGGCGTGCATTTCATACAATGAATTCACATTCAATGTACAATGTATATTATATCTAAATTTACCTTGGTTGGATTACTCCTACACAGTTCACTGACCAACTGTAAATTTTTATCTTTTACCTATTGCATGATAAATCAATTGCTTCATTTACACACAATACAGATTATGAATTGTTTATTCTGGTTAACATAGAACGAACAGAATGTTTTGTTTACCTATAATTAAAAGCTACAATTCAAATTGCGTTAACTTTGTTTCAAATTAGCGATAACGTAGCAGTGCTTTAAACGTTTAGATCGCATATTTGTATACTAATTCAATGGGAAATTGCATTGTTCCAAATACGTGCAGAAGAAAAAATGTATTATTTTAATCGAAATGGCGTTTATCCTAGACGATTTCATGCAAAAATAAGCCTAGAAACAGTATTTAAAAATTTAGTCTGGCTACACCCCCACAAAATAATCGCCGCCACAACGTTGTCTTGTGACGTAAGACGCCGTTTGCTCACACGTGTATATTTAAACTGTGTGTACTTTAGTTTGTATTTGTGTGTTTCATGCTTTTGGACAACGCAGTACATACGTTTAGAAGAATTAATTTGTCATTCGTGATATTAGGTATTAATTATGTTAAACAGACATTAGTATTGAATAAAGTTGCAAAATAAACTCGTAAAATGGGAACAGAAAGTGCATCTCACCGGGCAAATAGAAGAAGTATTGCATTATATCATTGGACAAATTCAACATACAACGCCTAATAAAAAATATCTTCAAAAAATAAGTTCACCACATCACCACTAATAATTATAGCATTACCTACACAGTATTTACACTATGTATCTATGACCCACAATCAAACGCATGTTTACATCACCATCACCATCTCCGTATCCTGCATCTGTATCCGCGGAAACAAACCGCGCTGAACGGCGTGTAATGTCACGCCACTGATATTGTATTTTCGCCACGTGTTTACATTCTATGGAAATTTATTAATGTTAATATTTTGATTATTATGTGATTGCCGCCAGACACATGTTCTAATCTTTTAATATGTTTGAAAGATTCCCAAGATTCCCTTGTAATACATTTCAGATCAATATAAAATTCATGCAATTTCCCCATTACTCATATATCCAGAATATCATTAACCCAAATTATATGTCAAATAAGTTAAGAGTATTTCAATATGTGCAATATAATTTTCTAAACTACATCCATATACAGGGTTAACTATGACTTAGTTCAAATATTTTAAGAGGGGGTAGGGAAAAATAAGAATTAACGGAATCACCCTTCAAAAAAAAATCCAACTTATTTATAAAGCCAAAAAAAAATGTTTTCAAAACTATATTAAATCCTTATTTATCGCAGTCACTGACCTTCTGTCAGCCGCGAGGTTAGGTACATTTAGGTATATTCTGCCAAAGGCAAAGGTGTCAAACATAGTGACAGGTCACCACATTGACACGTGTATCAGTTTGCCGCTTTGAAAGAAAACAAAATCTTTACAAAATGTAAATTATTATTTAATGATTTAATGAGAAATACGGTATGGTAACACAGATGTAGCACCTACTTACTAATATTTATTTCCAGGATTGATACTTGGAGAGATTTTAAGAATGTTGAATCATCTTCTGTTTTGCACTTAATAAATTTGTTACTAATCTAATACATTATAATAGGAGTTTCAGTCAAGGCATAAAAATTTCAAAATTATTAAACAGTATGTATTTTCAACGTTTCGGTTTTTCTTATTACAAAACCATAGCCAGAACCTATTGCGTTAACAATAGATATGTGACCGAAATAGCAGTAATACAATTAATTAAAAAATATTTATAACAATTGATCATTAGCAATTAGGAGTTTGCAACGTATTCAATACCGTATTAGTTACCTTATTATTAGTATAAAGTTTTAAGAAGTATACTATACTACACTAAAGAAAAACAAATTACTATTCAAATTAGGGAATAAACAAGAAACCACAATGTCTTATACAAAATGTTAAACATCAATCGAAGGGTTCTTTTTAGTTTCCTCAAAAAACGGTGCATTTTTAAGGAATGTATTAAGTGGACCTTTTTTGTGTAAAAGAAAGTCCTACATAATGTTAAATAACTTAGAATTGGAAAACTCTAAAAGTTACAATGTAAAATGTGCGTATTCGGCACTACCAAAAACATACCTGTGTCAAATTTTGATGATATGTATTGTGGTATTTCAACAATGAATAGCTCTACGATATTCGTTTATTAAACAAACCCCACTTATTGTTCAATGTTTTACCAGTTCTGGCAATATGGCCATATTTGAAACGCTCTGTATATGCCGAGGAATATGGTGTATCAGAAACATATATTAACACAAAAACATTAATCCGTGGATAGCACGTTGCACTACTTTATAGTTAAAGATGGTACTTTTTAAACAGTGTAAAATTTTCAGACGTTTTGAGACTAAAGGAAGGGACGATACTACTTTATCTACGGAAAATTAAATTCAATGATAAAGCAGCTTTCAGAGTTGGTAATCTACTCGAGCATAAAGGCAAGAAAAACTTTCCGTAAAAGTTGGACGGAGAATTTAGTGAAAAATAAAACATTTTAACTCATATTTATATTACCGTAGAATATAGTATATAAGTATATTTTTAGTACAAGCGTCCAAAAGGCGTTGGACATAAAAAAATTGTTCTGAAGTCTAAATGAAAAGTTCCATGAACCTTTTTTGTGTTTTAATATTATTGAAGACCATATAATTAAATCTATTTACTTGTTATTAGCATCTTATGTTCTTTTAAATTGCAGAACCATAACAAATAACCTTAAAAACTTAAATATTGCATCGTAACTAAACTTTAAATAACAATTCAAATAATTCGTACGCATAGCCAGGGCGAGAGGTCTGCGGTTAAGTTCCTACGATATTGTAAGTCGCTTTCTGCAAGTCGAGCCGCTTAGGCCGAGCAGGAAGTAGCAGACCAGTTGCATCTCACCTGCACTCGATTTATATGTGAAACTACATATGAAAATTGTCGGTCATCTCAACCATGGCATACTGATGAGGGCTAACATGCCCGAAACCGGTCTATGTCTGGTAGAGTGGCCGACAAGGCTGTTGGCTGTTTCACACAGATACTGCAGGTATAATTCAATACCGGTCGGGGCATTAGCCCGCGGAGTAGTTGTTTCCTGCAGTATCATGTATAGATTTAATGGCGCATCGCCCAGGGCGAGAGGTCTGCGGTTAAGTACCTATGATATTGTAGGTCGCTTTCTGCAAGTCGAGCCGCTTAGGCCGAGCAGGAAGTAGCAGACCAGTTACATCTCAGTTTTCCATTCTGTTATTTCTTGACATGCTTGGAGATTGGAATGTTGTTTTTGAGGCTTTTTCTATTTGCAATACGATTTTTATTTGAAATGGTTATAACACAAGTAAAAAAATTCATTATATTGTTTTCAATAATATTTAAAAACAAAAAAAGTTTTTGAAAGTTTGCATTTACACTTACATCTAATTTATTATAACATACTTCCAAATTTTCGTAGTATTGAAAGAGCTGTATAAGAATTACTTTTCAACACAGCACCTTTGCCAGATTTTTCGCTAATATGAATTTTCGAAAACTTACCCGGAAAAAAATCACAGGAAGCAGAGTGGTAAATTAACTATCGTGGTAGGATGTAGAGCTTCACCTGAAAGGTTTTTAAATAGAAAATAATTATCAAAATCGCTCTACTCACTACTTTATAGGGGTGTGAAGGTGAGAAGTGAAGCACACTGTATGAGTGTAAGCATGATTTTGCATTACCTGTGCCTGGCATTGGCCAGTGCGAAGCCTCAATATGAATCATCTATTGTTTTGTTCGAGTGTGTAACGAATACCCATTGTCGGTACCGTTTCAACTGGATTACAGACACGCATTTATAGCAAATTTTCAATATAGATATGAGTATGTGGAAATGGTGATGACAATATAATTAGATACAAGGTATTTCAGGAGGAGATGTACATACTTCAGAATGTTATTCTACGTTCAATTTTAAGTAAAAAATTTCATACAAGCAGTAGTCAGCTTGTATAAAAGTTTCTAGCGACTGTCGGGTGGAGGCTGACACTCCAACTAAATATATATTTTTGTTTCTCTGAAGTTGTCACTTTGAGAGCCGATCGGTGATGATGACCTTGATTAGCTCTCAACTGTCAAAACAACTGAAAGTACACAAATGAACCATGGTTTTTGACGAGACTGGTAAAGTATACAGTGCCTCAAAAGCCATGCATATTTCGAAAATTGGCAGTTTTTGAAAAAATTGCTCGGACTTTGTTTTTTTTTTTGGGGCATGAACTTTGGTGAAATTCAATTTTCAAAAATGTAACCAGTGCGGTGGGAGGGGATAATGCTGTTTTATTAATGGCAACCAGATTTTTTATCGCAGCTTTTGAAACCATAGATCTTTCTGATTAATTTGGTTCATATGTTGAAGGTTGGTAGGAAAAATTTTGGAGAAGAATCTAAAAAACCGTAAACTGAAGAACTGAATCTATCAGCTGTTCAGCTGAATCAGCTGAAATTGCTGGAACCCCCTTCCATCAATATGAAGAAGTGAGTGCATGCAGCCATTTATAAGAAACCATTTGGATTATCAATTTTCATAATTTGAGGAGCTCGCAAGATCTCCTGTTTTAATCCCAATTGAATTTTTTTTATGTGGATACTGGTAAAGCAAGGCGTATTGTGACGTATTCGTCATGATCAGGAAACAACTGACACAACCAGAGAGTTTGCCAACAGGCTGGGTAATTGTCGAGCTGTAGAAGATCAGCAGTTTGAACCTTTTATCCATTAAAATCAAATAAAGAGAGCTATTACAATAAAAATTTATTTTGTTTTTTCAATTTTTCTAAAAAAAAAAATCAAATTAATCAGAAATATTAAGTTTCCGTACGGTGCAATAAAAAAGGTGGTTGCCGTTAAAAAAAACAACATTATTCCCTTCTGCTGACACCGGTTACCTTTTTAGAAAATTGAACACCAAAATTCTTGCTCCAAAATGAACAAAATTGACCTGTCCGAGCGATTCTTTTCAAAAATTGCCGAAATGCCCATGATTTCTGAGCCACACTGTACTTATAAATCACAATCTAATAAATGTCTATTCTTTTTAAAACTACTTTTCATTCAGTGTGTCCCAGTAGAAAAATGAGAGAGGTTTATTTTCCTTGTAGGTAGTGGAAAAAGCATTTGTTTTGCTATAGTTGTTTGTCACTTGGAGAGCTGATCGTAGATGATGTAGTTTTCTTCGAAGTGTTCTGTTTCACCAAACTTTTGCACTCATTCCACTGGATTAGGCAGTAATAAGACTTATGTGTCAACTGAAAAATGACCCTCATTTGACCCTCATACGTGGTTACGTACTAGTCTTTCAATTTCTTCAATGTTCTGCTCAGTGAACGAATTCCAGTCAGAGCACATATAACTGAGAAAAACCCTCCAAATGAACTATATTGCTAAAAATAAATGAGAGTAATAAAACTCCGAGATAAGAACCGGCCATGGGCGTGGTAATATTTCGTTTCAGGTAATTATCGTGTAACACTAATGTTAACAGGTAATAGGTGTACATTAGTATATTTTACTGAATACATCACAGGGCAGGATCCAGTGTATTGTAACAGATCAATCCAGTCTTAGAGCTGAATATACGAAGACGTGCTAGTGCAGTAGAGTAAAATTCGTCTTGTGTTTAGTGACTATTGTGCCAGTGGATATAATATTGTTTGGGTAAAATGTCGAGCTTATCAGATTACGTACCTGCTAAACGCGTGAAAAGATGTGCACTGTCTCAGAATGAGAAGATTATTATATCAAATGTATTTAATGTATTGAAACACCAAAATCCTACCAACAGTATTGACGACATCGTGGAAAAGTGTTCCAAAATGACGGGGATTGGAAAATCGACTATCTGCAGACTTTTAAAGGAAACAAAAAATTAACAAGATACTGTAAATACCCCAAAATCATCTACAGGAAGGTCAAAAATCGTTATAGATGATTTCTTCAACAATGTCATTCGCAGAAAAGTACACTCATTTTATTTTAAAAAAGAAAAACCAACGCTAAACAAAATTTTAAGTGAACTTTCAGAGGACAACGATTTGACAAAAATCTGTAGAAGCAGATTATGGGCCGTCTTACGAGAGTTGAATTTTTGCTGGAAAAAGCAGAACAGAAAGTCAGTTATTATCGATAAAGATGAAATTATTTGTTGGCGAAGATCCTACTTAAGATCAATTAGAAAATTCCGTGACGAAGGGAGGAATATTTATTATCTAGACGAAACTTGGGTCAACGAGGGATATACTGTAACAAAAGTATGGCAAGATGAAAATATAAAAAGTTTTCAACAAGAATTTTTGGATGGACTTCAACAGGGTTCAAGGCACCTTCAGGTAAAGGGAGAAAATTAATAGTGACACGTATAGGTAGTGCCAGTGGTTTTGTAGATGGCGGTTTACTTTTATTTGAATCTAAAAATACAGGTGACTATCACGAAGACACGAACGCAGATGTTTTCGAAGAGTATTTTACACAGATGTTGGATTTTATTCCTTCGGGGTCTGTAATTGTCATGGATAATGCCAGTTACCATTCACGGCAGATCGAGCGGACGCCTACGACTGCTTGGAGGAAAGCCGATATAATTCAATGGTTATTCGGAAAAAACATTTCTTTTGAAACAAATATGGTGAAAAAGGAACTATTGACACTTGTCAATCTTAATAAAGATCAGAAAAAATATGATATTGATGAAATGGCAACAACTTAACCCAATCGAATTAGTCTGGGCGCAGATAAAAGGAGATGTAGCGCGAAATAATACGATGTTTAAATTAAGTGATGTGAAAATTTTGTTAAAAAATGTCTTGAAACGAGTAACTGCAGATAACTGGCAAAGATGTATACATCATGTACAAAAAGAAGAGGAGAAAATGTGGGAACTCTACAATTTAATTGACGTTACTGTGGAACCTATCGTTATCAATCTAGGAAACGAAGATAATTCATCAGAATATTCAGAGGATGAATTTTAATATACCTACTTTTTTATTTTCCTAATTGTACATTTATACAACACTACATTTACTCATCATAATTTGAATTTTCAAAATACATATATTTTTGTGTGGAATAAAAGGCTATTCATTAAATTTAAATAACTATTTTGATAATAATATTGAATAATTTTATTTGAATTACTTGTACACCTTCTTAACCCGGTTATGATGCTTAAAGTAGCCTCATGTTTTGAAACGCTGTTTTTATATTGTTTACTTATAAGAGATATGGACCGAGAAATTGAAGCGGCATAGACAAAGACGGATTATCGAGGATTAAATTTTAGCTACCTGCTACAATTTAGTACAACCCGGTCACACAAAGTTTTTTAAAAGTACACCTCATCTATACCATCTAATGCATAATATAAAAATATTGAATATTAGCACCAGTACTACATTTATTTACGATTTGCATACATAATAAGCTTTTATTACTCTCTTTCATTTCTAAACAGACTATAGGCGCCATCAAGTTTTGTGTAGTTTTGGAGTGTACTTTGAGACGGTATAGTTTGTGTGTTTTAGGTAATGTTAATAACGATGAAATAACAAATGTGCATCAGCGGGCTTCAACTCTAAACCCTTATAAACGAAGACCCACCCATCAATTCATTCAGGAATGGTTATGACTGGCTACATTTTTGAAAATTGAATTTCACCGAAGCTCATGCCCAAAAAAAACAAAATCGACCTATCCGATCAATTTTTTCAATAATTGCCAGTTTCCGGAATACGCATAACTTTAGAGACACATTATATAAATCACAATCTAATAAAATGTATATTTAAAACTACTTTTTATTCAGTGCGTCCCAGTAGGTCGCAAGCTCGATTCATAGCGTACACGTCAAGCTTTATAACGAGCCGTAATTAAGTAAATACATACAAGTTTTACCAGCGCTATAGTTTTAGCAGGAAATGTACATGAATTAATTTAATAAATTGAAATTTATAAGGCCCTGTTGACATGTATCGCATTATGCCTAATGGCTTGTAATGTATCAAGCAGGAACTTGTCATGACGTTTGCAAATTAGACAATAAAACACTCGGAAATAGTCGAATTTGTGCCACTTGTAGTCGAGCATTTTAATCATTGACGGGTTCGCAAAATCGCTTCCCTTGTGCCGGAATCTATGACAAAGTATTTAATCGAATCCTTCGAATATATTTACATATCAATTAGTTTGTTGTAGACGGTAATTGTAAGGAAATTAGATATTCCCTGACTTATGCTATCAATAATATCAGAATATTCTAAGAAGAAAGTTGAAATAGATATTAGTTATCCGAATTAAAAAATGTACAGGGTGTCGCAGTTTTGTTATAATTGCACGTTATCTCGGAACTGTTAAATATTGATAAATATTTAGAACCGTTCGAATTTTCCTGCTGGTGAAGATTTTAAATATAATCATGAAAATAGTCAGCAAATTATCACATAGGAATAAATAGAAGTATGTATTTTGGGTCTCCATTTGTAATGTAATGTTTATTGGTAATGAATATTATTATTAAATAATACCATAATTGTTAATTATGGCTCTGGAGATCTGTTAGAAATTTTTTTAACAAATTTTTATTTTGTATACATTTTTTTACTAAGGTAGTAATCCATTTTATATAATTATACAGTGATTTAGAACTCATCTAACATTTTTTTTCGAATAGATGAGTCATAAAAAATGGAGTCAATATCGTTTTATTTATTTTTTTTTTTTGTAAAATCCTTATAGTTTCTGAGTAAAAAATTGTTGAAGTTGTACATCACTGAGCTACTGTAGTTTTTAGCCAGGCGATTCCAAATACTTTTTGTAGCTATTAACCTTTTTTGTGATGCGAGGTTTTTTTTGTCAAAAATAGTTTACGTGTATAGCAACGCGGAGTTGATGGATATCGTTTTAATTTATGGCGATGTGAAGATGCTTTGGCAGAACGATTTCCTGGTAAATATGTGCCAAATGCAGCTACTTTTGCCGCGGTGTGCAGTGAGTACAAGTGTGTGTAACGTGAGGAAAATTTGAAACCGAATCGTCGAAGAGGTGGAAATTGATTCGTATTGCAGCAGTGTGGCGTATCATATCACGAGGCTCAATTATATCCGCACCATGTACAGCATGTCCTAGCATTAATACCAAGGGATTGGATAAGGAGGACCGGTACCATAGCCGCCACGATCACCTGATTTTAAATTATTTTAACTTCTTTTTGTGGGGACTATTGATGATTTACGCAAATGTATCATAGTTGCTGCCAACAAACATTTGTGTTAGTTTGTATAAACTGGGTAAGAGGGGCCCAAAATTTTGTTGTAACATCAAGTATATGAAACTATTTTATTAACTAAAACCACAAATTAATTTTTTATATATATTTTTAGGTATTAACAATATTTTGTGAAAAATTTTAAGACTGCTGTTTAACCAACAGATTAACAATGCGATTGTTATACTGAGTGGAGGGAAATTTTGATTAATGATGATATAAGTAAAAATGTAGAAACATTTTACAGTATTTTAAATATGTTTAAAAATCAATTTATACCTCAAAGATTTATAAATAAAAGATATCCCTCTTACTTTTCATATCAAACCATAAAAATTCCAAAAGATAAACACAAATCGCACAGAAAGTGGAAACAGTTTTTGAATTTGAACGATTACAATATATTTAAGTCCTTAAGATCACGAGCAAAAGTTTCTATAAAGATTGATTATAATGATTATATTGCAAATATGGAAAATGAAATACAAGAAATACAATTAAATCCTAAGCGTTTCTGGCACTTTATTAATAATAAAAAACAAAATTATAAAATTCCGTTTAAAATGTATTTAGGCGATACGGTAGTTAAGCAATCACAAGAAATTTGTAATTTTTTTATTACATTTTTTGGAAGTGTTTTTGTTCATAATGATTCTATTAGACACAATTTACAATCCATTAACTCATATCCACAAAATTGCTTGAGTTCCATATATTTGTCTGAGGAAGAAGTATTGCTTGGAAAATGTGGACCCAACGAAGGGTTCTGGTCCTGATGACATACCTAGTATATTAAAAAAAAATGTTGTTCCACCCTATGCATTCCCCTCACCTTGCTTTATAATCAGTCTCTTTCTTCAAGTAAATTTCCTTGTGTCTGGATAATAGCTGCAGCAATTCCTATATTTATGTCAGGTAAAAGGCGTATAAGCAAATTATCAGTTTTTGCAAAATTGTTCGAGCGGATTATTTATGGTTATTTATTTAATTTAACTAAAATCTTCATTATTCCGGAGCAGCATGTTTTTTTAAAAAAACAAATCAATTGAGACAAACTTATTAACCTACTCGGAGCATCTTCAAAGTAGATTGGACGACTTTTGTCAAGTTGACACTATTTACACCGATTTCAGTAAGGCATTTGATAAGATAGATCATGATATTCTCTTAATTAGACTTGCTGATGCATGGAACACTTTTGCGATGGATTAAATGCTATATAAAAAATAGATCTCAGTTTGTGGTAATAAAGAATTGCAGGTCTACATTATTTAGTACGTCCTCTGGTGTCTCGCAGGGATCCCATCTGGAGCCATTACTTTTTATTATTTACATAAATAATATAAAAAATTGTTTTAGACACTGCAAATTTCTCCTACACGCTGATGATCTTAAGGTTTACTCTAGAATCGAATCTATACACGATTGCCTGCGTTTACAATCCGACATAAACAAGCTTTATAGCTACTGTGAGGAGCATTCCTTGTTTTTGAATTTTTCCAAATGTTACTCTATTTCGTTTAGCCGTAATATTAAACCTCTTGTGTATGATTATAATGTTTCTGATTCAAATTTGAACAGAGTTAATTCGATAAGAGATCTCGGTGTTCTGTTTGATTCCAAGTTAGTTTTTTGTGACCATATTAATTCGATTATTTCTAGCGCATCATAAATGGCTTCATACTTCGTAAATGTAAAGATTTTCATCATATTAATTCAATTATTCTGCTATACTATGCATATGTATGTGGTAAATTAAATTTTGCTTCATCAGTTTGGAATCCCCAGTACAATGTTTGCATCAACCGTTTGGAGAGTTTACAGAATAAATTTATCAGATTTTTATCTTTTAAAACTAATTTTACCATTTTAAATAGTAATTATAATGATGCTAGAACACATTTTAATCTTATATCTCTTGAGAAACGTCGTGTTGTAAATGACATATTAATTTTACATAAGATATTACATAATAATATTAACTGCCCTGTTGTCTTATTCATAATAAACTTTAATGTACCTGTGTTAAGACGTCATGAACTAATTAATTTACCTTTTAGAAGAACTAATTATACGAGCAATTCACTCATTTGTAGAATGATGCGTTCGTCTAATAATTTTTTTTATGATTTCGGTTATATCACTAAAATTTAAATTAAAAAAGTTATGTTTAAGGTTATAAAATTGTTAAATAGACAATTGTATGATACGATGTTAGGTTATGTTTATCTGTGGATGCTGTTTATAGGTTTATCCTGTTTATGTCCCTTAATGTTTAAATAAATAAATACATAAATAAACTAACTACTCTGCGGACTAAAGCCCCGACCAGTGTTGAATTACACCCACACTATCTTTTGTAACATTTTTTACTGTATTAGAAATGTATTTTAAGCTGGGAATATAAATTAAATCTCCTACAATTCCTATCAATGAAGTCATATGTATACTCTCTGATACCAAACATTTAGATATGCCAATGGACAATTCTATAGACAAATCTCTATTCAATAATTATCTAAAAAAATTGATCTAGCTAAATTTACTAACCTGGTTTAATGAAAACATTCTATAAATATCTAAGTAAATTTACGTATTTTATACAGAAAATTCAATTGCTTTTGCCACTATTGTTATTAATTATTAATAAAATTAATTTGTGGCTTTAATTATTAAAATAGTTTGAAATACCTGATGTTATAACAACATAATTTTGGGTCCGTCTTACCTAGTTTCTACAAACTAACACAAATGTCCGTTTTGAACTTGTATGCAATGTACTTAATTTTTGAAATATCTTCAGAAACATAAGTCAAAATGTACCGGTTCTCCTCGTCCAATCCCTTGGTATTAATGCTTGGACAAGCTATAAATGGTGCGGATATAATTGAAGAGTGGAAATTAGAAAGGGCCTAAGTGCCATATTTTCCGAAATCAAGTTTTTCACGTAGAAACGTTTTATGTACCATGCTTTATGTCCTATGAAAGAAAGAAAGTGCCAAGAATAAAATTTAACCTTATAGGAACCTGTCGTGTTTATTGACAGTTTTATGTGAGCAAGCATTTTCCTTAGAAAGGTTCTAAGTCCTATAGGTTATAAATGTTTAGACATTTACACGTGTACGTTGTGTCCCACAATTTCTGGATTTGTAGTATATTATAATGGAAGAAAACCAAAGAAAAAGGAGAAGCAAAGGTAGTAGCTCAGTCCGAAGTGAACAAGCAGAAAGCAAGGTATCGGAAAATAAAAGAAAAATCTTTTCGAAGCAGGATTCGTTATCTTAAAAATCTAGAACATCAACGCTTTTATAATCAGCCACTTCAGATTGAAGACAATGATTTAGTATAACAAAAGAAGAACGAAAATGTGTTTTATGTATGTTTCTTTATTAAACATCAGTAGTTGTGGCACTTGGCCTTTTCCCGTCTTTTCCTAATGACATTCTTTTAAACATGTATAATATGTTGTAGTACAATGTTTAGTTTGCCAAGTTTTGTTAAAAAACCTTCATTGTTCATTGTTTTAGTTTGTTACGATCATAAACGTTTACTTATGAAAGTTATCTGAGTTTTATTTAGTTTTTCTAGATTATCTCAAACCTTTGTTTTTGGCACTTAGGCCTTGCCACACACTGGTGCAATACGCTGTGAACGCCCTGGACCTTCATTTCTTCCACAATTCGGTTGAAATTTTCCCGTGTCACGCCTGCGTGTGCACTACACTTACACTCACTGGACACCGTTGTAAAAGTAGCTGCATTTGGCACATGTTTACTGGTAAATCGTTCTGCTAAAGCATTTGCACTTCACCATAAATTAAAACGATATCCATCAACTGCGAGTTGCTATGTACGTAAGCCATTTTTTCATTTAAACAACTAATGTAAATATCTGTATCACAAAAACGTTAATACTATAAGTAAACGGATATTTGAAATCGCCTATCTAACGACTACAGTAGTCCAGCGATGTAAAGGTTGAAAATAGTAGAACTACAATAATTTCCTTCTCGGAAAGAATTTTATTTTATTTTATATTATTATTTTTTTTTTAGATAAAATCACCTACAAGAACAATAGGCTTGAATTCCTTGTCGACAAGGAGTATATTGGATAAACAAAGAAATACTTTAAGCACGAGGTTCAATCTAAATAAATATATAAAAGTCAGCATTTGTGGAACATAAGACAGATACAGATCATTGCTCTAAGCTGGATAAAACAAAAATCCTTGTGAGAGATAGAGAAGATTCTGACAAGGGCAGAAAAATTTCATTAATTTCAACAAATGTTTTGAATTACCGGTAATTTGGAAAATTTATATGAAAAGACTAAGAATCAGAACATTACAGACTAGTGACTTCAAACCATGCGTCTTTAGATTAGGACACACGTTAAACATAAATATCAATCAATGAAAACTTAAATCTCCAGAATCAAAGTTACTTATGAAGCATATAGTGATATTTTTTACTGTATTAGAAAGGTATTTTAAGCTAATATAAATCAAATCTCCCACAATTCCTATCAATGAAGTCATATGTATGTTCTCTGATACCAAACTTCTAGATACGTTAATGAATAATTCCACAGACAAAGCTCTATTCAATAATTATCTAAAGAAATTAATCTAATTTACTAACCTGCTGATGAAACACTCCATAAATATCTAACTTCACTTTTTCGCAGTGGGAACACGACAATTCAACCACAATAGATGAGATCTGACCTATTTCTGCATTTTTAGGATTGCTTCTTCAGGTGGCATCCTTTAAATTGAATCAAATATCTAACTATAAAAATTATTATAAAAATTAAAATTATTTGAAGTTAAATTTCGACAATGACAAAAAGTGACAGCCTGTCAATGAATTAAATATGACAATACCTACTTGAATAATGTTCACCTTTTATGTAAAAGTTTTTATATATTTTTAGGTATTAATAATATTGTGTGAAACTGACTACTCAGTGGACAAAAGCCCCAACCTGCGTTGAATTACACCCACAATATCTACCCATATATTCCTTATTATTAGCTTTTGTAAAATTTTTTTCTGTATTAGAAAGGTATTTCAAGCTAATATAAATCAAATCTCCTACAATTCCTATCAATGAAGTCATATGTATGTTCTCTGATACCAAACGTCTAGGTATGCTAATGAACAATTCCACAGACAAAGCTCTATTCACTGCCAAAAAGTGAAGTTAAATATTTATAGAGTGTTTCATTAAAGCAGGTTAGTAAATTAGATTAATTTCTTTAGATAATTATTGAATAGAGCTTTGTCTGTGGAATTGTTCATTAGCATACCTAGACGTTTGGTATCAGAGAACATACATATGACTTCATTGATAGGAATTGTAGGATGATATTTGATTTATATTAGCTTAAAATACCTTTCTAATACAGTAAAAAATGTTACAAAAGCTAATAATAAGGAATATATGGGTAGATATTGTGGGTGTAATTCAACGAAGGTTGGGGCTTTTGTCCACTGAGTAGTTAGTTTCACACAATATTATTAATACCTAAAAATATATAAAAAAATATAGTATATATCAAAACGTCAGTCATATGGATACCAGATTAATGTTACCAAATTAATGAAAACTGGACAATTTTTAGATTTTTAACAATATAAGCAATTGCTTATTAAGTACCGCTGAATACAATTTGTAATTTGTTTGCTTTAACTAGATGAACGGAAGTGTTAAAGAAATGTTGTTTCATATAAGGAAAAATTTCTGCCAATTTGTTCCTACAAAATCAGTTACAAAATACTTTTAAAAAGGTTGTACCTAGTAGTAGTTTACCAATAAAAATTATGTAAATTTTAAAAGGTGAGAAAATACCTATGCGCTAAGTGTTGCCTACGTGCCCGAGCGCCGCGAGCGTAACTAAACGCAAAATAATGCAACTGCATTGTTATTACCAGGAGAGTAACATAATTGCTACAGTTAACTGTAGCAAATACCTGACTGGAATTAATGCAGACCCATTTAGAAGCAACCTGCGACCTGTCATCGTAAATCCAGCCAGCCGTAACGAATGGAAGAATAACGAGATCGGTTGAGAAAGTTTTTACAAATTTTTTCGAAAATATTTAGTAGTTCATTAAATAATCGATCCGCCCATATAAAAATTGACGCAATATCCTTAAAATACGTGGTCAATGTAAGATCAGAGACGTCTGGAATAAATATACTTAGTGAGGATTTTTTAGTGCTAAGTGCAAAACAAGTAGTTTCAATATACAGATACGAAAAAAACAATACCTTCCCATTGGGTTTGCATAAGAGGAATCAAGCCAATAAACATCTGCGCGATAAATAATAACAGTTGCATTGACAAGGTTTTACAATATTTAATACCGTTCATTAGTAGTGGGAGGATTTCACATCTTTACTCAATAAAATCAAATATTCTGAAGCCAGGACGAGACACACAATCTGAGTGCAATAAATAGTCAGCCATCAATATTGAATTTGTGGCTAGAAAGAAAGACGCTGGCAGATGGAAAACTTTAGATGGGATCTGTCATTAGACAGTATATACACCCACTTGCATTACATAATGTTTATACCATTTACGCCCTAAAGCACAAACATAGATAAAGCTATGGGTGAAATTAACTGAACCAAAATTGTCTCGTTGCATTATTGTGCTATTTGAAAAAAATATTTCTGTCAATCGGGGTACTGACTAACTTCTCCGAATTAAACTCCTGAAGAATATATTAAATTTTGACAAAACATGGATATATGAAGGTCCTACGGAATGCGGTACGATATGATATAATGAGTGTTAATTTGTGACAGTTATAAGGACAGTGTTAGTGTGTGTATATAGTGCAATGTACTCTAAAGCCTTTTGTCCTTATGGATGTGAAACTTGTGAATATTTGCGCTATTAATATAATGGTGGGAAAATCTCTACTTGTAACAAATTTTGTCAGCTATAACGTTTTCTATAAACTGTCATTTTCAGAAGGTCAAAACAAACTTATTAACACCACATAATAATAAAAGTAGTAATTATATTTGTACTGTGTTACTGGTTTGCAAATTTGTGCAAGAAGCCGTGAATTTCGCGTTCATGAAGACAAGGCTTAAGTGTTAAAGTGCGATATCCGCGGAGTGCGCATCAGGTTGCTGTTGATGTGCTAGGTTCACTAGACGTTAACTTATTTTTGATGTCGGTCGTTACAGTTTCAACAATTTTTAGAAAACCTTTTATTATTCACTTCTATACTGTTGATACAAAAAACGAATTGCAAGCAATTAACATTCAAAACTTTTTTACTTATCCTTAAATGTACCTTATTTTGCAATTTTGTAACACAGTTGGCATTTTGTAGTAGTTACATTTTCATTTTTGAGACGTGCAAAAAACTATTTGTCTTTTTTTTTGTAGATTTTGGCATCTTCAGTCATGGTACTCATATTTTGGACACCCTGTATTATACATAAGAAAACAAAAGAAATATGCTAATATAATTTTGATTAGTTATAGTATCTCCATGTAAATTCAGATTTTCTGCCAGTTAATCAATCCCAATTGTATAGCTTATACATACAGCCGATAAAGCTCTAGTTCTATCCGTGCTGGGACTTCCTATCGCTTTGCAAACAAAAGGTAGAGTTCATGTGCATTACACCTTCCATTCATTCCGTAAATTGGGCCATTTATTACTGCCCACCAATATCTATCACGCCTATGATTAAGGTTAGAGAGTAAATATCTCACTGAAAGCTAATGAAACAAATTCGTCAATGTATGGTAGAAATTTCACAGATGTTTACCTTTGACTCTTTGCAATAAATTATAACATTAACAATACCAACGTTAAATAGTACTAGCTTTTCGATGTTTGTACTTTTTTAATCTATTTTAACATGTTTCAGCTAATATTAATAACTTATAGTATCAATATCTTTCACTAAAGGGTAATAACAGAAGTATAGAGTTTTCAGAAAATTCAGAAGGTAATTCCGTCGGTCTTCTAATTTCATAATATTTTCTTGTAAACTGGCCATCATCTATTTCCTATTTCTTCTTTACTATTTTTATATTTCTATTAAACTGCTCTTCATTTCTTAGTCGAGGCAATGAACTAAAAAAGTTCTAAAACTAGTTGTGGTGGACGGATCGGAATGCGGTTTTCTGCATTCTCTTCCAAAAATTATTTGTAAAAAATGTGGCGACATGGAATTTCTGACAAATCGGAAATTGAATTGCTGCAGCCAAAAAATTATTCAAAAAATGCATTATGTTTTTTTCATAATAACCATTTGTGGGCGAATGAAAACCCTTTTGCAATTGTTGAATCAAATCATCAAGAACAGTTTTCATTAAGTTAAATGATATTTTCTTTCAATAAAGATAGAGTACACACCAGTAGTTCAAAGAGAGTGGATAATTAGTGCATTACAATAACTAAATTAATTAACGCCCGAGGATGTTAATAAGGTATTTGGGCGTTAAAGTGACACTTATCGTTCAAAAGATTTTTTTCTATAAAGGACAATGTACATGCCTTTGACTATTTTGCATATTATTCATCTTTTCTATTACTTGTTTCAAATGTTCCTCCAATTTTGTGGTTCCTGGTCATCACATCCACATTTCTTGAACTCCAAACGTAATTCTTCATGAAAGGCTTCATTTTTTACATCAAGCAACCATTGCTGACAGTTGACCTCCTAAAATTGAACGGAACATAACAAACCTCGGGCGTTACACTTATCGCTCAAAAAATTGTTTTCTATAAAAAGACAATTTACATGCTTATTATCTTAAACTGCATTTTTCTTTGCACGTAGGTAGTATTTTAATGAGACATAAATTTAACTTTCACTTTTCCATATTTTGTATAACTTGAAGGTACTCCTCTATTTTTGTCTACCATTTTGCACACTGATTTATTCGAGGAAGTGGCAATAATTCCTGAACAAAGCTCTTACAGTTGCATTAAAAGGAAGATTTAAGACGTCGGTTAATTACTTTAAAAAAATGCAAATTGCTCCTAGCGTTCTTAATTTTGTAGATTTATATGCCAAGTACCTTAATCTCAAATAAAAGAATTTCGCACTGGCGTTAATTAAACTTAATTATGCAGGAGTTTTTATAAAACACATTAACACGTTCGCCCAGGCTCTTCAACGCCGAAGGATACTCACAGCTACCAAATCACAAAAAGTCCTTGGCAGAGCGTAATTAAATTTTACCAGGTATGAAAACACCTTACACACAAAACGGATAATGAATGCTGGTATAGTTACTACTCCTACTGGCTTATGGGTTTTGTACTATAACTGGACAAGTAATTTAGTTGGCTCTGTCAGAAACAGTAGCCTTTAACTGATGGCACTAAAAATACATGGATGGATATATGAAGTGCCTGCAAATGTTAGGACACAATTCTTTTTGAAATAAGATAAAATTATATAGACTTGATATACGAGATTTGATCAAAAGTTTGAGGACTGTCTGAATCACACGGCAATCAGTCATACCAAATTTTTATCTTAGTATATGAATATTTAACGTGGGGAAAATATTAGTAAAACAAGTATCTTATAAAATATTGTTACGGAAGCTCACCTACCTTTTTAGTTTGTTAAGTATGTTCCTATTTACGTTAGAATTTATAATTTTTGTGATGCCTTTATTGATGCCTTGACGTTTTCTGGAACATTTCAGGCCACATTATATTTGATTCTCGAAACCGCGGAAACTTCTAGAATCCTAAAAACCTATATAAGCGGTTCGATTTCGCTAGGATAGTTTATGTTCAGAAGTCAAACTCGAATGACTGAAACATCAAAGTAAAGAATTTGATAGTTGTGAATTTGTTGAAATACAGTTGTTGTACAGTTTTATTTTTTCTTGATGCAATGTTATTATTTACTTTACTTTATTTAATTCAATATTACTTAATATAACGTACAATTTTTGCAGTAAGTCACTTCAAATAAAGAAGTGAAGTAATTTTATTTTTATTTTGCATTTATTACCTACTCGTGTAACGTATGAAAACATATCTCTAAAATGAAGATTATTAATGGTAGAGCTGTATGATTGGCTGCTTTGATTGGCTGACATCACCTTTAAAATCTGGAGAAAAAGTATGTTTTGAAAAAATATTTATGTGATGACTTGCATTATAGCGTAACTTGATTAGAACCATGTTCTGTGTGAAATCGAGAATGTTGTTCACAAAAACTTTTCAGATGATGCAAACTGCTTACGAGCATAAAATTAGGAGTCACCAAGGTGCCATCAATGGTTTAAAATATCCAAGGACAACGATCAGTCTGGATCACCCGCAATATTGAGCAATGTTGAGAGAATAAATAAACCTGTACGGTCAAATCAAGCTGAAAAGTTGATTAAGTTCTTGTCAATAAATTTTAATCAAAGAAACTAAGAATTAGTCCTGTTACAGCAGTGTTCGTTTGTCGGTTCATGGAGATCCAAGACAATATCTAGTTTGTGAGGGTCTTCTTAAGAGAGTTAAGCAGAACAGATTTACGGTTACAATGTGTAAACAACGTCCAAAAGTTCTTCAAAACTTTCAAAAGCATGCCAAAATGTCAAGGTCATGTTTGTTTAGTGCTCTCTTTGATTATAAAAGAATTTGTTCATGAAACCCTTCAAGTCTGATACTGATTTTTATTATCGTGAAATTGAAAAAATCCGTAAGAGTGTTCGAAAGATGAGACCTGAACTATGGCATAATAGTTATTAAATATTGCATCAGTAGAATGGCAGTTCTAACTCACATATTTTTCTGATATGACTCCTGCTAACTTTTTTATTTCTCAAGCTCAGTTCACTCCAGCTCTTAAAGAGACAAAGATTAGACATCCGTGTGCTTCCAGCAGTGATAGGGTTGTTGGAAGAAATTTGTGAGCGGCCAGATGGATTACTCTGATAAGGATAAGGTTACATAAGTTGTAATTATTATCCTCAAAAAAATCAGTCCTGAAACATTTTGGTTAGACCTCGTATATAGATTATATTCCAACTGCATCCACTAAATGATAAGAGAAATATATAGCTAACACAGACTCAAATTTCTAATAATTATTCTAGTGAAATGTTATTCTAGGAGAATATTTCACTGCAGTTTAACGAGCTAGTTATTATGAAATTAACAACTATAATTTTAAGCGTCTAAGATGCGCTCTGATCTTATCCGAGAGATTTGTCTAGCTTCCGAATTATTAATCTAAATATTACATTTTCAGTCATAATCTAAGTTTCGTATTATAACTTAATTTGAGTTTTCATTTCTTCCTCCATTTCAATTCCTCTTCAGTTTAGTTTAGTTTAAGTTTCGCCTAATGGTACATTTTCGTTATCAGCGCTAGAATATTATTTGCACTGACAATTTTTATAAGATGTTCTAGAATGGTTCTAAAGCCTTCATCATAACTTATCTCCACTCTACATGTTTGCAACATATTGTTATCGCCGACTCGCGATAGAAATCGCTAGCTGTCAATGGTTTTTACTGCGATGTAGGACGCTTCGTGTCTGTGGCTTGTCAGTCTGGCATGGAGTCGCATGGCTGCTAGATGCAGCTTTGCTACTCCGCTACTCATGGTCCGTACTGTTGTGTTAGACAGACTTAAGACAGCTAAGGTTATTCGTTGGTTACCTCACCTATAGAGTACTGATGAGAGCTAATAAGCTCGAAACCGGTATATGTCTGGTGGGCTGCTGACGAGTGACTAGCTGTTTGCAGGTGTAAATCAATACTGATTGCTGGTTAAGGCATTAGCTCGCAGAGTAGTTGTTCAATGGATTCTTTAAATTTCTTTTTTACTGAAATACTTCTTCTAAAGTTTTTGTGTTGAACATACTGAATAACAAGATAATTTTTCCACATAATCGCAAGTTTTTACTATTCAGATTCTCCCTTTCTAATGTTATCCAATTCTAACATTTAAAGCATGATAGATAGGTATACTATAGATGCAGTATTTTGATTTTATATTTCATTATTTGGCCTAGTTTTTGATAAAATTCGTTTTTAATGTATTACTATTTTGACAAATGTCGTAATATTAAACCCATTATTAGTTCTTTTTAATATAAGAATTTTCGAAGCGTTAACTTCATGTGTTTAGTGTTGGTGAAATGTTTACTTTTTTAGTGTGCGATATTTTGTTTTTTAGGCAAAACGAAATTTGTAAAATCAGCCCTTTGATCGATCCATTAGGCGTAAGTGGTTTTTGTTATTTTCTGTGGCAGGAATTAAATAATATGTTATATTGCATACGTAACATACAAAAATAACTGAAACATAAAGCCTCATTTCAGGAAATTTTTGTCTGTTATTATAATTTTAAATTTTAGCCATTGTAATGTATTTATTATGGTATTATTAATGGTTATTGTTCTAAAGTGTTTTGCATTAAGGAGTTCCTCAGGGCTCTCATCTTGGCCCACTGTTTTTTCTTGGTTTACATTAATGACATAGGAAGCTCGTTGCAATTTTGTAAATATCTTCATGTCGGGATTGTTTATTGTTACAAAACAATTTAAACAAATTTTCCAAATATTGTGTTAGTAATAAGTTGCATCTTAATTTTAATAAATGTTACTGTATTTCTTTCAGTAAATATGTTACTCTTATTAGAATTCGTTATAGGATAAATAATGTAAGTCTTCAACGAGTAACTGAGATTATGAACTTGGGAGTAATATGTGATTGTAAAATGAGTTTTACATTTCATATTGATTGTTTGGCTAGTAAGTGTATTAAAATGCTTCATTTTAGAATATGCAAAGATATTAGGTCTGCTAGAGCTATTAAAACAATTTATTTTGCATATATTTCAGTAGACTGAATTTTGCCAATGTAGTCCTTCTTACGATGTACATATATTTCACCTGGAAAGAATTCTAAATAAGTTTGTTAAGTTTCCCAATTGTAGGATTCATGTACAATGTTCATGATATCTCGTCTATTAATTTATTATTTGACTTAATACCTTTAGAATTTCGTAGGCTTCAGGCGGACTATTTTTGTATTGTAACTTGTAAGTTACTAAATAATTGAATATATTCGCCTGAGTTGTTGTCCATTCTACCTTTTCATGTACCAGTTAAGGACACACGTGTTTTGTTTCTTTTTTTTATATTGACCGTATTTGGTCTACTATAGTAGAACCAACTTAGAGCTAAATTAACCATTTCATCAGGTATGTATGAACTACGACAGATACTGTTTAAATACAGATATTTTTAATAACTCCACAAGTCATTTTAAGCGTAAGCGTATTAATGTCATGTTAATCTAGTAATACAGTTGTAGTAGAGCAACTTATTTGTATTAAATCACTTATAAGTACACTATGTACTTGTTTCTTATTGCAGTTGTGGTTAATGTTTTGGATTTTTAACCTATTTATATTCTAAACATTGTAAAATAAATATGTGATTAAATATTGTATTTAATGCAAATGTTAGTGCATAGCTCAGCAATGCTACAAATATCCCTCGTATAAACGAGCTTCGTATCAATGAGCCGGCTTACTGCAACCCTTGACTATATACACTAACACTAGTCAATCTAATGGGAGACGGTGTTGGACTGAATGGGAAACCAACTCTCGCGTAATGGGAAACGAACTCAAAAAGAACGTTTACGCTTGGACTATTTGCTAATAGATGGCGCAATATTAGGTATTAAAATGACAGGAATTTGGATATATAATTTTGAAAGCTCCTCCCATCGAAGATAATTGGTTCATACATATTGTGTTATGTACAATCGTTTGCAATAATATTGACACTCTCTAAATTGAATTTTGCTATTTCTTTTGAACTGCTGACGTATTTGAAATAAAATCTACTTTCAACTTTTAACATTAGTAATTAGTTGTTTCACTTACCAATATACATTTAATGAAATTTCTACTCAGAACTTGCAGAAGTTCAACAACTATTTTGAGAGAGTTTCATTATTATTTCAAAAGCTTGTATGTACTTAAAATTCATAACTTTAATGACATTCAATAGGATTACTGTTTAATTTATTATTAATTGAATGTGTTAGTTATGAAGAAGCAGGGAGGAAATAAATGTTAATTTTTAAAATGTAATAAAATTAGATGAAACATTCCAGGAATAACACATTTCCGCAAGGCGAAAATCGACTATAATGATAAATTTTGAATTCTGATAAGTAATTATATTAATTCCATCACATGATTTAATAATAAAAATATTCTCATATTTACAGAAAACAAACAAATTACAGAAGTGCAGTTATCCAGTTCATATTCACTTTCACGTATCAATAAAAGTCAAAGTAATATACCTAGAAGATTGTTCTAATGCATATATGCTAGATATCTGATGAAAAACAAACTTAAAAACAGAAATATGCACGTAAAATTTAATTAATGTCCCATGAACAATTATCAGTTCCTAAACAATTAACTATTTATTGTGCTTAAAATATATCCACCAGATAACACTTTTATCGTAAAGGTTTCAGCTTACACGCGACTTCAAAAATGCTATTGAAATTTAATTCCAAAAAATCAGTAGATATCAATGAGCCGTTTACTTTTTTTTAATGTCCAGAGTAACTTTGGAAAAAACTCATATTTGAAAACATATTTACTTTTATTGACAAAAATACCAACAGAGCAGTAAAAACAATTTAGCTCTTGAGCAAACTCTCTACCTCTACATATTTTAATTAATTAAACTAATTATTACAGCTAATTACAGTAAATTTTTATTATGGTCTTCCACTTCTATGCAATTTTCTAATGCTCCTAAGAGATTTCCTCACGTTGAAAAATACATTTGGTTGTTTTAGATCAGTTTTCTGGAAAACGGTAGGAATTTCTTTAACAAAAAATAAGAGAGAAATTGTCATCATCTGGCATTGTTAATGGTCTATCTGTTTTAATAGGTACCTACTACATAAATTATGATTACTTTTATTAAAATATGTTTCTCTACCAAATTTTTACCAAATGACAATCGGTTGAGCGATTCTAGTTATTACAAAAAAAAAACGAAGAAAATAATGTTAACTTTTCCTATCTTTTTCCACAGAAACATTTTAGTAAAGATGTCATTCCTACTCTGGCACATTATTAATGGTTCACCCTATATAATACTTAAAATAATAAATAAATTTTGAAATACATTGTTTTCTGATGGGGCCTGTAAAGTTTACAAATTATTTTTATTAAAAACATTAGCGCATGTAAATTTATTTAAATTTGCATGCCCAAATGTTAAATTATTTGAATTTTTAAATAAATTTAAATTTAATTTTAATTTAAAAATTACTCTTCAAAAAGACTACAAAATAATATTTATTTGACACCATCACAAAATTATACTTAGATTAAATATTGAAAAAAGATTTGTATACTTATTGTTTTAGAATTTTTACTAATGATTTTTTCTTAAAAATATTTGATTAATAATAATAAATAATAATGCATCTTATGCAGTAAGAGAAACTCACACGATAATCTGTAGTTCTGTGTCTCTTTATAGAAGTAGGTATATCGAATTCATTTAAATTATCTTAATATGTTTAAAGGAAATAAAATAGAAACTGTAAATTTTGGTATATCGCTGAAAACTCTTTTTTACAATCTTATTTTTCTGTTTTTTTTTTAATTAATTAACAGTTTATATTCTTACTTCTCTAACGCAATAAAATAAACTGCTTATGTTTCAAACTTTATTATCTGTGGTTTGATTATAAATATATTGCCACAATCTTATTATTTAGGCAGGTTTATGAAAAAGAGTCACATGACCACTCCCTCGAAACGCCTTCGCAATTTTTTGCAGATTATAATAGTAGCGCTTTATTTCCTTCGTTTGAATAAATGCGTATTGTTACACAGTACGACATCTAACAGAAATTATGATAACTATTTAGGTCTTTATTAGGGACTGACTCTCTTGGTGTATATACTCAAGGCGGCAACTAATGTGTTTCAAATTGTTTGAAAATACTATCACTTCATTTTCTTATATTTAACTAACCTTCAACTGTACCTGTTTCCTTACCAGAAAGAAGAAGACCGTTATGAATGTTCATGCAGATCGCTGGTTGGGATAAACAAAGTTAAAAGCGAAATTATGGAAAAAGTCTCATTTCTCAACTCTTCTAATTAATTTGGAGCAATATTCTGAAATCTAATAACAAAAATAATTTACAAGTCTTAAAACTCAATTACTACAACCGTCTACAAAATCCTTTTGATTCGCATAGCTTCTCCCTTTTAATGTCCTTTCTGTTTTATAACCGGCTGAAGTTTTGATACTTCGGTTTTACGAGTTGGCGTAACAAAGAATGCCGTAATGAAGTCTGTTAATATCAAACGGCCTTAAAGGTACACTAAAATTTTCATTATAGGAATACCTTTTGCTCAACCCCTACTAAAATTGAATTATGCCCCAGATATATTTTCAAATACTTCCTTTACAGTCCAATAAATGTCCGCTATATATTGGATGATTTAAACTTTTAGTTTTATGGGTAGAAATTTAGGGTACAAAAATAATTCATTCTTGTAAAATGCCAATAAAATTACAGTGTGATACAATCTACTCATTTGGCTCACACATTGCAGCGCAAATTGAAATAATAATGATTTTTGTATTCTGATTTTGAATATTTTTAAAAATAGACTAGGAAATTTCCAATTATTTTTTTTTAGAAGTAAACATTGATCATTGTTGGCTACAGTTGTATCAAGAAGAAGTAGGTAACTATAATAAAAAATAATCATTTAACATCTCTATGGAAGCATATAAACAAATTTTAAACTGTCAAACTTGTCTCACTATCAATACGATCGCAATTGTTGAGAACGAAAACAGATTTTTTCGAAACGTTGAAAAAATACAGAAGTACCTGATAGTGATGTGATTTTTGTTATTTTTTATTTATCAGCTTTCTTAGTGTGGGATTTTTTTGTTAAGCAAAGTTAGTTTCAAAAATAACCCTTAACTGTCCTTTGGCGCAAGGGTTTATTCAATGAATATTTATTTTTTCAGGAATGTGGCAAAATATAAAATTAAACTAAAGCAAAACAATATACAACGTACACCTTGGGATTTTCTCCGATATTTGGAAAAAGGCTAGAGTGTGCCCTTTTTTAAACATTGAACATCTATATTGCGTGCAAAAAAATAGACCTATTATGCTTGTGTATAACTTTGCAAAGACCTTGGAAATTTCATATAACTACTAATAAGATACAGTTACTACTTTTCGTTATAATTTTGTTACAACTGATCAAATCACTGGTTTACCCTATTACGTCAGGTGTCCCTCAAGAGTACAATCTTGGGCCATTACCGATTTCCTTATTTGTCAATGATCTCAATAATTTGTATTACTTGCAACAAGTTGGTTTTTGCTGACAATTTAAAAATGTATCATCCATCAATAGTTTACATCATGATAGCATCTCTCTTCAGAATACGTTAAACAGAGTTTCACATTAGTGCAATTCTAACAACTTAGATATAATTAAATATTTTGAAATGTAGTTAGTTATTTTTTTCTCTGACAGGCAGTATGACCAATTACAAAAGATACAGGCTTATAAACAAGTTGACATAAAAATTAAATATCCTTTAATTAAGTTTATTCAAGGAACAGTAACTGAAAAAAAAATCAATTTGAAATGCTTCATAAACAAAAGAAAAAAACAAAAATCATAATTAAATGCTACTTTCTTTTCTAAGATCTATAGACATAGTGTCACAATTTAAAATAAAGTATGAATTTGGCAATATTTTACCAATAAAAAAAGATCTTCTATTTGTGATATATTTAATCCTGAGTTAACCTATGTAGGTCAGATCTATCTATCAAAATGATATAAAGGACAACTTTACAAACCAGTTAACACCTATTTATGAATGGACTTGGCTTCGCTCAATTGGTTTTACAGAAGGTCAAAGTTTTATCGACGAAATCCATATTGGAATAGGGAAACTTTTGAAAGCATCAAAGAAAACATGATAGGACGACAGAAGTAAAATGGAAATAGAAACTTGTGTCAGTGACAAAATGTTGTATTGTAGTGTTGTAAATACTCATATACGAGGTGTCCAAAAATTCGGAATATAAGCGCCGATACTAAAAAAAGTGTTAAATAAAATATGTTTTGTTCAATTTCCAGACTTCCTGATTAGACAAAAAATTAATTACTACAGAATATTTGTTTTTTGGTCAATATTGTAAAAGCTATTTCGTATTGTTAAAAAATAGATAGTTGTAAGCATAGGCAATGCATTTACAATAAATTAACAATATACTAATGAACATATCATACTTATCTGGATTACACCACAATTTATTTCGGTACATTTTATATCAATTTTGTAATAAATATCAATAAATAGCTATTTATGATATACGTGTTAAAAGTAAAATTTTATTTTTCAAGTGAAGATGATTAAAAAACGAGCGTAGCGAGTTTTTTAACTTCACGAAAACAATCGGAAGAACTTTAAACTCAATAAAAATAAGAAATCAAAATATACCACACAGATTGCAATGTTTATGAACCAAAATTTTCGTAGCAACCAGTGCTGTTGTTAGTTACGGAAAAAACGCTAAAATATTGACAGCATTTTCTAGTAATATTATAAGTATAATGAATAATCTTGATAATGAGCGTAACGAATCCATCCCTGCTGAAATCGAAGAAGCCGCCAGTCGAGCAACATTGGAATTATTGCCGGCGAAATCAAAGGAACAGTACGAAATCGCTTATAGATGCTTTTCTGAATGGTGCAACATTAAAAAGGTCCCTGGGAAATGTAACGAAAGTGTTTTACTGGCATATTTTGAGGAAAAAGTCAAGATATGGAAATCGTCAACGCTGTGGTCAAATTATTCCATGATCAAAACTATGTTAAAAAATAAAGCAAGATCAAGATATAAGCAAACATTATAAACTTATTGCTTTTTTAAAACGGAAGGGTGAAGGATATCAAGCAAAAAAGTCAAAAGTTTTGACGAAGGCGCATATCGACAAATTTCTCACAGAAGCAGAAGACGAAAAGTATCTGATGATGAAAGTCGCAGCAATAGTGGGTGTCTTCGGGGCGTGTCGCCGGGAGGAATTGTGTCAGATGACCATCGACAATATCGAATATTTGGGCACAGGTTGTTGTGACCATACCAGATACTAAAATGAAAGTGCTTTCAGTGTTGTTGGTGAATTCTATTTAAACTTTTTAAGAAAGTATATGGCACTCCGGCCACCCAACGCTGACCATAAACGACTTTTTCTTAAATATATGAAGAATAAATGTGTGAAGAATCCAGTCGGAATTAACATGTTTGGTAAAATGCCTGCCGACATTGCAGAGTTATTGAATCTACCAAATCCTCAACTCTACACCGGACAGTGTTTTCGTCGTTCATCGGCGACATTGTTAGCAGATTCTGGTGCAAATCTTACTACCATCAAGAGACATGAAGGATGGAAATCTTCGACGGTAGCTGAAGGCTACATTGAAAATTCACTGGAACAGAAGAAGGAAATTGCGTGCCAAATACTTCCTACTGCTGCAACTACTAGCAAGACCACCAATACTACCAGTAGTATTTCTACAGAAAATAGATGTGTCACACATGTTGACAGTAAAACCAACTTAAGTATGATGACTCCGCAGGGAATTATAATTTCAAATTGTTCTAATTTTACTATAAATGTTAATAGTAATAACTAGTTAAAATGTTGGTTTGTACTTATTTAAAATAAAAAGTTGTTCATGTGTTTGTTAAAACGTTTTATTAATTTTCAAAACAAAATTTAAATAAACTTTGATTTACTTTTAACACGAGTGTTAAAAGTAACTTACTTTTAACACGCGTGTCAAAAAATTACATTTTTAACATCAAAAATGACAATTAAAAAGCCCACTTTTAACAGTTTTGTAGAAAATAGCTATTTTCGATACAAGTATCGATCGTAAAATCGTCAAATAAATATTCAAAATAGTTTCGACATAACCTTCGATTGCATTTGCTAATATGAACGCTAGACTATTTTATTTAAACATCTTTAACTAAAATGCCTATTAGGAAGTTGCTATGGAGCAGTTACTATGGTACGATGTTCTTCAGAATCCAATAGGAAATTTAATGGATTACTGTTTTTTTTTTCAAAAAGTGGCCAGTGGCGTGCTACTTATTTTTTGAAAAGGGATATGAAAGTACTGTATTGCCGTCTATGGATTTCTGCAAATATTTCAAATTTATTCTATATACTTTCGTTTTTCCTTAGAAATTATTTTGTTTCCTCTTTTTAACACCTCGTATTTTAGTTATGGTGCATTATTAGAGGTACCTATTATTAGTATTAAGAAAAGGCTCCTTAATTATTAAATATCTATCACCTTCCAAAATGAATGTAGAAAAATCTGGACCAACTTGTATAATGCGGTAGTGTCATTATGATGTTTTGTCACCCACATTCAGAAAATGGGTATTTCACGGACTATTTAGTTCTAATCATTTTGAGGAATGCGCCTAGAAAAATAATTTGTGACTGTTGATTGTGCGTATTAACAAAATTGTGAACGCTTGAAGAGGGGAAAATTATTGCCCTTATTTCACCCTAAAAGTCGCGCAGACACAAAAATGTCAGGGCTTAGAAAGCTCTAAAGTTATGGCCAAAGTTGCGGCGGCAACGGAACATTCAAAAGTTGCAACAAAAGACCATTTCTCCCAGCAACGGATAAAGGTGAGCTTCTGCATGGGAAACGAGTCGCCGCATATAGGACTTTGTAAATTTCCAGAGCGGGAAGGAGAAATTACCCGGACGAAAAAATAAAAATTCCGGTAAAATGAAATCGCATGGCGTACAGGGTGGGCAAATTTCGATGTTTCTATAAGCTATATTGTTAACTATAGGAGATTAAAAAAATGATCCTCCCACATTCGATCTCTTTTTTTAAAAGAAAATTAATGGCCGAAACGAAAACAACCTATCGTCTTTTCAAATTTTCCTCTGTAACTTGGTTGTTTGTAAAGTTAGAAAAATATAATTATTACGTCCTTCAGACACTTTTTTCAGAAGAGTCCAGAGGCGTAACCTAAAGTTGTGTTTTTTTTTAAAATACAAACCATATATTCGCAATAACAATCATTCCGAGAATGTATCAAAGACGTAATTAAATTAATGTACGGAAAAAGCTAAATAACATTGCGGATATCTAACAATCGAAACAAAAATGTCAGAGATTGGTAACGGGCAATTATTTTAAATGGCACACGCCTACTTCAAGAAAATTACAAAATATGCTATAAAAAATTATTGTCTCAATAAAATGGAAAATAATCATATTTAACCCAACATATTACTGTTACCACTGAACTCTATTCAAAACAGTGTCGGACAACCAAGTTACATACATGTATCGAAAAGTAGAAAATTTACATACGGGTATAACTATGTACAAATATTTTAAGAGGGGATAGAGAAAATTAAGGCTTAACAAAATTGTCCTTCAAAAAAATTCCAAACTTATTTAAAAAGCGAAAAAAAATTGTTTCGATATTATATTAAATCCTTATACAGAGTAAGTCAGTCATAATGTCATTAATTTTAAGAGGAGATAGGGAATAATAAGTATAATACGAATACGAGATTAAAAAAAATCTAAATGCATATTTACGCCGAAAAAAAAATTTTCAAATAATTATTTAAACCCCCTTTTCAGACTGTCACTGACCGCTTACAGCCTTGGTCGTTTACAGCTCACAGTTCAACTCGATGTCGATCTGATGCAATATTGTCAAGTTGAAATATTTTTCTCGTACTTACCTACCTAGGTTTCAGACATCACAAATAAAGGGTTGTACTGACTATTTTAGAATATCATTTTTTCTTGCTCAGTTCAACTTCAGCCAATAATAATTTAAAATGTTAATATCCAATGAAATCAAATAATAATAATCAAATAATTCTATTAAAAATTGCAAGTAATGCGGTCCACTCAGGTTTTCCGGTACAAAATACGGCCCAATCAAACGATACCCGTACACTCCTGCCCATACGTTAACAACAAATCGCCTCTGAAAGCTAAACCGACAAGTAGCGTGTGGATTTTTCTCTGAGCAAATGTAGCTGTTATGACTGCAACAAAACTCCAACGTGTCTAATAATAAACCGACTAATAAACTATTTACGTACATTACATAAAAAACCTATACCCAACGGGTGAATTATTAAGAGAAGCTGAAAAGTATTTCGTACTAAATAATAAAAAACCATCGTGTTGTCGACAGAAAACTGTCCAAGACCGAAATGGCACGCCGCTCATCTAAGTTATTGAGAGTAAACCTTGACCTACCATATTATTAGGTCAATAACCTAGTTACCTAGTTTTTGTACTGTTATTGAACAACAAAGAGTAAAACAATTTTTTTAAATCTAGATACATGAATGAGTTTTCCTTAAATATTGATTTATTTGTTAATAAAAACAAATGTAGATAATAAATAAATGTTTTCGAATGTTAGGTTATCACAGTTTAATAATATTGATATTACGTTTTCACTACGTTTTTACAAATAAATATGAATTTTTAGTATTACTCGTAAGTACAATTACTCAGTTTGTAGTTACGTACATCTAGCCTAGAAATTTATTGTTTTTTAAGTAGTATGGTACTAACCTGTTAACTGCACTCATTCGTCCATAGCACTTTATTAATAAAATTAAGGTCAGTCGAATTTCGTAAACATTCCCCATATAACACTTCCATTTCTGCATATTCGGAATTTGTAAAATTATGCATTTACAACGAATACGCGAGACCGAAATAAACAACCTACTGCTTACTGCTGGTATTCTCACTATTCTCTCCATCCCCCCTCCAAATATGTGACGTGATCTACAAATTTGGGGGGAAAGAAATGCAGGATGTGCGGGTAAATTTGAATAACACGCGGATGTGTTAGACTATATTATGTATGTAAACATGATGTGGCAACGATGTTTAATCCAGGCGTCCTCAGAAAGTTCATAGCGCACCAGGAGCGTCGTGTTACTGATTTTTGTAGGGTGATTTGTTTATTTTTTTAAAGGTCACTGTCATGTCATAATTCAATTCCCGTATTTATGTTGTAGTTTTATGTTCTTATTCAGTTTTTAGTGCCTTATTTTAATTACCTACCTACTACTGCATGGTAGTTGAATTTGTTGATAGATATAAGCTTTATCTATGGATCTAAGCCATCTCAGTCGATGCTTATCATAGGCGCCGACTTGATTGTCTTTTAGGCCTCCCTGAGCACGTGGTTAAAATTTTTGTATGAAAATTTGTGAAATTTTGTTTATTACTCAAACAGAAAAGACGATAGATCATTTTGGTATTGGCCATTAATTTTCTCTTAAAAAAAAGATGTCGAAAGTTGGGAGATTATTTTTATCTCCTGTAGTTAACGAGGGCCTACAAAAACATCGAAATTTGCCAACCCTATATGTACAGGATCGGCGTTGCCGTTGTGCCGAATGAACTTTGTTACGGCAATTTCATGATTGTTTACATTCCACGAAATTTTTTATGGAGTCATTTCTTTAATGAGTAGATAATGGAGTGTGATGGATAAACTATGCCACGGTTGGTTTGATTTATCGTCGGCAGAATCAGTTTGCTACAACTGTAGCTAACAGTCTACCGAAATAGTAAGATAATAAAAGTATAGGGTGATTTCTTTGTCATGGGAAATGTGTTTCTGTCAAACACAGTTTGTTTGAGCTGACTAAGACTTGAAATTAAGGTAGAAAATGAAACCACAACAAAACGACGTTGAGCATCCAAATTTATATAAGTATACTATTTTGCTTAGTAACTATTTCTTTTAAATCATTATAAATGCAAGAAAAGATGTTTTAAACAAGCATGAAACGTTATTTTAATATTCGTAAAGAAAATGGTATTCCTACGGAAAAATAATTGTGAAGAGTCAGAACGCCTAGCATCGTTTGGTTATGGTTTCATTTTCTAAATTAATTTCAAGTCTTAGTCAGCCTAAACAAACTTTATTGGCAACTCTCACTTTGTATCATTTTCCATGATAAGAGAAACTCGATAGAAATGGGATTTGACAGAAACTGACTAATGACGTCATCAATTCTATTTAGAATTAAAAAAATGCTTAAATCACTTTTAAGGTTCATTTATACTATTGCGACCTAAAAAATGGGCGCAAGGATAAATTGCCATTTTTTCAGTACGCCCTCGCAAAGTGAGAACAATTGGCGCTATTTCGCCATTGAATGGGCACTTTTACAGTCATTTATCACTTTTTATATTGAAATACTGTCTGTTCAAATCATTTTCAAGCATTTTTTTCATTTTGCACGAATTTTATAACAATAATTAATGGATTATCCATTTAAAGCTATTTAAGGGTAGTTAATATAGGTTTAGGGGTAGTAGCGACATTTCCCCAGCTATCTGACGTATTTCTTGGCCATTTCTAATGTTAATTAACAATAATCAATTGATTTTTTTACCATTTATGCGTTCTCCCAGATAAGCCAAAAATCGGCTATTTTTAACATTGTCCTTTCACGTCTTGGCATTATAATGTACAAAAATTCAAAGGAACACTTGGCTGAATACACTGCCAAACTGTCCAGGTTTGTATTGTTTTTTATTCCCTAAGTACATGTACTTTTTTACCACATTAAGAAAAGCCACTAGGTGTAATTGAATCATTTTATATACATGGGGTTCAAGACTTTTGACGTTGTGTGTACTTTTGGCAATGTACCAAAACTAATTTCACGATTTCTTAAATTGCTTAATCTAAATACGTAAACTGGGTAGTGTTATCGACAATGTTCAACCTCCGTTTTAGCTGATTGCACAGTTATGGAAACTCTAGGCGTAAGCGAGAATATTCACTTGGAAGCTAAACATGTTCCCTCATCATCCAAAGCTGTTTCGTCAACATCTAAAAATGGTGTTTACACCCAAAAAATGTCCACCTATTAAAGCAAATCGTTAGGCACGTCAGTGTCTCATATTAGTTTATCCAATTGTATAGATTTTACTGCCAATGTCTTTAATATATGAGTTTTTATATGATCTTACATATTTTGTTTCTTTTATAAATGTCCAATGAGTCTAATTTAATTTACAATGTCATTATGAGTGTGTTAATAAATTTAAGAGAGCACATGTGGGATAATGTAAGCTATAACATTAAAAATTGCATCAAAACCGCAGCTTCTAAGAGAGTATGCACCGGCTATACAGTAACAGGTATTGAAGATATTCTCCGATTTATTGGTTTTTACTTGAGTTTCAGTTGGTCAACCCTCTGCAAAATTGCATCGTAAAATGTCATAAAGCGCATTGTGAATCTTAATCACGTCATCGCGTATACATTGTTTCCGTTTCGATAACAAAAGCCAATTGTCGCTGAAAAAAGTACCTTAAGACCGATTTGATGAGACCTCACCATTACAGCGGAGAGTGCTCTGCATTTAATATAAAAACTCATTTGGTTTCTGCTGAGTCCGTAGGGAAATAAAAGTTCTATCGTTTTGATATTCCTTCCGTTTTAGTATTTAAACTTGCTAGGCTCCTTACAGGGGAAGAGCCCTTCGACTGCTCTTAAACTTTCAAAAGTGAATTCCACACTTCGACTGTAAATCGTTTTACTGTATGGGAATGTATTATAGGGATGGAATTGATTTGCTCAGACTTTGTTTAAAGTTAGGGGTTTATATTTCAAGGGCATTCGACTTTTTCCGTGTTTTGTAAAAAATGGCATCCCATATATTGAAATTGAATCTTTCAAAGTAGCAGCTGATTACTATCGTTGCAGTGCAATCATGTATTAAGTTAGTTTAGAAAACATAAATAGATCGTTCTTTCTGAACGTTTCCCATTTGAAAGAGCGTGTCATTCTACATACATACATCATGAAAAATTATGGTGTTACATTACAAAAATTTTAAGAAAATAATGTTTGAAGATTTTAAAATTGGATTTTCACAATACGGAAAATGATAATGATTATGTAAAAAATTGACTAAATTAAATATTCAAATTGTGCACTGTTGGCTGTCTTATAGTAGCCAAAACGATTAATAAATTCTTTTTGGACATTATCAATAACTTCGGAAGGTATACGATGTATCTCGTGATGAATTCTTGCTTTTAAATCTTCTAAATTAACCGGTCTAGTAACGTATACTTTGCTTTTTAAGTATCTCCACAAGAAATAATCTAGACGTGTCAAATCAGACGATCGGGCTGACCACTCAATCGGTCCCCTTCTCCCTATCCAACGATTCAGGAACAACTCATCTAAATAAGCACGGACAGGTGTTGGGGAAGTGAACAGTATTGTGAAAATTAAATTTTAAAATCTTCAAACATTATTTTCTTGAAATTTTTGTTATGTAACACCATAATTTTTCATGATGTATGCATGTAGAACACGCTCTTTCAAATGGCATGGTCAAAATTGGGAGTTGATATTTAAAAAAATTTTGAACTTGTAAGTAATTTGCAGCATCTATGATGTGTTTACTTATATCATCAATAGTGTCCACTTCGGTGCGATACACTTCATTTTTAAAATATTTTCACAAAAAGAAGTCCAAAGGATTTTAAGTCAGGAGATCGTGGTCATCGTGGTACCGGTCCTCATCGTCCAATCTCTTAGTATTGATGATTGGACACATGGTACGGATATAATTGAGCCTCGTGTATGATATGCCACACTGCTGCAATACGCTATGGACGCCCTGGACCTCCATCAATTCCACGATTCTGTTGCAAATTTTTCATGCCACACTGTGTTGCACTATTCTCGCACTCACTGTATACGGCGGTAAAGGTAGTTGCATTTGGCACATGTTGACTGGAAAAAAGTTCTGCTAAAGCATTTTCAATTCACCATAAATTAAAACGGTATCCATCAATTTCGAGTTCCTATACACGTAAACCGTTTTTGACACTTGAAAAACTAATGTAAACATCACAAAAGCACATCACAAAAAAGTTAATACTGTAACTAATCGGATTTCAATATTCTAAATCGTCCGGCTATAGTAGCCCAGTAATGTAAAGGTTGAAAATAGTACATCTTCGATAAACAAAATTCTCGAAAACTATAAGGATTTTACAAAAATGTCTTTACGATATCGACTTCACTTTTCATGACGCATCTATTCCTAAATTTTTTAGATGAGTTGTGAATCACCTTGTATATTGCAATAAATTACAACAAATTATTGTTTTTAACGCGACAAACTATCGAACATTATATTGAAAAACAGTTTCGTAACGTAAGTCTTCTGAATTGTTGTCGCAACTGTTAAAGATTTTCAAAATGCATTGTGGCAAATGATTTCGAGAAAGCAAAATTCTAGATTTGCTAAACATATTGGAGAAAATTAAGTCTCTTAGAGAACCTTGTTGTACAGAGCGTTTCAGAAATAAGTACATTCCTTCAAAGGTAATAGTAGATGTGAAAATAAACAACATTAATTAAGATAACTGCTCGTAGCCTAAAAGTGCTCCAGAAAATTGCTACATGCCTTACTTATTGAGTTATTTACAACGTGCTCATGGACGCCATTACCTGTTACATTCAACTTTATGGAAAGGTGTGACATAAGATTAAAAATTGAATCAACAAGATACCTACAATTTTTTTAATCAATTTCCACAGTTATTTAAGACTTATCATTTAGCAAGTTAAGTATGTAGGACATATACTTAATTTTTTTTCAGTCTTGATTTTAACATAGTTTAATTAATCAAGTATCTAAATTTTCAACAATTCTGCTAATTTGAATGTGAATTAATTTTATTTGCACTAAATAGATGGACTACTACAAATATACAGGGTATAGCGTATTAAAAACCCAAAAATATAGGTCATCATGGCTCGATTATGATATTTGAATATTAAATGGAATTAGGTACCTGGAATAATGCGTGTATGCTACACTAGCCCAAGTAATACAATATATTTTATAGTAGTGGCTAAGAATGTTCCTGTAACTAATTTTTGAAGGTTGCAAGGCTTAGTCGCATAAACATCTTATTGGCATCAATACAGCAACTAATAACGTGAAATAGGCATATATTATAAAACATAGTTGCTGTATAAAAAATTATATAATTGTGTTTTAATAGTTCTATATAAAAACAAGTCAAGTTTTAGCAATAATCTTACAACATTGATATAACGTACTATACGATTCCAATAAAGAATTTCATGATAATGTCTTATAAAAACGTTATATAATTATTCTGCTTTATTTACAAGCCCATCACAACTATAAAGCTAATATTCGACTTTCTTTAAATTTTACGACATACGTCTAGTACAAGTATCTTTATATTAGGTATAGGATGTTATACTTATAAAATCAAAAATATCTAGTTCAAAGTTTAATTTCAGGTACGAATAAAATTTTACTGTGATAAACGAATAAAGTAGGTCGAAAAGTAATAATGCGCCTGCATAATACTAAAACATGAATATACTATTTTCATTCACAAAAAAACTGAAAATTTAAATACATGCACATTTGCTGCTAAAAAATATTCCTAGTTAGAATTCTAAATTCCATATAATAAAAACTCTTATTTTTAATGAGCAACGGAAATTATTTCAGGAAAAATATCACATAAAAGTTGTTGTTTAAATTTTTTTCAAGGCGGATGCTGAAAAGCAATTGGAATTAAGTGAATAAACGTGGCGCTAAAATAATAAAACAGTTGAGAAACAAATGCTGTAATTATACTTACAGCTAAACAGCTCTGAAACTAAAATGCTGAATAAATGGTGTAAGAACTTTCTTAAGGTAATTTAAATAACTTCTATAAAATACTTTTATTTTTGCTGCAAGAATCTTCTCAAACATTTCTCTACGCGACCATTACAAAATTGATCTATAACGTTTTATAGCCAATCGTGTAGATTGCTACTATATTGGGTTTGTTCCAACAGCAGCAAGAACGATTCCGAACCGTCCAAAACTATTCAGTCAGTTCAGTTGTCAATGTACTTTCGGCGAATGCGACGTAAAACGGAGTTGGTCAAACATTTTTGGCAGTTCCAAACCAGTTCTAGATGGCTGTTGGAACAGACCTATAGATTATACAGTAAAATGATCTCCTGAAGCAAAAATATTGTATAAGAGCTGACACAAGAACGTTCTGAAAATAGTTTAAATAATTTCTAAAAAACGTTTTTCTTGTTGGGATTACAATATTCTCACAGGTACTATTAACAGCAAAATAGCGGCTGTTAACAAAAAAGTCTCAACTGGAACAATATACGATGAAATTGCTGTCACGTAACCGCTACATATCTTTTATATAAATTTCTGGTCTTATAATTTTGAATTATAAGACTAGTGTGCTACTTGGGAGTGGAAACAATTTCGAACCATTATTGTAGAATTACTTAATATCGATTTATGGTAAGTACTTTATTTCTAATATTTTCTAATTGAGAACTCTTAAAACTAAATATTTCGACTATTTAAAACATTGCAACTTCCTCAAAATTATTACTTATAATATTTTTGACAAAAGTGATTATTTCTATAAAAAGAAGATATATAACATTCGTGGGCATAATGGTTAGGCGTCAGTACTTGAATCGAGGTGACTAGATCGCTGTGGGTTCGACTCCCGATGCCGGTAGACCGTATATAAGCTATATTCGTGGAGAGGATTGGCACCCTCTCTGCGGGTATGGTAGGGTGGAAAAATATTGGCTTGAGTCAATGTGAGAGATTGATACCATCTGACGTTTGACTACCCCCCTAATTAATGTGGTTTTCCAGGTTTCCCTCATTCCTGCACTGAATGGTGGTTAGGGCCTATCAATGTAAGTCGTTCCTGGGCGCAAATGTGGCCTGCTTAATAATAATACGCCGCCCCCTCTCCCGCACAAGTCTTAGACTTCTGGGCTAATCCTCGTAATTACAATGAGGGGTAGAGATATTATTATATTATTATTCATTTCTTTATTATTTTAGAAACGTCCAGTATATTACCTTGTTTATATGTAAAACCCAGTAGTTTTATAATACTCCATTTACTTTTATCCTTCCTGCTTGAGAGCTTTTTAGAGTTTCTTTAAAACTTTCAGCTCAAGCAAGCAATGTTCCCAACAAGAGATTAGCCGTTTCCTTTAAACTTTTCAGAGAAAGTAAAACTTTGACGTGTAATGTGACATGTTTTCATAAAATGCCTTTGCCACAAATCCTGAAATATTTTAAACACTCAACGTATTAACTTCTTTACTGCTTAAAAGTTTGGTTCACTTAGTGTTCAATAGTATTTTACTTTAAAAAATACGTAAAAATATTGGGTATGCTTTACAAATTATATATGTATTTTGTCATTGGATTCGATTTCAATTTTCAAAATTTAGGTTGTGGAGTTTTCGGAGGGTGCTCCCTTTAAATAAAATAATGCCATTCTTGTAGCACTTCCGATTATATTGCATATGTTTTCATATTTGGATTATATGCATAATTTTAGGGGAACTTTAATCAAGCTTCCTAATGTCCATCTCTAATGGTATTCGAGATATAAAACGTTCTATAAAAAAATTGCTTTTCGATAGCCTAATTTAAAATTGCCTATTTTTTACATAGTTCAAGCTAAAGTATTGATATTTACAAAAGAGATAGGGTTATATCTATCGTTCATTATAGAAAAGCTGTTTAATTTTGCACAGGGGGGTGAAAATTTATTGTCGAATTTGCTTAACTTCGATCTGCCAAAACTTGGTTCTTCTAAATGGAACACCTTGTACATTTAATCAAACCGTTGAATTTTACCCTCCATCTATCCATATTCCTTATATATTTTTGCAATCAGTAATTAAAATAATCTATTTTTTTGCAAGGATGGCTGTGAAATTTCTAGCAAAATTAAAAATAAAACGATCAATATGCTATAAATCATTTGATTGGTAGAATTACTAATAGTAATAATCAAAAACAAAAGTTACGATAGTCTGGTCCACTTGCATGTCTATCTTTCCCTTTGACTTTGAACCTAGAGCAATGGCATTAAATGGACCAACAGATAGAGGTCTAGTCCGCCGGATAGATCACTTTCTTTGTGGTGCTGTGTAATTGGAAAACGGTGCGTTAGAGTTTTAGTCATATTTTTTTAAATACTATCACCATCTAAAGTTTGTCATCCAATATCTCAAATCTTTCCTCCACGAAATAAAATTTTCTATGCCAATTGCAGTATATACAAGCTAATGCTACTTATCATCGATCACTGATATCATGAAAGTAGTCAGGAAGAAGGGAAGCTTTTATTGGAAGTGCAGAGTGGATAATTAGATGTCATTAGATGGTGTGAGTGTACAATCGTTTGTAATAATAATGGCACTATTTAAAATACATTTTGCGATTTCTTCTGAGCTACATACGTATTCGTAATGAAATCTACTCTCAGCTTTTATCATTAGTGTGATGATACTATTAGTGAATATTCTAATCCAGTATGTGAGTTCAAATATTATTTTAGGCCGTTCTCAAAATATAAAAAAAAATATAATAAATCTGCTGCAATTTTATTTGGAAATAAATCTAAGGTTATTACCTTCAAAGATTCACTGAATATTGAATTAATGGGGTCACGCTTGCAAATATTAGACAGTATAAAAAATCTTGGTTTGGTCCTTGATAACACATTACGGTTTAGAGATCAAGTAACCAAACTCATTCAGAAAGCCTATGCCTCTTTAAGATTGTTACCCACATCGCGGTTATTTAAATTATGATACAAAAAAAATGCTTTGTGACATTCTTGTTCTTAGTCAATTCAGTTATTGTGACTCAGTATATGGACCATGTCTGGATAAAAGTTTTGTAAAGCGCATCCAACGAGTGCAACACTCTTGTATTCGATTTATATATGGGATAAGGAAATATGATCACGTTACGCACAAACTGTCTGAATTGCGTTGGCTGAATATGCACAACCGTAGAAAGCTGCACTCGCTATGTATGTTTCATAAAATTATAACTACCAAAACTCCACCTTATCTATATAATAAGCTTACATTTAGGACTGATGTACACAATCTAAATGTAAAATTTAAAGGCTTACTTACTCCTCCACATCATAAAACAACAACAAAGGAGTTATAAGTTCATTATTAGTAAATTTTACAACAAAATTCCTCAACATATTCATTTATTCAACGATGCCAAGTTTAAAATCTGTGTAAAAAAGTTATTGTTTGAGAACAGTATATAAAATTTTAAAAATATCTTAAATATCTCGTTCTAGCCTGTCACTCTATTTACTAATTATTAAGTTGTATAATTGTTATTATTAATATTATTTTCATTTTTAATCAGAAACCTGTTATTTCTATTATTGATTGTATTAAACTTTTGATATGTTCACCTTTCTAACTAGTCCAAACAAAGTTACGAAGTCAAAAATTGTGTTCCAAGCATTTCCCTCTATACCTATTCGTTGTCTGGGCTACGTTTAACATGATGCGGACGCCTATGACCCGCGGCTGTCTGGAACAGCCTTAACCATAAATAAATCTGCGGTTCTAATTCTCCTTGTATTGGTTTATTGTCTCTGTCTTGGCATTAGGAATTTGGGGACAACGTACTATCGTTTGCAATAATAATGACACTACCTCAATCAGCTTTTAAACATCTGGAAGTTCTGAGTAAAAATTTCATTGGGTAAAATATAATTAATATTAAACTTATGAATGAAAATTAGTAAATAATTTAAAATTAGAACAATTTATAGTTTCTAGGAAATTTACTACTGTTCAATGTAAAACAGGTTTCATCGCAATATGCATTTGTCTTGGCCTTTGGAAATTTTTAAAAATATAAAGTTCTTCATTTACCAAAGTGCTCGAGGATTTCAGCCACATTTAATATTTCGAGCATAGGAATATCCTCTTATCCTATTAAGTCTTATATATATTCACCAAACCCAAAGAGTTAATCTACATTCCTTTAAAGTATTGTCTAAGCGTAGTCAGATTGAATCCCAAATGAAATTTCAAATATGAATATCTAGTTAGTATGCAAACAGATCCAGATGCGTAAGGAGGAAACTTGAAATAATAGCCAATTTACATTGTTTCCCAATTCAATTACGTTTAATGCACTTGTTACTTGCTAGCCCACGGAATTAATATAACAGGTCTGCTTTCCAGAAAGTAACACATAAACTTTCCTTCGCCGAAGTTTGCGCCAAGCCCGGGTAATTAATTTAATTGGATATATTTATACAGTGGTTTTCCATTATGTTTTTCCGTCCTTGTAGATTTTAATAATTCGCCCGGCAATTAATTTGCGTTGCCAACTTTTCACGGCCCTTCCGCGCGTTAAAAACGTCGCAGTTCTTCAGAGTTTATCACTTTTCCCTTTCGTCAGCGATAACATGTAAAATATTATTTCTTTTATTAGTGCACTATTTTGCTTATTTAAAGTACGCCTTAGCGTTCTTAAATACAACTTTTAAAAACGCGCCTGCTTTAAAGTTACCATGCCATTAAAGATAACTGTAGAAATTAAATAAATCGATTAATTGGTTTAAATCACTTATAGTAAAAATACAGGTTACATATCCGTCTTTTAGTCGCTTGTCCTATACCAAAACTAATTGAATATTCGAGTAAGGATATTTTGCTTTACATTTTCTCTAAATATAGCAGAAAATCTAAAACTCATTTCAATGGGAAACCAAAATATTTTGCGACCAGTTTCAAAATTTTTATAAGCAATTCATATATGTACTTAAACCTGACACCCTCTATAAGCTCAAGATATGATATATGATTATAAGTAATTAAATTAGTCCTTGATAAAATGAATTGAGCGCTATTAAGCAAACTAGTATTTGTACTACTACGAATATTATTACAGTACTTTACAATTTCAAATTGACGTTTACATCATAATTTTCCCCTTAATTGAATGGTAGTACAAACACTTCCTTGAAAATAACAAGGTAATGCAACGTGAAATACAGATCAGGAAATGTTACCATTATAAGAATTTTCTAAGGTACATTGAAGAAGAATGTTTGTGTTTAACTATTTTTAGACTAAACCCATACAATTTCATGTAATAAAAAAACTAGTGTGTCAGTAGATATCATGGCAGAGAAAATGCATTAAGAAACTTAATAACGTAATTATAATACAAATCGTTTCTAAAATAATATATTACTGAAAGCACATTAAATATTAATACACCGAGATTTGTTATTCATTGAAGAGATAGGTTAGGTATTGTTTTTATATACTTATTAACCAAACCTTCTTAGCTTTCACACATAAAATTACTGCTTTTAACTCCTTTTACTTCATTAAATTATAATCTATGCAGGTGCATCGTTTAAAAACATTAGATATGTCTACAGGGTGTAACAAAACGGCACGTCATCCCATTATTCATCCTTACCTATATACAGAAATATGTGCTTTAAAAAGATGCAAAAATTTGGTCGAATGGTAAAGATACTTCGTGCGACTAGTCTAAAAAAAACAACTACACAAGTACCTACTTACGTAGAAACTCAATTTTTGCTAATTTGCTCCCATGCACGGTTTATATTTATACTACCCGAGAAACGTCAAGTCTAAATGTCACCTTTTTAATTATTGATCATACAGGAATACCTTGTAGTGTCAAATGAAATATCACTAGCAAATGTTTCGAAAACTTTATTTAAATATTAAATAATCTTTTAAATGAATGTGAAAAGTACAGTTGGTATTGTTTGAAATATTAATACTTCGGTCTAAATCGGAGGAAATGCTGTTCAAATTAGTACTGCTAATATTCTCGAAAGTCTATGAGGTTGCACTTCCATTAATAGCATTCCCAAAAATGTTTGAAACATTTTTCTTATTGCTAATACTCTTTTCAACGTAACAAGTCGCCACAGCTGCCGATTTCCATCCTACTTGTCGTTGGATTTGATCTATTGTCATGCCTCTATTCGCCATAATAGTAGCGGACGTATGTCAAAACGCATGTCCAGTGTCAAGATCGTCCAATTTAAAATAACGTGCAATTTGCAAGGTACATGACCCAAATGTATTAATATCAATCACTTGATTGTTGCACTTTCCCTTAACATATCGTAAGAAAACTCGATGTGAATATTTTGAGGACGCAATGATAAATACTGGTTCACTAAACGCACATAACTATTCCATCACTTTCGGAACCAGTAAAACGTCGAGACTTTACTGTCTTAGATGGTTTCCTTCTTTATTGATGTCATATAAGCGTAAGTCGCACAATTCACATCTTCTCTCTACAAGAACCAATGATACCGCAAATCACCTTCATAGATAAATACGTAATGTCCGGTGTACGAGGTCTGGCTATTAAATAACGAGGCTGGTTACGAAAAAGGGTTTTATTATAAAAATTATTCTACATTCGAATGCTCCCTTTCAATATACTCCCCTCCCCTCGCCACACACCTTTCCATACGTTTTTTCCATTGATCGAAGCAGTGCTGAAAGTCTTCTTTGGTGACGGCCTTTAGCTCTGCCGTTTTTTGCTTTACCGCTTCCATCGACTCAAATCGGGTCCCTTTCAAAGCAGATTTTATCTTCGGAAACAAAAAAAGTCGCACGGTGCCAAATCTGGTGAGTACGGTGGGTGTTCGAGCACTGGAGTTCGCTTACTGGCCAAATACTGCTTCACAGATAGTGCGTTATGGGCAGGTGCGTTGTCCTGGTGCAAAATCCACGAGTTGTTCTTCCATAACTCGGACCGTTTTTTACGAACTCGTTCTCGCAATGTAGCCAAAACTGACAAATAGTAAGTCTGGTTGACAGTCTGATCCTCTGGAACCCATTCTGTCATCACGATACCGTTAATGTCGAAAAAAGCGATCAACATTTCCTTGACTTTTGATTTGGACATCCTTGCTTTTATGATTCTGGACGATTCAGGCGTCTTCCAATGCATCGATTGTCGCTTTGTTTCAACATCGTATTGAAAAATAACGTTTTTCATCAGTCCGGGATCTTCTTCTAACCTTTCAAGGAAATTTGAGCAGACCCGTTGACGCAAGAGCTTTTGGTCAGGAGTCAGATTTTTTGGCACCAACTTCGCACAGACTTTTGTCATGTGTAAAATTTTTCTAACCGTTTCTTTATCGGCGTTTACAGCCTCGGCAATCATCCGGATGCTCACTCGACGACCACTCACAATTTGGTTGATTTTGGTTACTGTTTCCGGAGTTGAAACAGTCACAGGGCGACCTGAGCTCTGGTCATCTTCAGTGCTCTCTCGGTCCTCATTAAAGCGCTTACACCACTCAAAAACACGCGCACGAGATAGAGAATTGTCCCCATAGGCCTCTTGCAACAATTTATAGCACTCACTCGGAGTTTTTTTTTCAATTTAACGAGAAATTTGAGATTGATACGTTGCTCCTGTTTTTCGTCACACATGGTTTTCGGCACGATAAAAAAACACGTTCGTTTCAAACCGCTACTGCACAAATACTGTCATAGTGACGGAAACGTGTTTTGGGACGTGCATAGACAAGATATCTAGATACCCAACGCACTACCCGTTTTTTACCCCACACGTCGCGCAGTCTCGTTATTTAACAGCCAGACCTCGTATCTGTGAAAAACTTCGGCAAATCATCTTTCTTGCATACGTGTGTCTTCTTGGCTACATCATTCTTGATACTTGTTTTTATGTATGCATGCAATTTCACAAATGATTTTAAAATCAACCCCTTTGTTTATCCTCAACATACTTTGCAATTTCAAATGGATAGTCCATATAGTCGACGTCTTGTCCTGCTCCGACATTTTCTGAAAGTAAGCAAGCACAACGCGTTCCCCTGTATCTGTTACCTTTCGCTCTTCCATCAATTTGATGGACTTGTAATCTTTTTATAACCGTTTTCCGATTTTTGCGGTATTAGTAGCGATTTTGCTTTACTATTTAACAAATAAATGTTAGAACAGTTTTTTATACAACTGTTGTGACAAGAATTAATCTTATGTAACAGATTACAAATTGATTTTAGCTTTTCTCATTTTCATGACAACAAAAGGTATACTGATGTCACATCACGAATCCAACGGATTCACTGATTCAAAGTGATTTTATTTTGTTCGAACGGATGAGACACTCCATCTTCGGTGTCCTGTCTCGACTCTTCTCACAAAATAAAATGTCACTTTTGGCTCTTATATCATAAATAACTATTTATTATACTTGGTACATTATATTGTTACAGTATTAATAAGAATTTGAGTCATGATGCAGGTTATATTATCTAGCAAATTTTTCTTGGAAATCGATTTTCGTCAGTGTGGAATTGCAGCTGTAAAATATTTTTCACTTTTTTTTTCTCTTTCTTTAAACATAATTATTAATAGGGAATTTTGATATAATTTCCATCAGAATATAATATATGTCTAAACTGGGCCATAATTTAAATCTTAATAAGATCTTATTAATCTACACAATACATTATTTTTATAAAATAAGTATTTTATCAAAGAAATCATATCCATTGCCTTCCCATAAAATATATCGGGACAGCATTTTGAAACCATGGTGAGACTGAAGTGACAATAATTGCTAAGCTCTAGCTCGGCTTCCAACACATAAAAGACAGGTTCTATTGCACATTTCGTGAAGCTGCCATAACGTTACGTCGGACTATTGGAAATGCACTGAATGCAGTTTGAATTTGTGTTGTCTGAGGAAGTGAATTTAATCATCGTGTAGCGTAACACCTCTTTTGGCTGGCAGACACTGTCGGAATCATCAAGTAGCTACATAAATATTTAATGCAAAAATGTAATATATGAAACCTACAGCAACATTTGTTATTTGGGCAGAAAAGTAGGTTGCAGCAGAAATCTTAAGGGACTGATAAAGAAATTATTATCAGTTATCAAAAAGACAAGTATCGAAACGCTTCTAAAATTTCTAATTAACTAAATATTTACACAAGGTGTCATGGATAATGGGTTTTCATCTTAATAAATAATATTTAAGTAATAAACAAATTATTATAAATAATAAATTATTATGCCATTAATGGACGTGCAACCTCATTGACTTCCGGAATGTTAGCAGTATTAATTTGAAGAGCATTTCCTCATATTTAAAAAACCGTATTAATATGACCGTATTATAAGTATTTATATTTCAAACTATACCAACTATACTTTTCACATTCATTTAAACAATTAAGATTGTTGGATATTTGAGTAAAGCTAACATTTGTTAGTAATATTTCATTTGACGCTACAAGGTATTCCTATCAGATCAATAATTAAACACGTGACATTTAGACTTCATGTTTCTCTGGTAGTTGATTTTACTATGATTACTTTAAAACACGCACGTTTTTAAAGCTGGATTTTAAATTTAAAACATTAATAAATTGATTGTATCTACAAATGTCTTACCTAAATTAAGAAGACATGGAGCAAATGTGTGTGTATATCGAAGATATGTTGTTATCGCCATCAAGCTTCATCAGCGTATTTTGGCTGCAGCTAATGAAGATAGAGGCATGGAGTAAAGACACGCAATATTATTTTTGTGTTACTTTCTTATTTCATTTTCATGCAAATGTAAATATCTCGCTTATAATTTTTTTTTTTATTATTGCTTTATGGTAATCTGAAAATACAGGTATAACTGAATATTTTATTTGAAAACATCCAAAGCTTAATTGAATTCATCCACGATTTATCTGAACTGTACTATTGCAGTTGCATTATCTTCAAACTATTTTTGTAAACTAGAAGGGGATGGACTTCTATTTTGGAAATGTGGTTGCTGATTTTGAACCGTTATTTTCTTTGACCTTCCAATATTCTTTACATACTTTAATGATCTTTATTCTATTCAAAGACCTTCTAAATCTGCCCAAAAGTAATAAAAAATTCTTATGAAAAAAAATCTACAGTGGTAGACTAGCTGAATAAACAGATGGACATTGCCCGATGACACAAGGGTTTTGACTGACGATTATTAAGGAAATAAAGATAAACTAATTAGAATAGAGATTAAAAGATCGTCACTATTATTTATTTTATTATTTATTTAGGTATCTAGTGTTTCTTCTAAAGTTTAAAGTAAACTATTTGCGTATAGTAGACATAAAGTAATAGTAATTGTAGTTAAATACCCATTACCACTAAAATAACGAGGCCAGAAGCAAGAAACTTGTGCGGGAGATGGAGCAGTATATTATAATTAATTAGGTAGGCAGCATTTGTTCCCACAACGACTTACGTTGGTAGGCCCAGGAATGAGAGAAACCTAATTAATTAGGAGGATGGTCAAACTCCGACCGGTATCAATCTCTCACATTCACCCAAGCCAACGATCTTCCACACTACCATACCTGCGGAGAGGGTATCAATCCTCTCTATAAGTATAGCTGATCTACGATCTTCCGGCTCCGGGAATTGAACATCGATTCAAGTACTGATGCCTTCAACCGCTTGACCACCGACCGATCTATAAATAATAAACATGTAATATCTCTAAATCCGTAAAAGATAAATATCTTGTAAAATATATTTTTGAAAAACTGGTTAATGGTCTTTCCAATGGCATAAAAATATACAAGTTGTTTCATTTAAAATAACCAAAGTTGTACCTACAGCTCGGAAATGAAATATTCAATTGTTTTTCTGATATTTTAAAAATATTTAAAAGATCCTACAACTCTCGTTCTTACAGCTTTTTTCATTTCTAGAAAAATGTCGGAGGTGCAATTTTCACGTGACCTATAAGATAAAATCAAGACCATACGGTACATGAAATGGACGCGCATGCGAAATCCCAAACTAACGAATTGCTTTTCTTTCACTCTTGATGACCTCACACCATCTTCTAGAATTTCAGTAGTTTAAAACTATAATAAAATTATATTGACTTTGATATCTGGTGACGAGGGACTTGTATTCTGAAGGGAAATATGATTAAGTTGGAGCTTGTAAAGTTTTCTGCCGACACCTTTTTAATAAAAACGATTGCTAATATTGATAAAGGAAGTTAGGGAAAAATTAAATCGTCCATGCCCGCCCTATGTTTTGCACATACATGGAAGTTGATCCCCAGGAGGGAAATATAATAAAAGTATAAGTCTAACCGGAATGAGGCATTTCCCATGCGAATATAAACTTTCCAGTTATTTCTTACAGAATTGGTAAACACTAAAAGTATTAAATTGTTTGCGAACAATTCTTTATGCCCATTTCTTTTATTTATTCTAGGAATTGCCAATATAAATTTCGAATCCAAAGCCACATCTCTCTGCTGGAACAATAAATATGTAAAATGGAGAAGAAACAGTATATGTAAATCTGTCTACTCAAAACTCAATTCTAACATATAAGGATACAGTTAAAACAAACCAGGCATGTCGAATAAGATGCATTTAAATTTCATAAAATAGCTATAAAAGAAGAACAAATGTTTTAAGCATGGGACGCAAAATTGTCGACAATATGTTTAGTGCTTAAAACACATCGATTTTGCAGCAAATTTCATACAATATTTGACTTGTGAAATCGGAGAATTTGATATTTTTATGTTTTATTTATATTATTAAACATTTCGAAAGGTGGGCGGGCAATCTGCTTCTAAGGCATTGTCTAATATCAAGTTTCTGTCAAGTTAAAATGTCACGCGTCGCTGTATTTCCTACAAAGTTTTGCGAAAAAATTTCAAAAATGAGTGATAATGATGAGTTTTTGGACATTGAACAAGCTGCCGAAGCTGCGCTGTTCACGTTAGTGCCTGAAAAATCGAAAAATGAATACGAAAACTTTTACAACAACTTTGAAACCTGGGTCAAAGAAAAATATTGAGCAGTTTACGAGAAGGGATTACTTCCTGAAGCTATCCAGTACGTTAAGACCGTCAACTTTGTGGATTAAATATTAGATGCACTGCACCATGATTTACCTCAACAAAAGCGTAGGTATTAGCACATTTACAAACCTATAGTCTGTTTAGAAATGAAAGAGAGTAATAAATGCTTATTATGTATGCAAATCGTAAATAAATGTAGTACTGGTACTTATATTCAATGTTTTTATATTATGTATTATCGGTATAGATGAGGTGTACTTTTAAAAAAACTTTGTGTGATGGAACCGTACTAAATTGTAGCAGGTAGCTAAAATTTAATCCCCGACAATCCGTCTTTGTCTACGCCGCTTCAATTTCTCGGTCCATTTCTCTTATAAGTAAACAATATAAAAACAACATTAAGAGGGTTTTTAGTAATTCAAATAAAATTATTCAATATTATCAAAATATTTATTTAAATTTAATGAATAGACTTTTATTCCACATAAAAATATATGTATTTTGAAAATTCAAATTATTGTGAGTAAATGTAGTGTTGTATAAATATACAATAAATAAAATAAAAAAGTAGGTATATTAAAATTTATCCTCTGAATATTCTGATGAATTATCTTCGTCTCCTAGATTGATAACGATAGGTTCCACAGTAACGTCAATTAAATTATCGAGTTGCCACATTTTCTCCTCTTCCTTTTGTATATGATGTAAACATCTTTGCCAGTTATCTGCAGTTACTCGCTCCAAGGAATTTTTTAACAAAATTTTCACGTCACTTAATTTGAACGTCGTATTATTTCGCGCTACATCTCCTTTTGCCTGCGCCCAGACTAATTCGGTTGGGTTAAGTTCACAGTAATAAGGTGGTAACCGCAGTACCGTTATTTGGCGTTATGTTGCCATTTCATCGATAACATATTTTTTCTGATCTTTATTAAGATTGACAAGTGTCAAAAGGTCTTTTTTCACCATATTTGTTTCAAAAGAAATGTTTTTTCCGGATAACCATAGAATTATATCGGCTTTCCTTCAAGCAGTCGTAGGCGTCCGCTCGGTCTGCCGTGAATGGTAACTGGCATTATCCATGACAATTACAGACCCCGGAGGAATAAGATCGAACACCTGTGTAAAATACTCTTCGAAAACGTCTGCGTTCATGTCTTCGTGATAGTCACCTATATTTTTAGATTCAAATGAAAGTAAACCGCCATCTACAAAACCACTGGCACTACCTATATGTGTCACTATTAATTTTCGCCCTTTACCTGAAGGTGCCTTGAACCCTGTTGAAAGTCCACCCAAAAATTCTTGTCGAAAATTTTTTACATTTTTATCTTGCCATACTTTTGTTACATATATCTCTCGTTGACCCAAGTTTCGTCTAGATAATAAATATTCCTCCCTTCGTCACGGAATTTTCTAATTGATCTTAAGTAGGATCTTCGCCAACAAATAATTTCATGTTTATCGATAAGAACTGACTTCCTGTTCTGCTTTTCGCAGCAAAAATTCAACTCTCGTAAGACGGCCCATAATTTGCTTCTACTGATTTTTGGCAAATATTTCACTTAAAATTTTGTTTAGCGTTGGTATTTCTTTTTTAATATAAAATTACGATAATTACGTGAAACGAAATAATACCACGCCCATGGCCGGTTCTTGTCTCGGGGTTTTATTACTCTCTTTCATTTCCAAACAGACTATAAGTGCATTTTTAAAAAGGAAAGCTTTTGGATATCAGTCAAAGAAATAAAACATATTTACAAAGCTGGAAATAGAACGCTGTTAGCCAAAGCTGTTTTAAACTTTGTAGTATTTGGACCACGCAGGAGGGAAGAAATAATATATTTGATAGTAGATGCCATGAAAGATTGTCAGTCATTTATTAGTGTCTAAATTCCAAACACAAAAATTCATGTTCCAAGAATGTTTACGATTACTGAGGAATCGATAGGTGGTAAATTTTTTAGATACTTATATTTCGTAAGTGCAAAACTTTGTCCACTCAATAAGACACATCAGCAATCTTTCTTGACGTATTTAAATAATAAATGCGGTACCCTGCCAGTTCGAATCAATACAATTGGAGGTAGCGGAATAACTTGAACTCTCCAATGCCATTGAATATACTGGGCATTCCTTCCGACGCAGCTCTACAACAATGTTGGCAGATTCTGGAGCGGACATGAGACTTTTACAGCGACATGGAGATTGGCGATCAAGTTGCCGAGGGTTACATCGAAAATTCCATTGAACAGAAACGAAATAGCTAAAAGAATCATAGGTCAGAAAGATACACCAAATATGAAATTAAAAGAACTTCACGTAGAAGCAGAAGCTAGCAGTATTTCCAAATCATTTACTTAATTCTAATACAGAGGATGTTAATAGTTATTTATATATCAAGTGCGTTAAGTAGGCGTTTATGATCCGTAGCATGAAGGCTTTATTACGCTTAGGGTATTAAACGCATAAAGACGCATAAGATTTATACAAAATTCTATACACTGTCACTGTCTGTAAATTTAAATTTTAGTCTTAAAGAACTTACTTCATTTGGCACTTGTATCTATACATACATTTCAATTGTTAGACATACATTGCTGACTGACATTCTGATAGAAATTACCATAAGGCGTTATGTATGCGGTATGTGTGCAAATAAGTGTCTCTATAACTAAAATCAAGTCATTTTTGTTAAAGCCGAATTGATTGTTGTGACGAATGCCTAGCAATAATATCAACAAACGCGGTTTTCATGTACACGATATTGAGTACGGGGAAAACCTTTCATCTTTATGCATCCTCATAGAAACGCCTTCATTAAAATTTTTGTTTGATTTTTCATAAATAAATGTACGTCGGCCAATGTTCTAAAGGAATAATTCACCATATTTACTCATTTTGTAAAAAAGTATATTAAAAACTAACTTAAACACTTCAAAAGCAAGTCAGTCGACATCTTTTTAGCATTCCAAAGCTATTGTAATGATGAGAAAGTAATACCAATTTGTTAAAAAATCAGTGGCATATATTTTGTTGCTAAAAATGCGTATTTAACAGCAGGAACGCTACTGATGTTAGTAGATTATAAGAGAAATTTATACACATAAAATAGCCCTTCACTATACACTGTTGTGTACCAAATCTCATCTCAATATCTCTAGCGGTTTTCCAGAAATGAAGATTTTAAGACAGAAAATTTTAAACAATCTCAAAAAACGAGGCATTTTCAAACTCATGTTTATACTCAACTAACATTTAAGCATAATAGACTACTGCACAAGAAAAATGAACCTAAATTGATCGAGATTTACTACATTTCGCCATAAAAATAGTCTTCAATGTTACACAATCTAATAATACCAAAATTTTAGTCAGAAATTTGTTAACTAAGGGTAATGTAATGACTTCCAAGTAAAACGAAATGTATGTCAATTTATACAGTTCGAAATTACATATTGTTTACCTTTTCTGTGTTTTCAGATGCTAACATTCCAATAACGTGTAAGAAGAAGTTATAATTTACTTAATTTCGTCTTGAAATTTGTCTTCAATATCCAGGGATTTTTTAAATAATTATAATAGGTAAATATTTGCATATTTATTACAAAATTGTAAAACCTATTTTGTCTTCAACTATAGTGGTTAAGAATAAGGTAATAACTAGTTATTTTTGACATATTAAATCCTTCAATTTAATAAGTTCTATTTTTATTACAATATTAAATGTATTCAACTTTGTTGATAACTTCTAACTAAGAAATATTTGATTATTTCAATTAACCTAATAGAAATATTGTTCTATATTATGGTACAAATTTACTTATTAATAATACTTCGACGTAAATGTTTCTTAAAAGGATCTTTTAGGGAGCAAGCTTCTTGTTATATGTATTCAGATAGATATTTTCATGCAATAGGGTGTTACAGTTGTTTTGTGTTTTGGTGATCTGCAATAAAAACCTACTTGTTGTCGTACGAGTAAATCAAAAGATAAAGCCCAACAGGCGACTTACCACACAATATTTCAAAGTTGTAAAAAATAATTATTGGGTTCATATTTCGCCTACCAAAAGCTAATGATAATATATAGATGTGATAGATAGATAGATATGATGATATGTTTTGTTTATTATTTCTAATTGATTACTCATTAAAATTACGTTAATAGAGATAATATTATTTAATACATTTATGACGAATAATTATTAAACACATTTTATCACAAAATACATCCAGTTTTTATTTTAAGATATTTTTCATGATAATAATATTATTAAGAAGCAATAGTAAAAATGTATATTTATAAGGCGCGTTATTTTTATGAAAGTTTGGTCATCACATTGTACGAAAAAATTTCCTGGGTTGTACAATTTGTTGAATAGAAACCAAAAATACAGACTTTATATTATATTAAAATCTAAATATCTATAAATACTCATATACTAACTCCTACTCTACTTGTAGCTTTGTAACCTGACTTATATTCTTTTTTTCTCTTCCTATCCCTGTTTGCTATTACAATGTATATAAGCAAACATATAATGTTGTCTCTCTCTAGCAAAAGTAGATCATATAAAGGGCATAATTAAGGTATATGTTGGTGATAATGTGTTGAAATTTTAACATAAAATTGGTCCGTATTTCTTTTAGGTCCAATTATCTTATTGGAATAAAATCCTTGCCGACCAATTATTAACTTCCATATTACTTTAGTTTTGTTCCCCACATAAGGAAAAAGGGCAACGAGTATAGGTAAACTTTCCTTATGCGGAATTCACAGGTCAAATTAACGTAATTTTAACTTTAAATGTTTGTTGGGTAAAATTTTTTCGAATCTGCCGCTAGATTTTCTTAACATCATTCTGTAACCCTTTATATTATTGTATATCTACATATTCGAACACCATTTTGATAATGTATTCGGCCAGTTTAAATCTGTTAACAAAGTCCGAAGTCTGCTTTTAACTGCGAGATATCGATCAAAAGTTGGAACTGGAACGCTCAAAATAAAAAAGGAAGCTATTACACGACGCCGGCACGTTGCCTATTTGTTACCGACCTATTCGTCTGATCGATATCGGGAAAACGGCTAAATTATTAATTAAACACGGTTGTAAAACGCCTACCTCATCGAAAGCATGTTTACCACTCAAACAAAACACCGTCTACCCCAAAACCTTTATTAGGGGGCCGTGCCCGAGAAAGCACGAGAGAAAACATGAAATACGGTTAAGAATAACGCCATTACTGGGGTTGCTCTAAGTGGTGTAGAAACAATGTCTCCGCAGCTGCTTCCTGGGGGGCACCTGAGCACATCTGGTTTGATCATAAAATACACTTAATTCCGAGGAAACCAAGGACATGGGCTGGTAGACTGTACGCGAAAGAAACATTCTCGAAATCCATGTCATAGTAACTGGAATGTCTGATATATCATGAAATGATTTTAATCACTGAACACCTTTCTCTACAAAATGCTTCAAAAGTTGTGAATGGAAAACATTGATATTATTGGTATGATTTGTAGTTTGCTCCACTCTGCACCGGATTTCACAATTTTTAAATATTTCTGTAATAGCTAATTCCTGTACGTATGTTCGTTTCCTTTTCATTCTTCTTTTTTGTGCCGGACGGAACAGACGTATCTGTTCATGAACGCGAACATTAAATAGAATTATATTTGGTGATTAAGCAAAACTTAAAAACAAAAATTCGGTAGGTTTCGTTTGTATCATTGGACATTTTAAAAAGCATTAAGATTCATGTTGTGATTATTTTGGTTCAATTAATGAATAACTCGCTTAATAATGGTTGTTTTCCGGATACTGTCTAACTCAGAAAAAGCTAAGCTCCTAACCACGCCACACCATGGATTTACGCAGGGTAACACATTAGGAGCAATTGGGTCTTTAAAATTATTTTGACACAGACAATGTAATAAAATAATATTATAAGAAAATCTGTATTTTGCATAAAAAAAGTACCTTCATTCCTGAAATTGGCGTCTTTAAAACAGGTTCTACATTATCTTGAGCAACACGAAAATATTTCGGTTCATTTTTTTTAACTAAAATTTAAAAAAATGTAATAAATATGAAAGATAAGGGCAACATGTAGTATATTGCATGAAAGACGAAAAAACAGACAATTTTTTGTGGCCATAGCCTGCTTCAATAAAAAAAAATTTATCCGCCTAGAGGGCGCAGCGAACCACATACGATATTTCAAAAATCTGTTTATATCAGGTGGAAGGTATCAATTTTGCAATAAAAATTTATTACCAATAAGTTTTCTCTATCTCTTGAAATAAAAAAGTTAGACAGCCTTAAAGTTTGGGCACTTAACAGGTTTTTTTGTTATTACTCATAAAGTTGGCCATGGATCTCACATTTGTTTTTACGAGCATAAAGGCCTCCGAAAATGCAACAAAAACAATTAAAGTGTCTCGCATATTAAGCGAGATACATGGCAGTGGCCCTCTTATGAGATACAGCCTGTATATATTGATAAAAATATAATCGATAAAATTGCATGCGTTTATAATTTCAGTGTTTGAATGTCTCGAAACTTATATCCTTAAAATTATATTTTATTAACATACTGAATCGTATACGAGTAAAATATAGTACTTGTATCATTTATATAGAAAAATTTGTACGTAAATTATAAAATATTTTATGTTAGGTAATATTTGTCGTATCTAATGTGACGTGGAAGTAGGTACAAACATTTACCCCTAACGCTTCTTACTTAAATTGCCATATCATACTAAAGGTCACTTTGAGTAACATTAGCCTTACCTAAAATTTGATCGAAATGGTTATAATAATTTGAATATAAGAGCGGCTTTATTAGTCAACAGGGTGACGTCGGATCGATCGGAGTTTGTGTCGGTTGTGGCGTTTGTTTTCGTATAAAAACTGGTCGGTACGTGGCGCGGACGTCGGCTACCTACTTCAGGTTAGACTCCCGACGTCGGCTCGACGTCAATCCGACCAGTCTGTGCTGCTTGGGATTATCAGAGCCATATCCTTTGAATCTCAGGGTCCTCACTAAGTTCTTTGCTATTTTTGCTTTATCTTAACATTCTACCTGATTACATTACAAATGGCCATGTAACGATGTTTGCTGATGATACTACAGTCACAATTTTAGCCAACACTCCTGAGGAACTGCAGAGGAAGGAAATGGAAGTTCTAGATAAGTTCAGTGCTTGGTGTGATCGTAATAAGTTAATACTAAATAAAAATAGGACATTGATAATAAATTTCGGCATACAAAAATATACTTACGATTGAACAATTTCACAGACAAAGCTCTATTCAATAATTATCTAAAAAAAAAATGAATCTAGCTAAATTTACTAACCTGGTTTAATGAAAACACTCTATAAATATCTAATTTCACTTCATTAGCATACCTAGACGTTTGGTATCAGAGAGCATACATATGACTTAATTTATAGGAATTGTAGGAGATTTGATTTATATTAGCTTAAAATACCTATCTAATACAGTAAAAAATGTTACAAAAGCTAATAATAAAGAATATATGGGTAGATATTGTGGGTCTAATTCAACGCTGGTCGGGGCTTTAGTCCGCAGAGTAGTTAATTTCACACAATATTGTTAATACCTAAAAATATATAAAAACATGATGTCAAATAATCGCAGTCAGTACATTCCTAATTCACCCATAACATTTCTAATAAAAATCAGGTATACGAGTATCCACTTATTTATAAAATTTTCTTGTAACTTATTCTTAATATGAAATTGATACCAATAGATAATTATTCAGGAAGCAGTCAATTAACCTGTTCACTACTTATATGAATTTAAGAAATTCAGTTTTAGTAGCTATATACAGAGTGTAACTAATTGCATACGCCAAACTTTATTTAGTAATATGATATTTCAAAGTAAGAAGTTTATAATAGTCATTACCACTCTTACCAACCAACATTCATAGTATACAGAGAGTATTTTGAACATATGTTAATTATTTAATAGAATAATATATATTTTATACAAATTATTTTGTTAGAATTGTACTTTTTTATTTACTTTAATAAAAATAAAAAAGCATAATAATATACAAAGTATTATTAATCCTATTCATTACTTACTAACCTGGTTTAATGAAAACACTCTATAAATATCTAAGTTCACTTCATTAGCATACCTAGACGTTTGGTATCAGAGAGCATACATATGACTTAATTTATAGGAATTGTAGGAGATTTGATTTATATTAGCTTAAAATACCTATCTAATACAGTAAAAAATGTTACAAAAGCTAATAATAAAGAATATATGGGTAGATATTGTGGGTATAATTCAACGCTGGTCGGGGCTTTAGTCCTGTAGCAGAGTAGTTAGTTTCACACAACATTGTTAATACCTAAAAATACATAAAAAACGATTACATAAGTTGTGATAGGAACGACACGACCCTTTGTACTTTTTGCCCTATAAATATTAAACTATTATGAGAAAAGCAGGTACATATTTGTTGTAATGTTTAAAAGTTTTTAACTTGTTTTTGTATGTTTATCATTTATTACTTTTTTCTCAGGACCGTGGCAAAATTTCCGCAGGTAGCAAAGTATCTAAACAATGCTGCAAATAGTTACGTTTAAACAACAACATCCTGTTTGGCGTGTTATTACTAACTTGCGAGATGAAACGAGGCAACTTAAAACAATAGGAGACATAAGAAATAAAAGGTGTATCCATAAACAGTTAGATTATACTGCAAAATAAAAGTAAATAATATCATAAGATTCTGTGTTCTCTTATTACAATTTTTATGAATATATTTTATATGTTCAACATTACTCTATAGTTATATAAAAGAAAATTGAAACAATAAAATTTTATAATAATAGCTATTCGAATAAAATTGAGAACGGAAGTCTAGTGAATTTAAGTGTACCTAGGTTTTTCAAATATATTTATTGAATATCAAAAATACAGCATAAGATAAGAAATGTATCTATTTAATGTTGTTGGATAATAATTGTCATAAAATAACTTAGAGTAGGTACAGGGTTGTTCATTATATTTATGTCACCCTTTATTTACGGTATTATTTGAGGTACAAAATAAAATTTCGTATAAAAGTTGTAGAACTGTAACTGAACCCCTTTACTAAGTTAAGTGAAGAACAGTGACGTGCAGAAAGTGAGGGGTACAATAAGCAAAAATATATTTTTAATAGTACGCTCTGTTTTTAGTTTTCTCGACATTGAAAAAAAAGGTCATAATTGTTAAGATAGCTTACAATATTATTTAAAGTGTCAGAGCATTTACGAGTCAAAACATCATGATTCTTGTCAGAAATTACCAAAGCGACATCATTTGCATAAGCAGTAAGATGACACCACTTTGCAGCAGAATTAATTTCGTTAATATATAATATAAATAGTATAGGACCCAGAATAGACCCTTGTGGGACCCCAATTTCAACATTTAAAATTTTTGATTTAAACTGTGATGTCTGATTATTGTTTGTCATATTTAAAGACACAAATTGATGACAATCACGTAAAAATGATTTTAGCCAGCTTAAAGTAATTCCTGTAACCCCATAGTTTTCAAGAATGCTAAACAGTTTGTGTTGTCGTTGTCTTAATAATTTATTAATTTCCATTGTTCAATATCTTGAAAACGGTTAAATATAGGAATGTCGTATGTCATATTGTTCATATCAGAAAAAGAAATAATTGAAAAATTCAATCAGTGCGTTTCTATTAAAAAGTATATTATTGCCTCTTGTACCCTTCAACTTCTGCACGCTGCTGCGCTTCCATTAACTTATGTCGTCGTATTTCTCGCCGTAAAATGGTCAAATTTGCGGTATTTTTAGCTGCAGAAATCTCAAATATTAAAACATATAGAGCAAAAGTAATAAAAAAATAAAATTCTTGATGTTTTCTTTATTCATTTTTACTATTTAAATTTTCCTCGAATAAAATGATAACTTTTAAATAGCGTTTGTAAGAAACACATTATTTTGCTAATTTAACCCCACATTTTAACAATTATTTTCACATATTTATAATAAAAAATAAACAATGTCATATACAGAACTATGTAAGTTTATGTTATAACAATATTTACATCTACTGTCAAATTTAAAAAATACGTATTTTGAAAGATTTCTGTACCTAAAAATTTGTTGGTAAGACCGCTTTCTGTCATTATATTCATTTTACTTCAGTATCTTTGAATATTCGCAGGTTGTCTGTTATTTGCTAAGCTCTATCTTATTTAGTTCTTAAATGTTAAACAATTTTTGTATTTGTAGAAAACACTATTTCAAGAATACGGCGTCCTTAAAGAGGCCTGCAACTTTTATTCATTCAGGTCAAAATTCAGTAATATAAAAAACAAATTTGGTTTTAAATGACATAAAAAGTATAAAATTATATGTACTAAGAGTGATATCAAAATTAATTACGTTATATTCATGTTCAATTGCTCCAAACTTTACTTAATGGAAAAACTAAAGATGTAAGACCATATGCAAGTACCTCTAATGCCCAAATAACTTTAGTAGATGAAGAATGTTATGCAGCTATAAAATACTGCTTACGGCATTTTTATTATTTTGTGTAACTAACGTAAGTAACCGTTTATTTTATTTGAACCTATATTGATGGATATTGATGCTGATTGGGAATTAAACACTTATGAGAATAGAAGATACTGACTAATTTACAGCATGCATAGGGTTGCAGTGGACAAGATTCCATAGGCGTACTGCTTTAAAAGGGTTCAAATAACACAAAATTAAGTTAAAGTTGAGTGAACCCTACTTTAATAGTTTACTTTTAACTCAGCCATAACCTCCTCTCCACAATTGTACAATGCCGTCTTTTTAGACGGCGAATGCCACCGCCATCTATTTACACCTACCCGATGGGCACTCCACACTTTAACACTTATAATATATTGGCACTATACATACACACAATACACTACATTTCACTTATACACTGCACTATAACTCCTATCTTAACTTTAACACTTATAATACATTTCACTATACATACACACTATACATTAAATTTCACTTATACACTGTACATAACTACACTGTTTTACTATCACTGTCACCACTTAAACTATCGTATTTATCACGAGCTGTTGTCGCCTCCAAGAGTTATTTATTTATCTATGTTTCATCCGCGCAACATATTCTTCGATTCAGATTTTGACCTATTGCCATGTCACTATTTCTTCATTGTCTATCAGTATAAGCTGTTGATTTTAATAAAACGTAAATTCATGTCACGCATAATTTGCAAAAGCACACTTCTAGATATTGTAGGCAATGTGTTATCCTGTGACATAGCAACTCGGATTTTTTTACTGTCGGAAACTCAATTTTAAACGACCATTGTTCTATGAATCGCGATTTAAGAAAAACATTTTCAAAAATTTCCTTTTAAAAAGATTTTATTTAGAGAATTTCAAGAAATACTTCTAAGAAACAAATTATTGGAAAGCTGAGTTAAACGGAACTGGACGAATTAGATGTGATTACTGATATTTATAAGCTCGCATTAAAATGATTGTCTCTGCACTTTTGATATTTATTAGTTGCGTATTTTGTATCGTTATCATCTTCTGTCTTACGTCGTTTAGTAGGCAAAATAACTCGTATTGTTAATAAGTGACCTATCTTATTTACCTGCTACCATAAATTAATATTGACACCGATTTAAAAAGTAATAATATTTATTTTGTTTGCATATGTTAAATACATTTTTATGTATTAGTCCAGTCATTTTAGGCATTTTAAACCTCAATCTGCGGAAAAATTCCCAGTGAGCTGAATTTTTGTGTACACCTTTATTACGGCGTTGTAATGAATATGTGAAAAATCGACATTGATATCGTGCCGGCTAAAAAAGTTATAAAGGTCAAAAGGTCACTAAAATCAGTTTTTCGCAAATATCTCGCCACCTATTGCTCGGCGGTCAACAGAGATTATTAAAAAAATTATTTGTCGTGAAATTATCTACAAAAAATGCCTCTTACATGTTTCTGTAAAACTAACCGTTTTCGGAGTAGAGAGCTGAGAAAGCGACTAGAATGCACTCACACATATGGTATTGTATATCGTATACCAAGGCGTAAACTCTATTGCTTTTTATTCATGTTTGTAAGTGTCTTCAAAACTTCTATCTGATACTTGGACTTTTTGTGAAAAATATACTTATATTATCGAGGTTTGGGAACTTAGTAAAATCTACTAAATATTATACAAACGACCTACACTGGCAGATGTTCCGTATTTTATTGTCCCTTTATACCTGCCACTGCCTGTCGGACTGTGTTTAGCTCAGTTGAAAATTATTTCTTGAGCGTTAAAGACGTTATTTTAGTAGTTTCATGCTCTTGAACAGTTTTCATAATGAGTGATACATATTTTATATGCAATGAAATGTTATCGGATGGTGATGTAGTAGAAGTTAGTCGTGGTCTACAAACATTAAAAAATGCTAGTATTACTAGAGGTGATGGTAATATTGAATATTTAAGTACTGTGACTTTTGTAAATGTTCATAGTAATTCTAGTAAAAATAATACGAACAATTTGAGTATTGCGGCAATAACAGCTTTGTTACCACCAGCACCCGATGATCTACTGAACACAATCTTTTGCAATTGTACAAAAGGTTGTGCCGACAAATGTGGATGCAAAAAATTTGTTTTGATGTTCAAAAGTTTGTGGACATTGCCGTGGCCAGTCATGCTTAAACGCAGAGTCAACTAATGATGAAAATGATGAAGATGTCGATTTAAATATAGGAATAAGTCCACTCGACGTTTTGTCAGCAATTGTTAATGATATAGAAACTGAAGATATCGACAATCAATGACAAAAAAAAATTATATACTTTAGTTTGTTTCTTCTGTATTTTTCAGTATTCAAATAAAAAATTATCCACTCCGGGGAAACCATGTAAAAAAAAACGCGCCTTGCATTCTACCTCGAAGGTGATGAGAAAACGAGTGCATTGTCATAATATAGTCGCTTTCTCAGCGCTCTACTCCGAAAACGGTTAATTTTACAGAAAAATGCAAGAGGCATTTTTTGTAGATAATTCCACGACAAATAATTTTTATAATGACCTCTATTGACCTCCGAGCGAGATATTTTCGTAAAACTGATTTTCGTGACTTTTTGACCTTTATAACTTTTTTAGCCGGCACGATATCAATGTCGATTTTTCACATCTTCATTAAAACGCCGTAATAAAGGTGTATAAAAGAATTTAGCCACTAGGAATTTTTCCGCAGATAAAACCTTAAATGATAGGTGTATATTATTCAGCGAGTTTAAAGAGATATAGATAACTATCAAATAGGGTCCTTAATTTCAAATATGCATAGGAGGATATTCTTGTTAAATTATAAACTATAAATAGTTTCTTGGTAAATATAAATTTTAGATTTTTCTTCACATTGCCTGCAAAGATTACAGGAATTTTTATTATTTTATATTGTTAATCACTAATTCGCGTGTGTAGAAGCACTAACTACGTTGCGGACAAAGTTTTTACAGTTACAAGCTACTACTCTGTGCAATATAAATATTTCGTAAGGTTTGTAGTGTCCTTAATAAAAAAAACATCATAACATGAACGTTGGTTAGAACTTTATCTGTCATATAATGTGACAGTATGTGACGATAATTATAGATATAATTATTTTTGCTGTGGCACGTATTATCACGTAGGCAAATTCACATGAACTCATAGTACAGTTCTTTCAAAAAGTAACGAATAAATTCATTATTTTTGAAATTGAGAAGTTTTCTAAAAAACAATTTTTTTAACTAGCAATTCCCAATTTTGCCATGCCATTTGAAAGAGCGTGTCATTCTACATACATACATCATGAAAAATTATGGTGTTACATAACAAAAAATAATGTTTGAAGATTTCAAAATTTAATTTTCACAATACTGTGCACCTCCCCATTATGCAACACCTGTCCGTGCTTATTTAGATGAGCTGTTCCCGAATCGTTGGATAGGGAGAAGGGGACCGATTGAATGGCCTGCCAGATCGCCTGATTTGACACCCCTAGATTATTCCTTGTGGGGATACTTAAAAAGCAAAGTATACGTTACTAGACCGGTTAATTTAGAATATTTAAAAGCAAGAATTTGTCACAAGATACATCGTATATCTCCTGAAGTTATTGATAATGTCCAAAAAGAATTTATTAATCGTCTTGGCTACTGCCAGGCAGCCAACGATGCACAATTTGAACATTTAATTTACTCGATTTTTTACATAATCCATTTTCAGTATTTAAAATATTCAAACATTATTTTCTTGAAATTTTTGTTATGTAACACCATAATTTTTCATGATATATGCATGTAGAATGACACGCTCTTTCAAATGACATGGTCAAAATTAGGGGTTGCTATTTAAAAAAATTGTCGATGATGTCATATCTCGAACAACGATGACGTCACAAATGTGGGTTCGAGTGTGGGTCATATGTCAAAAAGCGCCTTTTTTAAAAACAAAATTTTTCGAAAACTTCTGAATTTCAAAAATAATGAATTTATTTGTTTAAGTAGTGAAGAAAGTGATTCAATCAAAAGAGCAACGTTTACTATACAACCGAAGAGATCGAAAAATTTATCTAAATCTTAGCAAATTAAGTAAAGAGGTAAGTTGTGTATTTTACGAGGTATTTTATTATTCGTAGGTCGTAGCTAGTAATAATATTTCAACAGTTCGCCAGCAGATACATGGCTGTCTGTTTCCCAAGTGCATAAGTCGGGTAAGCCTGGGCTGGCCGACGAACTGTAGGTACAGTGTCTTCCATATTATTGACACATAAAAATTACAAAGCATGTCGACCCAAACCTTTAAGGGGTGAGTGGGGTGTAATTAATTATTCTAAATTATACATAATAATATCAAATGTTCAATATTATCTCGCGCCAAAATTACCATTACATTAAATTTAGATAAAATATGTTACGTAAGGCACACGATAAAGTAAAAAAATCGGTATGACTAAAATGTCATAGTATTTAAAAGCATTCTGTATAATTATTTACATTTGCGCAAACCTCCCCAATCTTAATAAAAAAATTTCTACCCCCACATTTCCGAGGGTGCTGAACACGAATATAAAATTAATTTTGTGCGGTCTACTCTAGTTTAGTAGTTAGTAAAACAGCCGAGTCAGAAGATGGCCATAACAAAAATTTCAAGAAAATAATGCTTGAAGATTTTAAAATTTAATTTTCGCAACTACTGTGTACCTCCCTATTATGCAACACCTATCCGTGCTTATTTAGATGAGCTGTTCCCAAATCGTTGAATAGGGAGAAGGGGGCCGATTGAGTGGCCAGCCAGATCGCCTAATTTGACACCCTTAGATTATTTCTTGTGGGGATACTTAAAAAGCAAAGTATACGTTACTAGACTGGTTAATTTAGAAGATTTAAAAGCAAGAATTCGTCACGTGATACTTTTTATACCTCCTGAAGTTATTGATAATATCCAAAAAGAATTTATTAATCATCTTGACTACTGTCAGGCAGCCAACGATGCACAATTTGAACATTTAAGTCGATTTTTTACATAATCATTATCATTTTCAGTACATATTGTGAAAATGAAATTTTAAAATATTCAAACATTATTTTCTTGAACATTTTGTTATGTAACACCATAATTTTTCATGATGTATGTATGTAGAATGACACGTTCTTTCAAATGGCATGGTCAAAATTGAGAGTTGCTATTTAAAAATATTATCGATGACATCATATCTCGAACAAAGATGACGTCACAAATGTGAGTCGTATGTCAAACAGTGCGTTTTTAAAAACAAAATCGACGTGCCAGGGGATTATTTCGAAAATTTCTCAATTTCAAAAATAATGAATTTATTCGTTACTTTTCGAAAGCAGTGTATAAAAAATACAAGCCTATGAAATTGCAGAGATTATAATCAATACTCACAGTGGTAAGTATATTTGTATATATAATTAATAAAAAAAGTAAACTTCTTTTCTCCATAATGGTAAATTTTAGCAATTCTAACGAATATGCATTAATATTGAAAATTCATGCGTTTTTTTATTAAACAACCCACATAATTTTCAACACCCTGAACCTGAGAAACAAAGCATGGTTCTGCTAAATTTGGTTGAATAAAACTGATAACCAATCCACCTTAACAATTTTTACTATCATTTATTAGATAGGGGAAACCACTACAAAGAGAACATTAAATACAAGAAAACTTTTGTTTCATAATAATTGCCACTAATATTATTTATTGAAGTATAATAATTGCACGTAACGAGAAAAGTGATTTGAGGTTTGCTTATTATTCATACCAGTTTGATTCATAAATATACAGTCTGGAAACAATTTCTTTGCTTGCATTTATTCTATACACTATCAAGGAAAAAAATATGGTGTTGCCATTTAAATAAAAATCGATGACGTCATTACTCGAAAACAAATGACATTTGAAAATCGCATTTTACGCTAAAATATGTATTTTTTAAATTAAAAATCGACCTGTTCGAAGATTTTTCCCAAAAAATAATTGTTTCGTTTTTATTGAAATTATTCCATACTTTTGGCGCATACTGTATAACGAGTATACTGACTGAATCCGTTTAATGTAAGTTTTTAAAATTGTTAAGTTTCAAATGTACTGGTGTTTATCCTCCCTTGGGATTTCCTCAAAATGACTTGCTAATGACTCATTCGATGACTAGCCTTTTAAATAGGCGTAAATATCATTCTGTGTGTTTTTTACATAATAAGATTGTCAAAGATTATTAGAGATGATTAGTCTCCATTATCCTAGAACACATTCCCGTGATAATGTAACATTTTATCTAAGGACTCCTCGTGCCAATATCTTGCAACATTCACCTTTTTATACAATGTGCAGTAACTGCAATGATCTGCGATTTCAGCTTGATATTTTCTCTTGCAGCCTTAATGATCTTAAATCTATTTATTTAAAACAACTTTTCCTATTTTTCTGTTTTTTTCTCTCGTATGATTTACTGTATTTATTTAATGATTTAATGGTATTTTTTTTTACTTTTCCTTCTGTTCTTTAGTTGGGTTTGCCTGTAGAAGAGTGTATTCTAAATAAAATACAATTAATTAAAAAATTAAGACATAAATTTTGAAGTTAAACTATTTATGGACATTGTGCGTTTTAATTAAAAATTCTCAGTACTCGAACTGGTATATAAATTTTTAAGACCTTGTGCGTTAGTGAAATAGCGTACAATGTAAAGATAACAATGCAATTTTCTATTCATGCGTTTAAATTGTTACGAAACAATTCATGGTTGGCTTGATATTTACTGAGGATACTTTACGCAAGTAAACGAATGAATACAGCTACACACAACGTCTGAAACACTTTATGACATTTTATAATTACACATCAATAATGAATGTCACCTTATTGAATTACAGGATTTCGGCACGTGCCTGCTCAAAGCCTGCTGTTATTATCCTGCACGTCTATTATCCTCCGCGTAGCTTTATTCCTCTGAGCTTCTATTTTTGGTGGATATTTTTAGCACATTGTTTCACGTCACAGGATTTTATTTGACGACTTTTAAATAGATTTTTGATTAAGTTTTTTACTTTGTCCTCACTTTAAAGTGAGGTGTTTTGGAAACAGATTTTGTCATTTCATTGAGAAATTATGTTGAAATATTAATTTCTTATGTACAGGTAAACAGGATTTTAGAATATACGGAGTTTTTCTTCAGACAATACCACAGAATTATAGAAAAGGTGTCAAAATTACAGAATTAATTTACCTAAATCCAGTTAAAATACCTAAAATAATAACATAAAATTTATTTTTGGGAAAATATCCCAAGTTATGTGTTTTGACAAGATTGTACATGAACATGAAAATTTTGCATACATTTTCATTAATTTATAAATTATAATAATAATTATTATTTATTACCTAACAGATATAAACCAAATTACAGAACAAAATAAAGATAAAATATGACAATGAAGGTTTATAAAATAAAATACAATAACTGAAAAGAAAAATAAATATGACACACAATAAAACTTATGTACTAACAAATCAATAACTTGTATACATAAATAATAGAACAAAACCATTTAAAAAACGCATCACTATAATACATACAAAATGAAAGTAACTAATATTTACTGCAGCAACAATGCGCAGATCTTCAACCATCAATCCATCAACTTTAAATGTAAGTGTGTCTTGCCAAATATGCGCTAAATTTTTTCTACACCTTGCACATGATTTTTGTAAATAGGCGACCAAACTAATGAACCATATTCAACTTTAGAACGGACAAGAGCAAGGTAAATAGTTTTTAATGTCATAATATTAAAAAGATATCTAGTATATCTAATTATAAAACCCTACATCAAGTATGCTGAGTAACTATATGAAGTTTTTTGCTAAACATCACTTTACATTGTGAAATATTTAATGACAGTCTATTTTCTGAACACCACTTTTCTAAAACAAAAATTTGCTGCTCCAGAAAAATGCAGTCCTCAATCGTTATTCTATGAAAAAAGTTTAAATCATCTGCAAATAAACGTCGTTCACATAACATGACATTTCATAAATCATCAATAAAAAGCAGAAAAATCAGTGGTCCAAGGTTGGAGCCTTGGAGAACCCCAAATGTGATCACCATATAGTGAGACCTATGACCATTGTACATGACAAACTGCGTTCGACTATATAAGATTTGAATAGAAACAAGAGAAAATTCGTAAATTTGAATATTTGATGTAACCTCGACCTCGATCATTTAAAACATCTGAAGTGCAGTCATAAGTACCGAGTTCCGAACCTGAGAATGCATTAAGCAGTATAGAAAGCGCAATGCCATATCTGCATTAGTTCAAGAAAAAGAGAAATTGAATAAAAATACAGCTGTTAATAAAAGTAAAAGACAAAATATATACAAGATATAATGCGGAAGTCATATTGATATGGAGACCATATAAACCGTCTTCCCAAATTACATCGTGAAAGTGTGTTTTATATTTTTTAAATTCTTTCGTAATTGTCATGCTCATTTCACAGAATTAACGTTGGTTGTTTATTTTTTTGCCTGTCTACTGCTTAGTTGGTATATCATAGCAGGTGTTTACTTAGATCAGTATTAAATATCATTGACACTTAGATTTTAAGATAATATGTCGTAAAATCATAGAAAAGTAAATTATTTTTATAAATTTATTTTCCATTCCAGCTAAGCTATCTGCCACGTTGATGATCTAATGGTTAAAGTTTCATAGCAAAATTTAAAAAGGTAAAAGGTAAAGGAATTTTTTCTCTACTACTATTTAATAAAAAGTTACATTAATATTATGGAAAATAAGCACGGTTGCCCGTAAAAACTTATCCCTGCACTTAAATTTTCTACAAACCATTTTCTCTCATATACATTCAGACTATTTTAAGGCATAACCAAATGAAGCGTTTACCATCTTGTAGAGTGACAATTTGGGCATTCAGAACGGACTTCCACAACTTTTTTCAGTAGGGAGGAAAATTTAGAATCGAATGCTACGATGTTATTTGACAATTATTATATTTTTCGTAACATACAATGTGTCAATTTTTCAGGTTAACACGTCTGGAATTTTGGCTGGCCAATTTTTTTACAATTAGTATCCTGAAGAAAGATTATATTCTACTAACCATTTTATTGATGTGAGAAAAACCTAACCTACTACGATTTTTTAAAAGGGTTATTTTTCCAGGAAGTGGTATTAAACATTTTTTATGAAAAAGATAATATTGCCAGGCTATTTAGCACCCATCAAAATATCCATTTACCAAATTTAACCGACAAATGTATATTGAGTGGTTTTTATGGGGTGTCAAACTCAGACAATTAAAAATTATAATAAGCAGGTCAAAGATTGCCTTGAAAGTGAAAATAAATACCAATCGAACAAAGAACACATACACTACAAGATTAACACTTTAAATTGCGAACAAATTTTTCCAATCGTTTTCTTAAATTTGCCATTGTAAAATTTTTATCTTTACAACAAAGGTCATTAAATAACAAAAATATTATTTTTTTCAAAATTTTGTATACCCAGTACCTTGGAAACTAAGCATTTCTCAACACATACTTATATAAACTTATTTTCTTAACATTTTTATACTTGTGACTACATTTGCCTCGATAAGTCTAAATTAATTTTCAATAATTAATGTATCTCTCCCATAATGAAGTTTTTAATGCACAGATTTGCTGGTGCCGACACTGGAACTAATTTTCTCGAAAAGGCTTTAGTTATCAAAAATTAATGTGTACCATTAGAAGCGCTATAGTTTTTTTATATATGTTATAATTATGAACATAGGTAAAATCTTTGATTTACAAACGCGATATATGTTACGAAAAATATAATAGTCAAATATCGACAATCGAAAATTCCATTTTAAAAAGTTTGATTTTATGAGAAAAGTTAAACAAGTCTCTTTCGGATGCCCAAATTGTCTCTCTACAAGAAGGTATAATTCAGCTAAACCTTCTTACAAAAAACGACATAATTGAGAGCCGATTTTACTCCATCAAGAGTGTCTATATCTCAAATACAGTCGTTTTCGTATTGTTCTCTACGTTTCATATGAAAGACAGTAACACTGAGCTGAGTGTTGTCTATTGTTTGAAAAAGTGTATTATATTCTATACAATATAACCCCCTGAAAAGATTTAGGGATGTGATCACACCAATTTCATTAACCGAGAAGAGAAATATTTGTACAAAACGGTTAAAATATAAATCGGATTTCTTTATAAAGTAAGTCAGCGTTACGCGTTAAATATTTCTGTTGAGGATTATAAATGCACAAAGAAACAGATTGTGAGTGGAAAATTGATGTACAGGGTGTCTCAAACTCAATAGTATGGGTGAGGATACAAAAAATTTAAATAAAATTAGAACAAGTGATGTTAAATGGGATGAAGTAAGCTCCATTCTTTAATTTATTCTCTTTGGGATTTGAGAAACGACCTATTTTTTTTCTGTTAAAAAGCTCCCTTTCTTTTAATAAACTTTTATGACAATTTGACATTTTGCATTGCTAGTTGCATACTCTCTTAACAACAAACAACACTGATCAAAGATTAGAAGGAATCTATTTTAATAGATTTTTACAGACAACTTTAATCATCTCAGGATGTTATAGTTTAAAATAATATTAATTATTTTATGGAAACAGTCGATAATTGTTAATATTGTTGCTATTATTACTAGTAACAGAATTTAATTTCCCAGCAGCACAAGAAGTGCATTTTGCACTAGTGGTCTACAGATGGCGACTGCAGATTGCATCAGCAAAGTTCTTTGAGTGTGGCGTCAGATTCATGATCATATTCTGTCAATAGCCTCCCCTTTTGAAACTACGGAAAATATAACCTTGGTATCAGAAAACCTAATTATTAAAGAGTTATCATTTTGGATAACGTCAGATACCTAAAGAGAATGCAATGTTTCTCTTCTACATGCTACGGAAACACCAATAATAATGATCAGAGCTATATTCAGCATCTTTGGGAAACCTATTAACCTATTAAATTTCTATTTCCTTGACATAAATTCATTAGAATTTCGCAAAAGTGTAAGCGGCGATCGGGATCATCTTCATTGAGGTCCTGCACAAGTTGAATTTTGTAGGGATGATATTTTTCCTTCCTCAAGATACGTAGCACTGTGCTCTGACTAGTGTCATTGTTTAATGCAACCAATCGTGAAGAATTATGAGGATTATCCACCATACTTATCAAAATGTTCTGTTTCTGATTTTCATTAACGCTTGGACGTCCAGGTTTTGGAATATTTACAACATTGCCAGTTTCTCTAAATTTAGACTCTACGTTACTGACTGCTGATTGGCTGATAGGGCGATCTGGATATTTTTCATTAAATAAATCGCAAACTTCCTGCTGAGTTCTAGTCATATTCCCGCATCCGATAAGAATTAAAATTTCAATTCTTTGAGTAACAGTTAAATGTGCCATAATACTTTAAATTGAATAATAATTTCTATGTCGCTTACAATACTTATTAGAAAGTCAGTGTGACAATGACACTTTGCAAAGATTTTCACCTACGTGATCCATAAAAGAACTATGGAATTCGAAACACTAAACTTGATAACGTTTTTGCTTTATTTTAATTGATTTACGTTTTCTAACACTCAATCGTCATTTACTCGAAAACTTTCCTATGTAAGAGGGCAAAATTTTAGTACTGTCTGATAGAGAATTAAACGATCTTTCAGAATCAAGGAATTCATACTCCACTAAACTACACCTTTGCATGTGAATGAATATTCACATTTTCTTTTGCAGAGAGTAGCCTTCAACTTGGATTACTTTGACCAGACCAAAGCTATTCAAAATTCTGGATTTTTCAAAGAGACAGGCTAACAATGTATCTTCATTCACAATATTCACGTCTTTTTATCCGCGTTATACTTTGAATAGGTCGTATTCTCTTTCATATTGTTGACATTTCACTGAAAGCAAATGTTCAATCATTTTCATTCTTCTCTCCCTTCTCTCTCTCTCTCTCTCTCTCTATGTGATATCAATTGCGGTTGAATTCAATTTACACATATTATTTCGAAAAATTGCATTACGAGATCGCATCGGTGATGAACAAATACTTGGGAGCTTTTGCATTGTCACAAGAACGTCCCTTATACAGAATTCTAGTTTCTATAATTTGTAAGAAGAGGTATTTTGCTGACACATAAATGACAGCAAAAAAGCTGTGTGTGTTGATGGTAAAATTATTTCAAATATTTTTTAAAATTTGTAGAGCTTATACAAACAAAAAATTGAGTGTAGGTAAGAGGATTTTTGGCTGTTCACACAGATACTGCAGGTGTAATTCAATGCCGGTCGGGGCATTAGTCCGCGGAGTAGTTGTTTCCTGCAGTATCATTTAAAAACAAAAAATTGTATGCAAGTTAAGTTCATTTTCATTGCTTCGCCAACAAACATCGGGCTACTCTGTTAAAGTTCTATTTTAAAAACTTGGTACATAAATAACTATTTTCACTCAGGCACTAAAGTCTCACACATACTGCTTAGGCATTAGAATAATTTTTATTTCAGTTCAATTAAAAATTGTGCTTTATTGGAAGTAACTTTATTTGTTGATAATTATCATTCCATCTAAATACGTATCAACAGGGATCTAGCTTCCACTAGAAATGTTTTAATGTGTTCATCTTCAAAAACGCGTGAATTTTTAACAAGATATCCATCCGATTGTCGTTTCAAGAATGTTTGTAATTTTAAATAATTATGAAGGTTTTATACTTTTGCTTAATTTAGAAAAAACACCAATTGTACATTTTCTGAAAAAGAAGCCTGGGAATCAATAAATTTGTTATTTGTTTGCTGATATGTCTCTTTCGATTTTTCTGGAGTTATTTGATGAAAGAGAAATTACTGAGAAGGAATAGTCAAAGAAATCTTGTATATTACAAATATTACTCTTTGAAGAAATTAATCTGTGAATAAATATTTAGTGCATTTACTCCCTTTCTCCAATTTAAATGTCTCTTAGAAATGGCCTGTATATAGCTTTATTTTACAGAATAGATGGGCACGCGAAATAATTAAGTGATGCCGTTTGAGTGGAGGCAAAACATTAAAATGTTACTTTATGTCACAAAACATTATGCCGGCCAACTTACAGGATTAATTGGAGTGGAGCAACTTTTAATTACACCTTCCAGGCTTCCTGAAGTAGTTCAGTAATTCAACGCAGAATTACGTAACCCTTCCTCACAGTCCTACAAAACACCAGTGTGTATAGAAACAGCTAGAAACCCTTCAGAGTAGACTATATACATATGTACATTTGTATGACTACAATAATAATTAGTGTTACAGCAACCATCATTTTTATTTATCAGGCTGCTTTGATTGAAATATGAAATTACATTGTTTAAAATGCTCCTAACTTCTAAACAAAAACGAATCGGACTTATGTTCATATACACATCAATATTAAAGGAGGCTACCTGAAGAAGCAATCCTAAAAATGCAGAAAGACAGATCTCATCTATTGTGGTTGAATTTTCGAGTTCTCGCAGTTTCAAAAGTGAACCTAGATATTTATAGATTGTTTTTATTAAATCAGGTTAGTAAATTTAACTAGATTAATTTTTATTTTAGATAATTATTGAATAGAGCTTTGTCTGTGGAATTGTTCATTAGCATACCTAGATGTTTGATATCAGAGAGCATGCATATGAGTTGATTGATAGGAATTGTAGGAGATTTAATTTATATTAGCTTAAAATACATTTCTAATACAGTAAAAAATGTTACAAAAGCTAATAAAAAAGAATATATGTGGGTCTATTTCAACGCTGGTCGGGGCTTTAGTCCGCAGAGTAGTTAGTTTCACACAATATTGTTAATACCTAAAAATATATAAAAACATGATGTCAAATAATCGCAGTCAGTACATTCCTAATTCACCCATAACATTTCTAATAAAAATCAGGTGTACGAGTATCCACTTATTTATAAAATTTTCTTGTAACTTATTCTTAATATGAAATTAATACCAATATATAATTATTCAGGAAGCAGTCAATTAACCTGTCCACTACTTATATGAATTTAAGAAATTCAGTTTTAGTAGCTATATACAGAGTGTAACTAATTGCATACGCCAAACTTTATCTAGTAATATGATATTTCAAAGTAAGAAGTTTATAATAGTCATTACCACTCTTACCAACCAACATTCATAGTATACAGAGAGCCTTATGAACATATGTTAATTATTTAATAGAATAATATATATTTTATATAAATTATTTTATTAGAATTGTACTTTTTTATTTACTTTAATAAAACCATCATTAATCCCATTCATAATTCCATCCGAGAGTTTCTTTATTATTTCTAAAGGATAGATGCTACACAAAGATATATCAACTTTGGAAAAAAAATTTTTTAAATAAATTTGAACCTATCGAAACAGAGGATTAAGTAGCTTGGGTGAGGGTAAGTTTAAATAGCAGTCCAAACATTAATATACAAAAAATGAAATGTGGTGGGTTTAAAAAAAAACAAAATGCACGGTGATGCATTTTTTCAGTAGCATCATCAAATGGTACATTCGGTTTTCTTCAAGTAACTAATGTTTCTCCAAATGCATATTGCTGTAAGTTGAAAAAAAAATGTATAAAAACACTATTTTATACGTATATGGTTCTGAGACAAAATAATTAGTAATACAATTGTTCGAAATATCATCATGAAAGGGTATATAAATGATTCTATAAAAGCCAAATGTAGATTCCATGTTTCAAAGAATAATTTTAAACTACGTAACATTTTAGGGACTATACAGTGTATAGGGTGATCACTTATATTTTGACACCAAGGTATATGGTTTATTACAAAAATTAGAAAAAAAATACAAAAGTTGTTCCCATGCTATATTTTGGATTAATTAAAATGAAGAAATAAATGTTCAAAGCATAGAGGCATTCGCATCTGTTTATTTTAAGAACAGACCTTTTCTTTTTATTTCATTTAATTGGAAGAAATCTTCCACTTTGATGCCTAAATATGTAAGTATGAACACCCTGTATATTTTGATTAAAATTTACAGTTATTGACGCCTGTAGGTTGGAAAGGACAATGTTAAAAATAGCCGATTTTTGGCTTATCCAGGGGAACGCATAAATCATAAAAAAAATCAATTTATTATTGTTAATTAACATTAGAAATGGCCCAGAAATACGTCAGATAGCTGGGAAAATGTCGCTACTACCCCTAAACCTATATAAACTACCCTTAAATAGCTTTAAATGGATAATCATTAATTATTGTTATAAAATTCGTGTAAAATGAAAAAAATGCTTGAAAATGATTTGAACAGACACTATGTCAATATAAAAAGTGATAAATGACTGTAAAAGTGCCCATTCAATGGCGAAATAGCGCCAATTGTTCTCACTTTGCGAGCGCATACTGAAAAAATGTCAATTTATCCTTGCTCCCATTTTTCAGGTCGCAATAGTATAAATGAACCTTAAAAGTGATTTAAGCATTTTTTTCGAATTTTACAATAATAAATAATGATTATCTATTTTAAGCTATTTAAAGGCAGTTTATATAGATTTAGGGGTGCAATTAATATTTCCCCACTTACTTAATGTACTCTAGTATCAGTTTTTGCATTTTTTGACAGTAATCTATATTTTTTTCTAGCAATAGGCGTTCCCTTGAACATTTAAGCATTATCTATTTTTGATGTTGAAGTAAGCTCACCATTAGCTTTTCAAAGTCGTTTTTTTTAATTTTTAGAATTGGAATGGACATTTTTACAGTTATTTATCACTTTTTATATTGACATACTGTCTGTTCAAATCATTTTGAAGCATTTTACACGAATTTTATAACAATAATTAATGATTATCCATTTAAAGCTATTTAAGGGTAGTTTATATATAGGTTTAGGGGTAGTAGCGACATTTCCCCAGCTATCTGACGTATTTCTGGGCCATTTCTAATGTTAATTAACAATAATCAATAGATTTTTTTATGATTTATGCGATCCCCCGGATAAGCCAAAAATCGGCTATTTTTAACATTGTCCTTTGCAACTAGTAACTGATTTACACTATTGCATGCACACTCTACTATATATGTCTACTCTTTTCCGTGCGGACTTTCCTGGACCAAAAATAGTGTAAATTTCGCATAAAATTTTACCCAGTTTTTTCTGCTGTGTAAGAAAAAACATTAACCCAGCTACCATCTGCCAACGTTTGCCATAAAACTTGTAAAACCCCAGTATAAAAAATACAATTTAATCACAGTAAAATAATTAAAACCACGTTTGTGGAACATAAAATTATTTGCAATAAATTAAACTGTTATTAATACGCTGCATACCGCAACAATAGCTCTAAAGTTCAAAAGAAGTTACCATTCAAATGACACTGAACATAACCGAAAAATATAGTTCGCTAAGGGCTTTATTTCAAAAATGAAATCATTTACGCTGCCTTTCAGTATAAATTTATTGAAAACGAATGAATGATCACTACAAAAACAAATACACTGGTTTACAACACGATGTGAACATTGGAATAGAGTAACAATTAATTATTTAAGATATAAATGAAAATATCTCTGTGGCATAAAGTTCCACCATTAATCAAAACGAATTGCCGCAAAATCAATAAATCAACCCAAAATAAAATGGATCGTTAGTTTCCCACACATTAAATGCTAGTGAGTTAATACTGACTGTATATGTAGAGTTTTGCTTGGACATCTTACATTTGAATCCATATGGATTTTCTCCTTAATTTCATTAATATGATTTATTTGGCACTAACCATGTAACATTCATTTTTACATGGAACATGTCCCTATATTATTAAAATTGATTTCAGTTTATATAAGGCATCCTCTTACGCAACTTATTAATAAAATCTTGGAACAAGGCTATTTCCCTTCTATTTTAAAACTAGGTCTAATAAAGCCTCTGTTTAAAAATGGTGACTCTAGTTTAATATCAAACTATAGGCCGATATCTCTTGTTTCAAACGTGGCAAAAATTATAGAAAAAATAATGAAAATTCGTATGGCGGCATTTTTAGAAAAATATAAAATAATATCAAATAAGCAGTTTGGTTTTAAGCAAGGCATATCGACCGAAGACGCGATAGTATTCTTAACAAACAATATATGTTCTAGCTTGGATCAGGGAGAGGCTGTGCTTTGTGTGTTTCTAGACTTGGCCAAGGCTTTCGATACTGTCAATCACATTAAATTAATAGACGTACTTGAAGATATAGGTTTTAGAGGGACAGCATTAGATCTATTAAAATCTTACCTGGATGGTCGTATACAATGTGTACAGATAGGAGATGCACTTAGTGATCAAGCCTTGGTTGAGTATGGAGTACCGCAGGGCACGGTACTTGGACCCATTTTGTTTACCATATACATAAATGGCCTTCTCAAACTTGAAAGTCAGGGGATCGCGTCCTCATTTGCCGATGATACGGTAATACAGTATTCTTCTAACACATGGAACAGAGTAAAACAAATAGCTGAAACAGATTTAAAGAAAATTAAAGGTTGGTTTAATGAAATGTCGTTGACTATAAATTTTCAAAAAACAATTTCATTCCTTTTTCTTGTACCAAAGCTAAAATGCCACATTTTAATAATCTTCAAATTAAAACATACACGGACAATATTACAATTCAAGAAGCAAACCATATTAAATATCTTGGCATAGAAATTGATAGACATTTGAAATGGAATGTTCATATAAAATATTTAATTAAGAAACTTAGATATATAATATTTAAATTTAAAAAGTTAAAAAATATTTTGGATACTTACCAGTTAAAAATTATCTATCTATCTTTAGTAGAATCTCATATCAAGTATGGCATAACCGGGTGGGGAGGGGCCTATGATGTATATATAAAACAGCTGGAAATTATACAAAAATTATTTTTAAAAATATTATTTAAAAAACCCAATACTTACCCAACTGATCAACTTTATAAGGAAAATGGTGTAATGGATATAAGACAAATATATTGTTTTAAAATACTTGAGTCACAGCACAAAAGAAAATGGGAATTATTAACAGTTGGACATGAACATGAAACTAGGTTAAGAACAAGAAATACAATTCAGACAATAAAATCTAATAAAACCATAGGACAGAGATACTTTGCTTATCTTGCACCTAGACTATATGGTCAATTACCACAAACTTAGAGGCAACATGATACAGTGCATTTGAGTCGGTTTAAAAAACTATTAAAGATTTAGTTTCAGAATATGCCAAGGACTTATTTTCACAAATTTATAAATAACAGCTTGTAGGCTAATCTGATTGTTTTTCTTTTATATACATGTATTTAACTATCTCTCAAATGACAATTTATATCACGGCTTATATTAGTCCTTTTCTCAGCATGTATAATTTGTTGTAAATGTTCAACGACGTACTTTTAAATGTAGTGCTCTGTTTTTGTTCAATTTTTCTGTGTACTTACAATGCTATTTTGTTTGAATTTAAAATACCTGTCCTACTGTTAGGAAATATATAGATATGCTCCCACGTACTAGTCTAACGACTTCAGTGGGGTTTTTCATTTATTTCCATACATTGTATTACTATGTATTGTTCTGTTTTTGTCCTCTTCTATTTTTGGAAATAAATATTATTATTATTATTATTATTATTATATAATAATAATTAGTATTATAGTGTAACACATTGTTAATAATAGTTACTGTAAATTATAGATATTATTTTGATAATTTTATTTAAAAATATTTATATTATGTTACAGATCACCTTAAGCAGCAGATATTTTGTCTCTATCAACGATTATATACAGGGTGTCTTATAATTAGCTGCCAACCCTGAACAGGCCGATTCTATGATCAAAACTAAGTAAATAAGTTCATATGAACATGGGTCCGAAAATGCTTCCTAATGGCACAGAGACCCATTGAAGAAGGAGGAATGGAAATCATTTTTTTGCAATATCTCTCAATCGCGTTGTGATAAATGAATGAAATTTGATATATACAGCTATATTTTGATGAGCAATTTGATGGACTAATCCATTTATTTCCACAAGGTCCATTGGGGTGGGTACGGGGGGGCCTTGGTATTTTGCGTGTGTAACTTTTTCATCTTTGACTTTTTAACCAGAACTTTTTGTAAGACTACTATTAATATTTAATTTTACTATTTTAAACAGTGTAAAAGACAAAATAGCTATTTTTCTGAAAATATTAGATGTTTGTTACAATAATTTTTAAATTTGTTAAGTTTGAATATTAATGTCGGAGTGGTTAACCACTAACATACCCGACATAAAACACTTTATTTAATTACTATAAAATGTTTAAAATTAGTCACTGACTGTTCTAAAATAACATAACCTAAAATACTGCATTGTTAGTTGCATATTCTCCAAACCTCAAAGAAAATGGCGAAGCTTAGTTATATTCTAAGGGTCTAAGAACCGAATTCATAGTCAGCACTTCACTTAAGTGTGATTTTTCATTTAAGGACTTAAATAAGATGAACTTCAATATTTTGTTTCATATCTGAACTTAAAGGAAACTTATTAAAGGGTGGTACGAAAATATTGTTACCCTGCATTTTTATCTTGTAAATTACAAAGCTAAGTGCATACTTAACCTTAAGTGAGATTTATGAATTCCAACCTAAAAAACATTTTTACAGAACACTCTAAACATATTGGGATGTTATAGTTTAAAATATTTTATGCAAACATCGTCAATTATTGTTTATATTATTGCTAATAGTAGTATTAACAGAATATAATTCCCCAACAATACAAGAAGTTTAAAAATTTATTGGTGTGAAGTGCACCTTACACTAGTCCTGCAGATGGCGTCTGTATCAGATGTCAAAAAATATTACCTACGGTTACGGTACTCTAATTAGTTTGAAATAATTTTTCAGTACTTGCTTCTCGCAAATTTTATTTTTCGCGTATTTTTTTTGTATTTTCAAACATGTCGTATTCAAATGACACACGGATGATCTAGATGACGGATAAGGAGTGTGACAAGTGCATATTATCGTGTGACAGCGTAATACCAAAAACGTTTTCCGAGTACACAAAATATTATGCTGAATGCTTTTTGAATCACATTGAACAACTGTTGTAATGCATTGGTGGTAAACGTGTGGCAGTGTTTTTATGTATTTGTGTACATTTGCGTGTATTTTTTTGTTATCATTTGCAGTTTTTCCCGATGTAATCCACCTGGTCATGACCGCCGGATCAAGTAGGTACCTCACGGTACAAAAATCTTTGCAATGACAGGTTTTAATTTAAACAAGTAAGAGAACTGAAAATGATACACCATTCTTAAAATCTCTCCAAATGTCAATCCTGGAAGTAGATTTTAGTAAGATAGGTCCTGCCTTCCTGTGCTACCATATCGTGTACTGAGTCATCTTAGCTTGCTGGAACAAGTGTACTTTAACCTATCACTAGTGAATTTTTTTCTCAGTGTGATATCATAATATATTCATTCTAGCTTTCCACTACTTCTAGCCTCTGTATTGTGGTTACATTACAAGTATTTCTTATCTTAATATACGGAAATACTCCCTCTATTGGCCTCAACCAAGAACGTATAATGGCAGCGATTGTGTACTGGGTGCATAATTGTGTTATCCATTATATATCTGCGAGGGAGTCTCTTTCGCAGTTTCGCCTGTGATTCTCTAAACCCTTAGTCCTCTTCCCTTGAATTCGCGGGCATCTAGAGTTACTCCACAGCCTGCTTCTTATAGCTTCTTTGATGTGCCGCTGAAAATATTAATTATTCCTTTATCAACACTCTCCTTACTTACTACCTGGTGTACGCTGTGTTTCTCAAAGACGAGATGGAATGCGGCCTGCTCACTTGTAACAGCGTTTCTGTTCAGTTGGAGAAGACGTATTTCCTGTTAATTCGTATATTCAAAGGCTGTGCTCTTTCAGTTATGTCAGTGATAGATACATCACAAAATACAAATTAAATGAACTTAATTAACTACGCATGAAATAACCTTGTGAAATAGAGTATTTCAGTATATTAACAATCGTATTGGCGCATTATGTGGCCAAAAATGAGGGCTTTTTGTTACATGAATGTAGGGTCTTAGGACCCGTCCAGCTACAGTGTGCTAACAATTAAAAAAAAAACTATTTTTAATTTCTAAACATATGGAGTGGGGTCTGTCAGTGGTCGCGCGGTTTAAGGAGTCAGTACTTGAATCGAGGTGACTAGATCGGTGTTGGTTCGAGCCCAGCTGCCGGTAGACCGTATGTATATAAGCTATATTCATGGAGAGGTTTGGCGCCCTTTCTGCGGATATGGTAGGGTGGAAGAATGTTGGCTTGGGTCAATGTGAGAGATTGATACCGGTTGATATTTGACTACCCCCCTAATTAATGAGGTTTTCCAGGTTTCCCTCATTCCTGCACTGAATAGTGGTTAGGGCCTACCAACGTAAGTCGTTCCTGGGCGCAAATGCGGCCTGCTTAATAATAATATGCCGCCCCCCCTCCCTCTCCCGCACAAGTCTCTGACTTCTGGGCTAATCCCTGTGATTAGAATGAGGGGTAGAGATATTATTATTATTATTATTATTATTATTATTATTATTATTATTATTATTATCTTAGGGAGGCACAATAATAATAAGAAGCGTTCATCTTATTTAATATTGTGTATTGACAAATTAAGTGTATTTTTTAAAAAGATTAAATTTTAATAATAGCTTATCCATATTCAAATGCTGAAATTGCCAGTATGGTTTACATTTATGCAAAATATTTTTCATTGGACTATTTCTGAAGCTATGAGTAACTGCAGTTCTACTTTTCGCAAAGTTTCAACAGAAACCATATATTAGTGGTGATCTTGGCGTAGATACAAACGTACTGGTTTGATAGAAGACTTTATCAAACTCAAACAAATTAACCCAAGATATTCGGGCTCTAGGCAAATCTTTGAGAATAGCCTTGTCGAGAAGAGTCCTAAAGCATTATACAAGTACACTAAGGGTCAACTACAGACTGCTGTATCGTATAGTCAGAAATTGCGATGGTCCCATCTCTGTCAGTGATCTAGAAGCTGCTGAATTGCTTTCGAATATATTCCAGTCAGTGCTTTGTATTGAACCTCTTGGGCCTTTTCCTCCTCTTCCTAACTTACGTGTTAAAAATGCTTTGGAGATGGTATTAAAATATCTAAAACAGCTCCGTACAAACTCCTTTCCCGGCCCTGATGAGATACCGGCAAATATTTTAAAGGTTACTGCAATAGCCCTTGCGAAGCCTCTTTCATATATAATGCAAACTTCTTCAAGAACAACCCAGCTTCCTAAGATGTGGCTTATGGCTTCTGTAACTCCCATCTTTAAGAAATACGATAAACTAGACGCAAACAATTAAAGACTAATAAGCTTAACATATGTCTGCATAAAAACTATGGAGCGTATAATAAATAATGATCTGCTCACCTATTTACTCGACCGCAATATTTTTCCCGATACGCAGCATGGTTTTTTTCCAAACCGCTCTACCTTCACAAACCTTTTGTCTTCTTTGAATTCATGAACACTATTAATGGATAACGGTTTTCCAGTTGACGTTCTGTACTTTGATTTTGCTAAAGCGTTTGACAGTCCTGAAAAACAGACTACTATACAAATCGATCATTTTCAGTAAGGGTTGGCAAATCACATTCTGAATCTCAAGTAGTTCTTTCAGGAGTTCCGCAGGGTTTTGTCTTAAGACCAGTTCTATTTTTGGTATACACAGCCGACCTCCCGCTAAAGCATGCACTGCCGATGATACAAAGATATTTGGGAATACACTGCAAGACCAACAAACCCTACAAAATGGTATTATTTCCATCGAACACTGGTGCAACGATTGGCTCATCCCACCCAATTTAAATAAAACCGATTCAAGATATCTGCCGCCGTTGCTGAGGTATTGTGAAAAAACTGGCAATAATTATTTTTGAAAATACCATTTAGTGCTATTATTTCTCAACAGAAATAGGTGAAATTTGATACAGAGACGCAAAACAAAATTTAATACTAAACTAAACAAATTACACAAAGCTCAGTTCTTAATCCAATGTTGTCCCCAACGGTTTGAATGCACTATCAAATAGACTTAAAAATAGCAGAAATTCTGTTGCATAGGACTAGCCTAAAGAAAAAAAATAGTGGATTTAGACAAGACCACCGTGAAGGTCAAGCAATGGGCCCATGAGTGCAATTCAATTATATATTTGAAAAGCGTCGATTTAAATATTGGAACTCCATTGCAGAATTATAAGGCTCTGCGCCATTTTGCAGAAGCATTTCTAAATTTTTAATAAACACTTACAATTTAAAGTGAGATTATCAGTGTGTTATCCATTTGCATCTTATTTTTTTTTTTAATTCTTCTGAAAAGTGAGGCTTCCAACAATAAAGACAAACTATTGAATGTTGCATAACCAAAACTACCGACCATACAAATTTTTCTCTATGAAAATCGATTTTCGTATATCCTTATCCCTCTTCACCAAATTTCAATGGCAGATATCTTGGATCTTGTTGAATTTTATCAAATTTCATGTTATTTTGTGGGTTATGTACAATTTTCACAAGTTCTTTATATTTCTGTGATCAGTTTGAACTGAAATCGTATATAACCTTGATAAAATGCCATTTGAAATTGAGGTTTTGCACCAAATTTGGTTATACCCATGCATTATGTGATCGTATAAAGAGCTCTTCGCATATATTTAAAGGAAATGTATTTTTTTCTCAATATAATAGTTTTTTGGGAATATTATATTTATCCACACACACGATTAGTGATTTTGGAGCAAAATAATAAATCCAAAATTTTTCCAAATTATGCTTCAACAAAAAAACAAAAAAATAAGTAAAGCATTTCTAGTCCATTTAGTTCACAGTATGAAACAGTAACAAGGACAATTTTGTTCAATTTTGTAAAGACCGGATAATGAAAAGTTGTTTACCTTTACTGATAATGTGTAAACTTGGATATTACACGTAAGCTCCTTATTTATTTTAAAGAAAAAAGTTTTGCTTATTGGTTATATCTGATATTGGTGGTAAGAAAATTGTAAAAGTAACAGAAAATTTACAATCGATTTTTAAATAAGTGTTTATGGAAAGACACCCTATCACAGTCGGTTCCAAACCTCAATTCTAAATAATCACTATGTCATGATTTGTATTTAAGAGAAAATATCTATAGAAAATTACGTTGGAACAATGCAATTTTTGCTCACATATTACTGTCATACTGTCCGTATTCGTAAATATAGTAATACCCTATATACTAGTGATATAGGTGTATTCATGCCATCCATTTCCAATGTAGGATGATGATGATGATGATGATTATGCACTGAGAAGGAACCTCCAAGTAAACTATGTCGTATATATTTTTTTATCTGGTGTAGATGTCTTAAATATTACCCGCAGGTTTAGTCGTTTGTTTCCTTGTAATTATTTTGCAGCTATCTACTGTTAGTAAATATGAAACAAATTAGTGTCATTACTGAAATCCATTATTGTCCAAAATACAGCTAACTTGCACGTTAAAAAGCACTGTTATAGCAATATAGCATGTTCAGTTATTACTGCATTATAGTCAACTAATGTTTAATGTATAGTTCACTTATCTTAAATGCATCAGAAATACATTTAATTAAGTTTTAATAACTATAGCAACACAGGTACTCCAACAAGAAATTTTAGTCATTACTGGTAGCCTCCGTTAGATGACCTGTTCATTTGTGCAATTGAATTGTTTATCTGCCCTCTATTGTGTACAATTTTTTTACTGTGAGAGAAGTGAAAAATGTCTACTTAATATAGGCATAACATACTTGTAATATCTATTTTGATACAAAAAAAAGTTATTATCAACACATTTCCCGATACAGACTAAATTATATTGCTGTATCTCTCCCTTGGTGTCATTCTGATATACGAGTATTTGCCGCATGGAGATACCAAACACTTTTTGTTGCCGAACCCGACCTAAATCAATACAACAATTCAGAGGCGAAGGAGGTATAAAGAAAAACAAGAAAATAACTCCTCTAATGACCAACAAAAGATCTCCGTGATGCTCTTTAACAGATTAAATATTTAAGAAATAAACCAAACACTTTAACTTTGATTATATTTTTTTAAGGATGTGGCAAAGCTATTAACGAATACTTTCAAAAATAATAATTCGAGTCTTTACTTTTAAAATTGATTATCCATTCAATTACTTTATAACATACAGAAATTCATAGAGTATGTGCAACAATCATAGCAATGAAATAATAAATTTAATTCTATGAGAATATTTTATCAACATCTATACAGAGTGATTTAGAACTTATTCGAAAAAAATATTGAGGACTTAAATAAGAAGTCGTTATTACTAAAAAAGTAATAATAAAAATCTAGTAGATTTCGCTTAAATAATGTTTAAAGTTCTAACATTATAAAGGAATACGTAGTTGGGCAACGGCATCTGATATACAAGAAAAGTAAACAAGATTTTGCGCCTGAAGCGTGTATCAACACGAATAGGGTTGTAATAGGGATATGCTATCTAGGTGGCAAACGAATGATGTCAGTAGTGTTGTTTTATTTATCGTAGGAATGTCAATCTTTAAAATTTTCAGAATGACTCATGTGTACAGTAATGTTGACTTAATGGACGTGATTCTTATTTATGGTAAAGTTTACAAAATGCATTGGCAGTTTCATGCTTGTATGCGGATCGATTTTCCGATCGATACATGCCAAATCGTGAAACTTTTACAGCAGTGGCGCAACGTAGACGTGATAATAATAATTTAAGTGCAAATTGTAGACGATATGGTGGCTCCGGGCGATCACAACGTATTTCATCAGCTAGAGAACAAGTGTTGAAAGTGGTCTGTGAAAATCCGCGAAGTGCAAGGCAGATTGCTAGACAGGTGCCTGGGATATGCCGATCAACAATGAGGCGCTTACTACACGAACCTCAATTATACCCATATCATATCTGCAGCGTGTTCAAGCACTGTTACGAGCGGATTATCCATTACGAGTTCGGTTCTGCTAGTGGCTGCTGCTGCAAAATGCTGAAAATCCCAAATTTACTGCTGATGTGCTAGTTATAAATGAAGCTTTATTTATTCGAAATGGAAAACAAAACATTCACAATACTCACTGTTTGGGAACTCGAAATTCGGCACACAATTGAACGGAACCACTTTCGACACCATTTTTCAGTCGGCAGGATTTTTGATGAGCGCCTAATTGGACCGTTCATATTGCTCAATCGTATAGATGGTTTGCTGCCATATCTCGAATTTCTTCGCAATGACTTGCCGGCCCTTCTTGAAAATGTACCCCTAGCTGTCCAACAACGCGTGTGGTTCTTATATGATGGCACACTTCCTCACTTTTGGCTAAATGATCGAGATTATCTCCATTAAATGCACGGAGTACGAAGGATTGTAAGAGGTGAACCGGTAGTATGACATCCACGGTCTCCCGATTGAAACCCTCTTGACTTCTTTTTATGGCACCATTTACAAAATGAGATGTACTGTACTAAAGTGGAAATCGTTGAGCGTTTGCGCGAGCGTATTACAGCTGCCGCGAATATTTTGGGTTTACAAGAACAGCAACCAGAAGGAACATTTGCTTTAGTACAGCAAAATTGGATAAGACGTGCCTAACAATTTTTGTAATAAGGTATGTACTAATTTTTATAAATTTCATGATTCTAATAGTGATCAAGTACCGCAATCCTTCTTCAAAATTAATGTAACATAATTTTATTCATTTTAAAGACTCATCACTTTGGTCAGATCTTTAAGTTTACTTTTTTTAAGTAAAAATGCTGCAAATATTTTTTATGCCGGTGTAGGTTTGTTTTGTGGGATATGTGACATCGCCAGTTTGCATTGCCACTCCATTACATAAGATTCCAGTAACGTGCAAAAATATGTTTAAATAGATTTCATAATGCGTATATTATTTTTTGCATTACCATATTTGTACATATATATTGAACATTCCCAAATTTTTTTTGGGGTATCATTCTGTATAGGATGTTTCAGAAAGAACACATATCTATAAAGCTATTTTCATTTTATTTAAAGAATTTTATAATAGTGTTATTTTACTTATTAAGATGGTCACCACAGCTTAGGATTAGGAGAGGAAAAATTAGTTTCAACGAAACTGATGTACCTATATCAATTTAATAAAATAATTTAGTTAATCATTTGGGAAAAAGTTTAACTACTATTTACTTTAAACAAATTGATTACGACAAAGATAGAGTATTTGACAGAAATACTTTAAAATATATCTAAAGCATGAAATATTATTACTTTCTATTGATTTCGATCTGCTATACAATTACAAAGAACATACCACCACTGCTGGCACAAATTGAAACAAATTGACACATAAAGGAAATCCCTCAGATAAATGAAATATACATCCACTCTAGGAAAAATCGTGCCTTAAGGAAGCCATGGGCCCAGAAAAAGTGCAAATTATGATATATTGGTTTGGAGTCGAATTCCTTTATCTCTATTGACACTCCCCAGTGTATTTAGAATGTTTGAACGTTGATATTTGCTGGTATGAATAACAAGTTAACTGACGGAAAACAAAGATCGAGAGAAACGTTTAATGTACTACTCAATTTAAGTAGGAATTATTATTTAATTAATAACGTCATGGATTCCCAAAATATTGCCCTGAAGGATAGAATGATGTGGTATTCGCAGCATTTGACCACTTTTTCGAGAAACATAAAATGTCGCAATTAGAACATTTATAGACCTCCTAGACTGTTGACATTCAGGACGAAATATAAAAATACTACTTTTAAGGGATTCTTTGTATCTCAGAGAATAGCTGAGATATGGGAATAGTGAAAATTACTTTCAATAGAGTTATTTACGTACAGTTTACTGGCGTACTTGCAATTACTCTATAGGGTGTCTTGGCAGGTAATGACCGTCATATGCAATGACAGCTAACTTAAAAAATCGACATTACACTTGTTGTATACACGATACATGACCAGGATAAACAGAAGTCCATACGAAAAACGTATATTCCAGCTTAGATCTGACAAATGCACCATATAATTTAAGAATGCTTGGGTTCTGAAAACCTGTCATATTCCGCACAATAAAACCTTAGCTTTTGTAGGCACTTTTAACTATATAACCAATATGTTGAATGAAAGAAAGCTTGGATCAAAGTGAACCCCTAAATCTTTAATTATATCAAGCAGAAGAAGACTAGATCCGTCATATGTTATTTACTGTAATTGACGACTGAAAGACGTAACATTTCATTTCGCTGCATTAAGGAGTAATTTGTTAACAGCACTAGTTTACTAAACTGATATATTTATTTGTAAGTGAGTCAACTCCATTATTTACAGAACAGAATATTTTCATGACATCAGCATATAACAAGAAATTTATATATAAATCCAACACAATGTCATTAATGAAAATCGTAAACATGAAAGGTCTCAGAACAGAACCCTGTGGAACTCCTGAGGATTGTGCAAATACGGCTGACGTTACTCCTAACATTTAAACAAACCGGGCTCTCCTAGATAGATAAATTATAATTAATATAAATTTATGAACATATCAACCAACTTTCTATAATGTGTCTGATGCCCTTAGAAACCATATAGTGATAATAATAATACATTTATTTTGCCAAAGAGGTATCACATACAAATACAAATAGTCAGATACACAATTTAATTTACAGCAGACAGAAATCTTATATCAAACAATTCATCAAGTTTATAGAAAACATTTGTACATAAAAATATTTTAAAATTAATTTCAAAAACATTAAAATTTGGTTATGGACAACGAATATATTAGATGCACTAGTAGGCAAGCCCTAAATACAAATCCCATAACGCAATTTAAAAGAAATCTGAGCATGGTAAAAACTCAATAACTGCTCTTGTGTGGTTTATGATTAGGTTTCTAATCATAAAGCAAATAGTGCTTAATTTTTATTTAAGATAAATGCAATGATCTTTTCAGCTCCGTGTTTCGTCCACAATTAATCCCAAAAATTGTACCTTTCCAGTATGTTTTAGGTTAATATTATTGACTTGAATATTAAAAGTGATACAGATTTTTTGATAATTATATCTGACTATGTTGGTTTCTTTACTGTTAAATGTAGAGAATGTGTCTTACACCAATAAGCTAATTGGTTGGCAGTTTGTAAACAATTATACTCTAAAACATACTCATTTTTACTTGAAAAGAGTACGGTCGTATCATCGGAATTATTTATAAAATTAGCAAGGGGACTTCTGTTGTCTATTTCATTTGTATATAACAAAGTTTTGTAAGAAGATTTGAATACTTTTTTTGTTTTGTTGTTAAAGCAACATGTTGTTATGCCTACTCAAGCTGGATCCAGTAAACTTGTACAAGTACACTTTACCAAGTACAAGTAAACCATGTCCCCCAGTCTGTATTACTCCATAACACAAATTAAAGTGTGGTAAAGTCCAGTAGTGGAAATATTGATGATTGTAACATGTCAAACTGCAATCCTCATTTTCCTACATCTGCCGCAGCAAGCATGTGGGTGGTTCACTCATAATATATGATAACATACATCAGACTGGTTTTCCACAAGGGGTGGGTTAGAATTGTAATAAATGTGTCGCAAGTGGTATTTTACAAGCTGTTGCAGAACACGGAGGTAAAGTTAGTATGTCGGGCCAGATAACCTTGATGTACGCCACGTAATATTTTGAGTGATGTAATTATCGTGTTTTGTGTCGGAAGCCAGATTCCAAGGGATCCCTCGCGTTCAGATAAAACCCGCTTAGAAGTTTTGACTCTAATATCAAACAGTGAAAGCCTTGGTACAGGAGGTTTCTGAAATAAATGCGTAACTTCGAGAGGGTAATAGAGGATGTGGAAATAAACAGCTTCCCTTTAACAATCTGTGGTGATATTATGTGTTCTAGAAAATTAATAAATCAAGTTAATTATTACATAAAACTTGAACCTATTCTGCATTCGATCAGTTGATGAATTACTTGCAATACTTGAATGGAAAACTTGTAGCACATAGTCACGGTGCCATCTAGAGAAGTGTCATTCGTGAACGATTCGATCGCCGAGATCTATTCACTTGAAAGTAGTGAATGATTGAGTCTTATTTCGTGTCAATGGATCTCGAACTGCTTTGCCTATCGTTCTGCGCTATGGAAGTATTGAATAACTGAATATACATACACCATCAAAAGTCTTGGACCCCCTGTATATAAAATGATTCGATTAAACCCAGTGGTTTTTCTTAATGTGAATGTGAATGTAATCTTAATGTAAAAAAGTACATGTACTTAGGGAATAAAAAAGACAATAAAACATTGCAGGCCATGAACCTTTACTTTATTACCAATGTTTTTACAAATCTGGTTAGTTTGGCAGTGTATTCAGCCAAGTGTTCCTTTGAATTTTTGAACATTATAATGTTAGGACATAAAATTTTTGCGTTTACCCGAGCAAGAATGACTGCTTTACATGATGCAGGACATTCTAATCATCAGATATCGAACATGTTGGGCATTCCTAGAGCATCTGTTGTACGAGTAGTATACAGATATGAAGAATTTGATACAGTGAAAAACAGACTACGTAGTGGACGTCCTCGAGTATCTAATGAAAGGGAGGACCATTATTGTAGACACCGCACATCTTCAACTTCGTGCTAGAAGACCATTACGGATTCCTACTATACGTCCAAGGCATTTAGGTTAGATTTTACGCCAGTGGCGGTGGGTCTTATTTACAGACGAAACCAGTATTGAACTAGTTACTGATGACAATCGACAAAGAGTCTGGAGAGAACCGGGTCGTCAACAGCAACTTCATTTTCCCCTTGAAGTTGCTCCGTATGAAGGGGGTTTTGAGGTGGAATAAATGTTCAACCACCGCACTCCATTAATTTGGATACCACAAAATATGAGCAGTCAAATTTACATCGAACAAGTTATTACGCCCATTATCTTCTCACTACGTAATGAATTAGGTAAAAATTTTGTATTTATGAACAAACAACCCTCGACCACATCGCACAAGAAGTCTAGAGACACTCGAAGCAGGACATATCAATAGATTAAATTGGCCAGCCAACTCTCCTGACATGAATCCTATTTAAAACGTGGGATTCCGTTGCTAGAGCCATTCATAATCATATTCCTCTACCTCAGACTGCAGATGAATTAGTAGTGGTGACAGAAAATGAATGGAACAATATTCCGAAAGAGATCGTTAACCGCTTGATTATCTCAATGCACAGATGTGTCAATATGCTACTGGAACCTGGTGGAGGTCATACCGGTCATTAGTCAAGTAGAGAACTTCCTTTGTTACTTCTTTTTGATTTCATAAATATTGTCAAAAATGTCACACATTTGCTGGTTTTTAATTTTCTAAGTACTCAAGTTTATGGAACATATTCTTTTCACAAAAAAAAGATACAAAAAAACAATATACTTTTATAAATGTATTTGGCGAAACTGTAAGTATTGTTTTATACGTACTATATAGTACTAAACCTTTAGCAGCCTATTATATAGGGTGTTACAAATTACATTATATAGCTTTGCTACGTCGGAAACAAGGATGTGGAAAAAATTGTACTTAATACAGTTTTTTTAATATAATTAATTATGTTTACAACCACTGTTCTTCAAAGGATGGTCAAAATTTTAAGAAAAATCGAAAATTGGTACTACAGAGACTGTGTTTCTTTTTTGGTACGAATTGTTCTATATCTTATTCTCGCCATTTTGGCATTGCAATATACATAGAGTATCTACAATAGTTTTTCCAGCGTCATAATGTTCAACTATCTTTGTTTATGACTTCTATGAACCATTTCTTTCTTTCTTATTATGAACAGCTTTGTAATGATACCAGCGTTGTATATTGTAAATTAAATATTTTTTTAAATCTATTTTCTGATTATGAAATTAACAATTTTAAACATCTAATGTTTTTGAGTTACTTCCGCCAGAAATTCTTTGTTTGATAGTTCAACTGTGGAAATCCATTCATACTGATTTAGTATTTAGTTATGTCTCCATTCATCGATGACAATCTGCCGTCCTTTAATAGATTGATTTAGAAAATTATTTGTAGGCTTACTACGTTTATAAACGTTACATTGTGGTACAATCGAGAAAGTCTGTAATTTGCAAATCATACATTATTTTTTCATGTTTGTAAACACAGCTCTCACAGAGTTTTTAATAAAATGACAGTTTCATAAATGTTTAAATTCACACGAGTTAAAAGAATTGCATTTTTAGTCACATATTACAACTGAATAAAGTCCTACCTCGAAACTAATTACATCGCTGAAAAGCCCTTTAATTATAGTAATTCTCAAAATAAAAGTTCACAAAAAGCTTTCCATTGTTAGACGTAATGGCATGTCGCTAAGCCACACCCGCTTGTGTACTATTTACGCAGGAAAAAATACAATCAATAGCCAATTCGAATTTTCAGTATAAATCCACAGTAATAGGGTCATTCGGTCAAAGCTCAAATGACTCTATTTGCCTTATTTTTATGAAACATTTATGATACATGGTCAACCCAGAAAATTTGAGGTCGATGTGGTAACTAGTAGTTGAAATATACGGCGTCAAATTGGAATTAAACCATTGCGATGCGTGACGTCATTGCCTCCGACAGCTTCCTGGTATTCGTCTACTTCGAACTTGAGGAAGGGCCTTTCTATTTTAAACTAAAGTAGGATGGCAAAACCTAACTACTTTTAAAATTCACAACATGCTATTTAGAAGCAAATTTGTCTAATCTACCGATGGTAAAAAAAAATCGCCAATGTGTAAGTGCTGAATTGAGAGGTGTAAAAATGCAACGGTAAGTTCTAAAACTAATTCGTTAATAACGGTTAAATTTTTCAAATAATATAGATAGGTACTTAAGTAACTAAAATATATATACTGGGTGTTCTCTCTAAGAATTTCCGTGCTTATATCTTTGAAACCATCATAGCTAGCGCGACGAAATTTGGTATACAGACACTAGATGGCGCGTAGAATCTGATGATAACATCAATTCTTATGCAGGGTGTTCAATTTTTCAGGAAATCGATTAAATTTTGATTTTTTGGTGGTCAACCCCGCTAAAACTCATGTTTAAATTGAAATATACTTAATTATGTACACATTAAAAAAACGCCTCAAAAAAATGCCCAAATTTCGTTGTTTTGTCATGTAAAATGTGTATAGTCTTGAGCCAGACTTACACAGAAGAAATTAACGTCAGTAAACGAAAAAACAATGAATTGTCATTGAATTGTCAAATATTAATGGCATAAAGTATGTTATTACACATAAATAACGCTAAATAATGTATTAAATGCAATTTACGTATGCACAATGTTGTTATTGAGACTTCGATACAAATTTTGACTTGAGTTGAGGCTTTTGGAGCAATGAGGTCGCTGCGCTGGCGCAGCCTTTCGTTGCACCTCCGTTCAGTGTCAATATAGTGTAAAATATCTGTATTTTTAAATTGTTCCTTTGTAATATAATAAAACTTCAGTAAATTGTTTCTTTATGTTACTACAGTGTACATAATAGTTAGGTACCCGTAGTTTTTATCATAAAATAATTTACAGAATTATGTAAATACCTAAAGAATATTCCTTTTTTCCAACTACTGTAATAATTATTGCTAACTTATTTAGCAACAATAAATTCGAACGAAATGACTCCTAAAACTTTTTTTATTATAATGTGAATTTTTTTGTCCTTGCACTGAAAGTCAGAATCGCATCAGAACTGAACTTGCCACACAAAAGAAATATCACTAAAGCATAATCTACAAATGATTGACGTTTGTTGTGTCCACATATTTTCACACTTTATTTATGTTTCTGATGGATAAAATATGTTTAAGAGAGACTCTGTGCATCTGTAAAGTAGTAAACAATGTACTACAATTTCTGTATTTCATATGATACAGAACTAAAATAAAGCATCTATCACATAGTCATTTAAAGCTAGATAGTAATTTGTAATTATTGTTGTCATCTTTCAGGTATGTGTAGTGCCACAAATTACATTGAAACAAAACGAATCATAACATCGAACACCAAAAAGAATAAACGAAAAATATCACACATACATTTTCTTACAATTAATTCTACAAGACATTAAATTCAGTTGTTGTCTGTCGTGGGCTTTAAAATTTCTATAATAATATAATAAAATTAAGAATAATAAACTAATTTCATAATTCTATGTACATTTCGAAAACATCTCGTTAGAATATCTTACAAATAATGATGAAAGCTAACTGTGGTTACAATATACACAAAGTAACGCCATAAGATATCGAAAAATGAAATGACAAAGTTCATTTCTAATTGTACATGCATGATAAACTTTGTCTTATGTAATAAATGTTAATTATAACAAATGAAAGGTGTGGCTTGATAGAAATTTATTCAGCTATGGGAAAAAATCCATAATGTTATATAGCTTTTGTACTGAGCCCTAACAGTATGCAGAAAAAAAAATACATTTTTTAAATTGTGTGGCATAACTTGTCTTTATGCTCAAATCAATTACAATCGTCGCAATCAGAAAATATTTTGATTTGTATCCTCACTGCAGGCAGCCAAATTATAACATGTTTCAAGAACCGTCTCTTCATTTAGGTGAAACAGGTAATAGGTATGTGTAGGATTGATTATCCAAAAATTGACAAAACAAAATTTGTTTAGGTTTGTATACTCTAATATTCAATGTTTAAAATGGAAAAATCGAGAAACCGAAGCAGTTTATTGAGTAGTCAAATAAGGATTTCTCAGTATTAAGACACCCAAGTTTCTACGCCATTCTGTAGATGTCTTTTAAATCAAATTACTGTCTACATCGTAAATCTGCATCTATATCGTGAATCAGCAACATTTTAGTAAAATATAATTGGCTAAATCTTATAATTTTGACATCTGCAATATACAGTGGTTACTCAGACGACTAACAAATACTGAAAATATACTATTTAAATAACTCTAATATTTATCTATATCATAGTAAGTACTGTATTCAATTCATAGCATTTTCTCTACCATCGCGTGTATGTCATGCCAGCTTACACGAATAGACAATAATTAGCAGAGTTAAGATACAAATGTTGTTTACCTTCAAAACATGTAGCACCCATACATCCAATTTTAGAATTTTACATATAATGCAAATGTCGTACTAGTTACAATTCATCATACTGAGTTGATTGACGTGAAATGTCACGACCTAAAGCTTGGGAATGATCTAGATCAATGTTAGATGACCTGAGCTGAACATATCAAAATAGCCCTTTTTAAAAAAAGTTGAATTTTCTCGAACACGTGTTCACCATAAATCTGAAAATTTCTCAGTTGAATATCATTGAAACAGTTTGAAAAGCTTATAAGCACGAAATGGAAATAAAACAACTGTTTCTGTAAAGAAAATATAATAGCAAATTGAAATAAAATACAAGTTTACGAGAAAAATATATGCATAAGCTAAAGTCAGGAAGATAATTCCATCTGTCAAATATTCTGTTTGAGACGAATGCAGACAGTATAGTACTCTAAACTATTATATTTCGATTGTGCATTGGACTGACGGTAACTGATATCAGGTGGTGGTGAAGAAGGAGGAAAACTGTGAAAAATGTAACTGTACCTACATAAAAACTCCTCTCAGTGTGTTTCTTGAGAAGTGGTAATCTGGAAAACCTTTACGAGCTCTTCACAAGAAATATGCAACACAGCTGTTTTATCCAAGTGACTTTTTTCGAATAATTAGCAATTTCTAACTCGTCGAAGGGATCAAATAGACACCGGAAATTCTAACAATAATTTTTATTTTAATACAAAATGTAAAGTTAGTTTAAATTACTTCGAAATAAATGAAATATCTAACTTACGTATATTGATCATTATTACATACATTACTATCTGACAAATGGCAATTTAAATCATTAATGAATTTAATTTTTTAATATTAATTAATTAGTAGTAGTAGTAGTAGTAGTAGTATAACAGAGCGGCAATTAGACCACAAGTGGATCTTTTTTGCCTACACCATTCCATCACTTCACCACTATCTGCCTTTGGCCCTTCTTGAACCTATCTGACGCCCTGATGGACACTATGATATTGGTCCATGATAAGCCCCTCATATCTTCTCTTTGCCGTCTCTCGGTACCAAAGGTCTTATGTTTTATTGTTCCAAAAGCAGCACACTGCCCTAGAAAGTGGATGGGAGTGTCATCTTTTTCTCCATATTTCAGGCTGATTCTCTTCTATCCCTATCAAACTTAGATGCCTTCTGAGTCTACAATATCATCTCAGAACCTCCAGTATTTGGTTGAGAGACTTTCGACTCAGGATCAACAGCCACACCATCCTAGATCTATTAGGTTCATCCAAAAAGTCCTGGGTTTGTTTGTATCCTCTATATAGTAATTAATTGAAAAATGCATCGATGAATTTGTCCATCATCTCTATTATTTAGGCAATTTAATTTACTTACACTGTTGTACTGTTAGTGAATTCACAAAGATATATATTTCTATAAATAATTTAAAAAATAACACTTACAGTTATTTTCATGAAATAATTGTATGTATGTAACCCTAAATATAATTTATCAGCATTTGTTAATAATTTCATTATGTACAAATAAGTACAACTTGCTAACTAAATATAAAACAATTACAACATCGCTTCATAAATCACCATTCGATTGTTAAAAGTTAATGAAATAGCCGCGTGCGCCAAATCGATAAAGCCTTTTCCGAAAACGCTAAATTTATATCAAATTAAATTAATTAATTAATAAGTAACGAACCAGTGTACACACTGCACTATGGAACAACATTAATAACTATTAAATTCAAACGTAACTGCCTGAACAAACGGCACCATGTGTTACAATTGCAGTTGGATGAGCGCCGTGGAAAATTTATTTTCCACGCGTAGAATTTGGTGCAATACACATTGAGAATGAAATTATACTCGCGTCAAGAATTCAGACGTCTTACGTCACGGTTGACGTTACACATTTGTTTTTATTGTCAACGTAATTTTTGATATTTGGTCGCGTTAAAAACAATCATTTTTTACAATTTAGAGCAATATATAATGCAAACTTTTAGTGTAGTATATAGTTTTATTACTATCAGTTGCAGTTTCTTAAATATTTTGATGAAAATATAGTGAATTATTAATTTGTTCGTATGACGTAAGTCGTCTGAATTCTTGACGCGAGTATACTAATTTGTTTTCACTTAATGTCATCCATTTTACCTTCTCTTATAGAATAAATATTTTTTTTTTGCAGTTTTAATCTTTTACCTGCACAGCACCGCAAAAAGAAAGTGATCTGTCCGGCGGTTTACACTTATATTTTATTATATATTTTTTCTCGCTGAATCCAAATCTGAGGATCGTTTAACTCCGTCAGCTAACATGTATGGTCATTTCAAGGTCAAATGGAAAGTTACAGTGGACCAGTCTATCGTACACATGTTCTTGCGATCGCTGGATGCAAATAAGGGGTTTATTTTAACCCATCAGGTCAACTTTAAGGCAAAATCGAATATAGACAAATATATAAAACCATCGTATTTATCTTTTACGGGTTTCTTCGAATAATATTAATAGTGATAGTAATAGTAACAGTAATAGTAGCAGTAGTAATAGTAATAGTAATAGTAATAGTAGTAGTAGCAGTAGTAGTAGTAGTAATAGTAATAGTAATAGTAATAGTAATAGTAATAGTAATAGTAATAGTAATAGTAATAGTAATAGTAATAGTAATAGTAATAGTAATAGTAATAGTAATAGTAATAGTAATAGTAATAGTAATAGTAATAGTAATAGTAATAGTAATAGTAATAGTAATAGTAATAGTAATAGTAATAGTAATAGTAATAGTAATAGTAATAGTAATAGTAATAGTAATAGTAATAGTAATAGTAATAGTAATAGTAATAGTAATAGTAATAGTAATAGTAATAGTAATAGTAATAGTAATAGTAATAGTAATAGTAATAGTAATAGTAATAGTAATAGTAATAGTAATAGTAATAGTAATAGTAATAGTAATAGTAATAGTAATAGTAATAGTAATAGTAATAGTAATAGCAATATCAATAGCAATAGCAATAGCAATAGCAATAACAATAGCAATAGCAATAGCAATAGCAATAGCAATAGCAATAGTAATAGCAACAGCAACAGCAACAGCAGCAGCATTAGCTACTCCAGCTGTCTATATTTAAATACACGCACAACAAAAGTGCCATGGTAAAATAGAAATACTTATAAATTAAAAAAAAGAAAAGATAAAAAGAAAAACTTTACCTGTAACATTTCAGCAAACTTAATGGATAATAATATAAAAAAATTATTCCAGAATTTTAGCTCGATATTTAAAAAATAGGACAAAACCCTCTTTTCCTACGGAAAGTCGGCGCCTATGATAAGCATCGACAGAGATGGCTTAGATCCATAGATAAAACTTACATCTGCCAACAATATCTACTACCATGCGGTCGCTGTTTTGCAGCATTGCTAAATGTAGAATCGACAATAATTAACATTCTTATTAGTAACAGTACCTGATAAATAGGTAGGTAACAGTTAATCTAGTTAGCTCCACTATTTTGCATTCGTTTTTCATTATTTCTTTACAAACTGGCAAAACTACAACATTTTCATTCATTGTAACCACTCACTACCGATAAAACACACTTTCTGTAGGTACAGCTAGATAAAATACCTATTTATTATAACAAAATCGAACGAAAGGAATAGATAATAGAAAACTATTAATGTATTCGCGGCAGTCTTGTGCTATAACCTAGAAAACTAAACCGGCGATCTATTATGGGAAAGTATCTGCACCCAACAAAAATTTCTTTATATAATAAAGCACTAAAACCTGAAGAAGAACATAAAACAACAACGTAAACACATGGTAAACACAGGAATTAAATTATGACTTGACTGGAAATTTTACGGTCGTGTTGCTAGTTGCCTACGTTATCTACTCTAATTCTGTAAACGTGTGGCGGACAAGTCGCATAGGCAACGTTAAATAAGGATTTAATATAATTTCGAAAACAATTTTTTTTTGCTTTATAAATAAGTTTGGATTTTTTTTGAAGGGATTCCGTTAATTCTTAATTTTCTCTATCCCCTCTTAAAATATTTGTACTTCATAGTTAACCCTGTATAATTACTGTATTTTGACATAGCAATGTAATTTAGCTCATTTGGGGCTGGGGCTCATTTAATCCTATCATGTTAGTTTCAAGATCTTTTCAAGATTAAACCGAAAAATGGTTATGCAAATGGACATGCAAATTAATATTAAATTCATAATATTATGTTTATGTTTCTAGAGTCGCCAACTCCGAATCCAAACTTAATGAATGTTGCTGTATAATATTCCTTATGCATAAGAGTTACATGGGTTTTAGTATTTCTATGTTTTGGTTATATATATTATATATTATAAGGTTATAATCGTTGTAGGCTCCTAGAACTTTGAAGATGTCAGGTTAAGCTGATGATATGGTTAATTGATCCTCAGATTCAAATTCAGCGATCTCAGAAACATAAATATACGGTAGTTTTATGCATTTGTATATCTATATTTCAATTTGACATTATAATAACCTTATAGATAACCTAATAGGATTAAATGAACTGCGGATTTGGGTCCAGCGACCCCGCAACATGTACGAAATTTTTGTCCTCTTTCATATCTCTCTTTTGATTAAACAAACCCCAGATTCAGATACAGCGACTGCAACGACATATGTGTACGATGACCTGATCCACTTGCGTGTTTGTCTTTTGATTTGAATTTTGACCTTGAATATTGGTTCAGTAAAAATACATAAGAATATATAGGTCTTGTCCGTCGGATAGAACCATTTTTGTGGTACTGTGATATTTACACGTATCTTCCTACCTATTTCTCCTCTATATTTAATATGTATAAGACCTGCAAGATCACATATATTTTTAATTGAAGTCTTAATGAAATTAAATTATATTTTAAACAATTTATATAGTTCTTGTTGGTTTAACCCCAAAATTTTATTTTTGACGTCGATTTGAACGTTTATGTTTGTCACGAGCACAAAACGCTGTAGTAGAATGACAGATTGCACTAGTGTAGTAAAAATGTTATTGCATTAGTGCAATAAAGAACTAGTGTTTTCACTAAATATAGTTCAACAAAGTTTTGTTTTTTTGCAAGAACGTAGAAAAAACATATTTAAAGCAATTTTCGAGCTACCTACTTATTGATAAAAATCAATGGTTTGTCGTAATCTGTCCCTGAATTGAAAATGTAATAGTTTCGTCGAATTATTCTTATTCTGACAAAAATACATGAGCTTTGTATGAAATATTCACTATTATTTTTGCATGTACGCTTCCAAATCTCATGTTACCAATATCATGGCTCTAACATAGGTATATCGAATTTATTGCGTCAGACTTTGTTCACTAAATCATTTTGGTATTTTCCAAATCAGAGCAAGTTTTAATCAAACATTTCTACTTATGCTCCGGTACCAGAAATAATCTTTAGGGAAATGACATATTTAATTCAACGAATAACGCGCTGTTGTTCAGAACACATCAGATAAATGGAATAAACTGAACCGTATTCGCTTTCGCGCAGTTCAATTTGTTTGAATGGTTTTATGTCTTCAATATGAGTCGCTGATGAGGGCATTTGTGAAGTGGCAAAGACTGATGTGTCGCAGGTTAACAGAGAATCCCCTTTTAAAATGGGTTTTTTAATAGAGGATTTCCACACGATTAATTTAAATATGTGACACTGAGAAAAATGCCATCATATGGACCAGGGTTATTAATTGACACTATACATCACAATTTGACGATAATTTTTCTGTATAAAAACCTTTAGGGCTACTCGTAGACTTGACGTTTAGTTTACGATACGCCGTAAATAATGATTTAGGTGTTATTTAGTTACTTCATGAATAAATTTATTTTATTAATGCCTGTGGATTTAGAGAGAATGATTTGCCCGCATTTATAGTGCAGGCGTCAGAGATTCTGTTGACTATAAAATTTTCAGTGAAGATTTTTTCTACCGCCTTTATTTCATGCTTAAGAAGAAGAAATTCGAAAATGGGCACCAAAATTTGATGTGCAACATACTGTTCAAATCAATAAGAAAGAGTTTATAACATTTTTCGCAAATATTTTAGAAAAAATAAATAAATAGAATATCAAAAAATAACTCATTACATTCTGCATAAAAGAATCTGAACAGTTTCTTTAATTCACACGTCACACCAGTACAAAAGAATACCTTGAAATGATCACCGGACAATGATTAATGTGAAAAAAATTATATTGTAGATGGAGAAATAATTATATTTCGCAACCCAGCACTGAATGAATGACTTATTTTTCGATAAAAGACTGAATAGATGGCACCATTTGAATATACAGGGTGATTTATGTGTAATCTTGATAACTTCATGAATCGATGGAACAGATTAGAATAATGTTCATTTGTGATATAAACTTATTTCCTAAAACGCATCGTTTCCGAGATAGAGGGCGTTGAAGTAGAAATTTTTTCTCGTTTTTTCCTCATAACTTTTGAACCACTTATCCGATTTAAGTGAAATTCGGAACACTCCTTATGATCTTACATAAGCTTCTTAAGTTTGAACTACCTACTCCTCTTAGAAGTGTATTTTGTATGGTACCCCCCTCTTACTTTGTTTCAAAACTAAAAAAAAAATAATTTCAATAAAACATCTTTACACCATTTTGACCTGATCAATTTCGAAACTTTTTCGTCTCCTGTTTTTTTTCGACATTTGGTCTTGTTTCTGAGATATTCAAAGACATTGGTGACAGTGTAGCGCACCAGCCGCGTAAATTTCATTTAACGTTATAGCAACCCATGAAAACAAAAAAATTACAATTATTGCAATTTTTTTAGTAGTTGATAAGTTTGTTTGTAAATCTTGTAATAAATAGTTGTTACTAAATTTTTGTTTGAAGTTATTGGCATTTTTTCTTAACACTAAGAACACTCTTTAAATAATACTTTTGACAATGATTTTCACAAACGTTTTTAATTTTTTGAGAGCCGTCCGACATTGTCCCCGGAAGCACCGCAGCCTATAGACTTATTGTGCATCTCTCAACGAGCACAAACATCCATGGTACTACAGTGGGATTCGAACCCACATCGACATAGCCGATCCAGACTGGTTCCACGAGCAGTCGTCTCCCGCCTCGGCTATCGCGGCGCCCAAAACGTCAGTTTACACAAATCACTGAGTTTTGTTTTCATGGGTTGCTATAACGTTAAATGAAATTTACGCGGCTGGTACGCTACACTGTCACCAATGTCTTTGAATATCTCAGAAACAAGACCAAATGTCGAAAAAAAACAGGAGACGAAAAAGTTTCGAAATTAATCAGATCAAAGTGGTGTATACATGTTTTATTGAAATTATTTTTATTTGTTTGTAGTTTTGAAATAAAGTAAGAGGGGGGGTAGCAGACAAAATACACTTCTAAGAGGGGTAGGTAGTTCAAACTTAAAAAGCTTATGTAATATCATAAGGAGTGTTTGTGTTCCGAATTTTACTTAAATCGGAAAAGTGGTTCAAAAGTTATTAGGGAAAAACGAGAAAAAATTCCTACTTCAACGCCCTCTATCTCGGAAACGATGCGTTTTAGGAAATAAGTTTATATCACAAATAAACATTATTTTAACCTGTTCTATCGATTCCTAAAGTTATCAAGATTAAACCTGAATCACCCTGTATAGGTATAAATGTCATAGAATAGGTTATGGAAAGAAACTATAGATAGACAGAATCAAGTTGAAAACTTAAATCATTGTTTATTCAGTATTATATTACATAAACTGTTGCCTGTATTAAATTAATCTCCATTTTTTATGCTCATGAAGGTGACGTGGCGTTGTTAGCTCGCAGTCTTTACTTTCTCCGTTTTCTTCAGTTTCTTCAGTGTTTCCAGTTCTTTCAGTCTGTTCTGTTTCTTCATTCTCCTCGTCATAGTCATAGAATAGATTTTGAAAAGAAATTATAACTGAACAGAAACAAGTTGAATATTTAAATCATTGTTTATTCAGTATTATATTACACAAACTATTTCCTGTATTCAATTATTAATCTCCATTTTTTACGCTTGAGATGCTCTTCAAGGTAATGTGGTGTTGGTAGGTCGCAGTCTCTACTTTCTCCGTTTTCTTCAGTTTCTTCAGTGCCTCCAGTTTCTCCAGTTTTATCTGCGTTTGCATTCTTTCATAGTCATAGAATATATTATGGAAAGAAATTATAACCGGACAAAATCAAGTGGTTAATATTCATTTTTTACGCTTGAAAAAAAATACTCCAATAGCAATTAGTTGAAGGATGCAATGATTTTCAGCCTCTGCCGCCTGGCTTATTATTAGGTGACTATCTCCAACTTCTTCAAAATGAAAGGCCTTAGCATGATAATATATAGAGTGTTTCGAATAATACTTTCTGATTAATATATGTTAGAGAGAAATCTCGATTTATGAACAGGATTTGACTGGAAATGTTTTTTTTCTTATCATATTATTGTCAACAATGTAGTAATTGAATATTCCAATAGTTTGACATTCATTATCAAATATTCACAGGTAATATCCCAAGACTATGACAAATAGCCGAGACAATTTGATGAGACCATAATATGAACATTAATAATCTGAATACGAAAATACAAGTTGCTCGAGATAAATTAAAGAAAATATTAGTCGCTTTTTGTCATAGTCGAGTGATACTCAGTAAGATTATTTTGTGAACACATACGCATATTCCATGGCCAATCTTTGAGTATTTCGGATAACACGACAGTTGGGGCGGTCGCACAAAATCCATAATTCTTCTGCCGACAAAAAGACATAAATTAGACTCTACACTTTTTTGTATTTTTTGGGACTGATTTACTTGTTCACTAATTTCCGCAGTGGAACATGAACCAAAACGAGACATTTTTAAATATGTCAGAATCTTACGTCAAATTTTGACACATCATAGCACTCTTATACAATCGAATTAAATAGCTGCTGATATTTTTTATTTACCTAAATAGTAGATCATATTGCATATCTTGACTAAATTTATGATCACATTTATTCATTGACTCACGTATACAGGGTGTTCAGTAAAGAATGGACAATGTCAGATTAAAAGCTTTATAATAAATATTGCGAAGGTAAAATTCCAATTGACGTTTAGGTAATATTATTTCAATCAGCATGATACCAAAATTCATAAAATATTGGTAATGGTTGATTAAACAACTGACATTTAAAAGCGTACTATCAGATAGTGAAGAATACAAGGATTGCACTGAAAAGCACCATATTTGGTACCTACAGATTATTCTAAAGTTGTATCTCTTTCTGTAACCATGCACACAGTAGACTTTAAGGACAAATTTAATTTTGGCTTAGAGAGTTTCCAAATAAAACAAGATTCATAGTGTTTCATTAACAAAATATGCATACGCCACAATACTTTTGTAGCATTCTTGTATACACATCATCAATTATAAAATGTGTGTAATTATTTTCAGTTCATTGGATAATCCCCAGAATGACCAAAAGTAGAGCTGTAATAGAAGAGACCACTGTACATGAATACTTGATGACAATCAGAGGAAACACATTTTATTGCGGTGTTAAATATATTTAGGTGTGAAGGAAAACCCTAAAGTCTAAGGGATTACAAACGAGCACGAGAAATAGGCGAATAAAGACAGTCTTAGTTGTTGGTACATACATTAATAATAACATAAGTAGCACTGCCCAGAAAGCAGATTTCGTATTGTGTGAAGGTAGAGTAGGTACTCGAATTTTAATGGAACCGACATAAGTCTCAGCTTAAATACACGTACATGTCAAGGTAAGTTTTACACTCCCTGCTTGGATTCTCTCAATTTGTTGCAGACGTACGTATACGGTGAGCCATATACAGGGTGATTCAGAACTTATCTAAAAAAATTTGGGAATGGATGCGTCATGAAAAATGGAGTCAATATTGTATTTTTTTTTATAAAATCCTTATAGTTTCAGAGAAAAAAATTATTGGAGTTCTAGCAGTTTCAACCTTAACACGCTGGGCGGTAGCCAATAGTACTCTCGATAGTCTGTTTAAAAATGACAGAGAATAATAAAAGCTTATTATGTATGCAAATCGTAAATTAATGTAGTACTGGTGCTTATATTCAATATTTTTATATTATGTATTATCGGTATAGATGAGGTGTACTTTTAAAAAAACTTTGTGTGACCGGGTTGTGCTAAATTGTAGCAGGTAGCTAAAATTTAATCCCCGATAATCCGTCTTTGTCTATGCCGCTTCAATTTCTCGGTCCATTTCTCTTATAAGTAAACAATATCAAAACAGCATTTCAAAACATGAGGCTACTTGAAACATCATAACCGGGTTAAGAGGGATTTTAGTAATTCAAATAAAATTATTCAATATTATTATCAAAATATTTATTTAAATTTAATGAATAGCCTTTTATTCCACATAAAAATATATGTATTTTGAAAATTCAAATTATGGTGAGTAAATGTAGTGTTGTATAAAGAATAAAGAAAATAAAAAAGTAGTATTAAAATTCATCCTCTGAATATTCTGATGAATTATCTTCGTCTCCTAGATTGATAACGATAGGTTCCACAGTAACGTCAATTAAATTATGGAGTTTCCACATTTTCTCCTTTTCTTGTTGTACATGATGTATACATCTTTGCCAGTTATCTGCAGTTACTCGTTCCAAGGAATTTCTTAAAAAAATTTTCACGTCACTTAATTTAAACGTCGTATTATTTCGCGCTACATCTCCTTTTACCTACGCCCAGACTAATTCGATTGGGTTAAGTTCACAGTGATAAGGTGGTAACCGTAGTACCGTTATTTAGCGATTTGTTGCCATTTCATCGATAACATATTTTCTCTTATCTTTATTAAGATTGACAAGTGTCAAAAGTTCCATTTTCACCATATTTGTTTCAAAAGAAATGGTTTTTCCGGATAACCATTGAATTATATCGGCTTTCCTCCAAGCAATCGTAGGCGTCCGCTTGGTCTGCCGTGAATGGTAACTGGCATTATCCATGACAATTACAGACCCCGGAGGAATAAGATCCAACATCTGTGTAAAACACTCTTCGAAAACATCTGCGTTCATGTCTTCGTGATAGTCACCTGTATTTTTAGATTCAAATAAAAGTAAACCACCATCTACAAAACCACTGGCACTACCTAGCTCGACATTTTACCCAAACAATATTGTATCCACTGGCACAATAGTCACTAAACACAAGTCGAATTTTTCTCTACTGCACTAGCACGTCTTCGCATATTCAACTCTAAGACTGGATTGATATGTCACAATACACTGGCTCCTGCCCTATGATATATCCAGTAATATATACTAATGTACACCCATTACCTGTTAGCATTAGTGTTACCCGATAATTACCTGAAACGAAATATTACCGCGCCCATGGCCGGTTCTTATCTCGAGGTTTTATTACTCTCTTTCATTTCCAAACAGACTATATCCAAGCGATTTTAAATATCTGATTGCTTATAATATAAACTTTTTTGTGATGCAAATATTTACATTAGTTTTGCATCAACAATGGCTTACGTATAGCAACTCGTAGTTGATGGGTATCGTCTTCGTTTGGTGATGTAACAGAGTAAGAGATGTAGGTCCAGGGTATCCCTGGCGTACTGCAGCAGTGTGACTATCATGCACGAGGCTGAATTATATCCGTACCATATACAGTGTGTCCAACCATGGCTACCACGATTTTCTGACTTTAAATCATTTAGACTTAGAGGATAATTAAAAAATGAAGTATATTGAAGCGAAGTAGACACTATTGATGATTTACGCAAACGTATCATAGCTACTAAAAAAACCTTCAAAACACAAAATTGGATTAAATTAAGCCGTACGTAAGATACACTGTGTATAGAAATTAAGAACTTAAGTTGATAAATTATGAAAATAGATGATTTAATGAAGGTTCAATTAGGTATGTGAGACTAAATTTTTTAAAAAGTGTATATAAATGTAGACAAGAAAGAAAACTTTATATTAAATGAAAGTGCAGCTGCTAAGATAACACTACTTATAAATGTAGGACATCTAAAATTGCTGATATAATTTTGTAAGAATGTCCAGATGAAGGTTTCGTTGCATTACAGTCTTTATGACAGCATCGATACAAAAGTTTCTCTTCGAGAGACATACAATTTTCACAGTTGGTCACAGAACTGTAAAGTTATACGGTTACTGCGGACATTTATACCACAAAAGGGCATTATACTTTCAGTATCTGTAAAATTTTTCATAAGCAAAGAACTTTCTTTTTTACAACCCGTGCTAAAGCTCTCAAGTAGGTACCTAATTGAATCACCTACTTTTTTACCAATATTTGTATCGTTTATTAAATGTGTTGCATCTGAAAATTATAGACTAAATTTATAAATAAAACGACTTCCAAGGAAGATAACAATTATGTATCATACAAAATATTGCTTATATTTTTTTCGCAAAGACAAAGATTTTAGAGGAAGGTATTTTAAAGCAACATAGAAGTGAGAGGAATATAGAAAACTTATAAGTCGAAGACAAATAATTATAAATAGGAAAAATTGTGAAGTTTTAAGTACCATTAAAATAAAATCAATACAGAAATAACTAGCACTTCTTAGTGCATTCTATATGTACTTATGATATTTTTAATAGCACTTGGGGAGAGCATATTTAAAATTCTCAGAGTTTGTAGAGCAAGCATCTCATACAAATAAGGCGAACTCGATTCTAAGCGACGATCTTGCAAAGTTTTAAGTATCAGTCCCCAGGAAAACTTTTAGGTAGGTACTTATTTCTACCATACGACATTTATTATGCCTAAACTATGTTAATATTGGTTGCTGAACATCTAATAGTAAGGAAGTTTTCTCACACGGTGAATGCAAAATACATTTTAGATTGCACAAACTGAACGTGTAACATCAAATGGTATTAATTCTACGTTACTACGTTCTAACTATACATTTTATCAAGGATTTTCGATTTTAGTTAGAATTATTTGCCAACTGCAACCTTCAGTCCGTCTTGAGGTTAGATATACAGGGTGTTAAAAAAAATGTTATATATTTAAAGAGATAATAGTATGAACCAAAATAAGCAGAAAAGTCTCAATAAAAATGGGTCCGCAAAGTAACGGTTGCGGAGATATGGAATGTTTTATATTTTTTAGCCCCTTTTTTATTATGCAAATACGTTATGTATTTTCTTATAACAGTTGGTTAATGTTTAGTGAAATAAACAGTATGTATTTGACAGTTGTTCTCAGTGCACAAATTTTCTTTCGCTATGGCTGGTTACTCTAACGCAGAATTAACAGACATGCATTTCATGTATGGCCGTGCTAATGAGAACGCCATCGAAGCGCAACGTCTTTATGTTGACGCTTATCCAAATCTCCAGATTCCTTCACACGCATCTTTGGAAGAATTTACCAAAGATTGCGTGATACCGGTTCCTTGAGCAAACAGTGCCATTTATCCGGAAGACCAAGATCGGTATCCACTCCTAGAGCAGAAGAAGAAATTCTAGCACTGGTAGAGCAGAATCCAGGTACGAGTGTGCGGAGAATATCAGCCGAGGTAGGAATTAGTGGTCCTGTTGTTTGGAGATTCCTTCACGAGCAACTGTTTTATTCATACCATGTGCAACGAGTACAGGCCTTACATCCAATAAATGATCATCAAGCACGTTTGGTTTTTTGCGGATGCTTTCTACGTCATGATGCTGAAGACCCTTGTTTTCTTGCAAACATTATTTTTACTAATGAGGCCGGGTTCACAAGAAATGGAGTGTTTAATTTTCACAATACGCATATTTGGGCCGACGAAAATCCTCATGCTCTAATAGAATCTGGACATCAGGCACGTTTTTCATTAAACATTTGAATGGGTATTGTAGGTGACAGGTTTCTAGATCCTGTTGTTTTGCCAAGCTGAATAATAGGCGCTGCTTAGCTCAACTTTCTGCAAAACACACTGTATGAGTTTTGAAAGACATTCCTTTGAATCAGAGGCAACAAATGTGGTTCCAGCATGATGGTGCTCCAGCTCATTTTTCCATGGCCGTTAGAGAGCATTTACACCAAACTTTTCCACATAGATGGGTAGGAAGGGCCGGCCTCCAAGATCGCCTGATCTGAACCTTCTAGATTTTTTTGTTTGGGGATATTTGAAGACATTAGTGTATGGTACTCCTGTAAATAACCTGGAAGAGCTGCAGCTACGGATTAATCAAAAGTGTCAAGAAATCCAAACGAAGGAGGGTGTTTTCGAAAGAGTTCGAATATCGTTGAGGCGAAGATGTCGTGCCTGCTTGGAAATGGACGGAGGGCACTTTGAACATCTTCTGTAACTTTGTTTTTTGTTTGTTAAAAGCTTCCTTTGTCGGTTTATTTCTAATAAAATAAAATGTTTGAAAAACGAATAGTGCTCCATATTTCCGCAACCGTTACTTTGCGGACCCATGTTTATTAAGACTTTTCTGCTTATTTTGGTTTATACTATTACCTTCTGAAATATTTTGCACTCTTTTTTTAACACCCTATATGTCACAAGTCAAAGGTGTCAAAAGTAGTGACAGGGCACCACTTTGTCACGTGTATCGATTTACTCAGCTTTGAAAGAATAAATTTGATTTGGAAAATGTAAATGATTTAATGAGAAACACGATATGGTAGCATAGGGAGGTAGCACCTACCTTACTAATATTTATTTCCATGATTGATATTTGGAGAGATTTCAAAAATATTTGTTTACATTAAAACTTCTTTCTTGAAGACCGCACCTTCCCTCAACCATATGCACACAAATACACGCTTACCTCTAAAGAATTACAGAGGTTGCTCATTGTGGTTCAAAATTCGGCATAATATTTTATCTACTCTTATTACGGTGCATCCATAAATTACACAAAAAATGTGTTATTTCAAGTTAGATTTCAAATATATAGTATTTTGAAAATGAATTTCACATTGGTTTCAAATATTCCCCAAATCATGTTTTCCTTGTCCAAGGAAAACTGTGGGAAGTATGCTTTTTTTGTAAATATTTTTATAGTCTGTTAAGAAATGAAAGAGAGTAATAAAAGCTTATTATGTATGCATATCGTAAATAAATGTAGTACTGGTGCTTATATTCAATATTTTTATATTGTGTATTATTGGTATAGATGAGGTGTACTTTTAAAAAACTTTGTGTGATCTAACCGTAGTAAATTGTAGTAGGTAGCTAAAATTTAATCCCCGACAATCCGTCTTTGTCTATGCCGCTTCAATTCCTCGTTCCATTTCTCTTATAAGTAAACAATAAAAAAACAGCATTTCAAAACATGAGGCTACTTTAAGCATCATAACCGGGTTAAGAGGGTTATTAGTAATTCAAATAACATTATTCAATATTATTATCAAAATATTTATTTAAATTTAATGAATAGACTTTTATTCCACACAAAGATATATGTATTTTGAAAATTCAAATTATGGTGAGTAAATGTAGTGTTGTATAAATGTACAATAAAGAAAATAAAAAAAAAGGTATATTAAAATTCATCCTCTGAATATTCTGATGAATTATCTTCGTCTCCTAGATTGATAACGATAGGTTCCACAGTAACGTCAATTAAATTATCGAGTTCCCACATTTTCTCCTCTTCTTTTTGTACATGATGTATATATCTTTGCCAGTTATCTGCAGTTACTCGTTCCAAGAAATTTTTTAACAAAATTTTTACGTCACTTAATTTAAACGTCGTATTATTTCGCGCTACATCTCCTTTTACCTGCGCTCAGACTAATTCGATTGGGTTAAGTCTACAGTGATAAGATGGTAACCGTTACCAAATAATGGTTATTTGGTAACGGTTAACGATTTGTTGCCACTTCATATATAACATATTTTTTCTGATCTTTATTTAGATTGACAAGTGTCAAAAGTTCTTTTTTCATCATATTTGTTTCAAAAGAAATGTTTTTTACGGATAACCATTGAATTATATCGGCTTTCCTCCAAGCAGTCATAGGCGTCCGCTCGATCTGCCGTGAATGGTAACTGACATTATCAATGACAATTACAGACCCCGGAGGAATAAGATCTAACATCTGTGTAAAATACTCTTCGAAAACAACAACAACAACAACAACTCTGCGTTCATGTCTTCGTGATAGTCACCTGTACTTTTAGATTCAAATGAAAGCAAACCGCCATCTACAAAACCACTGGCACTACCTATATGTGTCACTATTAATCTTCGCCTTTTATCTGAAGGTGCCTTGAACCCTGTTGAGAGTCCATCCAAAAATGCTTGTCGAAAACTTTTTACATTTTTATTTTGCCATATTTTTGTTACAGTATATCCCTCGTTGATCCAAGTTTCGTCTAGATAATAAATATTGTAAGATGGTCCATAATTTGCCTCTACTGATTTTTGGCAAATCGTTGTCCTCTGAAAGTTTACTTAAAATTTTGTTCAGCGTTGGTATTTCTTTTTAAAATAAAATTAGTGTATTTTTCTGCGAATGACGTTTTTGAAGAAATCATCTATGACGACTTTTGATCTCCCTGTAGATGATTTTAGGAGATTTACAGTATTTTGTTCATTTTTTGTTTCCTTTAAAAGTCTGTAGATAGTCGATTTTCCAATCCCTGTCATTTTGGAACACTTTTCCACGATGTCGTCAACACTGTTGGTAGGATTTTGGTGTTTCAATGCATTAAATACTATATATATAATAATCTTCTCATTCTGAGACAGCGCACATTTTTTCACGCGTTTAGCAGGTACGTAATCTGATAAGCTCGACATTTTACCCAAACAATATTATATCCACTGACATAATAGTCACTAAACACAAGTCGAATTTTACTCTACTGCACTAGCACGTCTTCGCATATTCAGCTCTAAGACTGGATTGATCTGTCACAATACACTGGTTCCTGCTCTATGATGTATCCAGTAAAATATACTAATGTATACCCATTACCTGTTAGCATTAGTGTTACCCGATAATTACCTGAAACGAAATATTACCACGCTCATGGCCGGTTCTTATTTCGGGGTTTTATTACTCTCTTTCATTTCCAAACATGCTATAACCCTTAATTGTTTTGGTCAAACGGTGAATAACTACTAAACTTAGATGGTGTGAAATGCCTGACTAATTATATAATCAGTTTTAAATTTACTTGCTTTATATTAGAAAGTTCTGGGCCATTTATACAGGGTGATTCTTAACCTATAGGTACGCATAAACATGTAACATTATAGCTGAATAATGGCGAATATTGAAAAAATGTAATAAATTATTTTTAGTTTCGAAAGTCTGCAAAAATCGGGTGAATTTTTCTTTAGGTGAATTATTTTGTTTAATAGCTTTGTTATCAGCTATGGTCGTATTCGAGCTATGGGGGAGCTATTAGGCCTAGGAAAATTGTGAATCTCGAGAAAGAGATTTAAAATGCCGTTAAAGAGCTGGCTAAGCACTAGGACAATTGCTGCTCAATTTAGGATATCATTATCCACAATTTGGAAAACTAAAGGCACGACTTTACCCATTTCACGTGCAACCTTACGTCTAAAGGATCTTCCGCTTCAAATGAACTTGTGTGACTGGTTGTTACATCAGCAACACTTAAACCTCAACTTTACGATGGACATTTTAGTTATGGCTGAGACAATTTCCACACGTAATGGCATTCACTATTTTCACAGTACACATTATTGGGCATTGGAATATCCGCATGTCACTTGACGAGTACACTTTCAACAACGAATTTCAATAAATGTGTGAGCAGGAACTATAAACGGATTACTTATTGGCCCTTTCATTCTAGAAAATCGGTTAACTAGTACTCTTTGTTTACAATTTTTGCGTAATAATTTGCCGGTACTCCTCGAAGAAGTTAATCTCAACGTTAGACAGATGTGGTTTCTTCTCAATGGTGCTCCGCCACATTTTACGTGACTAGCGCAATAGCATTTTGGATCATGTGTTTTCAGAACGATAGATAGGTCTAGATGGTCTAGTTGGTGACCCTCTCTATCGCCTGATCTAAATCCGCTTGGCTTTTATTTTTGAGATCACATAAACGCTATGGAGCAAATTGGTATCTCCACAACTGAAAAACATTTTCTTTCTTCAGTATTCGTTATTATTTGTCTTCAACTATAATTTTTAAAGGTTATATGTAAGAGTTAAGAACCCTGTATACGAAAGAACTTTACCAATAGCGTTTACCAAACTTATAAACATTTATTATTAGTTGCTTGAATTTAATCTGCACAGCTATGCGATAAGACCAATAATCCGTAACAAAGGATTTCTAAACAGATTACACTGCCGAAACAAAAGAATTCCGTGCATTCTCAGCTCATTTATCACGTCAGACGGGCGGAATTACAAGTAAAGTAGTAAAACTAACTTGAGGTTTAATATTGAGACCGACGGCTTTGGTCTTCAGTTTAATGTACAGCTAGTAATTGCAAAAGTTGTCATTAAATTCGTATTGGACTATTCAAGGAATGTAAAAGTTTTGTGAATTTTGTTGCATTTTTTGTATTTTTGGGAACATAATTACTGCAACACACACAAGTGGTATATTGTTTGGTTTTCTTTTATTTTAGCGAAACTCTACGTACTTACATACTATTTCCTAAATATACTGTTTTAGAGCACTTAAGAGCTGTTACAAAATAGCATTTTACAGGATGTTTTAATTAAAACCACCTAGAAAATATCTAAATTAAAAAAAAGTGTCTGACACACGTCGATTTTCTTTTCAAGGAGGACGCATGATAACGTAAGTTTTGATGTCTTGGAAGCTACCAAGTCAGAGTCAGAGGCGTAGAATACCCTTAAACTTAAAATGACACCATATGCTGAATAATACATCATTTTAAAAAAAATTCAATTTTACTCACGACGACATACGTCTTTTTAAATTTTGGTTGGTATACGACAATCAAATCATTAGTTAAAGAATAAAAGAATTTTTTTAAATGTTCAAATTGCTTTCTCTGCGCTTCTATACAATAATAAAATCTTTTTGCTACATTTCCGAACGAACATTTCGAATCATTTCAAGAGTTGTTTTACGACATTCCTCATCAATTCGCCGACAAGCTTCTCAAGTGAGTTCGGTCATGTTGCATACATTTTTGTCTTTAAGTGTCCCCCTAGGAAAACTACAGGCGTTAGATCTGGTGATTTGGGAGGCTACTGAATTGATCTTCTGCGTACTACCCAGTGATGTGGAAAGTTTTGATTAAGAAAATCACGCACAGCTACGGTATAATGTGGTTGAGCATCAACCTGCTAGAACTACACATATTATTATGTCAAAACGTTGCCATTTTCCAATGCTTCCACAATCATCGGGTTTTCAGTAGATTGAGATACATGCTTCCATCCAGTATGCCCGCCCAAACATTTAATTTCCTCAAATGCTGCATATGAGTTTCATGAAAAATGTGTGAATTTTCATCACTCCAGTGATGAAAACCATCCCACACCATCCATTTAGAACGTACATTCATCGGAGTACAAAAAATTTAGATTACTTCGAATACGATCGCAAATTTCTTCACAGAAGTGCAAGCGGCGATCAGGATCGTCTTCATTAATTTCTTGTACCAAACTCAATTTGTATGGGTCATACTTACGATTTTTTAAGATTCGGTGGCAACCAAGAATAGAAATTCCTGAAGTAAGTACATGCAAGTTTCCCGAGACTCAAATTTTGTCAGGAACACGATCCTTCAAAATCTGTAAGATAAGAAAAGTATAAGATCCAGTATTGTGTGGAATTGTGTCAATGTATTTTATCTGAGTTAAATATGAGCATACTATCTTCGAATATCTCTTTACATCCTGGAAAATATGATATGTTTTTCTAATAAAGACTTGAAAAGCTTAGTTGTATTTTTAAATCCTCTTATGTGACCATTTAAATTGGCAAAATTTTACTGCTTTCCTTATAGCTTCAAATTTAAGTAAAGTCTGTAAGATGTAAGATCTAATAGAAATTCTGCATCTACAATTTGATTTCCAGTTCCGTAGTGTTGGACTTCACTTTATTTTAAAGGAAATTGATTGTAACCTTTTTGAGTAGAGCGAACAAACCGCAAACAAAGCTGCAAGCTGCAAACAGTTTTTAGCGCTTAACCAACGAATATCGGTGTGAAGTAACAAGTCCCTATATGTAGCATCTACTTTGGCAAAAAATCATGAAATTTTCTGTAATATTTTAATTATTTTCATGACATTCATCTGACTTAAGGACTTTCCACATAGGTTCTCTTGTTGAACAATGCAGTGTAACACAAGACATTTGATATCGTTTTCTGTCAGTTCTTATCATAGCTACAGCTCCATCAGTGACAATACAGGAATATCTCCCATCGAATCCCCCATAGGCTGACAGCTTCAAGAATATCCGTACCCTAAGTTATGCCATGAAAAGGAATAAGATCAAGCATCTCATTTACTACTAAGAGTCTGATTCAAAACGGTCATTATAAACTCCACTTTCGTTCGTTATTTTTCTTTCCTACGAATACATATTAAATTAAATTGACTTGCTGCGTACCGCAAACCAAAATAACTACGGTTATAAAGAAATAAACACTCGACTGTACCAATTAATCTCAACGTTTTTATGTCTATGAGTGTCTATTGCACACTATTAACTATTAACTCTGCTCGTCCCGCTTGACTAAAGCTTCTTGCGATATAATTATTTCACATCACTATTTAAAATTTGTAGAGCCTGTACAAATAAATAAATAAATAAAATTTATTCGATTGTCCTTAAATAGAGCTTCATCAGACGTATGTAATATTGCTTATTTGACTAAGAACGTGTTGTTTCAAACTCTTATTAAAGCAATATTATATTTTGTAAAATAACTCAATCCCCGTAGCTGCTTCGCCTAGCAAGAATAGGACGTAAAAGTAAAACTAAACGAACGGACTGTTTGGTTAAGTTTACAGATCCTTATTCGTATATAGATCGCGAGGAAACCCCGATAATGATTTTTAAAGCCTTTTTCATTACGCGGTAATCGCGCCCGAGCTAAGGAAATCCGCTAAGTGGGCCAGGGGATTGGACCACTTGATAAATATTTCAATCTTAGCAAGCCCTGCTAAGACTTTCCTTTTTTCCTCAGACTGCAATTTAAAAATTGATAGTCATTAGTCTTGGTTTATGATGGCAATAATATTCTAAAAAGATTCCCATTCCCTGATCTTAATGAAAAGTCGTCAAGCTTAGTTTTCTCGTGACTTGATGGCAGCGCATTTATCACAAGATTTTTTTATTTATTTCCTCTTTAAATACAGTTTTACTTTTGAATGGGGCTCAACTATTCTACAATTAATATGAAGCGCCCGCACTTGAACCATTTGCATCTCCTGTCAATGTATAGAGTGATGCATATATTAGTAAAAAATTTATTTATCTGAAAATATCATATATTCATTAAACGTTTCAGGGATTGAAGAGTTCAAATGTAGGATTCCTATTCTCTTTGGAGTTTGGACACGAAAATAATATAACTGCTTGAAATTTTAACCTCTCTACATATAATAAAAATAATATCTCTACCCCTCATTCTAATCACGGAGATTAGTCCAGAAGTCGGTGCCATGTGCGGAAGAGGGGGCGGCATAGTATTATTATGCAGGAACTACTTACCTTGGTAGGCCCTAAGCATCCTTCAGTACAAGAGTAAGGGAAATCTGGAAAACCTCATTAATTAGGGAGGTGGTCAAATGTCGGCCGGTATCACATTGACCCAAGCCAACATTCTTGCACCCTACCATACCCACAGAGGTGGTCTACGGTCTACCCAGTCACACTTTCAAGACTCGTGAGTCCCGAGCCTGAGACCCAGTACTAACAAGCACTGCGAGCACTCATGCAGTGAAACAAGTGCAATTGTTTATGTTTTTCTTCGTTTTGACGTGTCGTACTGCGTGACTTTCATATTAGGTATCCCAAAATCATTTATTTTAACAGTATAGGGCAGTATTTAAGACCAGTATTAATACTAAATTTACTTATAAATTAATTAAATCAAAACATCTAAATAGATTTTTTTCTGTCAGGTTTGCTAGTATATTTTTTTATGTACGTAATGTATATAATTTCAAACGCTACTGTCGATGTAACAAATTTCGTAAAACTAAATGCAAATAAAGATTGCATCGAGCAAGTCGATTGAGAATGAGAATATCACAATTAGCATTACCTATAATATAACTACATTTACGTACTTGAAATATAGTACTTACCATAATATATCATATATTTTTACCCTTTAAACAATAAAAAGCCATAAAAATTTTTAACCCCACAAATTTTAGTAGAATGCTTCTGTCAATTTTATTTTTATCTAGATTGAAATTTTGCTGACGTTAAAAATAATGAAAAGCTCCTTCATAACAAACGTGTACATCTATATTATACTTGATTTTTAAAATTAAAAGCTGAAAACTTTCAGAAACTTATTTAAATATAAACCCATAGTTAGTTAGAGCTCTCTTAATAACTCTTCTGTATTTATATTAGATCAGAAGATGAGAGGAAGTTGTAGTTCAGGGATCTTGGTCGTTTTCTTTCTAATTTTCTACGAAAACCATTGCGTCATAAAACCATTTAGGAATGCCTAATCGGTATTAAGAATAATACATTTTTAGTACTTATAAGGATATCGAATAGAATTTCCTGCTTTACATTTTCATTTTTCTCAAAGTTTATAACTTTTTTAAAAGCACCCGAGACTAGTGACTAGAAACAAAATATTTTCAAATTTATTTTGTCTAGTTTTCCGCTATTGAAAAAAATATGTTGAATTAAATTTGATCTAAAATATGTTGTTCATGTTTTTGTATTAAACTGTCAAACGTCATACATTATACAGGGTGTCCTTAAAAGGTTGAGATAGCGTTTCGCCACATAAAGTATAGTATAATAAGTCGATTTAACTAAACTTGCCTTAATCCAAAAGTTGATAATCACGGAGCTACAGGGTGTCAAAAGTTAAAAAATGAATTGCTCTTTCTTTAATAACTTTCGACTGTTTCACGTTAATTTTACGAAATTTTGTATTCAGGGGTTTCTTGGAATGGCAAATTCAATTTTATTGTTCATTTTGGTATATCTTATAGGCAGCACCACCAGCGACGATTTCGAACCTTTTAAACCGTTACAACTTTCTTATTCCACCCTGTATATTACTTTGGACTAGAAAAATCTCTTCCCCAGTCTATTATAGCTAAGAAAGGTTACGTTATTAAAGTCGCTTGAAGCAACGGTTTATTATTGTTTATCAAAATTATTCATTTATCCTCAAGCGACACTGGTAATTTTTCTTGAAGAAAGTGCAAATAGCTCTCTGTTATTAAACAATAGGTCTATTCTGTCGTTATAAATAACGAGAATGAGCTAAGAGGACAAATTCGTGCCGCTGCTCAAGATATCGCTACGAATGAAGATATGCTACGCAGAGTACAAATAAACTTTGTACGAAGAATAAATCTCTACATACAAGAAAATGGTGGCCATTTCGAGCATTTATTTTAATTATTTATATTTGCGCTTACTTAATATTATTTTTTTTTAGTATTAAGATCACTCCAAATGATATATTTAGATGTGCTTTTCTCGGAAACCGTTGCACCAAGCGACTTCAATAAAGTAACTTTTCTTACCTATAAAAGACTGGGGAAGAGATTTTTTTTAGTCCAAAATAATATACCGGATGGAACAAAAAAGTTATAAGGGTTTAAATGGTTCAAAATCGTCGCCGGTGGCGCGCTGTAGGATATATACCAAAATGGATAATAAAATTAAATTTGCCATCCCAAGAAACCCCTAGATACAAAATTTCGTGAAATTCACGTGGAACAGTCGAAAGTTATTAAAGAAAACGCGATTTATTTTTTAACCTTTGACATCCTGTAGCTCCGTGATTATCAACTTTTGGACTAAGGCAAGTTTAGTTAAATCGACTTGGGAAACGCTGTCCCAACCTTTTAGCGACACCTTGTATAAGAAAAATATCTACTCAATGTAGTATGTTTCCTCATAACGAATAAGCCCTAGAAATTATGAGCTCTTATCTATTAAGCATTTATTTAACTTATCCCTTCTTCTTAAATGGGAAATAAGAAAAATGGTGTAAATGAATCTTGCAAATAGCTGTTAGAAGATGAATGAACTAGAATATATGAGGCTGTGGGGTTGTTAGAGGAAAATATCAGAAAAATTGTATTACAAATTCTCTTACAAATTTTACTCTAAGAATACCTACCGAAATAATTAACAGTTTAATAAAAATATGTAGGTATCTAATTAAATCAAATAATATGTCAACATAGAATTTCATTCATTTAATAAAAAAGAACTGTCATCTACCGGGTATCCCGATAAGGTTGGATAGCAACTGTATCTCAGAAATTACTTATTTCACAGCTTACGGAAAAAAATATTGAGAATAAAAATTACTTCGTGAAGTCTAATAAAATTATTTTTCACTTCAAGTGAGATTGTCTCCATAAAGTCATTGCAGAAGGTATGTCACTTTGAACGGTTTTCGACTCTCCTATTGGCACTTTAAAAATTGTTTATTTGATGTTTTCCTCTATATCTTAAAGTAAGAGGTAGGGGGAGAGTGGAATCATATAGCAGAAATAGTTGGAGAACTACCAATTTTTTAGCAAACTTAATGTTGTCTTAAAGTTATTTGATAACTGAATCATAATCTGTAACATACTTAATATTTTGTTTGTCTGTACCGCCTGATAGCGTTAATTGTTATTCTCAGTTTGCTCAATTTTCTATGAAAAGTTAAATGGAGACTATATTTTTCATTCTACTATCTTACCTCATTCTTCGTAAAATTGTTTCAAAACTGATATAAACTGGAAGCAACTATCATTTTCCAAACTTAAATAATGAGCGAAAATTAAAAAAATATTATTATTAAATATCGAAGCAAAATTGAAAATGTTTCGTAGCATACAGTATTAATCAACCTAAAATCAACCAATCTAGAAAGAAAGAGCTAACACGTCTAGTTTCTTAAATAATTAGCTTTGTTTCGAGTAAGGTAAATATACATATAACATAAAACTTCATATGAAGAATGAACTGTGAATTGTGTAGGTCGCTTATAAAGAGAAAATCCAATAATGCAATAATTCAAAGACACGGCAAACTGGTTGAAATACACTGAAAAGATAAATAATAATAAACAATATTAAACAAACTGGTGCACTTAAACTAGAATGGAGCATGCAGACGGTCATAATCATTCTCGGATGAATTGATGGATGATGCAGCCACAATAGGGTAAGGAATTATTAGCTAATGAATAATAACACAGTATTGTCAAAACCTTCATTTAAGCGCATATAGTTGAATCCCACCGATGCAATAATAATGGTTGGTATTTCATGGTTTTTAAAATTACATAAACACACATAAACTATACTGCTTCAAACTACATACCATAACCTTATAAAACTTAATGACGCCGCCGAATTGAATGTATGTTATCCTTCGGTACATTTTGTCTTTATTCGTGACGCATTCGTCGGTAAGAAGTGAATAAACAAGTGTAACAATTTAATTACTCGTGATATCAATTTGTACCTTTGTGACAATAATGGGTCCAGCTATGATAATAATTTATGTTTCAGTAATAATATTTACCAACTACAGTTATTTACAAAATAATCATAAGTAAACTAATGACTTACCGAACGTGAATTTGAAAATTAAAAAAAAAACTTTTGTACGATCAAGCTTTTTTAGTTCACTTACCATGTTTGTTCCTGGGACAGTAGGATGCGCTTACTGTTTGCAAAGGATAATAAAAGGGTAAATAATTTTCTTACCGTTCTAAAACGTGTTACGGGCTTATTTTTAATATCATAGTAATATAGATTATTTTAAAAATAATCAACAAATCCGTGACTAAATTAATAAATCTTCTAACCACAATTACTCTTAAAATTGGTTTTGTTAATGCTAAATTAATTTATTATAATAATGTAATAGTTATTATTTATTTGATTGTTAATTATGGTTCAGCCTGTACTATTTTTCTAAAAATTCTATTATAAATCATCATATGTTTATTCCATTGCACCTGGTATTTAAACACGCTTTACCGGCAATCAGACTTTTCTTGCGACCTTTTTTTGTTGAAATTTTTGCTTACCACGGCCGTCCTGCTTAGCGCGAGGCTAAGAAAACGTCGATTTCATTTTTAGCAGCGTGTGCTCTAGGCACGACGAAATTATCGCAAAATTATTTGCGGATCTGGCTGCTTTTATGGGCAAATTTAGTTTGGTACATTTTTTAATTCTGGTAGTCCCAGTACCTTCTTGGTTGGATTTATGCCCATAAATCTGTCGTAAAATAGCTATTAGCTCACCACGAGGCCGCCCTACAACTTAGGAAAGGTTTTGAGTTATTTTCCATATTTCGTTGTACTCTATTATGGAACCTACTTATATGCATTTATCTTTTTAGGCCTCTTTCATCAATATGATTATCTCCTCAATATCATCAATATTGTTATTATCGTCACTCCAATATTCTCCACATCGTTTTATGTACAATATTAGCTACACGTACACTACCTACCAACGTAGATCCAGTTAAGACAGGGTGACTCTCTCTAGCCAACGGTGGCTCACCAAACGCTCTTTTTTTTGTAGCCGAATACCTGCCTTGTATGTAGGATTTCTCTTCCTGCTGCTGCCTCGTTCGATACCATCTGTAGAGGTTCCTGCGATGGATATATAGCTGTCTACCTTATCCCTGGAACCTGCCGTTTGTGCTGCATAATACACCAGATAAGCCTAATTTTAAGATTTGCATATCGCTAATAATATTTAGACATTTCTTGATTTTACTTGCTTGCATCTTATTATTGTTTATTTTTATTTGGCTAGTTTAGCGTGTTGCTGCAGTAATTATTTCAGCCTATTTCGCTTATTTAATGTTACTACTTTAGTAATTACGTTACTCACCTTGATGTGCCTGTCATATGAGCATAATATTAGTGCTTGATTTATTCCTGCTTTGCCTGATTAGTATACTTTATTAGCTTAATTATTAATAGCGCAAATTCACTTTATCTAGAAATTTTGCTGTTTTCTTGTTTTTTATTAAGTTTAAATTAGTTCACTATAGTATTTATTAACCTTTGGCTTATTGCTAAAACTATAAATGGTACTTATTGTTTACTTAGCGCTGCTTGTAGTAAATCATGCTAAAATTGCTTTTGCTAAGATACCCTTCTTTATTTAATAGTATAACGAATAAACACTACTTTGTTATAAATACCCAAACTCTTCGGTATCATAAATTCATTATATATAACATATTTATTACCTACTGCTAACATATACCTCCGTGTCTACTACCCGTTATATTTTGTACTTCCTTGTAGTAACAGAACTTGTACACCGAACCATAGTGCTATCGGGGAAGATTATTCTATAATTATTATTTATTTCCTGCCTAGAAACTATTTAGGTATATATACTTTTGCCTAAATTTTATTTAAATATTTATATAACAGAGTATTTGTTTATGTACTGAGTAGACCTAACCTAAATAATACGCTTTATAACCATATTGGTTAACCAACAACCGTTTTTGGATCAGATATGTTACTAGGCACTGCAACTTGAGAAACTATTATTAAAGTTACCACTTATTACTATAGAGATTATCAGAGCTTTTATTTGTACCTTTTTCCCGTTTTCGTTGCATATTCTTGTAAGGTATTAGAATCAGTGGCTTCTCTCCAGTCCTCATGTGTTTCGTCCAACGGGTTGTAGAACGGGTGGCGCCTTTATAAAAGTTATTCAACATATCAACCCACTCCCGTCTCCTCTGAGCTAGGGCCAACCCTGTCGTTGGAGAGAACTGATAGTTCTTAAACAATTCATTTTATTTAACCATCTATAAGCACGTGGCAAACGGTACATAGCTGTCAAAATAGAAATTTTTAACACCGCATTGATTTTTAATGGGTTTTCTAGAATTCTTTTTAAAATTTAATTGATTTAAAGAAAGATGTATTTTAAATCTATTTATTGATGTTGAAATTAATTGTGTAGTTTGTATGATTACTTATAGAAATTGGAACAGTAAGTTTTCTCGATTTCAGTTATATTTGTGAAGTAGAAGCTATAGTAGCAGGTAATAGTTCAGCACATGACTCAGAAGTATTGCAGGATGATGTGTTGTTATTATCGTGAAGAATTTTATTTGCCTACTGCAGTTTATTCTGAAGGAAATGTATTTTCATATCGCTTCCTTGAGTTCTCAGGAATTAATGTGGAACTTCCAACACTCCGCTCGAGACGAGACATTAAAATTACAAACACTTTGCTCTTTTAAATTCTCGTAAATGCAACAACGCGTCTTAAATTTGAGAATTACCAACTTGTGGGTTTTTCTAAATTCAAAAAAGGATACCACATCTATTCCTTCTTCCATGATAGGTAATAATCACCAGATAAAAGATTCTCAATTAATCGTTAACACGTTTGCGACATTCTTTTCTGATGCATTTGTTGTCCCAGATGAATTTAATAACATTGTCATATTTTGCATTTAATGAAAATCTCGAATACTGATATAGTAAAAGCTATTAAAAGATTAAAAAAACAATATGTGTATGGGCCCTGATCTAATTCCGGCATTCTTGCTTAGATATTGTCTGTAAGCCTTTACTCATTTTCTTTAATCTTATACTTGTGTCTGGAGTATTTCCTGATATTTGGAAAGTATCACGTATAACGCCTGTCCATAAGAAAGGAGCAAAAATGAATTTACAAATTATAGGCCTATTGTTATTTTAAATAATTTTTGTAAAGTGTTCGAATTTGTTGTCATCTCATACCTCAAATATTATTATTCCCGAACAGCACGGGTTTATTCAAGGTCGTTCCACATAGTATAGGATCCCACTATAAAACGACTTCACCGAGCTGGTTAATGGATGAAAAGTATTTTATATCAAATTAAATATGTGAATAAATACATTGCAAATAGGTTGTCTAAAAAATTTCAGTCCAGAATATGATTAATTAACAATTAAAAATTATTATTTTTTAAACATTTCACTGGTTTGGTTAATAGACAAATTTCATATCAATCGAAAGTATGAAGCCCATAGAATATGCAAACATTAGGTTGACTATTTTTTTCCCATCACAATTCTTGAGTAGGCAGGTATAAACAGGTAAATCGATACTAGTAACTTGCACCGGTGTGGTTAATAAATTAAAGTTAAATTAAAATAAAGATTATTTCATTACCAACACGATGGTATAGGGTTGTCTGCGAAAAATCAGTCCTGAATTCCGGTTGTCGTTTTAAAAAGTGAAATATTCCCGAGCGAACCATTCCATGCGATAGAAGAGTACACAGCATTGCAGCTGTGTGTAGTTTGTCCATACCGAAAACGAAGACGATCCGTTTATCCGTTTCTCAAAAAAATCGAATAAAATCCGGGGGCGGTGGTATCTATTATTATTAATCTGCCCCTAGGAACCTCTAACGCCCTTCAATGACAATAAAACAATATTTTCGACCCTACTAATGATATGTCGAGATCAAAAACCCGTAAAAAATAAAATTTTCTAATAATCTATTTACCGCCCCGAATTAGGTTTAATTTTTTTTTAAAGAAACGATACATATAATCAAAATATTTTATTAGACTTTTCTATAGGTAAGGTGGAGAAGAAGCTACAAAAAAATTTCAATGATTTTAGACCAATTTCGTGATTTCAAGGACCGTCCCCGGAGGGTCGGCAGGAACGTCATAATATCATTTCAAGTCACTACCAGGAAATAATAGTCTATACCGAAAATGAAGACAATACGTTTGTTTCTCCGTTTCTCCAAAAAATCTAAATCTGTCACTACCAAGAAATAATAGTCTATACCGAAAATGAAGACAATACGTTTGTTTCTCCGTTTCTCCAAAAAATCTAATAAAGTCCGGGGACGGTGGTATTTTGCCGCCCAACTCGTAAACCGTTGTTTGTACAAAAAATTCTATAGAAGCATTTTTTCATATTTTCATAAAAAATATTCGAATATGTATTCGAAATGAAACACAAAAGGTCGATTTCTCGAACTCGTGACTTCGAGTCTCCACCCCTCAGTTATGAATTCGGGAAACCTCCGATCCCGTCCCACAGCCGCCGTTTACCTAGCCTCATGTTCGTCGTTAGGAGTAAAAAAAAATTTCCGCACATCTCACGGCCACAAATCGAATCCGATCGACCTCAAATTTTAAGTACGTATACTTCGCGATAAGGCGGGGGCGCATCCGGTAATGTACCAAAAAATTTTTAAAAAACGGGATGCCGTCTCCCAACCGATCGAATCGAAATTTTAAAGACACGTACTCTTTGAGACGCGGAATCGAAAAAATTAGTCCGTCTTCGCGTTAGGGGTTCCTAGGAACAGCTGCAATGCTGTATACTCTTCTATCGCATGGAATGGTTCGCTGGGGAATATTTCACTTTTTAAAATTCGACAACCGGAATTCAGGACTGATTTCTTTAATTTATTAACCACACCGGTGCAAGTTACTAGTATCGATTTTTTCATCCATTAACCAGCTCGGTAAAGGTCGTTTTATAGTGGGATCTTAGACTAACAGTTGCTAATTTATTATGTAAAACAATACATTTCTGCAGTTCTTGATGTTGGAAGTCAAGTTGATGTTATATATACAGACTTCTCTAAAGCGTTTGACAGGCTCGACCACTCTAAGTTGTTAAATAAACTTAACAACGTTAAATGTATTGCAAATTTACTGTCACAATTTGACATTTACTTTAAGGAACTAGTGTTTTAGAGTGATCATTTTAAGACACTGGTACCTTAAAGCAATATTTTAATGCTACAAGAGAGTGTTCAAAATTGCATTATTGACATGTTTGCAGAAAAAGTATTTAAGGTAATTATTTTCTTTAGCAATGCAATTTACTTGAAAAAATTTTCTCAGCGTAGGTAACGACTGACGCAGTTGCCAGTAGGTTACCCTTGTAAATGATGGCATCCATCGACATGCTAAATGCAAATTGACCCAAAGTTCCAGAGGCATATGACGTGAAATCTGTTCTTTTAAATTCGCTGACGGATACATTTCACCATGACTCTCCTTCCCCAACCAAATAAAAGTCCCACCGAATTCGATATGTATCCGATACATCTGAATTTGCGTAACAGAAACTGTCACCGTAAACAATGAATGTGGTTATAAAATATTCATCAATGCGATGGGTGTAGCGCAAGCATTTTTCACTGAAATATTAATGAACGTATTTCATGGGGGGCAAATATAATCTACAGTAAAAAAAGTACAATTACGCATTCGTATTTGTTCTATATAACGCTGCGTGTTGCGTTGTATGCCTATTATTTGTTTTGAATCTATATTATTTTAACAAATCCATTTTTGTTTGTTTGTTTCACTAAATTAATTAATTCAGGCGTGTTAAATACAAGCGATTGTTGTATACTGTTTTCTTCAAACAATGAGGTATTGTAGTAGCGTTAAAATACATAAATGTTGAAACTGAAAAAGCCTTACAGAAATTAAAAAACTAAATTACTTATGCGTTGAGATTACTAACCTCGAAGTTTAAAAAATTATGTATCAACGAAACAGAAAGCCTATATTGATTATAAATTGAGGACAAATATAATTAAACATTTGGCATGACTCAATAATGTTAAACATTTATTGTAAGACACCTGCTACTATCCCAGAAGATACCAAAGGTCAAATTCTATTATTGTGTAATAATAATACTAGTAATGTTGGCACTGTTGTCATAGTCTTGCCGTAGACAGGACTGTATTTACCACTAATAATTTAAAATAAACTTATATATGGTTAACTATAACTAACTACAAAAATTTTAACCACGTGCTCAGGAAGGTCTAAAAACTATACAAAAATTATTCCAAAATTTTAGTTCGATATTTAAAAAATGGGGCAAACCCATCGCGAGATGGTTTAGATCCATAGATAAGCTTACATCTATAAACAATATCTAGTACCATGTGGTCGTTTTTTTGCAGCATTTCTAAATGTAAAAACGAAAAATTAACATTCTTGTTAGTAAATAGCACAGTCTATTATACAGTCTGGCGTCTTCACGTCGGCTCCTTTGATGTCGAGGTCCCAGATTTCGTTTTTTTAGACGACCAAAAGACGACTGCGCATTTAGCCGCGCACATTCGCGCGCTCAAGGGGCACGGTGATTTGTCAAGAAATAGAATTTCTCCCACTTCGTCGTGTACATATGAATTTCATTGGTGTTCATTGCGCATTTAGCCGCGATTTAGCCACACCCTCTGGAACCTTCACTTGACGAACTGTATAATAAACTGTGGTAATAACACCTGATAGATAGGTAGGTAACAGTTAATCCAATTAGCTCCACTATTTTGCATTTGTTTTTCATTATTTCGTTACAAACTGGTAAAACTACAACGGTTTTTATTCATTATAACCACTCACTACCGATAAAACACACTTCCCGTAGGTACATATAGATAAAATGCCTATTTATTATAACAAAATCGAACGAAAGGAATAGATAACAGAAAACTTAATGTTCCCACGGCAGTCTTGTTCCATAGCCTAGAAAACCAAACCGGCGAACTATATTGTGGGAAAGTACCCAACACAAATTTCTTTATTTAATAACTATGAAATGTTTAAAAATTGAAAAAGGCACTATAAAATGAGAAGAACGCAAAACTACACTGTAAACACATGGTAAACACAGGAATTAAATTATAACATGACTGGAAATTTTACAGTGGTGTTGTTAGTTGCCTACGTTACCTACCTAAGGACTTAACATAATTTCGAAAAAAAAAATTTCGTATAATATTTTTAAAGGGTGATTTTGTTAATCCTTAATTTTCTCTATACCCTCTTAAAATATTTGTACTTAGTTATAAGTTAGACCTGTATATTTTGAGATATTAATTTATTAAGAACTTAAACGACGCTAAATTGTGGTGTATCCGTAAATTTAAAATTATTATACCAAGCGTTTTATTCTTGCCTTTACATTTTGCCAACTTCAAACAGCCTATAACTTTTTTATGCTTAATGGAACACTAATTAGATAACTTAATTACAGTCGATAAAATTTATTTTATTTCAAATTAATTAGTAATTATAAAGAATTACTATTTTATCTGCTTCTGTTGAAAAGTATTTAATAAAAACTACTCTGTAATGGATACTTTAATAATCTTATATCTATGTGTCCAGAAAAACAAATAATAATGAACGATGGCGTTCTGCTACACTTATAATGAAATTCTTCTCCAATCAACTCGCTCTATCATCAAAGCGTAATTAGAGAGGATATAGAAATTTTTTCGTAATTTCATTTCGCGGTATCTATTAAAATCTAATTAATGGAGATGAAAGACTTTCTTATATTACATTTGTGGAATAATTGGATAGAATTGGTTCATAACGTCAGAACTTACGATGCATTTAATATTAAAACACGCTTATGTTCTAATTTGTTGAAATAAAATGTCACTTGACATAATTTTTAAAACTCGCTTTGCCAATTACCGCTATTTTAATTTTCTTTGTATATTTCAGCAATGGCAGCAGATATCTTGGATCTGTTTAGTTTTTCTTAATATACCCTGTACACTTTATGATTTCCGAGTTGCCGTATGATGAAATAAGACAAACCACTCTGTAGTGTACAACATAAAATTCCAATGGGTCACATAAAAGCAATTAGAAATATCTTTTATCCACAATCACCTTATAATCGGACTTTTATTCACACATATGGACCGTCTAAAGTGACAAGTGAATAACTAAAAAAAGTAATAGATCTATAATAAGTCAAATGTAATTTATTTACTTATTAACATTTATATTTACAGCTATAGACTTTTAGTTTTTTCTTTTATGACATTTAAATTCCTTTCCGTTAATAACAACTCTTGTAGCATTTTTACCATCATTTTCGAGGGCATAGTATCTGCCGAAGTTTGTGACGAATTTGTACAAGTTACGGATGTCTCTTCTTATAAGGAACATCTATATTTTCCTTGAATTTCCCTTCTAATATCAAGTTTGTTAGATATAACTCCTCAACAAAACTTTCTGATAGAGGAGCTCTTCCATCCACCATGCCGTTTAATGGTTGCAAGATCAGCATCTAAATTGGCCAATAAAGTTGTTGAAGTGCACCTCATACAATATACAGTATATGCTTCTGGATTTGCGATATTCAGGAATGAAGCTATTAAGGGTACCTTGGCCAATGTGTCGAATTTATCAGCCTGAGAAATAAATTTCTGATTGATGTATCTTAAGAACAATCTGTATGTTAAACGAATTGGGCGCAGATAAATATATTTTCTGGATATTTCTATATTTGTAAATTTTCTTGAAATGCCCATCTTGGTGTCAGGTATTGAACAACTTCCTGTACGTCAGTAATTTTCAAATTTGTCAATTCACAGTACCGACAGGCACCAGAAACCCTCATTATTAGTGTAACCTAAAATAATTCACTATATCTACCAACGTGTAAAAGGTAAATAGATATTATACTCGCGTCAAGAATTCAGACGTCTTACGTCACGGCTGACGTTACACATTTGTTTTTATTGTCAACATAATTTTCGATATTTGGTCGCGTTAAAAACAATCATTTTTTGCAATTTAGTGCAATATATAATGCAAACTTTTAGTGTAGTATATAGTTTTATTACTATCAGTTGCAGTTTCTTAAATATTTTGATAAAAATATGACAAATTATTCATTTGTTCGTATGACGTAAGTCGTCTGAATTCTTGTCGCGAGTATACCTTATTCATTAAATATTCTTTATTGGAAGCCTCTTTCCAATACTGCAGCTTTTTTGCTTTGTATCCTCTTGATTCTCTCTTCAAATAAGCAGTAAGCTTGTTATATTTTCCAATATCTATGTTTGTAGACTTTTATAGTAGCCTACAACGTCGAATAATTCGACCATATAGATGAAATTGTTTTTCTCGCCATTCGGCGAACACTTTTTCGTAATGTTTCCTGTATATCTCTGGCATTAAATGGACAATTGTTTATTGAGCATCTTCAAAAAACAGCCACAGGAACACAATTACTCTCTTGCATTTTTGCTAAAATCAGATAGAACTATTTATTCAATAATTAGGTATAGCAAAACCTACCACGTTTCATTGAGTACTAAGAAATATAAATTTTTTATATATTTTTAGGTATTAATAATATTGTGTGAAACTAACTACTCAGTGGACAAAAGCCCCAACCTGCGTTGAATTACACCCACAATATCTACCCATATATTCCTTATTATTAGCTTTTGTAACATTTTTTTACTGTTTTACAAAGGTATTTTAAGCTAATATAAATCAAATCTCCTACAATTCCTATCAATGAAGTCATATGTATGTTCTCTGATACCAAACATCTAGGTATGCTAATGAACAATTCCACAGACAAAGCTCTAATCAATAATTATCTAAAGAAATTAATTTAATTTACTGGCCTTTTAATGAAACACTCTATAAATATCTAACTTCACTTTTTGGCAGTGGGAACACGACAAATTCAACCACAATAGGTGAGATCTGACCTATTTCTACATTTTTAGGATTGCTTCTTCAGGTGGTCTCCTTTAAGTTGAATCAAATATCTAACTATAAAAATTAAAATTATTTGAAGTTAAATATCGACAATGACAAAAAGTGACATCCTGTCAATGAATTAAATATGACAATACCTACTTGAAAAATGTTCACCTTTTATGTAAAAGTTTTTAAATATTTTTAGGTATTAATAATATTGTGTGAAACTAACTACTTAGTGGACAAATAAAAGGTGAACATTTTTCAAGTAGATATTGTCATATTTAATTCATTGACAGGATGTCACTTTAAGTCATAGTCGATATTTAACTTCAAATAATTTTAATTTTTATAATAATTTTTATAGTTAGATATTTGATTCAACTTAAAGGAGACCACCTGAAGAAGCAATCCTAAAAATGCAGAAATAGGTCAGATCTCATCTATTGTGGTTGAATTTGTCGTGTTCCCACCGCCAAAAAGTGAAGTTAGATATTTATAGTGTTTTATTAGCAAGTCAGTAAATTATTTTCTTTAGATAATTATTGAATAGAGCTTTGTCTGTGGAATTGTTCATTAGTATACCTAGATGTTTGGTATCAGAGAACATACATATGACTTCATTGTAGGAGATTTGATTTATATTAGCTTAAAATACCTTTCTAAAACAGTAAAAAAAAATGTTACAGAAGCTAATAATAAGGAATATATGGGTAGATATTGTGGGTGTAATTCAGCGCAGGTTGGGCCTTTTGTCCACTGAGTAGTTAGTTTCACACAATATTATTAATACCTAAAAATATATAAAAATTTTTACATAAAAGGTGAACATTTTTCAAGTAAGTATTGTCATATTTAATTCATTGACAGGATGTCACTTTTTGTCATTGTCGACATTTAACTTCAAATAATTTTAATTTTTATAATAATTTTTATAGTTAGATATTTGATTCAACTTAAAGGAGACCACCTGAAGAAACAATCCTAAAAATGTAGAAATAGGTCAGATCTCATCTATTGTGGTTGAATTTGTCGTTTTCCCACTGCCAAAAAGTGAAGTTAGATATTTATAGTGTTTCATTAAAAGGTCAGTAAATTAAATTAATTTCTTTAGATAATTATTGATTAGAGCTTTGTCTGTGGAATTGTTCATTAGCATACCTAGATGTTTGGTATCAGAGAACATACATATGACTTCATTGATAGGAATTGTAGGAGATTTGATTTATATTAGCTTAAAATACCTATCTAAAACAGTAAAAAAAATAAGAAATATCAAGTCATGCGAATATTTTTTTTATTAAATTCCAATAATTCTGACTTCAAAAATATGATTGTGATGTGATTATGGAAAAAACGTGTATTACATTCGTGTTTTAATTGTTTTTATCTACTTACGAAAATTAGAAACATTTATACAATTAATTATTATTGTTCATGGTAGCAGCAGAAAAATAAAATGTAAGTAAAACAGCAATTATTATTATTAGTAATTATCTAATGTAGGTATAAGGGTTTTAAAAAAAGTGAGTGATTAAGGAATTCCATTCTAGTTAGGAATTATGCCGCTAGCTTTAGCGGCAAATTAATATGAAAAAAAAAAATTTTGCAGTTTGCAAATTTCGCCAAATGCAAAATTACATGCATTTATTGCGGCCACATTCAACTTCAGGTGTAGATTCTTCTTGGAATAATCATTTCCCTTAAACTATTACCAGTCTGGTTTCGAGAAATAGTTTGTAAACGTCATCTGTCGAGGGATAACCCCAAACTGGCCACAAGAGGCGTCCACTTCTCGCATTATGAAACCACTAATTAATAGGCAGTTTCATCTGCTTACTGACAGCTTTCTCAAAGGCCTCATTTGCCACCATATTTCGAAGGTGTTTCCTTACCTGAGGATCTATTAGAAACTGCAAGCTTATACACCGTTTGTAACCTTAGCACCTTAAATATTTGTTAATACTTAAAATCAGAGCGACAATTATTGAACGGTTTCTTAAAATAATATGAGTTTTCCGAATTTGACCTCAAAGTATATCAAATAGTTTTTAAGAAATATCTAAACTTGATTGATTTCGAACTAAAGCAATATGAGCTCAGATTTTAAAAGAAACATGGTTCAGAGACAACATAACAAGACATTAATCAATACAGCCTACAAAGAATTTATTCACAAAGCAGAAAATTCAATTTCACATGACAGCAAAAACTTTTGGCCCTTCATACAAAAAGGCTGCACTCGTATACCAGGGGTTCTGCATTTAGACGATAGAATAATCAGTGGCCCTCAATTGATAGTAGACTGTTTAAGACTAAAGTGTCAATACATAGCTATTAAGTCTCTGTCTCAAGAGGAAATAATATTGACATTAAATTGTCGAAAGAACAAACCGACTTATGGCCCAAACTTTGTGCCTACCGATCTCTATCTGCATAAGGGTCTGTGTTATCCAGTTTATAGATAGATACATAGATAGATACCTTTATTTGACCATTTGATATACAATAATACATTTATGGCAAGTCAAAATACACATTAAAATAAAAGAATAAAATCTGTTATGTATATATAAAAAAGTTATTAAAAAAATAGAAGAACTTACACACAATATAAATAATCAAACATTAATCTATGTTATTCGTAATATGGCGTCGCCAGAAAATCTTTCACTGTATAAAAACAAAACCCAAGCAAATGCTTCTTAACTGCTAATTTAAAACGTGACATGTTTAACAGTCTAATAGAGTATGGAAGTTTCACATTTAAAGAATTATGTACTGATTTGGATAGACGGAAGCCGTCAGTCCTAAGCATATTAGCGTTTCTTGTATTATGACTGTGAATGTCCGACTGCAATGCAAATCTAGTTATATTCTTATGAATTTCAAGAACCTGGGAAAAAATATACAAACATGGTAAGGGTAAAATACCGAAGGAAATAAATAACGGTTGACAATGTTCTTTACTATTCACATTAGCTATAACTCTAAATGCTTTCTTTTGCAAGCAAAATATTTTTATAGATTCTCTGCAATTGCCCCACAGAGAAACTGCATAGCATATGCGAGAATGAAAAAAAGCAAAATAGGACATAATTAAAGTATTTAAATCAACTATATTTTTTAGCTGTCGTAACAAAAAATGGTGCTTGGGAGCGACCTCAAAAGATATGCAACATGGCCGGACCAATTTAAACCGTCGTCTATAACTACCCCAAGTAACTTAACGCAGTCGCCTTTTATATTTTCACGATTCGAAGAAATGTAGAGTTTTTGAGTTTTAGTGTTATTAAGTTTCAATTTGTTAGCAACAAACCACTGTTCTACGCTCTTTTCAAGTTGTTCCAGGACTAGGTTCAGAGAAAAAATATTTTCGTGAGACATAACCAGTGTAGTATCATCCGCAAATAGTACACAATTATTAGGTGCAATAAAGTAATGAATGTCATTGATGAACATCAGAAACAATATTGGTCCTATAATTGAACCCTGTGGCACACCCTGCTCAATACCCATAAATTCAGATGATATGTTATTAATTACAACGCACTGGGACCTATTTTGTAAATATGATTTAAAAAATTCCAAAGGCAATCCCCTAATCTCATAATGTTCTAACTTTTTAATTATTATTTATTATTATTATTGCTTTGTGGAAGAGGGTTAGTATGTGCCCAATCTTGAAGTCGGGGGATCCCTCTGATGTAGAAAATTATCGTTCTACTATAATATTAAATAATTTTGTTTGAGATTTCACTGTTTAAGCACATCTACTTTGCCGTAAAGAATTTACTTTCAATAAATCAACATGGCTTTATATCTCACACAACTGATTTACGCAGCATATTTATAACATTCTAGGTAACCATAATCAAGTTGATGTGGCGTACAAAAATTCAGCACATTTGATTTTAGTGGTAAATTACTTATATTTGTTCATTCCTACCTATACAATAGAATGCAATATATAATGGTTTTACATCTAAGACCTATGCCGCTGCATCGGGAGTTCCTCAGGGTTCGAATTAGGGTCCACTACTGTTTCTTCTATTCAAAAATAACCTTGACGGTGTAATGAGTTGTTGGAAGCTTTTGTTTGCTGATGACGTTAAAATGTTTACTTGCATTTTTTAACAAACCAGGCTCATAATCTTCAGGTAAAGTTAAATAACCTTCTAGCTTGGTCAAAGGACCATTTAAGGACCCAAACACATTAGAAAATTACACACATATATTATTATATTATACTTTTGTTAGATTTAAGCTGGAATACTATTCTTTAATTTCAAATTCTTATTACTCCTGTTACATCAATAGTATTGAATTTGTTCAGAGACAATTTCTTTAATATCTTTCATTTAAATCTGCTAGGATTTATTCGGTACAAAGTTTTGACACAACTTATTAATATCTAGGTTTAATCTTCCTTCAAGAGAAGATTTATATACTCGATCAGATTTTTACATCTTTTGCACAATACAATTGACTTCTGATATTTTATCGCAAATAAATTTTTTGGCGCGCCACATTCTTCGCTTAAATCTCAAAACATTTTACTGTTTATCTAATCTCATGTTAAAGTCCCCTGTACACAATATGACGTCCAATTTTAATTTATTATGTTACATGTATTCAATTATGTCTTAGATTAGTTTCATTGTTTTATCGTTATTTTAGAAACTTTTATGTAGGTATATGAACAATTTCTATTATGGTCCTTTAATTGCCTGGGTTTTTGTTCCTGTTGGACTATTAAATATTATTATAATTATTATGAACATTCTTCAGACACAGAAATGAATGTTACCTTAAAACGTAGTCATTAATAAAAATGAAAAATAGAAGAAGTCTCAGATTAGAACCTTGGAGTACTCCAGCGGTAACAACTAAATAGGTACAAGTGTCAATCCATATAATTTAGTGAACAACATATTCAAAATGGACGTCAGTTTTGCAGTTCTAGATGTTAAAAATAGCTAATAAATCTGAAGCTGATTCTATTTAAAATCGCATTAAGAATGGCACAGTGCTGCCTTTATTGAAACTATCAATCAAAAACTTTCTCGTTTTCCCAGTTAAAAGTTTCCAACACGGAACAATAGTATCGATTTAATAACTTATTTTTCAGCGGGTTGGTAATACAAGTCTGTTGGTACGGAAACTAAGGTAAGTATCTTAAATAATGTGGCAATACCACAATCCTTTTCGTTTCCAAACAATAATGATGAAACTTGGAAAACCTCTCACATTGTTTTGTCTCTTAGCGGTTTACACGCAAAAGTAATTTTATTTATTCTTTTATAAAGCAATGTTCGAAATGTAACGTCGTACTCGAGATTTATTTAGGAACTGTGAATTATTTCTCTCGATTTTATTTCAGCGACATTAACCTTTGTCATAATATTGACAATTTCATGATGGTAATTAAGTAGAACAACACATATTTCTTTTAGCTCATTGTCGTTAGTTAAATAATAGTTGAAGAGGAGGCTACTCAATAATCATAATTTTAATACACAAGTATTTCAGAAAATAGTCAGTACCTACTATAATATAAAACTTTCAGATTTATGAAACAACTGCAGAAACGTGTTTGATACAAATTAGCCTTTCTTAACCTTTTTTATCTAAAGTTAGCAACCAAGAAATATTAATAGTTTCTAGACACCTTTATAGAACTAATGGAATAGGTAACTGTTATAAAATTTAATTTCAGATATACAGGGTGTAACAAAAAAGCAGGTCATCACGTTAACTGCGCATTTTTGATGGCAAAATGCGACAATTTTACCTTACGAATATACGAGAATATCTCCCTTAAAAAATATAGTGTGTTAAAGTTGAACTTTTAAACTTTTAAACCTTTTTATTTAATAGTAAAATCACAAGAACTTTTATTTTTATCGGATAGATGTAACAAAATAATTTTATGAGAAAAATTGACGTCAGTTTTTCGAGCAAAATTAGTGTTTTAACTTATTTTATACAGAGTATCTCTGAATATAGAGCTAGCCAGTTGTGCCATTTTTATACACATAAATGTTTTTATCGCGTTAAATTTATTTATTAAGGAAAAACAGATTTAATTCACATCATTTTTCTCCAAGGAACTAACCTTAAATTATGGCCCATTCTTTGCTGAACACCCTGTATACAGGATGCTGCGAACGTAACTTTTATTCGAATTCTATATTGAACAATAATACTAGAGTACTATAGAAACCATGCTTTAAAAATGCTTCTTTGTGAAAATGCAAGATTTTATTTAAAAAATTAAAATTTATTAATTTCTGGAAAATCGTTTAAGGTATTTTAATGAAATTTTCTAGATCTACCCATAAAAAGGCCATATTTTGCAATAAAAAATATTCTAAGCTCCACCAGTGGCGTGTGTACCACCACGTTTTTGTTGTTGTTTGTTTGTTTTTAAAGAAAGAAATAATACGCCACTGCTTTTTCACAAGTTATATATTAGTTCTAAATTCCGTGTTAAGTTTTGAAGAATATGGGTTCTTGGGTTTTTTTCATAAAATGCATAGTTTTCAAATTAAAAAAAAATAAAACCATTTTAATGTGTGACAAAATTGATGTAGCAACAATTACCATAAAACAAAAATTGAAATAATTTAATGGGGTTAACTTGGCGTTCAGAAGGGTGTATTGGTAAAAATAGAGACACTTAACTTCTTAACAATTTTTGTAGTTACGTTTATTTAAAAATAATTATTTAACTAGGTATGTGTATTTTAATTCTGTTACTGGCATCGATATGTTACTTAGATCATGACATAACATACACGTGAAAGTCTTAGAACCACTTTAAGAAATCATTGAAAATTATGATTTAGACATTTCTTTAGTCTAATTGGATATTTTGCCACACATCTGAAAAGATAAAGAATTAATTCAATAAACCCTTTCGCCAAAAAGATCAGGCAAGGGTTATTTTTCAAAACTAAGTTTGCCTAGCCAAAAAATTTCACACTGAAAAAGCAATAAGTAAAAAATAACAAAGATCACATCACTATTGAGCACTTCCGTATTTTTTGTCGTTTCGAAAAACTCTCTATTTTCGTTCTAAAAAATTGCAAATGTATTAACCGTAAGACAAGTTTGACAGTTTAAAATTAGTTTACTTGCTTTCATAGAGATGTTGAATGATTATTATTTTATTGTTACTTACTTCCGGATACAACTGTACACATAGTTTCAAAAATAACCCTTAACTAATCCCTCTGGTGCAAGGGTTTATACAGTTATTTCGTTAGAAGTGTGGCAAACTATCTGAAACTTAGACTAAAGAAAAACTAAAATTATGCCACAAAGACAAAGCTTCAGAGAATATTCTGATTTTGTTAATTAGTTAAGCGTACGATGATAAAACACCCTGTATAATATGTTTGGTATTCTATTACTGTTAGCACCTTTGCCAATAAATTGTTGAATTCAATGTTTCAGCGTAGATTACAAGCAGAATTACGAAAATATCATTTTGAAAGAAAAATATGAATAATGGCATATCACATATCAGCGCAATGCATATGATCATGCATGAGTATATTTTAGTCATAATAGTTATTTATACACAGTGAAATGTATTTCCATCTACCGTTTTTACACACACCGAATGTTATGACATTGCCATTTGTCAATACATTACGTAATATTTCCTTTGTTCCAAGCTGTACATCAGGAAATATGTTTATAAATTTTAATTTTATGGAATGAGTTTGTAACTCAATTTATTTATTTATTAAATATGTATGACATAGTTTAAAATCCAGTATAGATTGTTGCATTGATACGAAATAATTACTATTTAATATAATAAATATTAATGACATGACTATCATGTATTGTTTTATTTGAAAAATAATTTAATTTTAGTTATGCAAGCAACACAAACTGTTAGCAATATTTTCAATGATTTAATTTCCTCTTTAAAAACGTATAAATGTGCAGATACTCAAAATACGTCATAATATACAAACTGTTCCGAATATACATGGAACAGAGGCTCGTGGGTTGAAAATAGATCGATTGAAGCTAACATAGTTATAGCTTAGCCCTTGCGCAATGCAAAGCATCCATAAAAATTAATGGACAAAAAATTGAATGAATTTCCCAAGGAATGAAGTAAATAACACTTATTTTATATTAGCAAATTCAATTACTTCTGTTATTATTAATTAATAAAATTTATTTCTAGTTTTAAGAGCTTTGACAGATATTACTATCTAGTAATAGCTGGAATTATTTTTGGCAAAAAAAATAACGATAACTGTATATTACGTGATCTTGTCATCTTTAAATATGGCGGTAATCAAAACAACATGCAAATTGACATGGATAATTTTAAGTTTATCTTTCTTTTCTACAAAAGAGTTAACACTTTATTTGACTTCAGCAAAATGTTATAAGGGTGGCCCGCTTTCAAATGGGTCACTCTGTATATATGTATATAAAATTACTGAGGAAGAATGTATTGCCATTTCACAAAGGGCGGATGTAGAATCTTTGACCGTGTGTTGTTGCATTTATTGCAAAGTTGCAAATAAATGTTATTTATTAATTTATTTATTGTTCTGCAGGTTACAAAACCCAACTACAGAACAGCAGGGTAAAGAGACATAAATACATCTTCAAATAGTGTAAAAACACATAATGATTATAATTGCATCTTAAATCTTAAAAACTAACACACAATTAAAATAATACATCAGTTAAAATACAATTATCTTATCATGGCAGTGCTGGAATTAAAAATATCTAAGTGATGCTCCAATAAATTACAAAAAGTGCACATTTTATATATAGGGGAATGTTTAAGAATATTTGAGCGAGGGGTGGAGAAGTAAAAAGTATTACCTTCCCTTGAGTTGACTCTAGGAAAAAAAAGTATATTTGCTGCAGCAAATCAGGGTAGTCAATCAGATTATTTAAAATTTTAAACAAGACAAGCACACTGTGATATTGACGCCTGGTATCAAGACTCATCAAAGCATGTCTTTGTCACAATTCAGATTGGGGAAACCCAATAGGAGAAAATATCCTATCTATCCTAAAATTAAGAAATTTAAGAAACTTTCTTTGGACTGCTTCAATATGTTATATATGAGAATTATAGTAAGGAGACCAAACAGAAGCGGCATATTCGAGTTTGGATCGAACAAAACAATAATATAAGATTTTAAGCGTCTTAATTTGACCAAAATTGCTACTATTTCTTACTAAAAAAACCGTGAGACCTATATGCTTCAGATACAATCTTTTCAATATGTAAATTGAAAGATAACTTGTCATCAAAAAGAACTCCGAGATCGCCGAAAGTGTTACTACGTTATAAAACAGTGCCATTAAAAGTATAGTCAAACATAATCTTCTACAATTTTAAAGTGTATGACATTATGTAGCACTTCTGAGGATTCATAGTAAGTCTATTTAATTTGCACCAGTTTTCAATGTGAATCAAATCACCTTGAAGGCGCTCACAATCATCGAGGCTGTCGATAGTCGAAAACACTATCAAATCATCAGCATAAAGAAGGCAATTAGAACTTAAAAAATCTGTTATATCATTGATAAAAATGTTGAATAGCAGTGGTTCAAGGACAGATCCTTGCGGGACTCCTGAAGTTGCTAAGTAGTCGACAGACTTACACCCTTTGAACAGAACATACTGAAGTCTGTCGGACAAATATGATCTAAATAATTGTAGAAGGGAATTTGAGAATCCAAATGCATTAAGTTTTGTAAGTAATATACCGTGGTCCAGTCTGTGGAATGCCTTTGATAAATCAGTGTAAATAACATCAGTTTGCAACCGTCTGTCCATGGAAATTGTGTTATGGTCACTAAGTTACAAGTCGTAGATCTGCCTTTCATAAATCCATGCTGACGAATTGAAATTTTATTTCTAATGTTATAATAAATGTGGCTAAATGTGCTTCCAGATTTCAGGAAAGGTACACGTTTTAATACATAAATTAATTAAAAAAGTAAGAGGACATGACAATACACTAGCACAGTCCTTTATGATAAAAACTGACACAAAATCCGGTCCTGTAGTCATTTTAGGTTTGGTATGTTCAAAACTGTAAGAACCTCGTCAAACTGTACAATGTTTTATGATGAAATTACCAGTTAATAATATATAATGCAAGTAATTTGTTGTTCACTTCACACAGCAGTTTTAAAATATATCAATAGATGTCACTTCATGATTTTCGCCAATAATACCACCTCACCCCACATGTCACCTCATTTGCGGGAGTTATTGAAGCAGAAGAAATGATTTTCGATTAAGGCAAATGTAGTCAGCAACAGAGCACAATTACGGCAGGCAATGAGACCCGTTCTTCCGCCGTCGACGATACGAGAGCGCAGCGTTTATCAATTGGTAAAATCGCAAAAATATGACACCGTGTAGGGGTATCTAAATTGGCTGCAACCCTTATAATGGGGGTGCGGGTCACCGTTGAGATCGTAACATTGGCTCATATCAGCCGGGCGACACAGGAGGAGCCGTCAATAAATGGAAATAAAAGAGTCGCCTTGTAGCATGTAGCTGGCATATATCCGGCGGTTTAAAGCACGAACCTCCTTCGTCTCACTTTTTTATTGGCCTAATTTAGTTCGAAACAGTGAAATAGATAGGGATCGAGCCGATAGAGCGGACGGAATTGAGGAAATCAAGAAAAGCGACCAGGACATTTAAAGACTTTAAACGAACATTAACATAAATCCTGAAAGATTCATCTTGGAGATTTATTAGAGACGAAATTTAGACAATGAATCAAGCGAGTAAAAAAACATTTCAAACTTTACCAGAGACGTACAAGAAAAAATTTCTGAAGGATTTCATGATAGCAAATCCTTGGAAAATAACACCCTGTATAACGATTTCAAAAAATGAACTTGTATAATATCCGAGACTAGTTGAACAGTACATGTATCAAATTGGAAGGCGCTGTGTGTAATACGGACTTGGTAATAAAAAAAAAATAATTTATTTTTTGGAAACTTTAGCCCCCGTAACTCAGCTGCTGATCGAGAAAGAGACCATGTTCATATAAAGTTTTCGTCTTAAAATCGCTTATTCTGTCTACCGTTTCAATTTGTCCAAACAAACCGGAGCACCATAATTAATTAATTTATTTATTTAGAAATCCTGCTGCCCAGACAGGAATCCAATTACAGGGCAGGAACAAACATAACATTTAAGAGAGTAGACAAATAAGACAAACAAATTAAAAAACTATATACATATAACAAATGACATAAGATAAAACAAAAATTGGTATAAAAATAACAATAAATAAGTACTTAAATGTGAATACAAATTTAAAAAAAAAACAAATAAATTAAGTTGAAAAGAAACAAAGAAAACATAATGGCAATACAATGTAAACTTACTTTAATATACATTGCTTTATAGTAGCAGTGGAACAGCTAAAACTGTGCTTGATAATTCAAATACTCATTGCACATTCTATATAAATAGAAGAATATTTAAGCGTATTAGTTCTTATGATAGCGAAATAAAAAGTGTATCGGAACGAATTTGAATACAAGGGATATACATTGAAATTAAAATTTAAAATATCTAGAGAATTGATGACAGAAGGCAATAGTTATATAAAAATAATGCTGAAAAGTAAGTGCGACGTGTGGTTAATTCCTTTAAATTAAATGTACTTAATATAAAAAAATAGCTGACTGCGAAATGCCGCTAGGAGGATAAGTACCATCAAGTCTAAAACTGAGAAACATATTTCCTTGTTTTCCAAATTGTTTATATGAACTGCATATTTAGGATCTCACATAATACCATATTCCTATTTTGGTCTGACAAACGTGTCAAAAAGTCAACTAAGAGTAGACACCTCTGTAAAGTGGCGTGAATTTCTTATAATAAAACCCAAAGTTTTGTAGGCATTAGACATTACCTTCTCAATATGCAGAACAAAACAAAAAATAATTTTGTATCAAAAATGACAGATGTATTCAATGAAAATTGAATACATTTGTTTAATGAACATATAGATAGCTATATTGAACAAGAGCAATTCTTTTTACACTTGAATAAATTTAACGGTAATTTGTTAGTTTGGCACAAGAGTTAGCTTTTAACAGTTCTTGCTTTAAATAGTAACATTCCTGAACAAAATCAACAGATGTAAAGAGTTTGAGATTAACAGCATATAAGAGGATATGTGACTGAATAAAAGGAGGCCAAGTACCAATCCCTGTGAAACCCCTAATGTCGCTAATTTGTCAGTTGATTTATAACTGCGATACTGAATATTTAGTTAAATATGAATTGAAATTTTTTTTCCAATATTTGTAAAAATTTGCCATTATTGGTATATTAATGGTTTGATTTAGCGATCCCATATCTCAAAAACTATAGGAAAATATATTTTTATGGGATTGGACCAATATTGGTTGTTAATTGAATTACAATATTCTACTATTATATTATGACTGTTACTGGTATAACATTATTTAAAGTCATTTTGCCAATATTATTTAAAACACAAGATGTCAATGTAGAACCTTTAAATACTTATTTTCTTATTACATCTGTTGTTAAGTGTAAATGGTTGGCACAGCATTAGTCTTATCTTAGTAAATCATATAAATTTCTTAGATTCTTCGATTAAACCAGTAATGGTCGGTCAGTGGTCGAGAGGTTTAAGGCGTCAGTACTTGAATCAATGTGGCCAGTCCGCCGTGGCATCGAATCCTGCGCCCGGTAGCATTAGCTATATTCGTGGAGAGGATTGACACCCTCTCTGCGGGTATAGTAGGGTGGAAGAATGTTGTCTTAGGTCATTGTGAGAGATTGATACCGATCTGCATTTGAGCACCCCTTAATTAATCAAGTTTTCTGGTTAGGGTTTGAAAACGTCGCTCCTGGGCGCAAATGCGGCCTGCTTAATAATGATATCCCGCCCCCTCTCCCGCACAAATCTCTAACTTCTACCACTCATTCTAGTGATTAGAATGAGTAGAGATATTATTATTAATGGCCCATCATTGGATAACAATGATAGAAATAGTTATTTATGCAACAAGTACAAAAAATAAGTGTTTATTGCACTCGACGTGAAATTGTCCAACGAGGGCGTCAGGCCGAGTAGGACACATGATATACCCTACCGAGAATATATGTAACGGTTTCAAACAAGTATACAAAACGTTCAGTTGAATTAGTTATTACTTTTACACCTGTCCTTTAACAAAGCTGTTTAAATATTTGTTTCGATTATTATATACATAACTAGCAATTTGGTCTAATAGTAACACTAACATTTATATAAAATTAGCTTTTAATGTACCTATAATATGAAAATCTGAAGGACTAATATTGCAATTTGTTCACATATGTATATATCAGCAACGTAGTTACCCAATAGACAGCCAATATTAAAGCCACGATTTGGTCAATATTGGTCCATTGTTTTGTGCTACGTGAACAGTATGTAGTAATTAGTTTTATTGTAGTTACTTACGCAATATGTAAACTTTGTATTCCAAATATCCAGATTTTTAATTAATGCGATTAATGATGTCTAGAGAATTTTTTGTAAAATCTGGAAATATGGGTGGCTTGAATACAGTAGAACTGGTAAGAGAATGCGTCAAATTAAGAAATGAAAACTGTGATCATGTTCGCTTCTTTGTTCGATGTAAGGCTGGCAAATGTACCAAATAACTTATTGGTACGTATAAATACTATTGGCGGTGTGCTAAAACTAATTGCATGATTTTTTAAAATTTTAAACAACTTATTTTATGTTGGTTTTGCCATGCGCATTGTAAAAATAGCTTTATAATTTCTAAATATCACACATTTAGATTTACCAATATCAATAGTTATTTATAATGCAAAGTTTTACAATATTGTGAAAAAATATTGTTTTCAGACTATTCGATGTTCATTCTAATAGTTTTTTCTTAAAATTTTCTAAAATTAATCATAATTAAATGAAATTAACAATTTAAGTAACCTGTCCAATCAACTTTTCTAAATATGATAATTTTCATTACTATTTGTGTTTGAAACATAACGCTGTTTTTGCTATGATATTATGTACTCTATATTACAAATTGTGTCGTTTAAATATTCACCTAGTTAAAAAAATAACAAAAATCGGTAAATCCTATTACAAAATGAAAATAAAGAAAATCTTGCTTCAAAGAACAATGAAAAATTTAAAGAATCAGGGACAGTGGACCTCCTCTAAAAAATTATCACGTAGAAAATTGATACAATATAGAAAAATGCTATGGTATAAAGATTTATTAATAACCAAACATAATACAGCAGATGACAAAGGAGACACTGAAAATTAAAATAAAATGAAGAAAATTGTGAATGCATGGAAGAGTGAAGATTTAAAAATTAGTCTAAGAGAAAAATATTAAAAAGAATATAGCTCCATATTGTTGTTTGTGGATTTTTTTCATTCGCTGATATTTTCATTCAAAAATATTTTATGATAGTTGGATAAGAACGCAGCATTTTAAAATAATTGTTTCAAAATGCAGTTTTCCCAATTTATTCCCGAATTTTTAAAACAAAATCTCATTGAATATTTGAACACTTATTGGAAATCTTAATCCTACACATATTAGTTTATAATTTTCCCCCAAAATTAGATCTAAGAAAACAGCTTTTTTAGAAAATTGCGATTTGATTTGGAGCTCCTCAAATGCTGTTTTTGCTACTATTAGACATGTATGTATTTAAATTCTTAATTGTACTGTAATTGGTATAATGTTTAGGTATACACAGTAATTCTCAATTTAAGAATTAAATTACGAATTATAATGAAGAATAAACAATTAAAATTTAGTTCTCAATGTTTTGCTATATTTCTGACTAAATTCGCCTATTTTACAAACAAGCTGTTCAATGTGAAGGAAAGCGTTAAACTCTAAGCTTCAGAACTATGTATCCAGCGTTTATAGCGTTCCCATCGAATGCCAAGCTGAGGTTGTATCTTATCTAGCTACATTTGCAGACTTTATGTTACACATCAAACTTTTTGGTTTCTATCAGTGCGTAGCTATAAAGATTTATGGGAAGCAGCACACGCCTGGAAGATTTGTCGTGCAGCGGGAGAAGAAGCAGACATCGATAAATGTAAATTGCGATACAATGAATATCCATTTTATTTTATGGCTTATATTTTTTTTATTTCATATACGGACGAATGTACATGACTAGATACGTGTGTTTCAAGAAAATTATTTAAAAACGGTCTTTTATATTTCTACGTTTTTACAGACTACTTACATCAACTGATTACTATGCCCACGTCGATGATAATGATGCTACGATTATGATGATTATGATGATAATTATGATCATGATGACGATGATGGTTGTGTCGATAGTGATGACAACGATGTTGTCAACGACAGTGGTGAGTGCAACGATGATGATGATGATGATAACAATGTTGATGACGATGATGCTGTGCCACAAAATACATCAATAATTAAAAAAAAAACAAGCAGAAAAGTAAATGTTTTCCTCTTATTTAATTGTTTTATATACATTACTCTTGACTTTTTATAGTTCTGATTGCATTTTCAAATACTTAAAAAATGAGTGCAGTTTTATACTTATTTATGTAACTTGAAAGTATATTTTAAAAATACTCTAAAAATGTTTGTAAAATTTCAAAGAAATTATTTATATTTACATACTGTTTACCATATTAGTTGTAGTCATTTTATAGATATTTCATGTAATATTACAAATACGAATGAAATTTACAATGTAACTGAAGTAATACCTAAAGGTTCTATTTTACTTCGGTTAATCGGTTAATTTCTGTAAATTTATTAAAAATTATCAATATTATTTATTTTTACAGAGATATTTATAGTAAACACATTCCGCATGCGCCTACAGCGTTCTGATTCAGTAATGGTCGGCTTGTGTATACAATAATTCCGTGTTAAAAATACATACAATTTTTTTACAACTCGCAAGTAAAATTACTGTGATAGTTATGAGCATAAAAAACCAATGATAATAATGGTAAATTTACATAAATAATTTTTTCAGGGTATCAAAAATATTTTACTGTCCTAGAATACGTTTGGCTCTATATGGTTTTATGTTGACTCCTTTACCTAGCTGCTCTGTCATATTCTTAACGGAACACCTTGTATATGCTTAAGTAGACATAGAAATAATATATATTATAATGCAAAATAATCTTTTTTCCGTGTACTGGAGACGTATTATTTTTTTATATCACGTAACGCATTTTCAACATTTCATTCAAACTGGCACCTTCGCCATAATCTCGAATAACAAATAAATTTTATCTAACATGTATTAAAACAGCTTGATACGTACATTGAGAACGTTTTACATATTTTAAATTTATTATTGTTAGGTATACATTATATAAATTCAGGCGAATTCCTCCGAGATGTACTAGTACTGAAAAAGAAACACCTGAAAAAGTATTAGAAGTTCTGTTGCTTCCACCATGAAAAGAAATAAACAACTTGTAACTATTCTGACAGATGATGATTATATAAATACAAAGTAAGCAAAACAATTTCAAAAGGAAAAGAAAAATGATAAATTTCGAAGAATAAAAATGTTAAAACACGTGCAAAAATAAACAAGACATATAAAGTACAATTCGAGTCTTCTGACGAAGAAGGTGCAGTATACGATGACTCGTCTGATACAATAGCATGCAGTGACGAAAGTGAAACAAGTGTTGGATGTGGAGAGGAGTGGAAAAACATAAATAAAGAAGATGAACATTAGAACAGATGCGTTGTTCGAAATGGGTACATGAAGATTGTACCTAATAGATTTGTAAATTTTTGTGAGAAGTGCGGTAGGTAATTCGTAAAACAAAAAGTAATGTTAATATAGAAAAACATTATAATATAATAGAAAAATAATTGTTTTGTTATAAATATATAAGCACGTTATCTCACCTGACTTAGCAATCCATCTGTCCTTTATGGCAAGGGAGAGATGACCCGCTTACAAAAAAATATATTTTTTATTTTTTGAATAAATTTTAACGTATCATTTTAAAATAGAGTATGTAAAGGACACAAGAGAGTCTCTTAGTTCTTGTGAGCTAATATTAGTAATTATATCTTTTACCAAAAAAAAAAAAATTTCATTTTCAAAATTTCTCCTAGATTTACCCTATTTCATATTATTAGTGCAATAATATCATACAGTTCAAATGTGGTAATAATTTTATAGAAATCGCAGATTTTAATAAACGTTTCCGTGACAAAGTTAATGATTCATAATTAAAATGCGCAGTATACGTTCAAATGCAGGTGTTAGTTTAGCAAATGTATGCTCTCCCACAAAGCCTAAACTATCTTCCCATTGCTGACACCTTCAAACTGTATATGCATTATTGAACTTATAAGGCATAAGAAACGAAATATTATCTGGGGGACTAGCTTTACAATCATCGAATAAACGCTAAGATTCTCGACATGCCATTATTACTGATCGATAACATTAACTCGCTCGAAATTTATGGAGCGTACCCAGTACAACAATTTCATGGGACACTTGGTATGAAGTAGGAGGATCGACCGTCAATGTTCAATTGGTGGAGCAGGCCCAACCGTTAATATACTTACAGTGTCAATGGCAAGCTAATTCGTATTTCGTACGGGATCTTTGGGTAATAACTACACAGTAAAAAATAACACTGAGTAAATTCAGACTCATTTATGTGTGTTGAATTTTGAGTAAATTAAACATTTTAATTAAATAAATTAACTTGTCTACACAATATTTGGTTAGAGAAACCAAAATATGTGTGAGTGAGATCATATTGTGTAAAAATAACACCAACCGTTGTAGATATTACACATTGTTTAGTAAGTGGAAGGGGGAAAACAAAGTTGGATACGAGCAGGTACCCAGCGCTGTTACAGTTTTGCTATGTATGGTACAAGTCATTGCTGTTTGTGGACGATAATCATAAGTTTATTGTTCCAACCCGATCATGGATCATGGACCACAATTGTAAATATATTTTAAAATTAAAATTACAAAAGTATGGTGTAAACTGGAAAGTGAGAATTTGTGTCATTAAGTTGTGATAGAAATAGGTAAGTAACAATTTTCTTCTTATTTCAGAAAACCTCTATTGTGTGTGTCATTATATGATTACCATTTAATTTGATCCTCAACTATTTAGCTATAAAATTTTGGAAAATAGATCAAACCTGGAAATTATTGATTTAAACAGTTTATTCAGTAGAGAGCCGTTTGAATGTCATCAGTCACACAACACCACTGGGCATTTTGTGTGTATTGTTTAATAATTCAATAAAATAAAACATATTTACATATGCGTCATGTTATTATCTACAAATATAATCTCAACCTTTATTTTATTCAACTTGTTAACTAACTTTTGTTTCAAATAGTGTGTAGTTATCAGTAGTAATAAATATTATAATATAAAAATAACAATAGTTATTTATGCAACAAGTACAAAAAATAAGTGTTTATTGCACGCGACGTGAAATTGTCGAGTGACAACACGTCGAGTGCAAGAAACACTTTTTGTACGAGTTGCACACAATATTTTTTATACGTTTATGCAAAAAATAAAAAATGTTTTATTTATATGACACTAAGTCTAGGAAAATATGACGTCGAATTGAACGTTTATGTTTGTCATGATGACAAAACGCCGTAGTAGAATGACAGATGAATGCAATAAACATTTACCACTTTTTCTACTAAATATAGTTCAATAAAGTTTTGATTTTTACATTAACGTAGAAAATAATTATTATTTGTATTGTTATGGTTGCTTCTACAATTCCATTAAAGCTATATTGTGTACCAACTAAACAGGTTTTCTTTCTATAGACTGTAATTTTTATAACATAATTATTTATAATAATTTTATTATTATTTATTTTTATTATTATTATTATTATTATTATTATTATTATTATTATTATTATTATTATTATTATTATTATTATTATTATTATTATTATCAACTTACTTATATTTATTTGTAATAGTTATAATGTTATTAATAGTAGTAATAATTATTATTATAAACATTTTTATAAAGTAATAATTTACAATCCGTAAAAAAATAAACACGTTTAATAGGTTCACAGTAAATCTAATTTTCATAAAAACTATGTAAGAACCAACACAGCATAATGAAAAATTATCACTATTTTGAGGTTGGTAACATTAAAATTATATAAAGTAACTCAGTATTGATTTAAATTGTATACATATTGTGGAAAAAATAACGACATAGATCGATAATATAACTCAATTTTGTGTTTGGAATTATACAAAATTTAGAAAGCTGACTTATAAATTGTTCAGTTCTACCTTTATAAGATTTATTTAGCTAACAAATATCTGAGTGAACATTACTCAATGAATTTTGATATTATTTCAACACAATCGGATATGGACTTGTTTTGACAACCATTTGTGTGTTTTTTAATGTTTCAGCTGTATCTTGGATTTCCTTTGTATCTTTTTCTATGTCTTTCACAAAAAAAAACAGCATAACATTGACAGCATTATTTGTTCATTAAAACGGATTTAATAATGTATGTGCCATGTTAAAAAATGCAAGATTTCCTTATTCATGTACTACAGTACTCTAATAACTTTCTTATACTAGTTTCACAAAAACTATTCATTCATAAACCTATGGATATTAGATTGCTATAACAAATAACAAAATGTATAACATTGGGGACTTGTGTCTGTTCAGCACAACGAAAGGAACAGTGAAACACACCGCCAAAAGAGTAAAATAACTTATTAGGCAATTTATAAAAGGGAAGAGACAAATTGCGACCGCGAAAAAAAACTATACAAACTGAATTCGCCATTCCTTTCGTACATGTTTCCTTCGGGGTGATCTATTACTCGGTCCCAGTTCATTGAGCCGCGAAGACGCAAGGATCGACGTGGGGACATTATGCAAATGTGGCGCAGTATCACACCTGCGAGATTAAGTAGAACTCGGGGATATTAATGAAGCCATTGCATTTATAAAGCGACTCCACATGAACATGATAGCAGTGGCGGTTTGCTATATACTACCATCCTTAATAAAAAGACGGTAAGTAAGGGTGTATCAAACTCGATAGTATTGTGAGGATACAAAAAATTTAAATAAAATTTAGGACATGTGGTGTTAAGTTCCATTTTCCATCGAAAGTATTATCTTTATAATTCCAGATACATACCCAAATGTTTCTCCTGTTAAAAAGTTTTCTTCTTTCCTGATCACAACCTTTACAAAATTGGAGGCGACCTTGTAACGAAATGCATTTTCTGCTCGGAAGAATCAAATAATTGACTGAAGTGTAAGAAACAATGTTAATAGAGACTATTGCAGTAGGTATTTGTAACAAAATCCACGAAATTCGGCAGACTAGCCAGGAATTGAATTTGTAGTCGCGTCAAATTAGCATTTCACTTGCAACTTTTTGCGGAGAGGTCCGATTGAGATGCGGTTTTCTGCAAAATGTTCAGGAAATTGTTTATAACAAAAGGTACATCTAACCTCTGTACGCTCGCAAATTTTTAATTGTTTATTTAACAAATGACCTATTTTTGTTGAACATATGACAAATGTCACACACGATTCAACGAAAATGTCTGGAAAATGTTCTCTCGGGGGTTTTCGAGGTCCCTCTTTATCACTTTGGTGTTAGCTTTATTATTTATTGCTAAATTGTTGTAACTGGGCTAATTAACAAATTAAAAACTCCACCCCCGAAATCACTAGAGAACCGGAATTTATTCCAGGATTTCTGGCTTATTAAGGCAATCCATCGGCACAAGATTTTTTCACATATAGTTGTTTATTTTTTATATATTTTTAGGTATTAATAATATTATGTGAAACTAACTACTCAGTGGACAAAAGCCCCAACCTGCGTTGAATTACACCCACAATATCTACCCATATATTCCTTATTATTAGCTTTTGTAACATTTTTTTACTGTTGTAGAAAGGTATTTTAAGCTAATATAAATCAAATCTCCTGCAATTCCTATCAATGAAGTCATATGTATGTTTTCTGATACCAAACATCTAGGTATGCTAATGAACAATTCCACAGGCAAAGCTCTAATCAATAATTATCTAAAGAAAATAATCTAATTTACTAACCTGCTAATGAAACACTCTATAAATATCTAACTTCACTTTTTGGCAGTGGGAACACGACAAATTCAACCACAATAGATGAGATCTGACCTATTTCTGCATTTTTAGGATTGCTTCTTCAGGTGGTCTCCTTTAAGTTGAATCAAATATCTAACTATAAAAATTATTATAAAAATTAAAATTATTTGTCAATGAATTAAATATGACAATACCTACTTGAAAAATGTTCACCTTTTATGTAAAAGTTTTTATATATTTTTAGGTATTAATAATATTGTGTGAAACTAACTACTCAGTAGGAGATTTGATTTATATTAGCTTAAAATACCTTTCTAAAACAGTAAACAAATGTTACAAAAGCTAATAATAAGGAATATATGGGTAGATATTGTGGGTGTAATTCAACGCAGATTGGGGCTTTTGTCCACTGAGCTTTGTCCACTTTAGCTTAAAATACCTTTCTAAAACAGTAAAAAAATAGTTGTTTATTGTTCGATTGTTGCATCCTCGCTAATTAACAAATTAATAACTCTTCTCCCGGAATCGTTAGAAAATCGGATTTTTTGCAATAATTCTTTTTCCCGCTGAACACGAATCTGAAGTTAAAATTGGGGCAAATATTTGAGAAAACCTAAAAAATGGATAAAAATCACTTTCTCGTGATTTATTCTATATGATACTCTCTAAAACTGAAACAATGAGAAATACTGTAAAATAGTAAATATTCACTAATTCACAGCATTTCTCATTGTTTCAGTTTTAGAGGGTATCATGGAATAAATTACGAGAAAGTGATTTTTATCGATTTTTTTAGGTTTTCTCAAGTATTTGTTGTGTAACCCCCAATTTTAAATTCAGAGTCGTGTTCAGCGGGAAAAAATACAAAAGAAAAATACAGTCTAACTCCCAGCACACATGACTTTTTTTTTGACCTGTTTAAACTTTTGATGTGATTTTTTTATCGTTTTTACGGGTTTTCTCTAAAATTTACTGTGCGACCCCCATTTTGACTTCAGATTCGTGTTCAGCGGGAAAAAATACATGGAAAAATGTAATGCGGCCCTCAGCACACACCACTTTTTTTTTTTGTTGACATGTATTATTAATATACGGAAAAGCTGAATATCATTGCTAGTAACAATCGAAAGAAAATGTCAAAGATTGGTAACAGGCAATTATTTCAAATGGCACAAGCCTACTTTTCAAGAAAATGGAATGGCTATAATAAGTTATTGTGTCAATAAAATGGCAAATAATCATATTTAACCCTGCATATTATATATTAATGAAAAGAAAAAAAAATAACGATTCCAACTGATCCATGGTCATCTATAGTTTGTATTATTTTACATAAACTTTCTGCAAAATAAACGATTTTATTATTATTATTTGAAAGAGGAAAGCCGAAACATTTCAATCTGGAATGATACGTATATTTCACATTTTAACTGGTCCTACCCTGATGTTTAGCGCGTCCGCGTGGCGTTTTTGCGAATGCGGTTTTTAATTTAACTGGTGATTTATGTGCGAGTATTGAATGTGGAGCGCCGTCATTTCGCGGTGGGGCTATTTAAAAGCGGCTGACATTCGCTGGGCTATCGCCCGCGCAATAATGGCCCCGTTCTGATTTAATAACGAGCCGTGCAGGTTGGTTTTCCATTAGAGTTGTTTATGCCGCGTCCTTGGTATTCATGTAAGTTCCATTAATCGCGGCGGTGCACCGCGGGTCGATGACACTGATAGATGCCCTCCGTTCGGGCCCTTTGTCAGCCGCGACGTGTCACTGGAGTTTGCAAAGTGTGGGAAAATGCAGAATCAGAACAGCCGCGTCGTGCAACTTCGGTAGTTGCGCATGCATTTTTGATGCGCGGGGCTGTGGCAAGCTAGTTTTGTGGTCCTATTTTTACTTGTTTTACTGCACACTGTTTAGAGATGTCTATTTGGTTTTATAAAATTCGCTATACATATGTAATTACGTCACCTTCACCAAATACAGTGTGTTTCACTTTGATACTTAGTCGCGTCAAATTAGCATTTCACTTACGGAGAGGTCCGATTGAGATGGGGTTTTCTGCAAAATGTTCAGCGAATTTTTTATAACAAAAGGTATATGTAACCTCTGTATGCTCGCAAATTTTTAATTTTTTATTTAACAAATGTCCCATTTTTGTTGAACATGTTGCAAATGTCACACACGATTCAACGAACATGTCTGGAAAATGTTCTCTCGGGGGTTTTCGAGGTTCCTCTTTATCACTTTGGTGTTAGCTTTATTATTTATTGCTAAATTGTTGTAACTGGGCTAATTAACAAATTAAAAACTCCACCCCCGAAATCACTAGAGAACCGGAATTTTTTCCAGGATTTCTGGCTTATTAAGGCAAACCATCGGCACAAGATTTTTGCAAATATAATTGTTTATTGTTCGATTATTGCAACCTCGCTAATTAACAAATTAATAAATCTACTTCCGGAATCGTTAGAGACCCAGATTTTTTTGCAATAACTCATGGGATCATGGGGAGAACCATCGGCACAAGGTTGTTGCACGAAATTGTTTATTTTTCTATTTTTGCAACCTGGCTAATTAACAAATTAATAACTCTACTCCCGGATTCACTAGAGACCCGAAATTTTGTCCGGGATTTCTGTCTTTTTAAGGCGAACCATCGGCACAAGATTTTTGCAAATATAATTGTTTATTGTTCAATTGATCCCCGAATTATTGCAAAAAAAATCCGATTTTCTAACGATTCCGGAAGAAGAGTTATTAATTTGTTAATTAGCGAGGTTGCAACAATCGAACAATAAACAATTATATTTCTCATGTTAAATCACAGATTGTTGAAAATCAGCATGGCTTCTTTAAGGGAAGGTCAACTGTTTCTAATTTGGCTTGTGTCACACAATATATTGCTCACCGTTTAGATGTATCATCCCAGGAAGACGTCGTTTACACTGATTTTTCTAAAGCTTTTGACAGACTTGACCATGGTTTGCTTCTTGGAAAGCTTTCGAGATTTGGTTTATGTAACAACTTTGTTTTATTTTTTGAAACATATCTCTTCAAGAGGTCATTATTTGTTCTCTTATCACATTAATAAGATTGTTTCTGAATCTTTTCGAACTTTAGGTTTTGTTATAAGGAACTCCAAGTGGCTTTTACGGACGGATTCAGTAAAACTCATTTTTAATGCTTTGGTTAGACCTAAGTTAGAGTATGCCAGTATTGTTTGGAACCCTGGCTATAGGTGGTATGTAAATAATATTGAGTCCGTCCAAAGACGTTTTGTGAAATACTTGTGGTTTTCTGCTGATGGTGTCTATCTATGTCGTGGTATTTTGCAGGATGTGCTAAACAATAGATTTAATGTACAGTTGTTGGAAACACGTCGAAAATATTTTGGAGTCTTATTTTTATATAAAATTTTAAATAATATAATTGATTCTCCTCAACTGCTATCGCTTATTAATTTGCATATACCGAGACTACCAGGCAGGAACTTAAATGTGTTTTACCCTCCGCTAGCACATACTAACATTTTAGATTTTTCTCCGATGCATAAGATTTTAAACGATTTTAGTCTCGTACAGGCTAGCATTGACATTTTTGCATGTAGATCTGGTGATATTAAGAAGGCATTCCTTGGCCCTCCAATGTATTAATATTGCATTTTTAACATATTTATTGATTTATTTTGTAGATTATTTATTTGGTATTCATGTTTATATTCTCAATTCATTTAATACTTTTTTTGTACTTTTGATGTTATATATTAGTTACTGCGATTTTGTATTTGTTTGTCTTTTTGTATTGTATTTTCCCACCCTGTTAATGGCCTAGGCTGTTGGGTGGTGTACTTCTAAATAAATAAATAAATAAATATTTGCAAAAATCTTGTGCCGATGGTTTGCCTTAATAAGCCAGGAATCCTGGAAAAAATTCCGGTTCTCTAGTGATTTCGAGGGTGAAGTTTTTAATTTGTTAATTAGCCCAGTTACTACAATTTAGCAATAAATAATAAAGCTAACACCAAAGTGATAAAGAGGGACCTCGAAAACCCTCGAGAGAACATTTTCCAGACATTTTCGTTGAATCGTGTGTGACATTTGCCATATGTTCAACAAAAATGGGTCATTTGTTAAATAAATAATTAAAAATTTGCGAGCGTACAAAGGTTAGATATACCTTTTGTTATAAAAAAATCCCTGAACTTGCAGAAAACCGCATCTCAATCGGACTTCTCTGCAAAAAGTTGTCTATTTTCACATTTTTCATGCTAATTTGACGCGACTAACTTGAAAAATCAGTCTTTTTTAATAGAACATCCGATTAAATTTTTTCTTTTTTAAAATATATTGCACTTAAAATGCTATACACAGTAATGTGCATTTTTTTAGGCCATTTGCATGGCCTGCTGTGGTATTAAATGTAACCCCAAAAATACTAAAATTGTATTAGGCATTTTTTTTAACAAAAAAACTATTTGTCCGATCGATTTAGCCATGCTTCGAAATCCTTAGTACCAGTATCTTATACAGAGTGTTTATAATTTAGGTGCAAAATACCAACCGTGATTTTTTTCTTTCGATAGAGATGTACTATGGCTTTGAATTATACTATTTTTATTGGTCTAGTTAATACAGGGTATTCGTAATAAAAAATTAAATTTAAGAAAATATCGACTTTTTTCGTTTTTTATTTTTAGCAAATGAAATTTATTACTGTATTAGAAAGGTATTTTATGCTAATATAAATCAAATTTCCTACTAATTAATTAAATAAACCCTTGCGTCAAACGGATCAATCAATAGTAATTTTAGAAACTTAGACAAATTAATCAAAAATCGCACACAGAAAAACAGATAAGTAAAAAATTACAAAAATCAGGTGACTATCGCGCACTTCCGTATTTTTGACGTTTCGTAAAACACTTTGTTTTCGTTCGTACATAGGCTGTGATTTTGAATGATATTTTTACTATTGATGCCGACAGGTTGGAGTACATTTCCATGCTTGTATTGTATAAATAATCGTCGAGTTTCTGTTGGATGTAAGCTTGTATATTTTCCGTATACATTAAAAAATATCTATTATTTGTTTTCTTACATATCACGAAGGATTTGGCGGAATAATTTTTGGAGTCCTTGATATTAACAATTATTAGGTCTTTGTCTTCTATATCGTCGATGGTGATTTTCGTTATTTCCTCTTGTCTCCAGGCACCATCCAATCCAAAAAGCATTATCAACTTAATCATCAGGTAAGTTTCATCGAATACTTCACTCATAAATTTTTTTACGTCCCTTGACTAAAAATATTTTTGTTTTTTTGAACAAAATCCAACATTTTGTCTTTTTATAGAGGCCCTTATTTTATGAAATTTGCCAATATCCAAATCTTGTTTAAGTTTATACAAACACTTTTTGTTATTGAATAGCTGGACCACAACGTGTTTGCTTTCCAGGACATAAAAATACTTTATCTTTTGTTGATTTACCTTTTTATTACACCAATCAATAAAGTGGGTATATTTACAGGTAACAAATTCAAACTTGCTTCATTAGCTGCTACTAAATCGAAATTTACTGTAGATTGATATGTCATTTAACGTTTGTCGTAAACAATCAGAACCAAATGTTATTTTTAATTGCTACAGCAACAATTATTAATCTATACGAGGATTCTTCATGATAAAATATTTCTAATTTTATTTATTTTTTATTTTTCAAACAAATTTTCTGAAGACTATATGAAGAAACAACCTGAGACTTTCATATTTCATCACCACCTATCTACCTAAATTTTTCTTCAGTTCAATCAGTAGCTGCAGTTGTTCTGACCACCAATCTGCAGTGAACTAACCTTGCTGTAACAGACTCGCTAAACTGCGGCATTTACAGCATATGCGTAGTACCTTGGAGCAGTTTTCTTTAAACTTAGATATGCACCAGATGTTTCTTTACGCAGTATACGCATTATAAATTTTAAATGTCCTGTATATCGACGTGGGAAAAGAAGAACATCGTAACTTAAAAAGTTTAATTTTTCAGGAGATGGTTTGAAAGTTTGCATACATTGTAATTCTCATATGTTTTTATTTATTTGAATAAATAGTGACATATAACTAGATAATATGCCTCTGTAACTGTACATCATAAACAATTTGATGAAAAATACCTTTTTTCAATAAACTTTTACTTTTTAATGAAATACGATGAAACAATTCCAACAAAAGTTTGAACACTTTCTTTGTATCTGCAGATACGTTGTATTTTTTATAAAGACCTCTCTTATTGTTGTAGTATCTATGTGTTCAAAAGACGTAGACAGTTTTGGGTATATTTTATATTAGATTTGATAATAAAAAAAAATAAAATAAGTGAAAGAAATAACACAGTTAAAATATTCAGTAATATTAAAGGAATACAAAACTAATAATCTCACTTTCTATCGTCTAATTTTAAGATTCTGTCCTTTCGTTTTCTTCTGTTTTCTATTTTTCTCTGTTTTTGAACTTGTTGCTTTTGATTCGTTAAGATTTAAGATTAATATACAGCATGCACCAAAAGAATGGAATAAATTCAATAAAAACGAAACAATTATTTTTTGGGAAAAATCCTCGAACAGGTCGATTTTTAATTTAAAAAATACATATTTTAGCGTAAAATGCGATTTTCAAATGTCATTTGTTTTCGAGTAATGACGTCATCGATTTTTTTTTAAATGGCAACACCATATTTTTTCCTTGATTCTGAAAGATCGTTTAATTCTCTATCAGACAGTACTAAAATTTTGCCCTCTTACATAGGAAAGTTTTCGAGTAAATGACGATTGAATGTTAGAAAACATAAATCAATTAAAATAAAGCAAAAACGTTATCAAGTTTAGTTTTTCGAATTCCATAGTTCTGTTATGGATCACGTAGGTGAAAATCTTTGCAAAGTGTCATTGTCACACCGACTTTCTAATAAGTATTGTAAGCGACATAGAAATTATTATTCAATTTAAAGTATTATGGCACATTTAACTGTTACTCAAAGAATTGAAATTTTAATTCTTATCAGATGTGGGAATATGACTAGAACTCACCAGGAAGTTTGCGATTTATTTAATGAAAAATATCCAGATCGCCCTATCAGCCAATCAACAGTCAGTAAGATAGAGTCTAGAGAGAGAAACTGGCAATGCTGTAAATATTCCAAAACCTGGACGTCCAAGCATTAATGAAAATCAGAAACAGAGCATTTTGATAAGTATGGTGGATAATCCTCATAATTCTTCACGATTGGTTGCATTAAACAATGACACTAGTCAGAGCACAGTGCTACGTATCTTGAGGAAGGAAAAATATCATCCCTACAAAATTCAACTTGTGCAGGAACTCAATGAAGATGATCCCGATCGCCGCTTATACTTTTGCGAAATTCTAATGGATTTATGTCAAGGAAATAGAAATTTACACCGGCAAATACTTTTTTCAGATGAGGCCACATTTTGTCTGAATGGTACAGTAAACTGTCAAACTTGCAGATATTGGAGTCGGGAAAATCCTCATTGGATGGCAGAGGCACATACCCAACACCCTCAGAAATTAAATGTGTGAGCTGGAATAGTTGACGACAGAATAGTAAGGCCTTTCTTCTTTGAAGGAAGCCTTACAGGACAAATATATTTAGAGTTTCTAGAAAATGACCTTGTTCCAGCCCTTGCAGTAATTTTTCCTAACGATAATGACCCTGACATTCCTGACGATACCATATGGTTTCAGCAAGACGGTGCACCTCCGCACTATGCTCGCCCTGTACGAGATTTTTTGGACAACTGTTTTCCTGGAAGGTGGATCAGCAGACGCAGACCGATAGAATAGCCTGCAAGATCGCCAGATCTTACACCTCTTGACTATTTTTTATGGGGATACTTGAAGTCAAAAGTGTACATTAATAAACCACGTAATTTAGAAGAACTTCAAAATCGCATTCGGGACAAAATAGGCAGAGTTACCCCAGAAATCATTCATAATGTGCAAGAAGAATTTCTTCACAGACTTGTGCATTGTCAAGAAGTTGGTGGATGGCAATTCGAACATTTAATTTAAGTATAAAATTTAATCAATTGTATTTTATTTTACATACCTCAGAATTGTTACTTTTTTATGGATAAAATTTACGTTTTCTAACATTCAGTCGTCATTTACTCGAAAACTTTCCTATGTAAGAGGACAAAATTTTAGTACTGTCTGATAGAGAATTAAACGATCTTTCAGAATCAAGGAAAAAAATATGGTGTTGCCATGTAAAAAATAATCGATGACATCATTACTCAAAAACAAATGACATTTGAAAATCGCATTTTACGCTAAAATATGTATTTTTTAAATTAACAATCGACCTGTTCGAGGATTTTTCCCAAAAAATAATTGTTTCGTTTTTATTGAATTTATTCCATACTTTTGGCGCATACATTACCTGAGTAATTACTTTAGCATAGCGGGTGCCTTAGATTTGAATCAAAATGCATAGACTGACAAATACACCAGAGTCAAACGTTCCACGTATAATCACAGATAACCACAAATTAGCTAGTTGCAAAATCCAGAGTGTTCAAAAGCATCATGCCGAGCTACGTGACAATCTCACACCAATGATAATTGGGACTAGACGGAAACATCCCCGCATAATCTTATTAGCACCTCCTGAAGTGCTAGCCGAACGATTCCTTTGACAGATAACGTGCAGTCGTTATCAGATTTACTGCACTGCAATATAATCCTTGATCGCTTACAGAAACTGCCTCCTGGCGTAGCGGAAGCCAAAGCGGCGTCGCTAGAACAATGATGGATTGTTAAAAGCCAAGTTTTGCTCAAGAATGCGATGAGACCGTTTAATCTACGGCGGTGAATCGATATTTCCAGGGGCGAATTAGTTTTGTACGTTCCAGTTATTAGAAGTGATTTATTTTCAGCGAATTATCTGATAGTGGAATGAAAGGATCCTCAACTACCGTCGAAGCTTTCAGAAAAAGTGCCTCTAGCTTCTTTTAGACGAGGTCTCGTTTAATTGAAAGGTTAATATGTCCTTGTCATGTTTTCTTATAAATTATTCCAAGGCTCTCTTTGTCAAAATAAACAAAAAATTAAAGCTTTGGTTCAGTGGAATTCCTCGTAGTAGACAACTTAGTTCATTTAAATATATTGTCTATTGTGTATTATGAATTTATTTTGACACAAAAAAATTACTGTACCTGTAGAATCTGATGAGTACACTGTAATACTACCTCATTGTGAGGGAATCAGATATTGTTTTACTGACAATACAGATGAATCTATAATTATAAATGAGGAAGTATGTGAAGGAATGCTAGTCGGAGATGTTATAGTTAAACCAGAAGGAAATAAGATTCCAGTAATATTATTAAATGTTAATGAACAAGAGATTAAATTAAGAAATTTTAGACCGAAGGTATAGCGTATATGTAATTATAAGGTATATCATATGCAACTGCAATAAAATATCCGTCGATATTGTTGATAAAATTTTGGACATGATAAATACTAAATCATTAACAGCTGAGGAACTGAGAAAAAATTAGCATAAAATATGCCGATAATTTTCATTTAGATGGAGAACTTTTAACACTGACAAATATTTATAGATATACAGGGTGAGTCAGTCAGTCATAATGTCATTAATTTTAAGAGGAGATAGAGAATAATGAGTATAAGACGAATACGCGATTAAAAAAAATCTAAATGCATATTTACGCCGAATAAAAATATTTTCGCTGACAGCCTTGGTCGTTTACAGCTCAAAGTTCAACTCGATGTCGACCTGATGCAATGTTGTCAAGTTGTAATATTTTTCTATAGAGTACCTACCTACCTAGGTTTTAGACATCACAAATAAACGGTTGTACTGACTATTTTAGAATATCATTCTTGCTAAGTTCAACTTAAGCCAATAATAATTTAAAATGTTAATATCCAATAAACTCAAATAACAATAATCAAATAATTCTATTAAAAATTGTAAGTAACGCGGTCCACTCAGGTTTTCCGGTACAAAATACGGCCCAATCAAACGATACCCGTACACTCGCGTGTCGATTTTTCTCTGAGCAAATGTAGCTGTTATGACTGCAACAAAACTCCAACGTGTCTAATAATAAACTGAGTAATAAACCATTTACGTACATTACATAAAAAACCTATACTCAGTGGGTAAATTATTAAGAGAAGCTGAAAAGTGTTTCTTGTTTAAATACTAAGTATTAAAAAACCATCGTGTTGTCGACAGAAAACTGTCCAAGACGGAAATGGCACGCCGCTAATCTAAGTTATCTTGACCTACCGTATTATTAGGTCAATTACCCAGTTTTTGTACTGTTATTTAACGACAAGGAGTAAAACTATTTTTTTTAATTTAGATACATGAATGAATTTTCCTTAAATATTGATTTATTTATTAATAAAAACAAATGTAGATAATAAATAAATGTTTTCGAATGTTAGGTTACAGTTTAATAATTTTGATATTACGTTTTCACTAGGTTTTACAAATAAATATGAATTTTTAGTATTACTCGTAAGTACAATTAATTATTCAGTTTGTAGTTACATACATGTAGCCTAGAAATTTATTGTTTTTTAAGTAGTACGGTACTAACCTGTTTACAGCTCACAGTTCACGTAAAACTGCACTTATCCGTCCATAGCACTTTATTAATAAAATTAGGGTCGTCGCATTTCGTAAACATTTTCCGTATAACACTACCATTTCCACATATTCGGAATTTGTAAAATTATGCGTTGTGAATTTACGCCAAATACGTAAGGTGAGACCGAAATAAACAAACTATTGCTTTCTGCTTGTATTCTCTCCATCCCCCCTCCAAATGTGTGGCATGACCTACAAATTTGGGGGGAAAGAAATGCGAGAAATACAGAGTGCTAAATGGAGGTAAATTTGAATAACACGGTGATGTGTTAGACGATATTATGTATGTAAACATGATGTGGCATCGATGGTTTGATACGGCATTAGATTGTCGTCGGGTGCGTCATCAGAAAGGTTGTAGCGCACCAGGAGCGTCGTGTTACTTGTTATAGGGTGATTTGTTTATTTTTTTAAAGGTCGAGTAAAAATTTTTTTTTCGATTTTCTGCCTTTATTAGGCCTCCCGAATACGTGGTTAAAATTAATGACATTATGACTGACTCACCCTGTATGTTAAACCATATAGACTACCCAATGCACAAAAAGACGAAATACACAGACAGGTTGACACTATTAAAGAGACTATAGATCTGAGTGGTCCACCAAAGCTGATCGCAATAATAAAAAATAATATAGTAATTGTTGATTATCGGTTATTAAACAACCAAGTACAAAATGAAAAATTTCCGTTACCGAATATCACTGACATTTTAGATTCATTGTTGATATAGGGCAAGGTTCAGTTAGAGTTACATCCTGAAAATCGACCGATTACTTCGTTTACCACAGATAGGGATCAATTTCAAATGAAAAGGGAATGAAAATTAGTCCAAGTGCATTTTCAAGACTAATGACTGTAGCAATGTCAAGTCGTAATTTACAATTCATGCTTCATTTATTTAATGATTCGATAGTTCATGGAAACTCGTTACAAAATTACATCAAAAATTTAGCAAACGTGTTAGAAAGACTTAGACGAGTAAGTTTGGAATTTAATTTTAGTAAATGTGAGTTTTTAAAGAAAGATATTTTATATTTATTTTATGTTATATCGTTAGAGGATATTTCACCTGATCTAGAAAAAAAAAACAGAGTTATGCGATTACCCAGTTCCACAAAATCAGACAAACAAAACATTTCATCGCGTTTGCTGATTGTTACAGAGAGTTCATTAAAATTTTACTTAAATTCCATAACCTTTAAATAATTTATCTCGGAAAGGAAAAATATTTCAAATGTATACATTATGAGAAATATACTGTTAATTTTTTACGTCAGTTGTATGTACGTAAAGCAAGAGTAAAAAATTAAAACATTAAATTAATTATAGTACAAGATTTAAAGTGAATAAGTAATAAATAAAATAAATGTATGCTAATGTGTTAGTTTATATCTATTATTCAGCTTTTTTATATTTTGATAGAGAAAGTTCACTAGCTTTTCATTCTCCTCTACCTACCTTCCAGCACCGTAATTGATAGAAACTATTAAATTGTTAGTTCACTCTCAACCTATTTTTGGTATTTTTGTGTTCTTTGAATCCTTCTCAAGTAGCACACCTATTTAATCTTATCCCCTGAAACCCTGCTCTAAGTGCTGTAAATTAAATGAATCACTCTACTATTTTGGAACTCGGGGATACTTATATATATGGGCTCTATCAATCTGTAGATCTCTGTATTACTAAAAAAATTGTTAACAATAATTAATTTTATTACACCAATTAATTCTGCTGAATAGATACGAATATATTTATTAATTTCAAGTCCTAAATTATATTATTAAAAATTGGCTAAAGATTACATAGTCAATTCACAATCTATATTATAACGATGTGAAGATAAAAAAGCTGTTTATGATTTTTGTACCTAAAATTTGTTGCATAGACCGCTTTTTTTCGTTTTTTATTTATTTACTTCGGTGTCTTTATATATTCCTAGGTTGCACGAGATAACATTCTTGTTATTATATGTGTAAAATTATTTGTTTTTGTAGAAAAAAAGTCTATTTCAATAATACACCGTCTTTAACAGATTTTTTACAACTTCTACATATTAATTTTTTCGATGAACTTAAACCTACTTATGTATTTCGCATTAAACTTACATTAAAATGATATTCAGAAACAATGTTGAATTTCTGGAGAGCTTTACGTTTTATTACCCATCAGATTTTTTTGTCTTTTCAGTTTTTGCCTAGGAGAAAAATTTTTTATTCCGCCAAATATTTATACATAATGACACAATGCAATATTTCTTCCGTTTGACCGTTTGGTGATAATTCACTTACTATGCTCATTTTACGAGCTTATTTTGTAAATTTTTATAACACCAATGGATGTTTAACATAATAACACTTAATAAATATCACAAACGACAAACTAACTTTTCTAATCTTATGTACTGCGTTATTCGAAAATAAGACTAGTATTTATGGTACTAGTTCTACCACCACGTGTAAATTTATTGAAAATTGTACCCTCAAAATAATGCAACTAAATGCTCAATCTATTACAAATAAAATTATTAAACTGGAAGTGATAGTGGCTGATGAAAAACCTAATATAATTAGTATTGCAGAGCATTGGTGTATTCTTGACAATATTAATCTAATGGTTCTTCCGGGGTATGAATTGGTGTCATATTTCTGCAGGAGCAATAATATCCATGGAGGCACTATGATTTATACTAAGGACCATCTGCAGGCACGAAGACTGGTCTTGGACCGACTAGCTATGGAGATGCAATGTGAGTGTGCTGGTATCAGTTTGAAGCTTGGTGATAACAACATTTGTATTTTAAGTGTTTACCGCCCCCCGTTTGGCGGGCTGGAAACCTTTTTGGAAAATCTTGAGGTCATTTTACTATTTACTCGTTTTGATTACTAATAGTTAGGAGTATTTTACATTATGTTTGTTTTATTTTGATTTGTGTGTTCTCATGAATTATGTTATGTAGATCGTTTGTGTTCTTGTGATCTAGTTTATTTTGACTTGTCCTATACATTTTTAATATCTCAAAGGATTAATAAAGATTATTATTATTATTATTATTATTATTATTATTATTATTATTATTATTATTATTATTATTATTATTATTATTATTATTATTATTATTATTTATTTAGAAAAATCATGCAATTTCCCATTTTTGACCATCTCAATTGAAAGGTTTATATAAGCTATACTTCCAACATATACATGTGGCAACTGGTGTGTTTGCTTTATTGGAAAGGACCTATTTTAGAATTTGAGGTTTATAAAGAGGATATTACAAATATTTAAACACCAACAGTCAAAGTTTGATGTATGAATAAGCTTAAGTGGTATTTCGCAAGCTTACGACTTTATAGGTTACGATCAAGAAACTTGGAAATATTTACAGAGATTAAGTCAGCCATTGCTCCTCTGCGTCTTGATTACCAGATATTCTATCTTTAGACGTTTCCAAACAAAGGGTCCCGACTTTTGACCCAGTTTAACTTCCCCACCTCCTTTCACTTTTATTACTTTGATCCAAAAATTTAGCTGCTGTAGAAAGAAACCAAGTTCTGTCTAATGTTGCCTCAATTTACTTTCTTGTGTAAAATTCAAAACGCAATCTAAGCTAGCCGCTAACCATCCCTTTTTTCATTTGGACTGGTAGTTAAGATAAAACATGCATTTAAAGAGCGGGGGTGAATAACAAATAAAAACCATACGAATAGGAACCTATTGCCGGATAATATAAATGATTATTTTTTAAATGTAGCTAGTGGCTCTCATGTTGACATGAATTTAATTCAACATTTTACGCAGAACACCTTTAGCCATAATTCATTTTCATTACGTGCTATATGTAATAATGATATTTTCATTGGCTTGAATAGTATTAAGAGTGAAGCTGATAGTATAGATGGTATCAATATAATAATGATAAATATTGTAGTTCCTTACTGCATAGATTTTGTTAGAAGTATATTTAATGATTCTATTAGTATGGGGGTTTTTCCAAATTTATGGAAGGTCGCGGATATAATACCATTACTGAGGGTTACGTTTCCAAATACATTCAATGAATTACGACCTGTATCCATACTACCAGCGTTTTCAAAATTATTCGAAATAGCAGTAGCAGTTCAAATTAAGGTTTACTTGGAAACTTGTAAAGTTTTACCAGAGGTGCAGTCCGGATTCCGTAAGGGTCATAGTACTTCTTCAGCATTACTGAAAGTTATTGATGATATTTCTGTTGCATCGGATTGTTCATTGTCTTTGATTTGGTATCCTACGATTTATTAATATCAAAACTATCATTTATTGGATTTGATTATGCATTGTTATCATGGTTTTACAGTTACTTACATAATAGAATACAAAGAGTTAAAATTAATGAAGATATGTTTTAACAGTTGACACCAATTGAGAGTGGGGTACCATAGGGGAGCATTATGGGTCCTATCTTATTTTCAATCTTTACTTTCGATTTACCACAAGTAGTAAAGTACGGATGGCTTCAATTCTACATGGATGATATTCAATTATATACGGCTTGCACATCTTCTGAAGGTTTGGAGTTAATTAATTTGTTAAACTTGGATTTGGCAAATTTTTTTGATTGGTGTAGAAAAAACGGCCTTAAAATAAACCCAAGTAAAACAGTCGTAATGTGTTTTGGTAATAATTTACGGAGAGATGAGGTCTGTTCTCATGATTTAGCAGTAAATGGATCTTCGGTGCGCTGGGTATCGTGTTCAAGGACTTAGGGTTGTACGTCGATATAAATTTAAATTTTAATGAACATTTAACTCATATACATAGAATGACTTACAGTAAGTTGAAATATAAAACTTAAACTTGTTAAATCTTTAATATATCCACCCATAGACTACTGCAGTATGGTTTACTACTATTTCTTACTAAAATATAATAGGGAGAAAATTTAAAAAAATCAGAATTCCTGTATACGCTATGTGTGTAATGTTCCTTTTATGAGTCATATAACTCCTCATTTGCAAAGATTGTCTGAACCAAAAATTTGTAATAGAGTCATGTATCTGTATCTCGCTTTTCTACAGTATGCGCCAAAAGTATGGAATAAATTCAATAAAAAGGAAACAATTATTTTTTGGGGAAAATCCTCGAACAGGTTGATTTTTAATTTAAAAAATACATATTTTAGCGTAAAATGCGATTTTCAAATGTCATTTGTTTTCGAGTAATGACGTCATCGATTTTTTTTAAATGGCAACACCATATTTTTTTCCTTGATTCTGAAAGTTTTCGAGTAAATGACGATTGAATGTTAGAAAACGTAAATTTTATCCATAAAAAAGTAACAATTCTGAGGTATGTAAAATAAAATACAATTGATTAAATTTTATACTTAAATTAAATGTTCGAATTGCCATCCACCAACATCTTGACAATGCGCAAGTCTGTGCAGAAATTCTTCTTGCACATTATGAATGATTTCTGGGGTAACTCTGCGTATTTCGTCCCGAATGCGATTTTGAAGTTCTTCTAAATTACGTGGTTTATTAATGTACACTTTTGACTTCAAGTATCCCCATAAAAAATAGTCAAGAGGTGTAAGATCTGGCGATCTTGCAGGCCATTCTATCGGTTTTTGCTTTATTTTAATTGATTTACGTTTTCTAACATTCAAGCATCATTTACTCAAAAACTTTCCTATGTAAGAGGGTCAAAATTTTAGTACTGTCTGATAGAGAATTAAACGATCTTTCAGAATCAAAGAAAAAAATATGGTGTTGGCATTTAAAAAAAATCGATGACGTCATTACTCGAAAACAAATGACATTTGAAAATCGCATTTTACGCTAAAATATGTATTTTTTAAATCAAAAATCGACCTGTTCGAGGATTTTTCCCAAAAAATAATTGTTTCGTTTTTATTGAATTTATTCCATACTTTTGGCGCATACTGTATATAATTTAATGCATTCAGGGATTCCCTCGTATTTGCACGATGTTCTTAAAAAACGTTCTGATATTCATGACATTAATGTTAGAAATAATTACTACATTATACCACAAAATAGCATGAGCAAATTCGAGGGACCTTTCTCATATATGGCCCCCACTCTCCTTAATAAAGTGCTGTATGAATCGAATTTGCCTCATGATCAGTTCATTAGGCATGTTAGGGCTTTAGATTGTGGGCAGAATTGATGTTTGCAACTATAATGCTTGTTATTTTGTTTCAATTCTTTTTTCTCTATTTCTATTTTTTATAGGCCTTGTTGTCTTAGTAGCGTTGAAATTTTATTTACTTTTGAATATTGTAACTGCAAGGATTTGTATGGGAGAATGGAAGAACGGCTTTGCCAAATTCTCTCCTTTTGTGTTAGCACAATAAACATTTATTTATTATTTTATTTATTTATTTATTTATTTATTTATTATGTATAACTTGAAGTTGTCTTATAATTTGGTATGTATAAAATCTAAAATTATTGAGGTATTAAGTCGTAAATAGCTTATCGTACAACAGTTATTTAAAATGTTTGTCTGTTTTTTCATATTTCATGCAATATACTACATGTCGCCCGTATCTTTTGTATTTGTCACATTTTTTCAATTTTAGTATAAAAAATGTACCTAAATATTTTCATGTTGCTCAAGATAATGTAGAAACTGTTTTAAAGATGCCAATTGAAAAAAATTAAGAAACAGAATGTACTTTTTTATGCAAAATGCAGCTTCAACAAAAAATTTTTTTATCCGGCTGGAGGCGAACCACATACGATATTTAAAAAATCTGTTTATATCAGGAGAAAGGTATCAATTTTGCAATCAAAATTTATTACCAATAAGTTTTTTCTATCTCTTAAAATAAAAAAGTTAAACAGCCTTAAAGTTTGGGTACTTTACAGGTTTTTTTGTTATTACTCATAAAGTTGGCCATGGATCTCAAATTGTTTTTACGAGCCTAAAGGCCTCCAAAAATGCAACAAAAAATATTTAAAGATTTTTGACGTGTCTCGCATTTAAATTCAATAATATTATGTCGCGATACTCATTTACCAACAATGTTTCTTTTGAAAACAAAACATTTCTGTGATTCTGGTGTTACATTTGACAAAATATTAAACTTTAACAATCGAATATAACCTGTTAAGCGCATAAAGATTTAGATTTGTGATAAGAAGTATCATTCAATTTGAAACCGAAATTTTCTTTAGAATCCTATACCTAGATCGAATTGGCACCGTCCAATACAGAATGTGATTAAACAATATGGTTAATAAATTATTCATTATAATTGACAATCAAATAGCTCAGCGTCATTTGTTCAAACTTGCTATTTTCCAAATTGATGGTGAACATTCTCCCATTTTCCTGAATCGGTGCTACTATATCGTTTTTAATTCGATTCACAATAGTACACCTATTTTACATTGCTTGTTTAACTTTTTATTTAGATTAATCCACAATAAAATAGACTAGTCAAATATTAGGCATGATTGTATTTATTTTACTTATACACCCCATGAACAAATATATTCGAATTTCTTTTCCAAAAGTATCCCAGCATGCAAAATTTAATAAAATTTGCTCGAAGTAGTCTAAAAGTATTAAAGAAAGTGTTGCTATTTTTTCAATTTTGACACCTTGTCAATTTTTGGACTAAAGCAAATTTAGTTAAATCGACTTATATTGAGCCATACTCTTGAAGGGTTGCACAGGCCTTTTAGAGACACCCTGTATATTTAATGTTTGTGGGTTCCTTCTACATCTACATCATTTATTTTCTTAGCAGTATCAGTTTAGTTTTAATATGTGAACTACTTTAACTGGTGGGTAAATAATATAGTGGAATATTTAACAACTTCAGTTGACACATACACTGAACCACTAGGCTGTGCTCAAGCAGATAGAGCAAGCTCCATCTTTCGGTATAATGCACTTACCTAGCATATCAAATACATTTTATGATAAAGTCTAGCGTAATATAGGTATCTATTTACTAACAAATAATACAAAAGTAGTAGTCGGCAAAAGAGAAAAAAAAAACAAAAATTGGCAGCAATTTATGGAATCTTAAATCTAGCAAAATATTGTTGGTCACTGATTACTAAATAAATATTTTGAAACTTTGGTTTTAAAATTTCGTAAAGACATTGTTTTAAAGTCATCCGGCAGCGCTTTATAACGTTTTGAAACATTGTAGGTAAAAGATCGTTCGTAGAAACTAGTTTTATGTAAAGGTGGTGTTATAAAATGCTTATTTCTAACATTTATATTATTTCTAACATTTATTATTATATCTTTGGTGTATGTCTGATAGAATTCTATCGGCATTATTCGATTTATATTTGTATCTCTGGAAAGTGAAATATTTGTAAAATAAGCAACTCTTGTTTGTTTTAAATTTTGCTTCATGCGGCAAAACAGCTTGAAATGTTTAGAAGGGTATCATATTTCATTCCCAAGGGTCATATAAAAAATGTTTCTGGAATATGAAACAGCATCCCCTCTCATCTACATCCCAAAGATGAAGTTTTAGTTGGGATCATCTGGGTAATGGGGCGGCTTGTTTCAACTTCCTTCTTTTGGAAGGCAATTTCGATAAAACTACAGAGTAAAACAATCGAAGAAATGCACAGAAATCACTTGGAATATAAAGGGATGGATAAAATAGAGAATGTTTCACAAAGTTGCAAATTGGACTTTAGTAGAACTATTAAAAGCAACTGTTGATGTTCTACAACTAATTAATAAATATTTATGGTACAAGTGTAAATGTTTGCATTATATATTGCACTAAATTTCAAAAAATTATTGTTTTTAATGCGACCAAATATCGAAAATTATGTTGGCAATAAAAACAATTACCTAACGTCGGCTGTGACGTAAGACGTCTGAATTGTTGCCTCTATGTTATCTCAAAGAATGTTACTTTTTTTGCTAGCAGTTTATTTAGAATGTCATTATTGTGAATTCACAAATTATCAAGATAGTTTTATGCTGCTATAAAAAACGGATGTGCGTTTATAGTATATTACACTATTAAAAGTGAAAACTTTTCCTCGATTCTGTTAGCCACTTAACAATCGTATAGTGTATAACGTTTTTCGCACAATCGCATTTATCAAATAAAATAATATAAAAAATTATTTTGATTGCTGAAATGGCGTGACCTATCTAGCGTGTTTTGAATTTATTTTGTTGGAAACAAAAAAAACAATTTGAAGTTTGAACAATTTTGTGTTTTGTTGTCAAAACTGTGCTTATAACGGCTGATAAAGACGATTCAGAGGTAAATTTGGACATTGAAGAATCGTATCAAGTAGGTTGTGGGTCATTAATTCCCGCAAAATCAAACGTGAGGTATGGAAAAGTCTATGATGCCTTCAGGAAATGGTTGAATAACTGAAAAAACTTTGCTGGTTTATTTTGTTCAGAGAAACTTAAGATTGAAGTCTTCGGGAAGCTTATGAACAGAGTACTCTATGCTTAAAAGTACGATCAACTTAAATAATGGTGTCGTTATCGCAATTTAAGAAGTTTGTAGCATTTCTAAAAAAGAAAAATATTGGACATCATGCGAAAAAATCAAAGGTATTTACCAGAGAAGAGACGAACACATTCCTGCTGGAAGCCCCCGATGAGACCTATATTATGATGAAAGCAGTGATGATAATGGGAGTCGCTGGGGCTCTTAGGCGTGATGAAGTTATGGAGATGACAGTTGATAACATTACGGATGAGGGTTCAGTTGTCATTGTTAGAGTGCCTGATACCAAAACACATATTAGTCCAATTTTCACAATTACTGACAAGGCCAATGAAAAAATCCCTTTTTTGACGATTTTGCAAAAATATACAAGCTAAAGGCCTAACGAAGCTAACTCTCGTCGATTTTTCTACTCAGTTTGTCAGGCAAAATGTGTAAATCAACTTGTGGGTATAAATACAATGGGACAAATACCACAAAAAATTGCCGAATATTTAAAACTGCAAGATCCTATACTGGACATGCTTTTAGAAGGATGTCGGTGACTTTGTTAGCAAATACTGGAGTTGATGACACTAAAAAGTCATGGGGGCTGGAGGCTTTGTGATAACATTAATGTATTATTTGACTAACAGAAAACGTAATTTTAGGTCTTCTGGTGTCGCTGGAGGATATGTTGCAGAGTCTTTAACAAAGAATATAAAATTTGCTGATAAGATTTTACATACCAACAGCGGCAGTGACAATGAATTTGACTCCATTCCAGTGTTTGAAGACAGAACTACTGAAGTTTATTATAATCCTAACATATCTAACTCAACAAGTAATACAGAAAATTAAATTACTGTTAAGAACTGTACAAATTGTACCTTTAATTTTTATAACAAATGAGCCCAGCATTCGTTGGTGAAAAGAATTACTGATTTTTACTTACCGCATTAATGCTGTTATGAACTCAAACAACACTATTATTTTTTTTATTTCTATGGAAACAAGTCACAGTGTCGTATATTCAACTTACAGAATGTGTCAACAATGACAGTAAATGCATATTTCAGAACGATTGTGCGAAAAATAATAAACAACACTGCCATTGAGACGTCAATTAATTATTACTGATTTGTTGATCATAAATAGTGAATGTTATTTGTTGCTAGTTACCTTTAGTTTACTGTAGAGGAAATTATTGGCTGGTGATAGGTTAGTATATTGGGTGTTCTTCCGCCGAAACGTTGGCAATATGTAAAAAAATGGTTTTTCTTATTAAATCTACTGAGCTATCACCAGGCAATAATTTCCTCTGAAATAAATAGAGAATTTTTAATATAAAGAACCAGTTTTAAAACAAAAATGGATCAGAAAGAACTTCCGCAAGGAATTACCATTGATGCTACTTTCCAAATTATACTGGAAAAATCTCCTGGCATTTACGATAATTAGTTCAAGATCTTTGAAGACTTGATGAAAGTTAAGCACGTTAAAAATATAAATGAAAGTGATTTGCTCGCCTACTTTCTTGAACTACACAAGAAATTTGTTGCGTCATCGCTATGGATCAAACATTCAATGCTTAAGCCAACTCTCCAGTTTTACAAAAACATTAATATTTTTAATTTTGCGAAACTTCTAAACTTTTTGCACACCTAGGCAAATGTAATTATACCCGATACAAAAACCAAGAAATCTCATAGTTTCACAATAACGCAGGATATCCAATCAAGAGAATTATGCAAAAAATACATTTTAAAAAAATGCCACTCATTAAAGATTTTTTGTATTTAAAAACATATGAATCTGATTCATAAGGGATAATCCCTAATTATTAATACTTGGACACGTTGTACGTTATACGTTTTGATAATGCGAATTTTCAGTTTATTAACGCGCTAATCAAAAAAAAAATCAAGAAATACTACACACAGGCACAAATATACGTAAGGAATATCTATGGAGTTTTGCTGTGAACTGAAATATGAGTTAGCATTAGCATAAAAGCGTAGATGAACTGACATTGATGCTAAAACATTGAGCGGTCAATATGAGCAAAGTTTACAGAATATTTATTCCGTAAACTTTGATATGAGGAAGAAAAATGAGACAGAACTCATTGAAGCAATAACGTTTCGTGCAAACTTTTACAGGAGAGATACTATAATGACTGTAAGATTAAAACTGACCCGTTTAACAACATAGTATTTAAACCTACCCGAGATGCCCATGGCAAACAGGAAGAAACTTCAAACATGTCCATGAAAACGTAAGACTAGTTCAGTTTCGTTGAGTTCGTCAGAAGTAAACCGAATAATATTGTTCTGAAATGATGATACTCCTGAAAGTCTTATGTGTAAGTTCTTTCATATTGCTGTTGTAGAATTGGCATCGAGAGGAGACGAGGCAGTTACGTTACTCTTGGATTTTTTTCAAATCGAGAAAAATAACCATGGTTCTCCAACAAATCGCTTTGAATATAATCCAGTGTTCCGTAAAACTTGCCAAGGCGGTTCATAAAACTGTGTACAAATACTAAATGCTTGTTTGCCAATAGTGAAAGTCAAAGCTGCCCTCTACACCTTTCATAAAATGATATCAAAACGAGGCGAACATGTTACCTCACTACGGCTTTTTTTAAAACCTAATCGATACTAGAAAACGGAAGCCGATAATTGGTATGATAATGTCCCTGATAGAAAAAATATTATTAAGAAAAGGACTAAATGGTTTGTTGAGTCTATTGGCTTAAATGTAAATGACGAAAAGATAACAAACCATTAGAACAGGTCAACGGTACTTAGCGAATTGGCAAGTGCAAGAACAACAATTACTGACAATTGCTGCTCACAGTAATCCAAATTCTATAAAACCATGCTTAAACATCGACCAAGAACACCACAATAAGATCATAAATACTATTTTAATAAGTGTACCTCTACCAGTTCCACTTCTAATAAATAAATTGCCAAATCAAAAACTTTTCTGACCAAATATTCCTCTGGCATTAATTAACAAATAGCTCATAATTTTATGTCAAATTTCTCAAGCACGTTACTTGGTAGTAACCCTCCGTTTTCGGCATGAGACTGTTACCAAGCAACGTGCTTTCGATGGCCATAATACTATCTCGAACATCATCAATGTCCTAGAGATATTATAACTAATAGCAACAGCAAACATATATTTTGCTTTCATTGCCTACTGAACTCAAAGTTTCAAATTTGTTGCAGGCAAACATACAGACCTACCAAAAATGCCATTTTTCTTGAGAATGGTTATATGTAGGCGACTTTCACAAGGGACATTTTTTTAAAATAAAGCGTCACTTACAATGTGCCCTGCCCATTTAAAAAAATACGACTACGGTAAGGTTTTGACCTCAAAAAGTGTAGCAGAAGAAAATTACCTAGCTGGTATAGTCGCCGCTAGAATTCATACGACTAACGTTACGGGTGACGTTACTATATCAATAGTCTAAATAAGTTTTGCAAATTTTAACGCGATTGGTAGAGTTATTAAGTTACTGAATATATTAGTTTTATTTTTGACAATTTTGAGGACCTATAAATCAAAAATTATAAGAGATAGAATGATAAGAATATTTTATTCAGTTTTTATTTTGTAGGTCGTATCTTTGTGAATATACAGCCAAACGTTGGTGAAATTTGCAGACACCCGGTATAGGCAAACCTAGCGTACTTTAAATGAAACAAGAAAATAAAAGCCATGACGCTTCCATTTAATATTTAATTACAGTATGTACCGTCGGCTAATAATAAAACCAGCATCATAAACATTAATGGTAATTATAAGCGAAACTATGGCATTGCATCCCGTATAATTTATTTTCGTAGCACCTAGAGAACTATAATAGGCGAAAGGTAGGTATTGTTACAGCCTGAAATTTACAACTACCGTTCCCTGGTGGAAGTTATAATACGACCCTAATGCGAGCGCGTTATGACATCTGAAAAACTAATTTACGACTCCTAAAACAATATCATGTTTCTTATTGTGTAAAACAAGAATTATTAAAATGTTCAGGGAAGCTTCAGGGTAGTTCTTAGATGCTCAGGTGTTGTTTCATAAAAAAAAATATTAAAATAGGATATAAAGTTGGATTAATGTCATATTTTTTTACAGGATTATGCAGAGTGGTCCATAAGTAATGGATAACAGATCGTCTGTCAAAATATTAAAACTATACTTACATATCTAGTCAATGGTAGCGCGGTTTAAGGCGTCAATACTTGAATCTATGTGACTAGATAGCTGTAGGTTCGAGCCCCGCAGCCGCTAGACCGTATATCAGCTATATTCGTGGAGAGGATTGGCACCCTCTCTGCCGGTATGGTAGGATGGAAAAATGTTAGCTTGGGTCAATGTGACAGATTGATACTGGTCGCCATTTGACTACCCCTTAATTAATGAGGTTGGCGAATAGTGAAAAAAATGTAATAAATTATTTTTAGATCCGAAAGTCTGCAAAAATTTATCAGGTGAGTTAGGTGAATTATTTTGTTGAATAGCTTTGTTTATCAGCAGGTCGTATTCGATTTTATTTTCACGTGATTATAAAAGTATGGCGCATAATTTAACAAATGAATAACTTATGGACTGGCATACGAGGATTCACATTAAAATTCAGCGGTCATCTTTATGCGCAAAGGTTTCCTGTGCTGTATTAGAAAGGTATTTTAAGCTAATATAAATCAAATATCCTACAATTCCTATCAATAAAGTCATATGTATGTTCTCTGATACCAGACATCTAGGTATGCTAATAAACAATTCTACAGACAAAGCTCTATTCAATAATTATCTAAAGAAATTAATCTAATTTACTAACCTGCTTTAATGAAACACTCTATAACTTCACTTTTTGGTAGTGGGAATATGACATTTCAACCACAATAGATGAGATCTGACCTATTTCTGCATTTTTAGGATTTATCTTAGCTTAAAATACCTTTCTAATACAGTAAAAAATGTTACAAAAGCTAATAATAACGAATATATGGATAGATATTGTGGGTGTAATTCAACGCAGGTTGGGGCTTTTGTCCACTGAGTAGTTAGTTTCACACAATATTATTAATACCTAAAAATATATAAAAACTTTTACATAAAAGGTGAACATTATTCAAGTAGGTATTGTCATATTTAATTCATTGACATGATGTTACTTTTTGTCATTGTCGATATTTAACTTCAAATAATTTTAATTTTTATAATAATTTTTATAGTTAGATATTTGATTCAATTTAAAGGAGGCCACCTGAAGAAGCAATCCTAAAAATGCAGAAATAGGTCAGATCTCATCTACTGTGGTTGAATTGTCGTATTCCCACTGCCAAAAAGTGAAGTTAGATATTTATAGAGTGTTTCATTAAAGCAGGTGAGTAAATTAGATTAATTTCTTTAGATAATTATTGAATAGAGCTTTGTCTATGGAATTGTTCATTAGCATACCTAGATGTCTGGTATCAGAGAACATACATATGACTTTATTGATAGGCATTGTAGGATATTTAATTTATATTAGCTTAAAATATCTTTCTAATACAGTAAAAAATGTTACAAAAGCTAATAATAAGGAATATATAGGTAGATATTGTGGGTGTAATTCAACGCAGGTTGGGGCTTTTATCCACTGAATAGTTAGTTTCACACAATATTATTAATACCTAAAAATATATAAAAATAATTTCTGGATATTTATACATATGGGACACTGTTCAAAAGTACCCAAGAGAAAAATCATTGTTACATGTAACATTCTAACTTCAGTTATACACGGTGTCATGTAAAAATGAGCAACAACTTTTTCATTCACACGTAAATACATACAAAACGTGATAACTGGAGATTTAAGTAGAGTCCTCTTTTTTTATTCTTTTATAAAATAATATTTATTCTAAACTTAAAATAATTCTAAAATAATTGATTATAAGCGTTACCTCTTACAAATAAAATATCTGAATATTGCCCAACTAAATTTGTATATCATAGAATCGATAAATTAATAAATAAATAAAATAGATGCATGGGTATTGTGGTATATATAAATCGGTAAGCTTCGAAATAAAAAAACGTGTCTCAGCATATTTTCAAAGATATATGGCAACATATAATTACCTATCAATATAAATCAAAGATCAAGTCAGTGGAGGGCCACAAAAAAGTCGTCACAAAATTCTGCGGATATAAATTTTTGCTAGGGATAACAGTCAGGGCCATAAAATACAGAACCTCTCTAATAACTTTCGGGAAAACGTTGGGAGTATATAATTGGAATACCAAATTGTTTTACTGGGGAAATATTTATAGAATTTTGTAGAAGGGGTCTTCAAAGTTAACTATAGAGTCAGTGAAGTTAAAGCATTTTAGACAAGCCTTTCCATGAACTAACAAAAACGATATTTGACATAAAATGTCGCGATAGCTATCAATTCAATTATATATTTACATGATTCGAATAGCTATTTATTGTAGTAAGAGTATTTTAGACAGCGATTTCTTTGTGCAAGAAGACTTAAAATAAACCATTATATGATTATTGTATCTTTATTGTCATTTGTATAAATAAATATTTAACAAAATTGTTGAAAGCATTTTCAAGATTCTGATCTATGTAGATTCATGTTGTCAGAAAGAAAAACATATCCGTCCGGTTATGTTTTTCAATAACACCATATTTCTATTTTGCATTATCTACATTGCATAATATGCCTACTGTTTAGAATTGTAGGTTAATTGTCGTTTTTATTTATATTAAATGAGCATACACTTTAAGGTAAGTACAACATTAATATTACTTATATTGTCTAAAATATAAACTTACCATAGTTGTTAAAAAGTGCTACTGTAATATAGCACAATTATTACTGCATTACAGGCAACTAACCTGTAACGTACAGTTCACTTGTATTTAATGCATCAGAAATACATTTTAATAGCTAACACAGTTCAAGAACTTCAGCAATACATTTTAGTCATTGTTGGTAGTTGGTGGTACCTGTTCACTTGTAACTGGTTTTCAGAAAATTTAATTTACCAGCTACAATTAAACTGTTTATCTGTCCTCCATTTTATACAAATTTTTTGCTGGAATTGTATTTTTACCTACCACTACTTAATTTTTTCTCATTGTTGAACCGAATATTGCGTATATTCTAAGACAATACCATTTTATCATAGAATCGTAGTGAGACAATTATTTTTCTTTTATCTAATTATATGATCTATACAGGGTGATTCAGGTTTAATCTTGATAACTTCACGAATCGATAGAACAGGTTAAAATAATGTTCATTTGTGATATAAACTTATTTCCTAAAACGCATCGTTTCCGAAATAAAGGGCGTTGAAGTAGGAATTTTTTTTTCTCGTTTATCCGTCATAACTTTTGAACCACTTATCCGATTTAAGTGAAATTCGGAACACAAACACTCCTTATGATCTTACATAATCCTCTTAAGTTTAAACTACCTACCCCTCTTAGAAGTGTATTTTGTATACTATCCCCCCTCTTATTTTATTTCAAAACTACAAAAAAATAATTAATTTCAATAAAACATCTACACACCACTTTGACCTCATTAATTTCGAAACTTTTTCGGCTCCTGTTTTTTTTCGACGTTTGGTCTTGTTCCTGAGATATTTAATGAAATTGGTAAGCGCACCAGCCGCGTAAATTTCTTTTAACGTTATAGCAACCCATGAAAACAAAACTCAGTGAACTGACGTTTGTGAAAATCATTGTCAAAAGTATTTTTAAAGAGTATTTTTAGTGCTAAGAAAAATGCCAAGAACGTTTACAAATGCTGAATATGTCGATATACATTATGTTTATAGTTTCCGTGACGGAAATTTCAACACGTTAGTCCGAGAGTACCGAACACGCTTCCCTAATAGAAGAATTCTAAATGCACAAGTTTTTGTAGATGTACATCGTCGATTTTCGGAATATGGTTTGCGCCGCTACAATGATTATAATCGTAATGTTCCACCAAGAAATAATCAGCGAATTCTTAATCTTTTTGATATCGATAGAACTTTCACACGCCGAGCAGCTCGGCAACTCCATTTATCTCAATCAAAAGTACTGAGAGTACTCAAACAAGATCATCAAAGGGCTTTCCATCTTCGACCAGTTCAAGGTTTGTTGCCAGGAGATGCTGAAAAACGTTTAAATTTTTGTAGATGGGTTTTAGATTCCACAGAAATTAATCCACAATTTCAGCATAAGGTTTTATGGACCGACGAATCTAATTTTACAAAAGCTGGAAATGTGAATTACCACAACATTCACGTTTGGAGTGAAGTCGATGTGTCAGACAATCTTCATTTCAGCAACAGTTTAGTGTAAATGTGTGGATAGGTGTTTTAAGTAATAACCTCTGTGGGCCGCATATTTTGTCTCCTCGTTTAAATGAGGATTTATTTCATGAGTTTCTGCAAAACTCTCTTCCCGACGTGCTTGACGATGTCCCCTTAAATTTACGCCAAGGGAACTGGATGCAGTTGGATGGTGCCCCATGCACATTACGGAAGGCAAGTACGGCAGTGGTTGGATAAGAATTATCCTCGTCGATGGATTGGACGGCAACCCAACAACCCAAATATGTGGATTCCTTGCGAAGGACCAGTGGCTTGGCCTCCGCGCTCGCCAGATCTGAATCCTCTGGATTATTTTATTTGGGACCATCTAAAAGCAATTGTGTATGATACTCCAGTACATACCCGTGAGAAATTGATCCAAAGTATAAGACATGCTTGTGATGACATAAAAAACAATCTTGTTCAAATAGCAGCTGCGGTTAATACACTAGTTCTAAGAGGGGTAGGTAGTTCAAACTTAAGAAGCTTATGTAAGATCATAAGCAGTGTTTGTGTTTCGAATTTCACTTAAATCGGATAAGTGGTTCAAAAGTTATGAGGGAAAAACGAGAAAAAATTCCTACTTCAACGCCCTCTTTCTCGGAAACGATGCGTTTTAGGAAATAAGTTTATATCACAAATGAACATTATTTTAACCTGTTCTATCGTTTCCTCCTGAAGTTATCAAGATTAAACCTGAACACTCTGTATAATAATTTTACCGTTTGCATTTGGCAACCATAACGTCAAACTCAAAGTTTTGTTACTCTTGTACAATTCAATTAAAAAAGGGAAAATATATAACAGGACCTTATCTCTAAATGTGCGCATTTATATGTCCCGATAAAAACTCGCGCCATTCATACACTGTAAGTGATAGCGGAGGTCACATAATTCGGTTAAATTTGGGCAAAGCGGTATAAAAAAGAGTAACACAAAGTGTTAAGAAAATTGTGGTAAATATTTTTTTGGCAGATACAATTTTATAAACAAGAAAAATAATTTTAATGAATATAGGTTTGAAAATGATCTCAGATGCGCTTTGGCTGAGTTTTGTTTTCAGATAATGCATCGGATTTTTATGAAGCCAAAACCAAAATTAATAAACTTGTAAGTAATGAATATTGTAAAGCTATTCAAAATGGATAAAATATTCACAAAATCGAATGGAAATTTAATCGTCCCTTAACATCTGATATGGGTGGATTATAGGAAGCAGGTGTAGAAAAGTGTTAAAACAGTTTTAAATAAAATTCTCAAATATAACATTTTAATCTATAAAGAGTTTAACACTTTTCTAATCCAAGTTGAAGCTGTATTAAACTCCCGACCTTTGTGAATTTTGAGTAACAGTCCTAATGATTTGAAACATTTATCTCTAGTCCAGTTTCTTTACGGTGCACCTTTAAATTCCTTTCCTGCAATAGATTCGCGTAGTCCTGAAATAATATAAAATAATTTGAATCGTTACAAGCTATTAGGCAGAATGTTAAAGATTGGAGTATCTTTCTACATTGCAAGTGGGTACGTCAAAAGTGAAATACTCCAAGCTCTCACCTTCTAGTGTAGCAATTATACTAACTCAAGGTAATATGCCGCCATTACAATGGCCTTTAGCAATAATTGATAGTCTTCAACTTGGTAATTCAATAAAAAATAGTACTCTTTTGCATTCCATTACAAAATTATGCCCATTATTACCTATTCAGTAACTTTGTTATACAGGATAATAAAAATGTTCAATATCTAAGTCTTCCAAAATCGAGTGGTCGAGAAACCATTGAGTCTAGTTAGAAGGCATTTCCAAATTTTGCGTTGTTGTTAAAACCTATCTCACGTTAGTGTACTAGTGTTATTGTCACATTACGAAAACTATTCGGCTACCTATAAAATTAGATTCATTATAAAACTCCTTTCTTACCATAAACTTAGGGACTGGATTTTTCCTTAATTCTTAAGTACAATTTGTTCAGCATAAGTCGTTAAGTGAAAAGGAATAATCTCTATTTCCGAAAATTGGCGGTAGCCAAGAGTACCAACCAGTAGAAAACTTAATTGGATAACAGATTAACAGATATCCCCTCTCTTATTATGTTCTTCAAGATATCAGCTGGCAGCATTGAACAAGTTTACATGTGCCAAATGCAGCTAATTTTACAACGGTGTGCAAGTGTAGTGCTAGCGCTGGCGTGACATGGGGAATTTGCAACCAAATCGTGGAAGAGGAGCAGCTCCAGAGCGTCCACAGCGTATTGCAGTAGTGTGGCGTATCATACACGAAGCTCTATTATATTCGTACCATATACACCGTGTCCAGGCATTAATAGAAAGCAATTAGATGAGGAGGACCGGTACCATGGTCGTCACGATCTCCTGACTTTAAAACATATGGACTTATTTATGTGGGGATATTTAAAAAAGAAGTATATTGCACCGAAGTGGGTACTATTGATCATTTACGCAATCGTATCATAGCTTCCTGCTTTCAGTAACTTATAAGTTCAAAATGGATAAGAAGCAGACATTTGTGTCAGTTTGTAGACTGGGTAAAACCACAAATTAATTCTATTCATTTATTAATAACAATAGCGGTAAAAGCAGTTGAATTTGCTGTAAAAATACGTGTTGCAATATGTAATTTATTTCCTCCTTTTGGGAATTTCTTAAAAAATGTTTCTGGTCGCCTCATCAGATTTTACAGTGGATTAGTTTTCAGTGCCGTGAGGAAGTATATTTTTAAATCATTTTTGAACTGCTCTTTTTGATTTTATTTTAACAAAAATATATATTTGTAAGAGCACATTCAAAAAATTTGTTTCACCCTGTATAAATCCAACGATGTGTGAAGAAATAGTTAAAATACTGAAAAAGCACAATTTCCTACTACCTTATTAATTTATTATATCATTATTAAGTGCTAAGGATTTTACTCCCAATGATGGACTTACTCTCCATGTTGGGACTGTAAAGAAGAATTCTGACAAAGGTTTCTAACAAATCAATTATTGAGTATAACATTTTAGTACGTTTCTTGCCAAATAATTCAAATTATAATTTAAATTTAAACATCCCTCTTATTGTCCCTTGTGCAATAGGGGCACAACAACAGACAAAGAAAATTTACGCACTTTGTCGTGGTAGCTAAGGTATCAAAATTGCGTTGCGATTGGTAAAATTATGTAATTTAAATGTAAATTAACTTATCGCTCTGCTGGATACTGCTTTACCAAATTGAAATACTTATTCTTGAGTCCCCATGTTATCCTGTAGTATAGTAATATAATCTTCATATATCTTTCCGAGGTTATCACCCTTCCAGCCACGTAATACGGATGTGACCCCTTTGGAGTGTCCTATATACAATTCCAGTGTTAGATGCATAATTACATTTGTGTTTTCACAGAGTTCAAGTTCAAGCCCACAACATGATTTTCTGCGCATTCTAATATCAATATACAAGGTAATTCAAAATAAATAGAGAGAGATAAATTAAGGAAATTTGACATGTGAGGTATAAGTGGTCTGCTTACTTCCTGGTCGGCCTAAGCGGCTCGATTTACAAGAAGCGACCTACATTGCAACAGGTACTTAACACAGACCTCTCGCCTGGGCGACGAACCATTAAATCTGTAAGAGATACTGCAGGAAATTACTACTCCGCGGACTAATACCCCGACCCGATAAGATATTCTCTGAAGCTATTTATTTGTGGCTATTTATTTTTCCCAATAGTTGGATAAAGGCAAAAGTGTGCCCTGTTTTGAAAAGTGGCGATCGCTCTGATATCATTAATTACAGGCCGATCTCTATCCTCTGTAACTTTACCAAGATTTTTGAAATCATTTGGTATAACAGGGTTTACTCATCAGTTTTTCAACAAATATGTCCATGTCAGCATGGTTTCATGAAAATGAGATCAACAACCAGTAACCTGAGATAGAACATCTCAGTATGCATTGGAGGCGGTGGACGTTGGAGCTCAGTTCGATGTATATATACTGACTTTGCCAAAGCATTTGACAGAATTAATCATAATATTCTCTTGCAAAAACTTTACAGTTTTCGTTTCGATACTGATTCAGTCTTACTATTACAGTCATATTTATCTGAAAGACAACAGTATGTTTCTTATAAAAGTTATGATTCTGTCAAATATTTGGCGAACTCGGAAGTACCTCAAGGTTTGAATTTGGGTCCACTGTTATTCTTATTATTTGTTAATGACCTTACTGCCACTCTGGACTGCCGAAATGCTGATGATTTAAAAAAAATTTCAAACATTTCCTCCTTAAATGACTGTTACTCTTCAAGGAGAAATAGCCAAAACTGAAGCCTGGTGTAACTTAAATGATTTACATCTAAATGCTACAGAATGCAATGTTATTAGCTTTACAAGGAAGAAATCTTATTGTCATTGTAGTTACTTAATTAATAACATCGAAATTAATTGTTTGACTAAAATTAAAGACCTGCGAGTGATTTTCGTTCAGGAATTATCTTTATTATGTCATATCGTGCCTAAGGTGGATGAAGCAATGAAGACATATGGTTTCATACTTTGCAACTGTAACTCGTTTACTAATATCTCTTGTTATTTAATATTTTTCATATGTCAGAACTAAACTAGAATACTGCTCTACTGTTTGGAATCCATTCTATTTATGTCATAGAATGTTACTTGAAAAGCCACAAAAGGAATCTCAAATATTTATGTCTTAAGATAGATAATGTTTATGCTGTAAGAGGTACTCCTTACAAGCAAATAACCGATATATTTGGGTTTCAGAGTTCAGATTTGGGGAGAAAATTACACTCAGTTATTTTCCTTTTAAGTTATTAAATGGTCAAATGAGTCAAATTGATTTTTTAATTCCTAGGCATAATTCTAGAAGTACTGCTACTTTTTATTGCTTGCGAACAAGAACTAATCTTTTATTTAAGTCACCGGTATACAATATATGCAACTTATTTAATACAGTGTCGCATATCTGTGATATAAAGCATACCAGCTAACGACAATTTTTTTAAATAGCAACCCCCAATTTTGACCATGCCATTTGAAAGAGCGTGTCATTCTACATACATACATCATGAAAATGTAGGGTGTTACATAACAAAAATTTCAAGAAAATAATGTATTATTATTATTATTTTTTTTTTCAGTAACACCTTCCGAAGCTCCGACACATTCGGAGATATTCTGAAGAGTCAAGCAATGACCACTCTCCGCTCCGTGAAGTCAGTAATCATTGCAGACGTAGCGAACCAAGGACGATTGCCTTCTGCATTCTGCTGGCTAAGATCTCTGCCGAATTCCGGCAAGCCGGTATGATCTTTAAATCAGAAAGCAACGTATGTCTCATTCCACCCAGGACGCCTATAATGAGCACCACAATCTTAACAGAGTGGTCTGGATACAGCCTGCGGAGCTCGGAGAGAAGATCTCGATACTTCCTCCGTTTCTCCTCCTCTTTTAGGACGATGTTGTTCTCTGCGGGAGCCGAGAACTCAATCACAAAGATCGTCCTAAGTTGGTGGTCGAGGAGGACTACATCAGGCTTATTGGCTTGAATTTGCCTGAGGGTGGGGAATGAATAGTTCCAATAAATTCGGCACTTCTCATTCCCCACAACGGATTCTATATTCCCCGGAGCATAAGGCAGCACTGGCGTCTCGTCTATCTCATACGAGTGTCGTAAATGATAATACAACACCCGTAAGGCTGAATCGTGTCTTTGGATATACGCTGTGGCCGCATATACCGGACAGGCCGACAGGAGATGCATAAGCGTCTCCGGCGCCTGGCGGCAGGCCCTGCAGCTGGTATCAGGTACCTCGATACCCAAGACACGGCTACGATAGACGAGAGTGTTAATTACACCATCTTGGCAAGCCATTATGAACCCCTCGGTCTCAGAGTTCAGCCCCGCTGACCTCAAAAAAGCGAAGGTCAGCTTTTCAGATAAGCCAAGCCCCTCTAGATGACGGTAGAAGAGACCATGCATTGGCTTATCCTTATGTAGCTGCAGAAGATGACGCGACTCTGCAGCTTTAATTTGGACTTTTAACTGAGCAGGGTCCCACTCGGTGACAGAGTCTAAATTTTCCCGCTCAGTATCGAACACGAGACCAACTTCATTACCTGCTCTTCTCGCTGCCTTATATACAAACGCTCCTATCCCTGCTGCTTCATGGTCTTGTACCATGCAGAGAAGGGGATCCGAACTCCTGATGATTTTACAGGCTTCCTCCAAATAACAATAGTTATTGTAAGTGTAAGTAAGTGTTTATTGCACGCGACGTGAAATTGTCGTGTTGTTGACAACACGTCGAGTGCAAGAAACACTTTTTGTACGAGTTGCACACAATATTTTTTTACGTTTATGCAAAAAACAAAAAATTTTTTGTTTAGATGACACTAAGTCTAGGAAAATATGACGTCGATTTGAACGTTTATGTTTGTCATGATGACAACATATTATTATTATTATTATTATTATTATTATTATTATTATTATTATTATTATTATTATTATTATTATGATTATTATTATTATTATTATTATTATTATTATTAATATATCCTTAGTGTCAAAGTATTATTTTATCTACCCTTGAGATTAAAGTACTACTCTACGATTTTTTAGTAGATGAAAAGCAATCTTAACGTTAGCTATAGGAAAAAAAACAGATTAAAATTAAGCAGTAGTTGTTTTTATGTGCTGAAGGAGAATTGGTTGGTGGGAAACTTGTAACAATATGATATATGTGCAATACTTGCACATACAGTATCTGTATACATTTGTTTTATCGTAGCTATTATTTATTAATAAGGAAAGATGTTTTCAACATTTACATACTTAAAAAGTTTGAAAATTGTTATAATTAATTCAGTTCAATTAGATATATATAGCTCCTTCCTAAATACTAACAAAAAAAAGAAATGGTAATTGTTGCTTGTAAATCTGTACCTACTAATAATTACATAACCTTACCTTACCTCAGACTTTATATTGAACTGAATTTCCTTATTTTTAATTAAATTTAATTGTACCTAAAAGATGATGCCACCCTCAGCAATGGAAAAGCTTGAAAACATTTTAAGCTATAATTCAGATGCAGCAAAGCAGCACAAATCATTAGATATCGACTTAACTCTTCATCGCAAGGGTGAGGTAAATCTCCATTTCAACAGTATTACTGGAAGCGTCAAACGTTTTCGATTATTCCCTCGGTTCTTCGTTGTACTCTAATCTCCCTTTTGTGTTTTAATCAAACTCGCCCCCGTTGCACTTCTAAATTTGCCTTTAACGGAGCAATCAACTGAAGTTAGGATAATGCTGCTACCTTGCTAACTTCCACCTCACGGAGTTCTGACGCTGCTAGTTAACTATACGCTTAATATTCTGCAAGGATATTTTAAAGAGTAAAAGCAAATTAACAGATGTTTTAACAACACAGGAACATTATGTGCATGGAAAACTTCCATTTACAGGACAAAAGAGTTGTAGAAAAATGGTGTGCTAAAAGAAAACTAAAATCAGTAAGTAGTAAAAACAAAACAACATATAAGCAAATGGTACTTGAATCTGAAATTATTACAAAAAACAAAAAGAAATGGTTATGATAAATCAAAAATAAATTACGATAAGGAAAAAATGTAAAAAATAAGTCAGTCTGCCTAGAACCATTTGATATTCTCATATTAATAATAGTATAATAGTACACATAATATGCCTAGTCTTTAGTGAAGGAATATTCAAAGGTCAATAATAGCAAAGTTTACAGAATAAATATATAAGTTGTTTTACTCTCGAACACGCTCCGCCCTACCAATTCCGCTCTCCTCATCCGTCTCGGGGACCGTTCGGTACCCAGGTTCCTACACGGTGGCCGACGCTAGAACTGTAGCGTGTTGAGTGCGATCGATATAGTGTGACACAAAAAACCTTGAATATCTGTTAGTGTTCATTTTATTTTATTTTTCTTCTAAAAATGCCCGTGATATATTGTACTGTGAATAATTGTTCCTCAAGACGTGGTTTTTCCTTTTTCCATTGTTCAAGGTATATTAATAAAAATGTGTAATAATTACGTAAGTAGGTACTTAATTGTGTCATGTAAATTTTACACTCATTTTTCGTTCAAGCAGAGTTTCTGATAATACCAAAACTATTTTGGCACCAAAATTTCAAGATGCTAAAGTTCAAACTGATACACCGATTCTAAGTGATACCTGTGCATAAACAGTATATAATGAAAATGGTATGTAGAGTAACATCTTTAAATAAATTAAAATAATTTGTCTCAAATTAATTAATATACGTATAGAAATACCCAAATCACTAAAATAATATTAAGTACTAAAAAATGGCTGGAAATACTTGTACATTGGGTTTTCATTAGAGTAATTTCTTTACTGAAAAGAATATATAGTTTATTAAATTACAAAACAAGAATACAAGTATAATGCATTTTTATTATATTTCAGATCAAGACTGCCAAACGTCATAAACACTTTCGTGTAGGAGTCCAAGAAAATCTGCATTAAAACATTAAGTAAAAAACCTATACTGCAGCATTTGTAACTTGTAAACAATTAGTAGATTATATTATTTCCTATTTTAGTTTTAAAATAATGTATATCGTTTTTTTAAATATTTAATTGCACATTTTCCTCATCGTTACATTATTTTGTATACAAGGTGTCCGGAAGTATATGACATACTTCGTCGAGTGTATAGGAGAGGTCAAAATAATACTAGTTTATCATAAAAATTGTTTTCCTAAAGTGCCCCTTAACGGAGATACAGAACCCTTAAGGGGTACCCAGCGATTTACCTTTTCAGCAGCATTTTGCGGTACAACAAAGTGCAATGCAGTTAAGCTTCATGCAGTGTAAGTGATAATACTTTGTATTGCGACAATAGATAAATGTCTTTACAAAACTGAAAACTAAATATTTCTCTGTAGTATTTTATGCATACGCTAAATTTTAATTCTGAACAATTTTTCTTAGTGTTTCCTGTGTAGAATGATACAGATTGATCTGTCTTGTTACGGAAAAAAGCAGTTCAATAGAGAAGTAAAGAGATCTTTATTATTTCAAAATAAAGCACCATTAACATTAACGTATCATTATTTTCATTCAAAATACTCAGTTATATCATTTGGAGCACCTGTAATTTAAACTGATAATTCGTTGTTCCATGAAAAATTTTTCTGTAGACTCTAATACAGTTTGGAGGCTATTGAAACAAATGTTGGAAATAAATCTTGCATAAGTAGATAGATAATTCCATAGAATACAGTAACAAAACACAAATAAACAATACAAACTATAATAAATAGTTACTTACCAAAACATAAGGGAATGTGAAATAGGCATAAGTAAAATTTGATATACAAAATTCTGATAATGTGCAGAAAGCATTAGCGTGAAAAAATTCTGTAACTGTTTTTTTACTTCATGTATTTTAAGGTGCAACAATTTACTATTATAGAGAAGATGATTATAAATATTGATATCATTATACAAAGCACCTTCTCGATTTTTTGTGTACATAAAAGAAGGTGTGATAAGTCTATTGTGCACCTCTAGCAGCATGATCGTAGACATCAATAAGAGTCCTAATAATAATTTTGCTTTCATTATCAGATTAACTGCACAATCTAATAAATATGTAAATTAGTTACGGAAAATATTGGACGATGAGATTTTACAGGTTTTAAACAATATAATACAGGAATTGTTCTCTTTTGAGGAATAAATTATGATCGAGTTAAATTCGATTAACCAAAAACTTCTATACTGGGGAATTCTGTGCAAATAAGAAAAGTAAACGATGAGAGCTGTCTGAAATCGCAGTTCCTTTTTCACTGCACCTATTGCATACCCAGCCGTATTTAATTTTTTTTTAAATTAATTTTTCAAGAGTATAAAGTATGCAGATAGTTCGCTACCAAGTCGTTGATATAAAGTAAGAAAAAAACTGGTCCCAGTACTGTTCCTCGGGGTATCCCTTAGTGTAGTAGTATAGATTCGGAATATACTCAATCAATAACTGTAGTTTCACAATCTATCAATTCGACCATAATCTTTCGTTCCGTCAAGTATGACTTGAACCAATTTAAGAATATCACGGATAGAGAAATATTCAAATTTAACCAACAAAATATTATTTATTTATTTAACATGATCTTATTATGTATGTGGTCCTGAATGGCAACGCTGTTTCGCTTCAATATATTAGAAAGAGTAGTTAGTTTCGCACAATATTATTAATACCTAAAAATATATAAAAACTTTTACATAAAGGGTAAACATTATTCAAGTAGGTATTGTCATATTTAATTCATTGATAGGCTGTCACTTTTGTCATTATCGATATTTAATTGCAAATAATTTTAATTTATATAATAATTTTTATAATTAGATATTTGAGTCAACTTAAAGAAGGCCACCTGAAGAAGCAATCCTAAAAATGCAGAAATAGGTCAGATCTCATCTATTGTGGTAGAATTTTCGTGTTCCCACTGCCAAAAGTGAAGTTAGATATTTATAGAGTGTTTTCGTTAAAGCAGGTTAGTAAATTTAGATAGATTAATTTCTTTAGATAATTATTGAATAGAATTTTGTCTGTGGAATTGTTCATTAGCATACCTAGATGTTTGGTATCAGAGAACATACTTATGACTTCATTGATAGGAATTGTAGGAGATTTGATTTATGTTAGCTTAAAATACCTTTCTAATATAGTAAAAAATGTTACAAAAGCGAATAATAAGGAATATATGGGTAGATATTGTGGGTGTAATTCAACGCTGGTTGGGGCTTTTGTCCACAGAGTAGTTAGTTTCACACAATATTATTAATACCTAAAAATATATAAAAACTTCAATGAACGTGTCAACAAAAAATTTACCAGGAGCGCAATGTTACTAATTGTAATGGGTTGATTTGCTTAAGTTTTTAATGATCGTCTAATTTTTTTCCGATTTTCTACCTTACGAATGCGTGATTAAAATGAATCACATATTGAATCACCTTGTATATTTTTTTTTATCATAAAATCATGCATAAATGAATTCCCTTACGTATTATGTAACACGTATTTCGGTGAGAACTTATTTATTAATGCGATGTAAATTTACTTAGTTCAAAGTTAAAATATGCTTGTATACACGCAAGTAAATAATTTAATAGGTTCTATAAGGATCCAAACTTTTCAGCCGTGTGGTTTCTTGCGAATCTTACTTGTTACTCAATGTGGCCCATAGAATCAGAACCCACTCTTTTTGTTCATTATTTCAGCACTGTACGGGCAAAACAAAGTTGCGAACTTGTTTAAGAGACAATTTCTGTCACCATAATCTCGGGATCAGAGGATTTGTTGTGTGTGATGTGTAATCCTTATAAAGTAATGTGCGTCAACAAGTTTATGTTTCTGAGAATTTACTTTAAACAGGATACGGGTTTCTTCCGGAAACAGATCTGTAACAATCCGTAATTTGCACACTAAGCCTAGTCCAGAGTTGGTATTTTTTGCTCGCAAATACTAGAAACTTTTTAAATGCTTGGGTCAGTGGTTGGTATACATAGTGTTAGACAAAAATTAATACTGGATGTTATTAAAATTAGTTTATTTTTTCCAGACGAAGAGGCATTTTGCTTCTTGAACTTTTATAACATGGTAGTGAAAGTAATATATGTAAGAAATAATGATGATATGTTGGTTATTTGTTTAACTAGGCAGTAAGGTACAAGATTTAATGCCGTAAAAGCAGCCAATGCAATTAAATCTGCTTTACCGCCAATTTAAACATAATTTTTTCACCGATCAGTTTTATCATAATAGCAAACAAAGCTATTTATTTTATATTATTAAAATTGAATGGTATATCTTTCATGAATTCAGATCTGATGAATATTTAGCCACATCTGGTGTTCCGCAAGGGTCAAATCTTAGACCACTCTTATTCTTGAAATTTATCAATGATTTATCTCTATCGTTAAACTCGCACCACTTACTCTTTGCTGACGATCTGAAAATTTATAAAGAAATTAATAGCATAAACGACTGCATGTGTCTACAGAATGTTTTAAACACAATTAATCAGTGGTGCAGTAAAAATTTTTTAAATATCAATATATCTAAATGTAAACTGCTTTCATTTCATAGGAAACAAAACCCACTAGTGTTTCATTATTCGTTAAATGGTAATATTTTGGACAGAACAGAGAAATTTAAGGATTTAGGAGTGATCTTTGATTCAAAATTTACTTTTTCTGACCACATTACCCAAGTTATCGCTTCTACATCCAAAACATTAGGTTTTTTTGTTAGAAATTGAAATTGTTTTACTAATATAAATACGTTAAAATTATTATATGTCAGATTGCTGCTTTAAAGTTTTTATACAAATTATTGCATGATGAAGCTGACTGCCCTATGTTAGTGGAGCAGATTTCATATTTTGTACCAAGATTAGAAACTCGTCAGCAACAAGTGTTTTTCAATAGACCATGTAGGAGCAATGTATTGCTTAGATCACCGCTTTTTAATATGTGCAGTCTATTTAATAAGATCTGTTTTTCATGCGATATTCATCAAGATAGCGTTGGTCATATTTTGTCAATATATAAAAAGTTTGTTACCTTGTCTGTTTCCTAATTTTCTTTTTTATTATTTATCCACATCAATTTAGTTAATATGTTATGCATGTACACAATATTTGTTAGTAGTTTTTCTTGTTTCTAAATTTTCTGTAATTGGGTTTTTTACCTGTTGAAAATAAATGTATTATTATTATTATTATGAATAATAATAATATCAGGTCGTCTATAGTTGCTATAAGACAAGCGTTATCAAGTGAATAACTTTGGTACACAGTAATCACCACATTGTACCTATTTAAACTTATAAAAATAACTATTTATTGAGATGGAAGAATTCACATTTGCCAGAAATTATTGAATCTGCAAAGCAAATAGAATGTAATTTATTTCCACAAAAATCGATCGAACATACAAAAACTTTATTGATTACCGAGCTGAGAACAACATTATGTTTTTTTTTTCAGAATATGTACTTTTGGTATATTTTTCTGAATTAAGCAAAACTATGAAATCTTCTTCAATATGGTCACTCGAATATGCGGCGCTCAGGGCCGCTTTGAATGTCTATAGCGACATTGATATTGGAAAGTATCTAAAATTAAAAGCATTCTTGAAACGGCAATCGGATGGATTTTATGCTAAAATCTCTAATGGAGGCCCCTGATGATACGTATTTAGGTACAAAGGTAATTATAAACAAAATATTTTTGTAAATGAAGAATACTGACTACTATTATTTTAGGTGGCAACGATTTTTGCCATATCTGGAGCATGCCGATGTCATGAATTACTTCAAATAAATATTGGAGATATTGAAAATATGAGAAACAGATTGCTGTTCACTCTGTCAACTACAAAAACAAAGAAGCAAGAGTACTTTATTGTACGCAAATATCTAGACATACCTATCTAAAGTATAGAGGTAAATAAATAGTAACAGATTTTTTTTTAATATTCAAATGGTGAAGCATATAACTAGTTAATAGAAATTTATACATTTGGGAAACTGTCAAATCAAGTTGCTGCATTTTTCAAATTGAAGGATGCTCATGAATAATCCGAATATTGTTTCCATAGAACTTCAGCTACACTATTAACAAATTCAGGAGCTGATATCACTAAAAATGTATGGTGCATGGAAATCTTCAACGGTAACTAAGGTAAAGCTATATTGACGAGTCCATAAATATCATAAATTAGTTTGCAAAAAAAAATTTTAGTGCAAGTACATCAAGTGTTGGAAGAACTTTTTTAAATAATTCAAGCACTTTGGAGGATTCAATAGATCATAAACCGTCTAGTAGTGAACATGCTCCAACCTACATAGACGCAGTAAGTACTTCGAAACAAACAGGACAAGGACATTCCCTACACGCTGTTCTACTTTCACTATAAATACATTTGCTTCAATTTAGCAACAGTAAAAATGATTCTAAAGTATAGGCAGTAAATGTAAAACATTGGTGCCTGACAGCGGTCACTAAAACAACACCTTCAATGTCGATCGCCGAAAAACTTATTTTGTTAGATCAGCGGGTGTCGATGGCAATGCTCTAGATTTGTAGGATCTACGACGTTAATATTTATTTCTTAAAGTGAATCCTTACGTTGATTTATCTGATAACTAAGCTTCTAGAAGCAATAGTATGTTGTGCTTCAATGATTTTTACTAGTTAAACAGAGGTTAGAAAGTGTTGAAACACATCTAAGAGAGAAATTAATCAATTTAATAACAACAAGTCGTAAAATGACTTTCTTCTTATTTAAGACACATTGCGGTTTTCCTTGTCCTCCGCCTCCTTACGTTAGATTCCTACTAGAGTCCTGCAGTCTCTGAGTATTTGCTTGAGATGTTACTGTAAACCGCAGAAGAGGAGAGAGATTACTATGTCTCCATTTTGAGTAAAAAAGAAACATAAAATCAGTCACTATTCTAAGTACTTTAATTTAGCAAAATAATGATTAGGTATACTTAATTCAATAAAGTTTTTATTGATAACTCTATTAGAATAGATACACAATATAACTGAAAATTATGGATTGTATATGGTGATCTACTACCATATGCGATAGCGTTCTCTGTCAAATTGTGGGCCGTGTCTTCCACTTCGTCGTCTTCTCACTCTTACTTGACCATCGTGCATCTTTAGGCAGAAACGCGATTTGCCACTAAAGATTATATTCTTTCACCCCACTGAATCCTCGACCATCCCCACATGTTCTGCAAACCACTGATTTGCAATAGTAAGGGTGCTGCTAAATCGCTCTCTGAGAGCTAAAAGTCGTAATCGACGCTCTTCACGCTCTGTGGTTCCTCTACGACAGCCGGTGCCTCTCGCTCTATGTCTACACCTGGTAACACCGTATAATGCTACGTAAGGATCTGTTAGTCCTTCTAGAACTTTCCCTCATGGACGAACCTGCTTCGAGCAACCTAACAATCTGCCTCTTCTCAATGCCTCAAATCTGCGTACTTTAAGCATAATCAGTTGCAGAATAAATGTCGTTTGCAACAAGCTTCACAACACTTGCAACGCAAATGTGAGCAGAAGTTTTTTAAACAGAATGCTTCGTTATCAAAGTACGACCTATGCAAACTCCAGAAAACATAATCCTAAAAATTTATAATTTTTTACTTTATCCGGAAGAGGTAAACATGCAAAAAATTATCAAAATAAAATTATATTTAATGAGTGTTTACTTCTTCATTGTCACGTAGTATCTATACAGGGTGTTCTGAATATGAGTGCCGTAATTTTAAGGGCTTATATATCTGAATAAAAACTATAAAAACTATGAAAAAAATGTCTACAAACATTTTAATAATAAAAATACAACTGCAATAAATGCAAAACTATGTTACGAAATTACACAACTAAGGTTAAGTAAAACCGCCTTTAACGTAATTTGTTCATAATTTGATTTTTGGATTAATATCAAGGAAATAAACAATTGAAGTTTTCGGGAAAACTCGTGAAAACTGTAACATACTGTAACGTCCGACAACGTTGCAGTGTCAAGTTGCTGATGGTAATCTAAAAGTAGTGCGATTCATTTTGTCTAACCATTATTCTGAATTGTGAAAAGAGATCTAAGACACAGTAAGTAAATATGTTTCGGTGTACCTTATTATTATGTATAAAACATAACAGTCGTAAGATAGTATGTGAGCGAAGTCACATATTCAAGACCTGTTTGATGTTATAATTCTGTTACCATTGATCAGAGAAAAAAATCGTTAAGTAAAATATGTTATTAAGCTTTTTAATGTGAAATTTTAATATTAATTTTGTTGAGCACCTTGATACTTTTTTATGTATTATGTTTATGAGTGTATGTTGTGTGTAAGCTGTAATTTGTTCAATACAAACCTTTTACTTATTTTTTTTATCTCTTTATCTTACCTTATTTATATATTTTTTTTATCCCTTGCTAGACACAGTTTCACAAAATCAACACAGCAAAAAGAAACTTAACTCAGGAGTCGATTCAATAGTTTGCAGGGCTTTCATTTTATAACAGATAGTAACACAATTGAAAGATTAATAGTTTTTGGTTTTTAAATTAATTTGATCGATAAAGAATATTTTCTTATTTCTACTACTCCTATGTTGATAATTTTTAACAAACCACTATAAATTAGAACTTTGTTATTGAATTTTATTAAAAATTTTAGGAATTATACTAACAGATATTCTCTAATTTGTAATGGTAGTTGCATACCTACAGAGAGTTTTTATTTTATATGATAATACAGATTCCCACTATATTACTAAAATAATGGCGATATTCTTGACAGATATTAATAGTTCCAGTGAAATTTTTTGAATATTGTTGCTATTATTGCTTGGATGATACGTATTTTGTACAGGTAAGTCCTGTGGGTTATTCTTAATACTTTGCAAAGATTGAGAAAAATGAAATCTGTTTTATTTTACTATAGCTATAGAAATTTTTATAGTGCACTTTATTTTAAAGGTATCTGAGGTTTCCTTTCTGGACACTGGAAACTGTCCTGTAGTGTTCTTTGGAACTGCAAATTTCCCTGAAGATGGTTAACATTTTCCTGTAGTGGCAAAATAACTTTCCTGGAGGATGGATACTAGTAAATTTCGCTGATGAATAGATATTTTCTTAATTTATACTTGTTTGTTATAACAAAATTTGTAAATTTTCGGGAGCTCTCTTGCGATGCTGCACCTTGTTCAAAATCCAAGCCGTAACTATCAACAAGTTCTTTGTTTTTTATCTTTTCTGTAGATTGCCATGTTAAAAGGTCCTTTCACATGTATTTTCACAGTCTTTGGATGTCTCTTTAATGCACTTAATCACAACACTACTTATAACTAATACATTTTATAAATGTCCTTTTGTTTTTTGTTATATAATTTTAATTATTTTATTTATGAAAATACTCTTTATTTAGTGTTTTAGGTCATTTACAAGAGATTCTTGCAAAGTCACCTTTAGTCTTGACAAATGGGAAATTAATTTTATTTGACATTTAAATTTATTTTTCATTATATGGTTTATCTTGAATCGATATATCTTTAATAATGTTACTCGTCCGCCTACAATATGTATATCAGATTAATCTATAGACTTTCACCTTTCATTCGTTATAAGTTGCTCTGGGTTTAAATTCATTTTCCTTTATGTACTGAGTGATAACAATTGTCAACGTCATGCAATTTTATGAAATTTAATTTTTACTTGAAAATAAAATTATTAAATTATTATTTTTATGTTATGTAATATTAATTATTATTACTAAATTTATATCCGTGATATCCATATTAACAATTCTTTATATATTTCATATATTTACACTAATAATTATTCATTTTATTCAACTTTAAGTTCGGTCAGGTATTATTTTCTATGTGCATATTTCAAATTGTTAGAATATATAGACCTTGTTTTTGTACTCTATTGTACTGTATTGACTATTGCTATACATTTCTTTTATAATGTCAAATGAGCAAAGTAAAATTATTATTATTTTTACTTGACAACTATCCACCATGATTGCATGACTGGATTCCAGTCAAGTCAACTAAATAGAAACTCAAACTACGTCGCGAGTTCCTAAAGAGAAGCGGATATATAAACCGAAACAATTAACGATCTCGAAATGTTGAGAAAATAATTACCGAACAATTTCATCCTTAAACACCTTTTTGCGTACTTCCAACCGTTATATATAAAGTAATCCGAGAAAAGTAAACGGAGATGACGATTCGACCCCATAGCAGCACTTAAAATACAAATTAATGGCTGGAACAGCATTACGCAGATTTAACAGTGAACTATAACTGTTAACCTGAGAGTTAAAAGTCAATTCGGCTGCGAGGGTATTGAGAATAACCGTATTCAACGGTTGAAATGCAAAGAAAATTGAGGATGTCCGCAATGCGACGGTAACCGCGCGCTCTCTGCTCTCTCTACTAGCAAAGCTCTCTGTTCCTGTTCTAAGAAATTACGGGGCGCAATGATTTCAGAAAGGAATCGGAGTAAATTACAGGATGGCCGTGGTAGAGACCTTCGGAGAACTCCATCAATTCTTAACGCGCGAAGTTGTAATTATACAGGGTGCTTCTGCATTATTTTATTTATTTTACTTTATTTTACTTTACACTATTCAACAGGCGAATGTCCAATTAGATAAAGAGAAACAGATACAAAAAAAAAAGAAATACAAAGAGAAAAGAAAATATACAGTAAAAATAACCAACAAATAATATGTAACAAATAAGAAAACGAAATACTAAACAGATGCAAAATACAAAAACAAAAGAAAACAACTTAAATTGAGATAGATAAAATTATTTTTTATATATTTTTAGGTATTAACAATATTGTGTGAAACTAACTACTTTACGGACTAAAGCTCCGACCAGCGTTGAATTACACCAATAATATCTACCCATATATTCTTTATTATTAGCTTTTGTAACATTTCTTTACTATATTAGAAAGGTATTTTAAGCTAATATATATCAAATCTTCTACAATCAATGAAGTCATATGTATGCTCTCTGATACCAAACATCTAGATATGCTAATGAACAATTGCACAGACAAAGCTCTATTCAATAATTATCTAAAAAAAAATAATCTAGCTAAATTTACTAGCCTAGTTTAATGACAACACTCTATAAATATCTAAGTTCACTTTTGAAACTGTGAATTTTCGAGTTCGCACAGTTTAAAACATTTCTCATTTATAAACATCTAGTAGACATTTTAAATCCGATTTTTATAAATAAGCCCTTGCGCCAAACGGAACAGTCAAGGGTTATTTTTGAAACTAAGTTTGCCTGACCAAAAAATCTCACACTGAAAAAAGCGGATAAGTAAAAAATAACAAAAATCACATCACTATCGCGCACTTCCGTATTAATGACGTTTCGAAAAACTCTCTGTTTTCGTTTTCAAAATAGTAGTAAAAATATTAAACGTATGTCAAGTTTGACAGTTTAAAATTTGTATATCTGCTTCCATAAAGATGTTAAATGATTTTTATTTTATTTTTACTTACTTCTTCTTGATACAACTGTAGCCAACAATGATCGATGTTTACTGATTATTTTGTTGAACGGAGATAAGTGTGTGTCAAACTGTTCAGTAAACATCGATCATTGTTGGCTACAGTTGTATCAAGAAGAAGTAAGTAAAAATAAAATAAAAATCATTTAACATCTCTATGGAAGCAGATAAACAAATTTTAAACTGTCAAACTTGACATACGTTTAATATTTTTACTACTATTTTGAAAACGAAAACAGAGAGTTTTTCGAAACGTCAATAATACGGAAGTGCGCAATAGTGATTTTTGTTATTTTTTACTTATCTGCTTTTTTCAGTGTGAGATTTTTTGGTTAAGCAAACTTAGTTTCAAAAATAACCCTTGACTGTTCCGTTTGGCGCAAGGACTTATTTAATTAATTTTTATTATTTTTCAGAAGTGTGGCAAAAACCCAATAAAACTAAAGAATAACATTTATTAGTTTCAAATGGGCTTCTGAACACTAATAACAATTTCAGTAACACCTTTCCTTTCGAAGGAACCACGCTCAAGTTTCAAAACTTTCACTCGGAAGATGGAGGGCCCTGTGAATATTTCCATTATAACGCTGGGGATGTCTTGGGGTAATATATGAATGTTTATGTCTACGCGGATCTGTTAAAACTCCACCGCAGCGTATAAAAAATCTAGACTGGTCGTAAAACAAGCGGCGCAATTTATCATCAAATTATGAATAAAATATGACTTTTCAAGTCAACTTTTAGACGCTGATATCCACATGAATTACTGCCTGGAAGAGAGAAATAACAATGCATATATGAGGATGCAGCTTCCTCGGGTTTCAACAAATTATCGCATTGTTTCTTGAAAAGCTCGGAATGTATATTTGTATATACGTAAGTGAGATATTCTTCTACTGCGCTTTTCAGATGTATTCCATAAAAGAACAATTTAATTTCAGGAGGTGTCATTTCAATTTAGTAAAATTAATTTCAGAAAGTATTACATATTCCGGAATGGAATAAAATGTCACATCTGTGAGTTTAATTCCACAGACATTCAATCATATTTCATAAAGAACAAATTGATATGTTAATCTACGATTATCCTCATTTGGATCTCATAATAACATGCAAATTTTAAAGTAAAAAATAAAGCTAGCCACCACTTTTACTTGTTATTATTAACTATTAATTTATTTATTGTAAACATTAATTACAACTTTGAATAATTTATTAAATTGTTGCCAGCAGATGATAAATGGGCTGTATTATTAGAAAGTAAGTTTATTTTCCAAATGCTTGAACTTGTAGAAGGGTCATCAATGCCTGAAACGTTACCCAAAATATTAGAAGCCACTTTTTATTTTCCTTGGAATGTTCTATATAGCTTTCTGCCAGTCAGAACGCCAACCACTATGCCTCCTATCAGTTAATAAATTGACTTCTGGATCTGCAAGCAACGACACAGATGATCTACGAAAACGGTATGTTCAGTATATTGCTGAGGATGTGGAAGACATTTTCCCAAAAATATTAATGCCATCTCTCAAAATTGAGTTTGATATATGTTGCTTGGTCTCACCGCTATATATCTTCGAACGATTTCCATAATATTTATTCCTTCAATGTTTCCGTCTGTGATAAAACAAATATCGTGATATCTTTGTTTTCTTAAACGGAATAATAATATAAATGCATTGTTCTTCATCTTTATCATTTTGTAGGTGCAGATTTTGTTTTGTTTTTGTTTTTCAATTCAATACTCTTGCAGGCATCTGCAAGCCCCACTATCAATGGAACTTTTATCATAAAATCAGTTTTTTTTATCGGCTTGCAGCACAAATTGAATTATGTTTTCTTCTGTTAAAATCTCAGATTTCTTTGACCAAAATCCGATTTTCTTTTTAGAAACCAATTAAATGGACGTAGGTACTTACTAATATCCGTATTTTTCTCCTGTTTCTTCATTGATATAACTGAACGTAGCATAGAATAATATAATACCCAAAGCGAACAAGACTTTCTACGTGTTGCAAGATATTCGAAATATGCCAGGTAAATCTTCTCATTGCTGCTATTTTTTATTCACTTTCGTACCAGTCTTTAAGTTTTGCAAAACTTTGCTCGTATGTCTATCTTGAATGTCTTCGATATCCGCACCAATATCAATCTCGGAATCAGAATCACTTGTATTAATATTCTTTTTCACTAAAACTGAAAGTATAACACAACATTGGACGGCAATAATGAAGTCAAAGTCAAATATTAAAACAATCAAAAACTGTGGTTACCATGATATTGTCAAATAAGAGCCGAACTGATAAAAAGTGTTTTGAAAAGGCACTTAAGATCTTTGATGGTGGCCGTGGCATATGTAGTGGACAAAATAAAAATAATATTATTAATTAATCTAATCTTATCTCAAAATACAAAAATTTTTATCCATTAACTTCAACACTATAACAGATACTCGCGTATAAGTTTGCAAATTACAAATAATAATACTGAGTTGGGATCACAAGTTTCAGGAACAACTATATCTAACAATCATAATTGTACATTTAATATTTATGTTCATTCAAAGTAGAATAAATTTCTCTGTTTTTTATAAACATTGATATCTCAGTAATAATTGGAATTAATAAGAGGAATGAGCTGTAGAACTTACAGCTAATATATTCACAATTATATTCACTATACAGGGTGTTAAAAATCAGTGTAAAATATTTAAGGAGGTAATAGTATGAACCAAAATAAGCAGAAAAGTCTCAATAAATATGGGTCCGCAAAGTAACGGTTGCGGAGATATGGAATGTTTTATGTTTTTTAGCCCCTTTTCATTAAACATTTGGATGGGTATTGTAAGTGACAGGTTTCTAGGTCCTGTTGTTTTATCAAACCGATTAACAGGCGCTGCTTACCTCAACTTTCTGCAGAACACACTGTATGAGTTTTTGGAAGACATTCCTTTGAATCAGAGGCAACAAATGTGGTTCCAGCATGATGGTGCTTCAGCTCATTTTTCCATAGCCGTTAGAGAGCATTTACACCAAACCTTTCCACATAGATGGGTAGGAAGGGCCGGACTTGTTTTATGGCCTCCAAGATCGCCTGATCTGAACCTTCTAGATTTCTTTGTTTGGGGATATTTGAAGACGGATTACGGAGCTACGGATTAACCAAGACCATTTCGAAAGAGTTGAAATATCGTTGAGACGAAGATGTCGTGTCTGCTTGGAAATGGATAGAGGGCACTTTGAACATCTTCTGTAACTATGTTTTTAGTTTGTTAAAAGCTCTTTGTTGGTTTATTCCTAATAAAATAAAATGTTTGAAAAACGAATAGTGGTCCATATCTCCGCAACCGTTACTTTGCGGATCCATGTTTTTTAACATCCTGTATAAAATAGGAAATAAATAGGTATTGCGTTCTGAGATATAATTAAAATTAAGTTTAATTATTTTAACACTTTGTGTCTTAGAAAGGAAACGTCTATCAACAAACTATCCCTATTAAATTTCATCTTAGAATCTAGTGATGTAAACATTCATAGCAATATTTTATAAAAACTATTAATACAGTTTGATAAACATATAGTTCTGCTGCTGAGATCTAATAAGGACAGAAACGTAATTTTCTGTAGAAGGACTAGAAGGAGATGGTGGATTTGGAGTTTGTACTAGGTTTGGTAAAAAAAATTGAACTGCTGTGATTTGTTTCTTGTTTACTTGAAATTTATTTCTCGATATTTTCACCGCTGCAGGGACTTTCCAGAAAACATTTCTGGAAAGAAATGTGGAAACCTCTTACATTTATTAATGCTTTCTTTAAAGTAAAGCGGTATTTTGATAAAGCTGTAAGTATCACAGTAATTGTTTTTGCACAAGTCTGTAAGTATTTCAGAAATTTTGTTATAACAATATGATACTTCACTTTAATAAGAAGCTGTAATTATGGTTTATTTCAATACAGTAACCTAAGTAGAGTTTATCACTTCAATGAGCAAATATAACGCTGTGTGCATTTGAAAAAAAAACAATTACAAACGTGTAATCCATGACATGCCTATTAATATATTTATTAAACACTGTCTTAATTTACTTCCTGCAGGGAACAGTAATAAAATACATTTTTGAAGCGATTTTGTTAGCTCAGAACATACAGTATGCGCCAAAAGTATGGAATAAATTCAATAAAAACGAAACAATTATTTTTTGGGAAAAATCCTTGAACAAGTCGATTTTTAATTACATATTTTAGCGTAAAATGAGATTTTCAAATGTTATTTGTTTTCGAGTAATGACGTCATCGATTTTTTTTTTAAATGGCAACACCATATTTTTTTCCCTTGATTCTGAAAGACCGTTTAATTTTCTATCAGACAGTACTAAAATTTTGCCCGCTTACATAGGAAAGTTTTCGAGTAAATGACGGTTGAATGTTAGAAAACGTAAATCAATTAAAATAAAGCAAAAACGTTATCAAGTTTAGTTTTTCGAATTCCATAGTTCTTTTATGGATCACGTAGGTGAAAATCTTTGCAAAGTGTCATTGTCACACCGACTTTCTAATAAGTATTGTAAGCGACATAGAAATTATTATTCAATTTAAAGTATTATGGCACATTTAACTGTTACTCAAAGAATTGAAATTTTAATTCTTATCGGATGCAGGAATATGACTAGAACTCAACAGGAAGTTTGCGATTTATTTAATGAAAAATATCCAGATCGCCCTATCAGCTAATCAACAGTCAGTAAGGTAGAGTCTAAATTTAGAGAAACTGGCAATGTTGTAAATATTCCAAAACCTAGACGTCCAAGCATTAATAAAAATCGGAAACAGAATATTTTGATAAGCATGGTGGACTTCACGATTGGTTGCATTAAACAATGACACTAGTCAGAGTATAGTGCTACGTATCTTGAAGAAGGAAAAATATCATTCCTACAAAATTCAACTTGTGCAGGAACTCAATGAAGATGATCCTGATCTCCGCTTACACTTTTGCGAAATTCTAATGGATTTATGTCAAGGAAATAGAAATTTATACCGCCAAATACTTTTTTCAGATGAGGCCACATTTTGTCTGAATGGTACAGTAAACCGTCAAACTTGCAGATATTGGAGTCGGGAAAATCCTCATTGGATGGCAGAGGCACATACCCAACACCCTCAGAAATTAAATGTGTGGGCTGGAATAGTTGACGACAGAATAGTAGGGCCTTTCTTCTTTGAAGGAACCCTTACAGGACAAAGATATTTAGATTTTCTAGAAAATGACCTTGTTCCAGCCCTTGCAGTAATTTTCCCTAACGATAATGACCCTGACATTCCTGACGATAGCATATGGTTTCAGCAAGACGGTGCACCTCCGCACTATGCGCGCCCTGTACGAGATTTTTTGGAACACTGTTTTCCTGGGAGGTGGATCGGCAGACGCGGACCGATAGAATGGCCTGCAAGATCGCCAGATCTTACACCTCTTGACTATTTTTTATGGGGATACTTGAAGTCAAAAGTGGACATTAATAAACTGCGTAATTTAGAAGAACTTCAAAATCGCATTCGGGACGAAATACGCAGTTACCCCAGAAATCATTCATAATGTGCAAGAAGAATTTCTTTACAGACTTGCGCATTGTCAAGAAGTTGGTGGATGGCAATTCGAACATTTAATTTAAGTATACCTCAGAATTGTTACTTTTTTATGGATAAAATTTACGTTTTCTAACATTCAATCGTCATTTACTCGAAAACTTTCCTATGTAAGAGAGCAAAATTTTAGTACTGTCTGATAGAGAATTAAACGATCTTTCAGAGGAAAAAAATATGGTGTTGCCATTTAAAAAAAAATCGATGACGTCATTACTCGAAAACAAGACATTTGAATATCACATTTTACGCTAAAATATGTATTTATTAAATTAACAACTTTGAAATAAATATGTCACATGAATAGGTGCAGATAACAGCAACTGTGAAGGATGTGTCTCTGTTCAATTTATCCAACCAACCAACCAATTTCCTCAATTTTTGGTGATGCTCACGCCTTCTAACATTACATATTAATCTTACACAATAATTTTGTAAACGCTTTGCACAAGGCAATTCTATTTTCTTTACTGAGCACTTCTCTATTTGCAAAATATTTATTTGAAATTACTAAAAGATCGCTTAATAATCATATTAACTTGTTCAGCGAAAAGTAAATAAGTGTCGATAGTTAGATCCAGGTTTTTAGCAACTTCTGTATACAATTTTTAAGTCTAACTCTAGCAAAACGTAGGCCAAATAACATAATTTTAGATTTAATTGAATTAATAAACAGAAATATTTAAAGGGGAATTTAAATCGTCAGTAATTCTCTGATTAGCTAACTGTACATCAGATTCTGCAAAAAAGTAGTTCAACTGGGTATTATCAGCATAAAAATGCGATTTACAATATGTTATGACTTTTTCAAATTGAGAAGTATAAATCGTAAAGAACATAGGATCTAAAATGGACCCCTGAGGAACTCCACAGTTAATTACTTGATAATTAGAACAAATTTTATTGTATACAAGACCCTGTGTTCTATTAGTAAAATAATTTTCAAGTAAAGAAAGTGAATCAATGTTAAAGCTAATATAATGTATATTAGTAATGTTTTTCTTTTTTTTAGGTTGTGGGTTGTGGCAAAAATTTTGTACACAACTAGCATTATCACCCTACTTTCCACGCTCGTCATGTAATATAGCTTTTCATGACATTATTTTCATGTGCTGGTTTATGGCCGTTGGTACATTCAGCGATCCACCCCTCTTCTCTGTTGAACAAATTACGTCCATGATACTGGACATCATTTATTTCAACTTTAATTATGATGCGCATTCTCGTATTTTCTTTCCGTCAAGAAAGTGCTACTCAATTGGCAACGTTAGAGTTTTATCTCGCTTTCTCGGGCTTAAATGCACTCTCGGGCAAGAAAAAATGACACAGTTTTCTTTACGACTTTGGATAAAGTCCAAAATAACAAGCAGGGTACATGACCTCCCCACTTATCAAGTTAACTTCTCATTTGTAGTCCACATAGAGCGTTGTTGCCATAGTGCAATATTTCATCTGCAGATAAGGGCAGTGCTGTTTAAAATTACGATTTATTTGTCGACTTTAAATAAAATATTTATTCAGCGAACATATACTTAGGAGAATAATAAATGTCCTATGTTGTGTAAGTAAGGACGCTGCCTTAGTTATTTCATATTTATTGAAAGTTCAGTGAAACACTTTGTATTTTACTTCAAAACGTTGCAATTTAGAGGGCTTTATAACAGTTTTAAAAAGGAGCTTTTAATAGTTAACTGGTACCTCAACTTCAATGAAGTGGGTAATACCTAATAATTACTAAATCTACCACGATATAGCGAAATAACTTCAATTTATGTTAGGATAGTTGTAAGTACGTAATCTTCACCGTTGAAAATCACTTCATGGTTTTCTGGTGGAACGGTATGGCATCTGGAACGTTATAAAAAACTAAGAAGAAGCACCTTAAAGTTGTCCAAACTTTAAAGTGTATATTAAAGATAACAGCAACAAAGTCGTATATTACATATTACTTAGAATTGACAGTAGCTTTATATATATATATATATATATATATATATATATATATATATATATACATACATATAGTGATAAAATAGAAAATTACATAAAATTAAATGCTATAAAATTCATTTTAAACAACAAATATAGAGTATTATTATTGAAATGTTATTATTATTGGGGTAAATTATAGAGAAATTATTATTATTGTATTATATAAAATAAACATATCGAAAGAAGCCTATTATTATATTAAAATAACAAAATTACACAAATTTTATTAAATTTAATTTAAATTATTGTCTATCAAATTTGGACATGACAAGACAAAAATACGCAGTACATAAAGAAAATGAATTCAAAACCAAGACATTGACATATCAAAAGAAAGCTTAAAGAACAAAGATTTAGTATATATGCATATCGCAAGACGAAAACATAGGTCAAATAAAATATTAGTTAAATAAAATGAAAATTCCAATTTTGAACAAAATGGCAATTAGAAATGTCAAAAGTAAAGATAGCTATTCAATGAAAATTCAACATCTCTGACAGGACTCTAAAAAAGAAACAAATTAAAGAATATTTGATTATAAAATTGATAAAAAAATTGCTATGTAGTTACAAAATGTAGTTATATGAATATAAAAAACAATTAGTGTAGTGAATAGTGTTTCGAAAAGATAATTAAAAATAAAAGTGTTAATTGTGTATTGACCCTAAGAAAAATTACTATGAATCTAGAGGGTAAATTTACCTAGAAACAATAGTTTATTGATTAGTTACGAAACAAACTGTGAAGCGAGAAGAGGTGCACGTTTGGTAGAGTCGAAAATTTCATATTTAAATAGTTAAAATTTAATTAAAAATTCATAAATTCATACTTAATAGTTTCACAGCATCATTATAAAGTAAAATTAACTCAAGTCAACCTCTATCAATACCACATTCAAGGAATTTAGTGGAAATCATCTCCATAACCAGACCAGACCAGACCTGGGGGTTTGCAAAAGGTCGAAGAAATCCATCTCCAGAGGGAATTGACCTCCAAAAACACACCAAGACATCAACAGGTGTAAAATTCCAGAATTCAACAGGATATCCAGTCCGGAGGATCAACAGCATCCAGCGACTAAACATCATCCAGAGAGGATCAATTCCAGGCATCAATAAGAAGTATCGTCTACAAAAGGAGTAAGAATATAACGTATACGTATACACTACGATATCTAGCTAGATCGAATAAAAATTGATCAATACTTAACTCCTAAAACGATAATACTAAATACAAAATTTAATAACTTACCTTATAGTAAATTTCAATGAATTTAAAGCTTTAACTTTATAAATTCGAGTAATTAATTGAATCACTCATTTCAAAAACAACATAAGTCACTAAAATGCAGTTTTACAGGAGAAGAAAAAAACTGGATAATTACATAAATTTAATAAATTAAGTAACCAAACAATTTTTAATTGATGTGAGAATATGCTTATAACATAAAAAATACACACAATAGTTTTTACCAAACAGTGTTCTTGAGAAAAAAATATTTTTGATATCTTGACTTATGCAGTTTATGCAAAGAATAAAAGTAGTCTGTAATATTTTCTTACATATCAAGTACTACAAATTAAACACACTCAGTGGACAGTAAAAAAAAACTTTTATTAACGTTATTACAAGTGTTTTTACACTATGAAACGTAATCATATTCATTCATCTTCTGTATCTCCTTCTTCTACAGTATATGTTGTTGGCCATCGCAAGATTTCTTGATAAAATGGCTTATACTCATCAAGAATGTGGGGCTGAACTTATCGAATATTTTCTATTTTTTTGAGGTTTATTGGAACACAATTATTTGGATACGCCTGTTGTGTCGGTGGAAATGCAATGGCATGATTTGATGTATTTCTTAGTAAACTAAACGTGTGATAGTTTAAACCATCAATAAAGTCCTTTTTTTGTTGTGATTGTATTCAAAGGACATGAATGAGGACGGTATAAATTACTGTTTTTGTTCTTTGGGTACTATCTTCCCAAACGGTTCATCGGATAAGCAGCTTCTTTTATAATGAAGAGGCCACCATTTACTGAAGTTATAAATCTGATATGTCTTAATGACAAATACTTTAAAATGTGGACTAGTATTAGTCATAATGGTATAGTACTGATCTGGAATAAAGACGCGATCATGTTTATTTTCCTTTTAGTGATACCAAAGTCCTGGTCGTTCCTGCTCGTCTTTGGTACTAAAGCCGTTTATTTTCTTTATGCAGAAGTTAAAGTCGTCTACCAAAAATGCTCGAAAGCATTGGTTTTTGCAACTAAAAAAATTACTTAGTTACTAAGTGGAACATAAATAAGAGTTTTGAATAACTTAGCAAATCGCAAAAATGGAGTACGATCGACCGACTATCCATACTATACCTACTCGTATATAAAAACGTTCGGAGCAAGAACAACATAAGTCAACGACTAATGTTGTTTTTGCCACGAACATAGGATGTGACCTTGCATTATTTATGTAAGGGTAAATGGAACTTGTGTCATTTTTATTCGGAACGTGTGCCTTCTAATGAAGATTCGTTTCGTGGTAAAAAGTGAATTTCGTATAAAAGTGACTTATGTCGTTTTTGAAACGAGCGATTCAATTGTTGAATGACATAAAGAGCTCTGAAATACGGCAATTTTTAGAACCAAGGTATAACTTAGAAATAAATAAAGCACATGCAATCAATTACATTAGTGTGTATTTCCAGTTGCCTGAGAGTAGTAAATAGCTTCATAAAATTATAAAGCAAGGAAAACACACGGGGAAATAGATAAATAAAATTGTTAAATTATAAGAAAATATTCTTTAATATTCATTGTGTTGAAAGAGGTATAGTTCGATTGAGAAATTATCATTTATGTTTTTTATGAATAAAAGTTAATGTACTGTTCTTTAAAAGAATTGTTTTTATATGTACTGGGTGGTAAAAGATATCCCGACATTTTATATTAAAAAAGGTGTTAGCTACTCTGCTAGAATCCACTCCTGAGAAAAGAGGAAAACATAGTCAGGGTATAGCAAATACAGGTAAAACAATATTAGCTAAATAAAATCATAAATTAAAATTATAAAACAAAATTATATTTATTCAAATTTTATATCTCACATATAACATTAATAAAATTATATATATAAAACTATTTACAGGCCTTTTAGGCCCAGAGCTGTGTCATTCTCCTCCACTCCATTCTGTTATTTGCCTTTCTTTTCCAATCTATTACATTTTCTTCCTTAGATCTATTGCCACTGCCTCTCTCCATCGCTTCCTCAGTCTCCCTCTTTTTTTCTTGTAGTGTTTATTCCCTACTATTTTCTTAATTGCCCTTTTATCTCCCATACGTTCTAAATGCCCTAGCCACTGCACTCTTCTAGCTTTTACAACTTTGTCTATTGTTGGTGCCTGGTATATTGCATATGTTTGCTCATCATTTCTCCTTACATAGCCTTCCTCAGTCTTCTTACCCCTTACAATTCTTCTTAAGATCTTTCTTTCCCACCTTAAAAGGTTTTCTCTTGACTTCTTATTGAGAACCCAGGTTTCACTACCATACAGCGCTGTCGGTCTCAAAATTATTTTATACATTCTAAATTTTACTCCTCTGGACAAATTTTTTTATTTCATTAAGTGGTTGACTGCTGCCGAACTTCTGTTTGCTTTTATTATTCTCCTATTAATTTCTTGCTCCTCATCACAGTTAGCTGTTATTAGCGCCCCCAAATACACATATTCTTGAACTTCTTCAAACTCCATCTCTCCATGCTGTGTTCTCAATTTAAAATTGGTATCTTTTTTTTGTTCTCCTATTCTCAAAAGCATACTATCTCTCATGACCCTTTCTAGTATTAGACAGTAGCTTTAAAGTGTTTGTAATAGTTTTGGCGATGCATTAGAAACCTTTAACAAATCTTTAATGCGACAGCACTTGATTATACCATTGTGACAATTGTCGCCATGTTATTGCCTTATCCATAAGTAAGTTGCTACTACTTTCAAAATCCACTATGGAGTAACCTTTACCCAATAGTTCTGTCTTCCTACATGACCTTCTAACGCTAAAGAAAATATATTAGTTTATTACTAGGTATATCCTGTTACTGTGTGTAAGATGTGAAGCAACAAAAACCTCGCAAAAAGACTTTTCGACATTCGACTAAGTTTTACAGAAATCTAAAGTAACAAGCAGTGCTACAACTCTTAAATATTATTTCAAGAGCATCATTAAAGTTTCTTTCTTTGATATAAAGCTTGTAAATGTACCAAACCACTTGGTATAAATACTAATGGTAATACGTCAAAACTGTTTGCACTATTTCTTAAACTGCCTAATTCAAATGCCTATGCTGGACACTATTTTCGGCGATCTTTTACCTCGCTTTTAATGGATTGTGGGGCAGACCTTCTAAACTTCTACTGAAAACAAGAAACAAACGGCTATGAAAATTCTAGACGAAAGCGAGAATATTTCCTTGGAAGCAGAAAATATTCCCACAATAATAAAAGTTTCATTTCATCAACATCACACTAAAAATATTTCCACTTATTTAAGGAAATCGTTAGCATCTGGTATTACTTTATCCTATTGTAAAAATTTTACTGTCAATGTATTTCATAAATGAGTTTTTCATATGATTTTTTATGTTATTATTTTTGTTTGAATATAATTAATAAGAACCCTTCACAATGATAAATAGGCAAAACTTAAAGGGTCTGGACAGCCTCGCGCTCTGTCGAAATATTTGACTTAATACAACAGTTGCTCGTCTTAACATACGATGAGTGGTCATGACTGATGAGGCGGACAAAGATGAAAGATATAACGCAAGGCAGTATGTAACATGTGTACAGATGTATATAAACAATGTAATAAAGCATTTGTTTAATTGAGTAATGATTGTACAGTTCTTAAATCTTCTGTAATAACCAAAGTAAATTTAGTACAAACTTTGAAGTATAAAGCCAGAGTTTTTCATCGATGCATCCTTTGACACAGATAATGAAATACTACATTTTAAAGATTTTAGTCATAATATAGAAAGTTATACGAAACTATAGAAGGAAATGGAATAAATATGATTGCTGTTGCTTAAGTAACTGTATGAGGTAGAAAAAGATAAGTAAAGTAACTGTAACAACGTTATAGTGGATAGTTATAACAGTGGTACTAAAGCAATGTTTCTGAATATACTTAACAGCAATTCAGGTTAATATAAGAATAATAATGATGATGATGATGATGATGATGATGATACCTTGTATCAAACGTGTCAATAGCATCTAATTTGTATTTCGTGTTAAAGTGAAATGAACAACTACGCCTTTTGATTCCCTAATCAGAAATTTATTTATTTATTTCCTTACCTTACAGACAGAAACTCAATTACAGGTCAAGATTAGAAGAAATACAAATCAATCACAGGTATGTTGACTAAATATTACTTATTACAGAACATAATTAATAATATGATAATGATAATAACAACAACAATGAAAATAATAATGATAATGATAACGATGGGATAATAATATTGGTGAATTTTAAAAAATACTTAAAAGAGTAAATGTAGGAAAGAGGATAAAGGGGAAATGCAAGTAAACAAGGGACGTGAAATATAACTAACAGCTAAAAAGTAGTGTTTGTGAATGAGTAACCTTAACAGCTAGTTATATAACATAAGCTGTGCGAAAGCCGTACCCACAATGTAAACCCTCAAATAGAGGGAACCTTCATTGCAACTACCGGATATACGTTAATCCAAGTCAATTAGTGTTTGACACAAAAAAGATGCGGTGGACCTGCCATGAAGGATTAGTTGCCTTCACTTTGGTCCACTACGTTTATCTGGAATTAAATCGCTCCTTATCTTACATATTTGGTTCCCATTGGATTCGCATTAATTGCCATCGAAGGTAGACGTACCTTTGTTTATCGCAAATCATTTGTAACTATAATTTTTTCGTATTATACAGGACATCTCGTAAAGTATGTTGCAAACATTGGATGGTAAAAGAAAGGCAATAAATGTGGATATGAATAATATAATACAATTATACATTATTGCAATTGCAAAGAATGCGTTTTAGATATGTCATGAATATTGTGTAGATCACTGTTAATTTTATCACTAGCTGCGACATAATCTTTGACATTTAATGAATAATAATTTGACTAACTGACTGGTGTAAATGCTAGATAGGGCTAGCCCTAATATGGAGCCTTGGGGGACACCTGAGCATATCGCTCCAGACTTAGATAGGCAATAAATAACTATTATTTTCATCACGTTAGCTTTTACCCATTTCAAATAATAGTATTTTTCTTTTTTTAACTGTATCACTTGGTTTTACTCAACACCAAGTGTCACTTAACATAGAAACTTATTACATAACTGTTTTTACTTTCTCTTTACTACAATAAACAGTGGACTTCACTGCTATCTGTATTTGATGCATATTTTGATTGTCCTATCTAAAGCATTTGTGTTCCCATGGGGCTATATTGTAAAAAGTCTAGAATTGAGAAAGTAAGAATATTTCATATTCAACTTTCACTTTTACCCTTGCTCAGCAAATTGCGCGAAGCTGGTAAGCAATTTTTTAATATTTCCGCTTTTTTCCATTTATAGCTCTGGGTAATTTGCTTAATATTTACTTTCTCACTCTACCCTGAGCGTGTCTTTTCAGATATCACTGTTAGAGGCTGAAAGGTGTTCATTTTATTAAAATATAAAAGTAAGTGGAAACAATTTCAGAGAAGAAGAAAATAATTATGTAAATTCCTATGGAAATAGAAAATTTCGGTGATAATTTTTATTTAATATGTCTCATTTTCCAGTCCCATCGCACCGCAGGGTGGTATGGACCTTGAATACTGGAAAGCATTCCCTCCGGTTTAAATTGAAATTGCGAGATAAGATTTAATTTCACTTCTAAATGAAGTAGGTACTCGTTGTTGGATATAACGCGCACAGCTAAATATTAGATATGAAATTTTCCTAGCTGTAGAATTCGACATTAACTATTAACTTCCGAAATCTAGCGAGTGACTCATATGCTCTTAGGATGTTCTGAAAAACTCTAGCATAAATTTAGGGCCTGATAGATTTTCAAAAATATTACAATTTGGTCTTATGAACCATGGGCGTATCTTTTCCGTTTTCAAGATACAGGGCGCTGAAATTATTTTTTTAGAATCTAGTTTCCGCTCCTATCTTCCTCAAAATTCGACCGAAATGAACTGAAATTTTGTTATGTGGGGTTTCTGGGGATATTAGATGCTCTGGATTTATTAATTTTTGGATATATCATACAGGACGTTCAGTGAGTATTTTAGGTCCTAACTTTTTTCAGGTTAATCGTTTTGCCTCCTTTGTCACTAGCTGTTATAGCAAATTTTATTCTAAACAAAAAAGTTGCTCGAAATATACCTATATGTTTAAGCCAAAAAAAAAGTAGATTCGGGACGACCGAGAACTACTGATGAATATCAGCAACCCGATTCCGGCGTTTTTTATTAAAGTTATTATTGACACTTCCATAAGTCTTAAGTTTATTCCAAATTCTCGTAATTGTTGAATGTTGCATATTTCTATTCGGATGTCTCTTATTAAAAATCACTGCCTCTTCTCGATGAGTTTTATAATTATCTCTCACAATCAAAACTATTTCAATTTTCTCCTCAGAAGATAATAGAGGTATCATTTCTTGTATTTTATAAATTTTAACTAGCGTTTTGACGTTTGCTATCAAAAATTCATTGGTTTGTCAGTGCATCCTACATTTAATGTCGATCTCTAGACGTAAATTATCAATGCTAATACAGAGAAGTTTGTAAAAATAACAAAATCTGTATTTTAATAGTAGATGGATAATATTGGATATCTGATGTAGTTTTCAATTAGGATCAACTTTTCTTAATAACGACTGCCGATATTATAACAAATAAGATTGCTTTACTCTTGATCAAAATTTACATTTTTCGACATACCTCGTATACGACTGCAAAAATCGAAATCTGATTACTTCATTTTGGGTTTTAGGTCATGCAGAACTTTTGTCAAGAATAACTTTTTTTCATAAAATCAATAATAAAAAAGTTCAGGAAACAACAGCTGTGTGGACTAATGCCTCAATCAACATTGAATTACATCTGAAATCCTTACGAGTATAACAACTAAAGTTATTCGCCAACGGTGACACCAGACATATACCGGTTTTGAGTTTTTAACTATTCTCAGTATGCCATAGGTGAGGCAATAGACAACTTATTCTGGATGTTCGTGTCTGCCAAACTCGACATAAGGGAACCTGATTACACCTCAAAGAACTACGCCAGCATTGAATTACATCTGAAAAACTTATAGCAAACAGCCAGTCATTAATTATCCGATTAACCGTACATTTTTCTAGATTTAATTGTATTGTTTTATAAACATTTTAATATAATCAAATAGGTATTTATGTAATCACAACCAGTTCCTTCTAACGAACAAGATAAATGCAGCTGAACTTAATTGTTACCTTTCCTATATTACAATAAATTTACTCAAGAAAGATCACCATAGCAATTTTCAACTAGCCATAAAAATGTACAAACTTGGCCATTTGCTTAAATTTTTCTTTTTATAACAATTTTCTTATATAAAATAATATGTTTCATAGTTAGGTATACAAAAATAATAAAACCCTGCAATTATCGCTACAGAAAAATGAAATTCATATAAAATTAGTAAATTTTTTGCTTATTTTAGTCACATCCAAAATGATATCATTACTGCTAATCAGAACTGTAACGGTCAGTCTATGATTTAGATCATGCAATTTTCATTAGAATCTAGTGCAATCTTGTACAAATTAGTCCTGTGAAAAATTCTCTATTTCTGACATCTGTGAGTTTGTAACTGTTACAAAACAGATTCTGAACACAGAAATGTACTTACATTACTGAGATTTTAGTTATTTTTACAGGGTACTGTAACGCTCAACGATAATGACTACAGAAGTAAAATAATTAATAATTTAATAGAGACCTATAAGCAGTGTTTATATAAAGTATAGTTAGTCAACCGATCTTAGTTGTGGACCATGTCGGCTAGATGGCGGGACTATAATATGTGCAAAATCTCTTAAACAAGCCCTAGGTAAGTCAGTAGATAGAGTCAGTCTGACTTTGTTTTTAAAATAATGTCAGTCTGACCCTGTTTACCGACTTCTCTAGGGCTTGTTTGCACATATCATAGTCCCGCCATCTAGCCGACATGATCCACAACTAAGGCCGGTTGGCTAACTATACTTATAAAAACACTGCTATAAGTTACAATTTGTCAATTTGTAGTAAATACATAGATGGCTCCACTAATCCATTTAATTTTTATAAAAGAATTGTAAGTACTGTTTTACTGTTATTCAAATTTGCTAGAGGGATAATCTTATTTTTATTTCCATTACTGTGGTCACAATTTTATATGTATTTCACATGTTGTTTCTATTTCGAACACATATTTTCTTTGGTGCGACCACTATCGCCACCTAGACGTCCTTTCTGGAATCATCTATTGATTATCTTGCCGCGCTTGTTTTAAAATCAATACGTTCGTCTTTTTTCATTATGTTTCCAGTTCTTTACAGGTACTAATTGGAAACAAATATGATACACTACACATTCGATGAAATGCATTAAAACATTAAAAGAGAACTAGCATCAATTTTGTCAACAAATTTTAACGTTCATAGTTTTGGTTACTTATAATTTTCAGATCTATTCAACATGATAAATGATTAAGTAGCTGAAAAAATAAACATTGCTTTACTATTGTGGGTATATACTTTATTCAACATCAAGAATATACCTATATAAAGTAATTTTTAGAATCAAAGTTTATTGAATTAGAAAGGTATTTTAAACTAATATAAATCAAATCTCCTACAATTCCTATTAATGAAGTTATATGTATGCTCTCTGATACCAAACGTCTAGGTATACTAATGAACAATTCCACAGACAAAGCTCTTATTCAATAATTATCTAAAAAATAATCTAGCTAAATTTACTAACCTGGTTTAATGAAACCACACTATAAATATCTAAGTTCACTTTTGAAACTATCTAACTATAAAAATTATTATACCAATAAATTAAAATTATTTGAAATTAAATATCGACAATGTCAAAAGTGATTTTAACCTGTCAATGAATTTTAAATTAAACATGACTAATACCTACTTAAATAATGTTTTATTTATGTAATCGTTTTTTATATATTTTTAGGTATTAACAATATTGTGTGAAACTAACTACTCTGCGGACTAAAGCCCCGACCAGCGTTGAATAACACCCGCAATATCTTTAGTCTTTAGACTATAAAAGAGCCAACATTTTTACGTAAAACAGGGACTCTTGGTCGATCTCGATTTCTCAAGCCGTTTTCCAGATTTTCACGATTGAATGTGTCATTGCACATTATGTCAATGGCTGAAAAATATTTAATTTACAAATGTGCCTTGAATGTTAACAAAATTTGTTACAGTGACAACTATCAGTGTTATCTACCTTTTCATGTGATAGCTTAGCTTCCACATTTAAAGTTATAAAGTTAGTTAGTTTAAAGTTTTTAAAGTATCATTTTTCGAAAATTTATTTTAATTTGCAACACTGTAATTCTTTAAATAGTAACATATTATATATATATATATATATATATATATATATATATATATATATATACAGACTCTATTGTACTGTATTGACTATTGCTATACATTTCTTATATAATGTCAAATGAGCAAAATAAAATTATTATTATTTTTACGACTATCCACCACGATTGCATGATTGGATTCCAGTCAAGTCAACTAAATAGAAACTCAAACTACGTCGCGAGTTCCTAAAGAGAAGCGAATATATAAACCGAAACATTTAACGATCTCGAAATGTTGAGAAAATAATTACCGAACAATTTCATCCTTAAACACCTTTTTGCGTACTTCCAACCGTTATTTATAAAGTAATCCGAGAAAAGTAAACGGAGTTGACGATTCGACCCTAATCGCTGGAACAGCATTACGCAGATTTAACAGTGAACTATAACTGTTAACCTGAGAGTTAAAAGTCAATTCGGCTGCGAGGGTATTGAGAACAACCGTATTCAACGGTTGAAATGCAAAGAAAATTGAGGATGTCCGTAATGCGATCATCATCATCATCATCATCATCATCATCATCATCGTCATCATCGTCATCATCGTCATCGTCGTCATCGTAGTCATCGTCGTCATCTTCGTCATCTTCGTCATCATCGTCATCATCGTCATCATCGTCATCATCGTCATCATCGTCATCATCGTCATCATCGTCATCATCGTCATCATCGTCATCATCGTCATCATCATCATCATCATCATCATCTTCATCACATAATACGTGTCAACTCGGTGAATTTTAATTTTTTTGGGGTAATCAGACGGACAGACAAGAAACGGCGTATCTGCCATTTTGAAGGCCTTATATATTCAACCACCAAGTTTTGTTAGTGCATCTACATGGAGAGGGTGTGAAAAAGAGCAGCTAATTCACATAATACGTCTCAACTCGGTGAATTTTAATTTTTTTGGGGTAATCAGACGGGCAGTACTATATCGACCCTGGATATTCCAAAACTGGACTCGGTTTGTTTCTTGCTCTCGTAGTTTTCGAGATATAAATTTTTTCTCGCCAACGGATGATGATGACGATGATGATGACGATGATGATGAGGACGATGATGAGCACGATAACGATGACGATGACGATGACGAGAATTTCGAGAGAGCTTTCGAATGAGACAAACCGCGTCCTCCTGCGTCGAATAATAAGGGAGTTATGACGTCCCGAAGAAAGCCTATAATTTTAGAAAAATCCAAATATCTCGAAGTCGTTCGTTTTAGGGCAAAACGGCTCCAGGGACCTCTTAGAAACACCAGAGAGGATACGAAGCCGCGTCTTAATATTTAAATTTTAAAAAATGCAAAACTTCTATCGACCTTAACTCTCGAACGGTTGCAGATACGGAAAAACTAAAAGAAGGCCAAATTCGCATTTCGAGAGAGCTTTCGAATGAAACAAACCGTGCCCCCCCTGCGTCGAATAATAACGAAGTTATGGCGTCCCGAAAATAGCCTATAATTTGGAAAATGCAAAACTTCGATCGACCGTAACTCTTGAACGGTTGCAGATACGGAAAAACTAAACGAAGGTCGAATTAGCATTTCGAGAGAGCTTTCGAATGAGACAAGCCGCGTCCCCCTGCGTCGAATAATAAGGGAGTTATGACGTCCCGAAGAAAGCCTATAATTTTAGAAAAATTCAAATATCTCGAAAACCGTTCGTTTTAGGGCAAAACGGCTCCAGATACCTCTTAGAAACAAAAGGGAAGATACGAAGTCGCGTCTTAATATTTAAATTTTAAAAAATGCAAAACTTCGATCGACGGTAACTCTCGAACGGTTGCAGATACGGAAAAACTAAAAGAAGGCCAAATTCGCATTTCGAGAGAGCTTTCGAATGAAACAAACCGTGCCCCCCTGCGTCGAATAATAAGGGAGTTATGGCGTCCCGAAAATAGCCTACAATTTGAAAAATCCAAAACTTCGATCGACCGTAACTCTCGAACGGTTGCAGATACGGAAAAACTAAACGAAGGTCGAATTAGCATTTCGAGAGAGCTTTCAAATGATACAAGCCCCGTCACCCTGCGTTGAATAATAAGGGAGTTATGGCGTCCCGAAAATAGCCTACAATTTGAAAAATCCAAAACTTCGATCGACCGTAACTATCGAACGGTTGCAGATACAGAAAACTAAAAGAAGGTCAAATTAGCATTTGAGAATCATTTTTAAAATTAAAATATAAATTTTAATTTAAATAGAAATATTTAGGTTACAATTTGTTTTTTTTTTAAATTATAGCCTATTTTTCGGGACGTCATAACTTCCTTATTATAAGCCACGGTTCGTTTCAGATGAAACCTCCCTCCGAATGCTAATTTGATCTGTCCTTTAGTTTTTCCATATCGGCGACCGTTCCAGAGTTACGGTCGATCTGGGTCGATCGAAGTTTTAGAATGCTCCTACCAACTGCGGTCGTCCGGGGTAGAATCGTACAAAGCTCCCTGGTGTCATACTTTTTATTTTTTGAAAACTCGATATATTGGGATTATTCTCAATATATTGACTTTTTTCTCAATATAATGAAATTATTCTCAATATCTTGACTTTTTTCTCAATATAATGAGAAAAATCTCAACCTAGTCAGCGTTTTATTCAGTCTGAATTTCTTACTTAGCGGTTCAGCGGCTGACCTCGTCTAATGACGATTTCGATTTACATGCACTTTTGCACTGAGTGCGCACTGTATCCAACTTCTGTGTTCGATTTATATTTTGAGTGCGCACTCTACTGGTGGAAAGTGTTCGGTTTAGAAGTCAGTTCGCACTGAATTCGGTGAAAATGCAAATATTCTTGCACTGACAAAATAGTCAGTTCAATTAATCTGTGAGTTCAATCGTGGAGTGCAAGTTTAATGTGGCGGTAGTATAAGATTTTTTGAATGTAATTCTTCTGAATAACTTATTTTCTTCATCAGATAGTTTATCTGAAGAATATGTTATTAATAATAGTTATATATATAGTGCATCGGAAGATGTAGCAAATCAATAATAATTAGACTTATTTAATTACTGCTTGTACTACTTGTTTTGTCTTTAGTTTAAAAAAAAATGATCAAGCAGAAAAACTGGTGTACATTATTATAATTGACGATTTTGAGAAAACTGTGTTTATCCAAAAAACAAATTTAGAAAAAAACTATAACAGCTGACACGCATACATTCTTGCATTTTTATAGTAGTTTATCAATTGATACTTCTGTTTTTCTTCTGTGTTTAGTGCCTATTTTTTCAATTTTAAGCGTTTATAGATCCATATACTTTTTAATTTTGGTAACGTTTTATCAAATAATGCGGTTATGTAGTGTGCACTAAAATCTGATGCGTATTCGATTTAGCTGCATGCTCGAAGTATTCCGGGCAAAATTTTATAGCACTCGCATCAAACTTTGCGTTATATCAGTGCGCACTACACGTTCTCAGTGCATATAAATCGAAATCGTCATAAATACGCCAATACGCCCTTTGTGTTGCTGGTAACGTTACATCGTTCTCTGAAGGTAGCTTTAAAGTTAACCCATAGACTTAAACAAATAAACTGGCCTATGATATATTTTGTGGGTCTATGAGTTTATGAGCAGAGAGGAAATAGATATTTTGTGGAAAATAGTTTACTATTATTTTCTCTCTGTTTCTGAGTTTTTCCTAACCAGTTGAAATAAATTTTTGAGTTAAAAATTAGAAACATATTTTATATAATGTTTATGGTGTTTTACCGTACGACAAATTAAGAATTAGAATGGACTTACATAAACCAGTTGATTTAACAAACAGGGTAAATAACATGAAACATTATTAATGAAAATATATTTCTTATTATTTTTAATAAAAACATACAATTTTGATTTTAGAGCTTGGAAGATCTTACGTCTGAAGAGAGATGGAGGTACTTAATAATTGAAAATTATAGTTATTTATTTTAAAATTTTGTTTTATAGGTTAGAACACCAAAGACTACACGAACAGCACAAAGGACATGAGAAAATGCATGCTGAAATGGTTATAGTTTTAATAATTACTCTAATAGTAGCTCAGGTTTGTCTGATTGAATGGAAGAAACGACACTATAGAAGTTACTCTGTAAGTATACTTAGAAATTTTTTTTAGTACTGTTTGAAGTAACATTGTAAAATATTTTAAATTGTAGCTTATAACATTGTTAGGAATGTGGTTAGTACCTATCATACTATGTCTAAGAAGTTACTGGTGGAGGTTTATATTTATATGGTTATTATTTTCTTGTATATCAGGCCTTATCGTCAGAAAAGCCCTTCAAAAACCTATCGAAAGAACCACACCAAGGTATAAATATAATAACTATATTTCTATCACTGTTAATTAAATATGTTTAACCAGTTTCCATAAAATATTTTTTAGATTGGTCTATAAATGGTTCCTTTTACTTTATAAGCTAAGTTATGTTCTTGGTCTCATAGGTTATTTTATTATGATGGCAACGTTCTTTGGACTTAATTTGATTTTTAAGGCTCAAGCAAATTCATGGATGGACTGTGGATTATTGTTTATATTTTATGGATTGTACTACGGAGTCTTAGGTAGAGACATTTCAGAAATCTGTGCCGATAAAATGGCTGCCCATATAGGGGTAAGACATTTTTAGTTTTGTTATACAGGCTGTTCCTAAAATAAGATTCCAAATTTGTACTGTGTATAGAACCCATTGAAATAAGGTGAAAATACCTTATTAACATGTAGTTTAAAATGCATCTTTAGGGGGTTACATGCCTTAAAAGCCGATTCATATAATAGGTCAAGTCATGGTCCCGCCATCATCTGATCAAATATCGGTTCGATCAAATAATTCCAGTAACTATATTTATCTATTTTGATCTGACCGGGACCGGACCTTGACAACCTACAGTATGAATTGACCGTTTTATCAATAACGGAAAAAAAACAGTTTCATTTGTACCCTTTTGAGCTCGCAACCTTCAAGGATGCATTTTATCTTTTAAGCCACATGTTAACAAGAACATTTTGATTTATTTTAATGAGTTCTATGTACTCAATAGGTTTGGAACTGTATTTTAGAACCAACCTGAATGAACGACATTGCTTGTATTGTTTGTAACTTTTGTTAATTTTCTTATTTTGAAGTACTACTCCCCACAAGGCATTAGCACCAGAAGTTTAGATCCATCTGTTTGCGCTGTTTGTGGAAATAAATTATTAGTCAATGAAGACGAAGAAGGTATTTTAGAGAACACATACAAGTTAACCTGCGAGCATGTGTAAGTATATATGTTGATAGGGACTAGTATTACAAAATATTTAAATTTATCATTTGACTGAAAACTAACTAAACGTTTAATGTATGATAAGTTACATTGTATTGCAAATAAAACACAATTGTGTATTTGCCGTAGAATATTTATATTAAGACTGACTACTAGTTTTAATAAACATTTCTTTTGTCATTATGCCAAGATAATTTGTGAAAACAAGATAATACATAGCAAAAAACCATCATCATTGTTTGAATTGCTTTTACAATTTGTTTATATTATCTTATAAGGAATGGAAATGTATATTCAATTTAGAAATTAAACAGCATTGCAGATTTTTTAATTTCAAAGGTGTAACGGAGATTATGAAACTAATCAATTTTCATTAAGCAATCTGTCTAAAATTTCATATTTTCAAGAAAAAAAATTGTCACAATATCCCTAGTGCTTTAAATTATTTTCAAAAAATTTTTCAACTTCATAAATATAATAGAATTTTCAAAAATTATTTACGAACGAGGAAAAATTTCCAATTATTAATTTAAGTTCGTTGGATATTCGGTAAGAAAATTTCACACCAAAATAACGACATTTACACTGCAATTCAAAATAATTGCAGAATATAATAAAAATTAACAGTTTTTGTTTGTTTTAATTTATATAATTGCAATACAAAAATAAAAATAATTAAAATATCAAGTTCAGTCAAACAGAAAATGTCAATCTATTTAGAAATTTCGTGTAATCACATGCAGCTTACTCCGGAGATATACTGGTTCCATGATGTAGAGTGCACATGGCAATGTAATGTCAAAGATTCCATGCAATGTAAATTAATTTACAGTGAAAGAGACACCCACATTTAACTAATGACCCACTTAGTGCATTGTAAAATTTATATTTATAAATTAGCAACAAGTATTATAAATATACGTAGTTCTCGGTTAATAGCAAATACATTTTGTAGTTAGTTACGAGTACATCTGGTATACATAATATATATTATATTAACTCAGTAAAATTTAAAAATTTTAATGGGCGGATCAATAATGTTCCGACTAATTCTGAAAAAAATTGAAGTTTTATATAGAGTGGCCAAGAACATTTAACATACACAAGTGATATTGAAAAGTACAGACTGAGTCTATATTTGTTTATTACGAGTATACAAGTGGATTGACTGCTTATAAATTTTAAAAATGTTATACTTTATCGTTGTAAGAGCAGAAGTTCACTGTAAATTTTCCTGCAGATTTCATGAATTTTGTATAAGGGGCTGGTGCATAGTGGGTAAAAAACAAACATGTCCATACTGCAAAGAAAAAGTAGACCTAAAGAAAATGTTTTCAAATCCTTGGGAAAAGCCGCATGTCCTTTTTGGACAACTTTTAGATTGGATAAGATGGTTAGTTGCTTGGCAGCCCATGGTATTGTTTCTAGTCCAAGGAATCAATTGGGCGCTTGGTTTAGAATAGTACTGAATACCTAGTATTAAAATAATTTAACTAGATAATTTTTTACATTATTTTGTATAATGCAAATATTTTTTTTTGTTATCCAGCTGTCTGTTGTGATTTTAAATTATTATTAAATTTATAAGTACATGAGAATTTTATTTTTCTTAACATCCCTAACTACACATGAAATTCTAAAAAGTTGTAAAGTATTAGAAAATAATAAAATGTGAAAAACTGCTCTATTATTCTTGTTTTTATTTTATTTAAAAATAAACTTGCAACAAAAAATGATATTTGTCAAACTACCATTTGGAGGTGAAACTGATATTTGGATAATCTGCATATTTTAACTGAACCTATTAATTATTAAAATATTTATTTAGCCACTCTCTGACACTAATCGCAAAGTGTGCAGGGCAACTGTCATTTCATTTAGGGCATATTAACAAAAATAATACATTTTTAACACACACTATTATCACTTCATATAAAACATCTAGTCCATATTTTATGAAATAGGATATTTCCTATATTACATACCTAACTTTTATATAACAATATGTTAAGTATTGGCAATATACGAAGAGTACAATTTTAAAAAAAAACTAAACGTTTTGGGGTGTATAAAGTTTTGCAATTTGAATGAAAAACTCGTGTATGTCCTCAACAGAATTGTGCACTCTTTTGAATAATAACTCTGCTAGATATCCGGCAAAATGGTATTCTCTGCGACCGCAGCGTGGCGCTTTGCCTCTTAAACTTTGAGTGTGAACTATAGATTTCACAGGATCGGCAATATCTATGGAGTGATTGGTTTTAAAATGCTGAAAACTCTCATCTTCTAAAATATCATAGGCTTTCCATATCTCTGAAATAATCATAGTTCCTGGATAAATCCACTCTTTCATAACTTCTAACAACGTTTCAGTAGAACGGTTTAAAATTGGTACAAGAAATATTTTTTTAGAGTTTCTCTCAAACCCACCGAAAACAAAGTGTCCTTCATTATATCTTCCTTCATCAATTTCAATGGTCTTTCCATGTCCACCTAATTTTTCTGAATTGCGTATTGCCCATTGGACACACACCTCTCTACAATAATTTGACCAGTTAACCACTGTCACACTGCTACATTTCAATTCTCTGCTAATAACTTTTTGTCTAGGGTATGGAAGTCTTAGCCAAAGCACCGTCATGTAGGAAATATCTTCAATGGATATACGAGAATTACAAAACCATGTACCCTTCCGAGAACTTACCTTAAATTTGCATGTTTTCTTCTTTCTTTTATTCTTGGAATATTTTTTATGGCATTGAAACGTCAAAGTTTTGATGTTCAGCTTAAGTTCTGACTGACAAGCAGAACATGTAATATTGCGTTTTAATAAACCATGATTTATTAAGAAATCAACTAATCTTGTTCTGTCTGAAGAAAGAACAATAAAATCTCTAAGTGTCAGTTGACATGTATTGCACGCCATTATTTTACTGCACTAGTTTTATAAGCTTCTGTTCACAGATTCTTCTTTCTGTCTATACCATTGTAAAAACTAAAAATAAGGAAATAATTAATTCTTGTTCTCTTCAAATTACCCAAAATAAATAAATATGTAATTGTAACTATGATGTATACATAAAGTAAGTGTATGAAATATTAAATATCAGTAAGATAAAATTTACTAAGAACTTTTTGTATTGTTTTTTATATATCAAACATTAATATAAAAAGAATTTAATAACGAAAAAAACATTTGAAAATCAGGAATTGTATATTATATACCCTACAACCTTACATGTTCGTAGTCCTTGTTAGAAAATTTCATAAAATAAATAAAAAGCGTTTTTTGGTGACCCAAACCACATTTAACACCACAGAGTATATAATAGAAGAATGTCCTTTTTTATTGTGCCAACATCGAAACGGCATTGACATATAAACGACGTGTCGTCCTCATTGCCCCTGGCATATATGTAATTATTGCTGCTTTCCATTTGCCACAATACTCAGTTACTCTTACCTCAGCTTAAATGAGTGCCGTTCCTTTTGCAATAATGAAGTAAGCCAAACTGAGAATTTTTACCTCCCCCCTTACCGATGCAGCACAACCTCCTGAGCTTGGCTTGTAGTTGAGAAATTTGGCTTATGCCTCTAGATCATATACTTAAGACTTATGCCGCATTCACAAGTTATTTTTATTAAGTTCTGTCTGTTCTGTGACTTTGTAAAAGTGAGGTTATTGTTGTTAAACCAATTTATTTTAAAAAAAGTTATTTTTTTTTTCCAAAAACCGAAATTCGAAAATAGGGGGTAGGATTTTTTTTGTTAGAATTGGAGGTTTTTGCGCTGTTGTAAATAATTACCAACATTTTTTTAGACATTCTGAACTTTGACAATTTTGAGGTTATCGACAAAGGACGTTCGCTTCGCTAAATTCGCCGATTATGTCCCTTTTACATGATGAGCTAAACTGAGTGGCTTAGATAATCTTATCTCACTTCATACTCATCTCACAAGTAAAAGGAAAGTACTATATATATGGTCCCTGGTCCCTGGCAACTAGAGATGTGTCGTTCGCAAACGACCCGTTCGATTGAACCGGCTCCCACTCGCGAACGAAACGAACCGGCTCGCCAAATACAAATTAATCGGCTCTCGACCGGCTCCCAGCTCTCGACCAGCTCCCGGCTCTCGGCAGTTCTGGCTCACTTACGATCCGCGTTGTGGGCACTTTTGCTTCTTGAATCGATTCAGTTGAATCGTTTGGACGTTTGGTAATTTAGTGAAGCATTCGCTGCCGACAGCTATATTATTTTGTTTATGTACATAAAAAAGTTATCAAGAGAGGTGCTTCTTAATTTGATTCAGTTTCAGTTGAATCATTTCTCATAATTTTAGTAATATTATTAAGGAATCCGTTGCCGATAAGTATATATAAAATAATTTTGTAAACAAAATTCTAAGTTAGAGGTACTAAACAAAAATTAAAATGTTTTTGATAAAATAAATATTGTTTTATAAACACACACTGGAAACCTAACGCAAGGTAGACAAGAAATTAACAAGCATATAAAACGGAACGATCGTTCTAGAAATCAATCACTCTGATATAGACTTTACAAAAATTCTACATCACATTTGTACAAAGTACCGTACGTCCGTATTATTTACACAATTTAATTGAAGTTTATAGCTACTAATATTATTTTTACTGAAAGCCGTTTGTTAAATACCTCCTTATCTTTCAAAAAATATTTTCGATATTTGGTCGCATAAAGAACAATACTTTTTTTGCAATTTAGTGTAATATAATGCAAACATTTAGTGTAGTAGGATATAGTTTTACTACTCTCAGTTGCAGTTTCTTAAATATTTTTATGAAAATATAATGACTTATTCATTTGTTCATATGACGTAAATCGCCTGAATCCTTGCCGTGACTTCATATGCTCATTGTTTTCGATATTTCGTTTACAATGATCATAAAAAAATAAATAATCATTATCATAGGTGCTAAAGTTAAAAATCAGAACGAATTATGTTCCCTACGCTGACAGCGTTATAGAGCTGTATGCTATGCTGATGCTGTGTATATGCCAGGCACCCAGGCAGGCCCAGCATTCAGAGCGCGACCTGAAATTGACATGAAACACGACCCCTCACACGTTGCATTTCGTTCTCGAATCGTAATATCACTGGCTCAATTGAGCCAGTTCAGTGAACCGGATCTTTTTACTGACCGGTAATAATGTTTACTTCATAACTTACCGACTTCGTCGGCAAAACAGATATTTAATTTTGGAGGAATTTTTCAAATTATTTTATTTGACTTCACATTTGTCCTTTGTTTCACGATAATATTTAAAAGAGTATGTACAACATTACCAGTTATGATGGTAACATTGTATTATACTCATTTAAATATTATTGCGAAACAACAATATAAAACACTCAAGACTGGTAAAAAAAATTATTATATCACAAAACAATAACGATAAATACAATTATAAAAAGTCAATCACAACATTCTGCATAATAAATAGAATAAGGTATGTATTATTATGAATGATTATGTTATACCAATTAATAATCCATTTTTAATATTAATCAAATTTATTCTGAATAAATACTTGCAGAAACTTACATTTTTTGTTAAAATTGTTTCTTAAACACCATATTAGACTGTTCGTCTAAGGAGAATTGTTATCAATGTTTGGAATATCTCATTACATCATCATGATTATTAGCAAGGGTGCTTGAACAACATGGACTATCCTCTATCGGGAGAGAATTTATATTAAGTGGCAGTAATTGAGTTTGTTCTGGTTGTTGTTTAGAACCTTCAAATTGTTTATTAGATTTTGAATGTATGTACGTTTAGAAACAGTATTTTGTACGGTACGGATTATGATCACAAATCTTGCCACAAAATCAGAATAATACATAATGTGTGACGCAGACAGTTGACAAAAAATTAAATTCAATCGCTTTGCTCGATCTAAAACTCTGGACCATTTTGATGAACGTCAGATCGCTCTGGTTTTATTTGCCGAACGATCGAGATTTACGTCCCCTACCTCCGTGTGCAATAAAAGAACGATATGGACGAATCTGAGCGATCCGAGGGCTTTGCCGAACACGGCTATAGTTTACAAATTTGAAATTTTTTTTGGAAAACTACTTGCGAGCGCCGAAATCTAACTTTAGATTCATGATCAGCACCCAAGAATATAGGGGGGTAGGAATTATTTTGTTGATTGGAGATTTTTACGTTGTTGTAAATAATTACCCATTCCATTTGCATAAAAAAATCACGTGAAAAACGTCAAAAAATGTTATTTTCAAATGGAGGAGATAAAGTGGGGGTAAATAGTCCCACGAATACTACCTCAAGAGGAGGAACTCTTAGAACTAGTTCATTTAGTCCCAGTATTGTAAAAACTGGTATACCAAACACCCAGTTCATATAATTCATCGAATCTTAAATTAGAACAAACAACTTTTACATGCAACTTTTAGTTCAGGACATTCTGAACTAACCCACCAAACACAGCTATTATTTCAAGTTTGTAATCATTTTTAAGAAATGTCAAATTATTGATACAAACAACTGCATCTACGTCATTTTTGTACTGTAGAGTGCTGCCACGCGCGGTAAGTCACTGCAAACGGCGAATGGAACATGGAATAAATTAATTAAACTATACATAAGCACGGATCTGAGATTTAACACACGATGGTTCGATAATATTGAACACATTTAAAAAATTGTATATTTTGAATAGCAAATAAAATAAATAAATGAAAATGATAAATATTATCACCAACGTTCTTATTTTATATATATATATTCAATATTTTCAATTATTAGGTATCGTCTTACGAGGCAAGTAAACATATGTTCTAAGGTAAAAAATATTACATTTTAAATAATGCAATTAAGTATAAAAATATTTATGTTTTTGGACAAACATTACAAATCTCCTTGTTGTGAGCAAAACATAAGCTATGAAAGTTATGACCAAAATAACATTTTTTAGTATCACTGAAAATAGTTCCATGAAGCGAAATATCACAATAGGAGCATTTCATTGCATCCGTTGTATTGCCACATTTTATTACTTGACTCTGACAGCCCAAGTATTTTCTTTGCAGAAATTTCTCCATTTGATCTTCGAACTAAAAAGAAATTTAATTATTGTCAATTCCAAAAAATACAACACTAACAGCAAACCAGATAATAGGAGACATAATAATAAATGTCTATCACAGCTAAAGAATCTTACCTGGGGGAGGATCTTCTCTGTACCAATTTTATTAAAAAAATTCACAGCATCGTCTGGCTGGTCAAAAGTGGAAGCTAATATGGAGCACTGATAAAATTTCACATCCAGTCCACCATTTGGTATGTATTGGGAATACCGTTTTAACAACCTTGTTGTATTTTGAGGTCCAATGGATCTTATCATCAGTATACCCAGGCTTGACCATGAACATATTCCGTCCAACTCTATGCTTAGGTCACAATTTAAACATTTTCCTTTTCTCAGCTTTATGTACAATCTTATGATTTCATCCCAAGTATCATATGTAAATATAATTTTAAATAACTCGAACAGTTCTGGATCATTAAATTGAACTATTAGGGGTAAATATGGGAGAGCGTCATTTAGTTTCTTTATTCTGCTTAAAACATATTTATGCATGAAAGGAACATTTGTTAAATAAACATTTACATTTTCACAGTGACTCAACAGTTTACATCCCAAGTTGTAATATTGTGGACACTTTTTGTGAGCCTTTGGCAAAGGAAAATCACACCTGCAACTAAGATATCTCGAATTACATAGCTCTAGAAATGCATCCTGCAAAAATGATAAAGTATTTGCACCAATTCCTTTTGCATCAAAATTTTTCCTAGATGCCTGTTTTAGCATTTGCTCTTTGCACCACAGGGTGGCATCGGTATTTTCTAAATTTTCTACATATTTAGTAAAATCTTGAAATAAAGTAAACAGATCTTCCAAACTCAATTCTTTCATCAAACCACTTGGTTCAGTCAACTCAACATTTTTGTGAGTTTTATTGAGTTTAAACTGTTTGTATAAAGTTAACAAGTTTGGATTTTGTTCTGGAAGAGTTTTCTGATGTTCGGTTCCGCTTTCTTTAACGATTTGGTTGAAATTTAATGTTTCTTTCATTTCTTCAGTTATACTTTTGTCTTCTTTATCGGAAGAGCAATTTCTCAAATTCTTGACAGACTCTGGTATATACATATCAAAATCTAAAGCTTCAGTATGTGAATTTTCAACTATTACAATTCCATTTGAAAGTTTTTTTCCCACAGCCATTTTTTTATTAAACTTGTCTAAAATTTGTAAAACTGGCATTAACTTTTCTAATAATTCTGTTGCATTTTTCTCAACTAGTTTAGACTTTAAAATAGATATCAAATGTATTTTTTTAGAATGTTCTATTAAGGATATCACATCATCATAATAATTTATACACAATTCGGTGCAAAAATAATACTGTTTATTGAATAATGTTTTAGTAATGAATTCTTCTAGTAGCTCTAATGAGAGTATGCTTATTTGGTAATTATCTTGCCAAATGTATATAACAGATCCCAAAATTGCAACTTGTTTGATACTTTTAAAGCAGTTACTCCAAAATGCCAACTTACTTGTTGTTGGATTGAAGAAATAAATTCCTTCATTATCATGAGAAAATACAAATTTAGACAAAACTGGATATATTAAACCAAAATTGAAATTTTTTAAGTGTTCATTAAAATCTGTGTAAATACAAATTTTCAATCTTGGATCCTCAACATCTTCAAGATACAATATATCTGAAGGACCTTGAGTCAGAGAATCTCTAAACTGATGAGTAACAAGAACCGTTGCTTCAAAGTTTGCCTCCCAAAGTCTGGCGCCTGGCCGAGCACAGTATATTTTAACATCACTATTATCCAAAGTTGTCATTAAACTTTCATTTTCTTTTATTGTCTTGAATACTCCTTTAATACTTTGGTATGTGTCTGGAGAATCATTAATAGCAATATTAAAAAAACACGCCCCAAAGCTTCCATCTCTCAACTTTTTTCCAATTTGTTTATAACATTCTTTTTCCGTATCACATAAATATGTTCGAGTTTTAGTAGAAACAAGTAAGTAGTACATATACGAATCAATTTGAACGATATTAGAATCTAAGTGCATTATAGTAGCAGATGCTGTTTGAAAGATTGTCTAAAAAGATGTTTTACATATAAATTATTAACAAACAACATACTTGATAGTCATACCAATAAGTTACTTAAAGAAAATACTGCTACTCTTCCTGTGTCATCTCCACTGTAAACGGTGTTACCACACCATTTTATTGTAGTAACTGTGTTACCTTCATGTTCGCTATGAATTAAAGGTCTAACATTTATATCTAGAAAATCTTCTAAAATTATAAGAAGTCCTTTTGAGCTTGCTATTGCCATATTTTTTCCTTTCGGATCTATTACAATTTTTATTGCAGAACCATCCTAAAATTATATATTTAAGTGCTCAGAATATATTATAATGTACTTAAAGTCTCACTTTACTTGGAATTATTTTTACAAATTCACATGGTTCACGTTTAAATATATAAATACCTCCACTACTAGTCCCAAAAACTATATAATCGTCAGACACATCGAAGCATGTTAGCTAAAAAAATCATAATATTATTAACAAACATATACCTAAGCATATTTTTATATCGTGCTTACTTTAATACGTTGGGTTGACCTAAAAGTTTCGCTTATCACAGAATTTATAGAGTTTAAATATTGCACTAAAATACATTTATCCATTTTTAGAACAATTTTAATGTTAGTGACTTTAGGTTAGGTTATGTTTTTATTTTTGACATTTCTTGAGGATACTGGCAGACTGACAAGATAAAAAAATAAGTGGAAGCTATTTTAGAAATAAGAAGGCCAACGAGATACGTACATACAACATCTTCTATACATTAGAAAGAGAACAAAACATAACATAACAGTATTTTCTGTTTGCTTTCTATTCTATCTAAAGTTGGTACTTGGCACATACAAAACCATTAGAAAGTGCAATGGACGGGTAAAAAAATTCTCAGTAAAAAGTTGTTTTATATACTTAATTTATAGTTATTTTCAAAGGTTGTGTTTAAATTCTCTACGTATGTGTTTTAAATTACAAATATCTTGATAAAATTTGTCGCCAAAAAATATTTTGATTACTTGTTCAAACAAATGTACTGACAGGAGGTTGTTTGGCTCTTATCTTGTAAAAATGGATTTGTCAACTGATCAAAATATGCAAGAGCAATTTCCATTTATCAAAAGTCGAACTGAGTTAGTTATGCTTAAACCAGTTGCCTCCAAAAGTGATGCTGAATACGATATAATAGACATTACTAAAATTGAATTTGACAGCGACGATACATGGTAAGCAAATAATACGATATAAGAAACTGTTTGTAATAAAAAAATCAAACATTTTAGGTTGTATAAAGTCAGTGACAGCTGTCCCGTTACAGATTTGCGAGGCTGGTTACACAACGATGATATAAAAGATGAAGAATATTTTTTGAGTACAATTAAGTCGCCAAATGAAAGTCAAAAGAATTTTGATTCTAGAACATTCACACGTCCGAAAAAGAGATTTACCCGTCCGAGTATTGAAAAATACAACGAAGAGGTATATGGCAGCAGTAATGATGCACAAAATGAATCTTCCCACCATTCAAGAAAAAGTAATATTAGTAGCAGTATTATTCAAGAAATTAGTGAACCAACAGCAACTGCAGCTAAACCACTTAATTTTGATTTGACACAACCTACAAACAGTTATTACTTTGAAAATATCTTGGCAAATTCTGCAGAAATCGATTCATTTCAGAATATGTCCCCTCCTAGTCTCGTGAATTCCATGTGTTCTTCTACTTTTGCCAACTTAATGGAAAGCAGTTTCATTAAGAATGATCCAGTATTAAGGGAAATCCGTGATACGGATTATACAGAGACTGTTTTACTGCAAGATTCAGAACCACCAATGTTTCAGTCTATTACAGAAAGTTGTAGCAGTATTAATTCAGATACGCCCGAAAGTTTTTTAAAAAAAATATCGTTTAATAGTAGCACTTTTCGAAAAAATACCGCTAAGGAACTGCATTCAACTTTGGACAAATCAAACACTTCTACTGTCGATTTAAATACAACTTATGAAAAACAAATTGAAGTTGGTAAGTGAAATAGATATATCAAAATTATTATTGTTTGGTAAATGTACATTGATTTTATAGTGTGCATTGTAGACTTTTTCATTTGATTTATCTGGAAAAAGTTATTCTTCATAAAGAGTATTGCTTATCTTGGGAAATCAAACAATAATCAAATATACAGAGAATTCAAAATATGTTTCCTAAGCAAAGTGTTTTTATTTTTTGTTTTTATTGTAATCTTCATTTAATGAAGTTTGAAAATGCTTAAATACGGGATTTAGTCAAGATAGAATATGAACATACTTATCACATTTCACAATGATTTTGTACCTAATTAGAAAAACAGGTTTTTCTAAATGAAAGATAAAAATTACAAATTAGAACTGATATTGGTCCATGTTGGAGAAGTGGAATGTTCCCAAAATAAATAAAACTTCATCAAGAATATTTTTTTTCTTGAAAAAATCAACAGTTAAAAAAGTTTTCAAGAGTACAAAATCTCATCCCAGAAAAAACTGTACATATATGTAATAGTAAATAATTTAAATCAAGAAACATCCTTTTTGTTGGTTAGTTACGACAGCTAATAATATTATTTTTATTGTTTTTTTCCAATTTAGCACCAGAAAATTCGGATCCAACCCAAGGCACCAACAATGAGGAAACGCATGAGATAAACAATCACCAATTTACCAATTTAAATGGCACATATCGCCGCACACCTAGATCAAAAGGTACTTTTAGAAAATCCGACATAAAAAATGCCACATTAGCTCTGAACTCCACATTCAATGTGTCGCCAGACGGTCCCATGCCTGATGGAAATGCTACTACGCAATCTCTTATAAAAGACTGCAGCCTTAAAAGTTTCGAACAGAACAATTCGGTGATAGCCAGTCTAACGATCTCTAATGAAGATACGGTCGAGGATATGAAAAAACAACTCTCTGAAACCATTCAAATTACAGATTTGAACAGATTTAGCTACTGTCTTGATGATAATATTAGATTGGATGGTACATATACCGAAGAGGATGGTTTAAACAGAGGGACAAATATAACGCGAACATCAATGGGTTGCTCTACCGGATCTGCCGACAGTTTAGACAGAATGAGCAGCTTGTCAAATAGTAGTCGAGAATCAAATAAAATGCTCAATATGGCAGATGTGGATGCAATTGTGGAGATGCAAGAAAGAAGTAAGTGCTGCTTTGTAGTTTTTTTTCTTGAATATTTTATTAGGTAATAATAATATTGTGTGAAACCAACAACTTGGCGGCCTAACGCCTTCACCAACGTTGAATACACCCACCCATATATTTGTTATTATTAGCTTCTACAGTTTATTTATTTTATTGTAAAAAACATTTTAAGTTAATTGAATTGAATTTTTCAACAATTCTGTATGGTATGAGAATAAAAAAAAAATGTTATAAATATCTATTATGACGTCACAATTTTAAGTATACTCGTGTCAAGAATTCAGACGTCTTACGTCACGGCTGACGTTACACATTTGTTTTTATTGTCAACGTAATTTTCGATAATTGGTCGCGTTAAAAACAATCATTTTTTGCAATTTAGTGCAATATATAATGCAAACTTTTAGTGTAGTATATAATTTTATTACTATCAGTTGCAGTTTCTTTAATATTTTGGTGAAAATATAATGATTTATTCATTTGTTCGTACGACGTAAGTCGTCTGAATTCTTGACGCGAGTATAGGGTCAAAGGTATTTTAGTAGTTGATTCATTTATTATTCACTATAGAAATACTAGGATGATTGAGGAAGATAAATCTGTATTTAACAATGTTTGTGTTCCAGATAAATTCAATTGCACATGATAATAATCTATAAACAAACAAATATCAATTTATGCTTTTTTTTATAAATATAACTGCACTCGCAAGTATATTTTAAGAATTAGAATAAAATGTTACAAAACTGAATAAATATGAAAAAATATAGAAACAAAATAAATTTCATGAACTGGAAATTATTTTTTATATATTCAGATAGAGTGCTTTCTTGGAAAATACGGTAATATGCAGTTAGATTTCTAGTGGAATGGGATAAAATCAATAGATTAACAAATTTCTGCAATCAGCGGCCATTTTTGGGCAAATTCATTATTGACACCATTGAAATATAATATCGAATTGAAGTATTTTTGTGGCAGAGGGAATTGCTATCGATGCCATAAGATCTAAAGCATCATCTGCTAAATCGCAGCATCCGTGTTTCATCTAGTCTGTTCTATTGCCCTATTTGTTATTCTCCATATGTGCGCAATTTAGCAGAGGATGTCTAAGGACTTTTTCATGTACTGTACACATTTTCCATACAACTAAAAATGACAGGCAAGTGAAATGTTCAAGAGCAAAACATTCTACAAATGAAAAATAATGTATATGTATGTTTTTTTATGTATAACTAAATAATAAATATTTCATTCTATATTTCATGATTTTAAGGATCTAACTCCCAGGTCCTCCTTATATTTTCCTTTATGTCATAGATTTTATTTTCAAATATTTATCAAAAGCTACTGATGCTGTCTTCGATGCCCTGAAATTTTAAATTCCCCTTATCCCGTTAACAATTCCTGTGCAAATTCAATAGTGGGTAAAAAGTTCCAAAATTAAATGTATTTAAAAATAATTACCTTATTTTCCCAGGTCTACAGCAAGTCATGTCAACTCCAAAGACAGTCCAAGGCTCGAAAAATCTGTGGGAAAATAATTTTATATCGCCTATCATACCCAACGAGCCATTGTCCGATTCAGACGTATCTTCTACAGACGAATACAAAAGCGTTAAATCTACATTTTCCAAAGCATCGATGGAAAATTACATTAGTAAACCTGTAAAAAGTATGGGGTACCTAGGCGGCAACATCGACACAAAGTTGAAGAATACGCACCGTTCTACGTATACCTTGGCCAGTCAAAAACCTCTGCAAGTAATTCCTAATAACATAAGGGCTTCCTACAGCAATCTGCGAACAGTTCAGTCAAATATTCCCGGTTCGCAGGGTAACCTGTACAAATCGGGTAACATCAAAACCCAAGCACCCTCCACCAATCTGAAGACGATGGGGCACCGATTGAAAGGTTCCTACACCAGTCTGAGGCCTATAAGTGCAAATCTACCAGTGGCACCACCTATAGTACCTCAGTTGAACACGACAACTACGCTGCCTAGAGCGACAAATCCCAACGTTACGCAGAACATCGATACCCGTTCAAAGGTTGCCGAGGTAAGCAAAATATATTTTCAGTGGCTTATTCGATTTATAATTTATTTTATTTCTTAAACAGCGGAAAGTAAGTAAAAGTTTAACTTTATATTTCAAGATATATAAACATTTCTCAATTTATATGTGTAATAACGCAAAATTAATAAAAATTAAACATGCAGGAAAAAATGTAAATTATTTGTACAAAAGTGCAAAGTAGTCAATATTAATTCACAAAAAATGAAAAGATGATTATTAACAAATATTTCTTATTCACTAGGTGTTAAATTTTTAAGCATCTAGACTATTTTTTAAAGCGAGTGTAAAAAACGTTTCCTTTACAATTTCAGTACATTTTTAAATCATAATTATAAGTTATGTTACAGTATAATACATGTATTGTAAAATACTAGTTAACAGCGTGGTAGCGTTTGATATAAAATAGTTAAGTTTATTCAGCCCTAATTGCATAGATTTGTTGTTTAGAGTTTAAACATTCTTATACATTTTTTGTCTACTCTGTATTTTATAGGTTGTAAGTAGTACCTTTTCGATTTCCTGTAGTTCCTTTTTTATTATACAAACAGTATATGTTTATACACTGCGTTTCACTTTTCATGGAGCCACCTTTGTAACTTGTTTACTTGTTATTAAATTGTTCTGAACTTTAGGCAACTGATACATACTTATAAACTAACTATTTTGACAATTTGAGGTGTTAATTTAGTTATAGGTGTCGCATGTAGGATTGAAAAGGGGACCAGTTTTTAAGAAATTATTTTTAACGGGTTCTTAGAAACCCCCTTGTACCGAATTTTGGTAATTTGCCTCAAACATTATTTAACGGACACAATATTTTTTTGCAATAATGTGATACTAAGCTTAATAAAAAAAGAAGCAGTAATATGTTTTTCTAACTGTATTAGAGTTCTAAAGTGAACATATATTATGCGAATGTAATAAAACTTAATTTTTGGGTAGTCATATCTTGAACAGTTTTAACGAAGTTTCATCTAAATTTGGCACAAAGAGGTTTGTTTTCCCATCTCATATCGGATATATACGACTGATATATCCATTATTATTAGGTAAAACTATGTGTTTGTTATGTATGTTATCATCAAAACTTTCTAAATAACTTGTTTCACTCGAGTCAGGGTCTGAAAGCAAAGACATAAATGCTCAAGGTATTTACTGAAAAGTAAAAAACTGTTGAAGGTAAGCTGCCAAAATTTGGTACAGAGGGCTTTCTAATGAAGCCGAATAAGAATCCGATAAAATAATATCCTAAAAAAATCGCTGTTATTTTTCGATAAACTTGTCCGCTTTTTCGATACTACGTGGGACGTATATGATTAAATTAACACCTCACAGTGTCAAAATAGTTACATTATAAGTATGTGCAAACTGTCAAAAATGCAGAACAATTGAATAACAAGTGTAAGCAAGTTACAAAGGTAACTCCATGAAAAGTGAAACACGGTATATATTTGTTTTCGTTTCAATTTCATTAGGTACCTCCCATGCCTAGAGAAAAAAATAATGTAGCTGGCGATAACCTATTTGTGAAACCTCAACAACCTAGAGCTAGTGGCTTGCCTAGACCTACAGGTATTCCCAGACCCGCCTCGAGAATACCTGGACCTCGTAACAATATAAGGTAATTTCCGCATTAAAACGAATAAATCTGGTACATTCCTGAAATAAAGACAATTATTATTCATATTCATTTATTAATATAGTCTTAAATGTCTTAGGCGTTGACAAAAAATTGCATTCTTATCTGTAGATATTTGTTTGTTAAGCTTTACAGCATAGAAGAATGATTGTTTATGATGCACTTATGCGTGAATTTTTTGTATTTGTCAGAAATATACAGGGTGATTGTTAACCTGTACGCATATATTTGGGAAAATTATAGCTAAGGACAAAATGAAGAATAGTGAAAAAAATGTTATGTAATTTACAAAAATTTAAATTTTTTTGGTTGTAAAAATGAAGAAGTAAACATTTCCATATATACAGTGTGTCCAATTAAGTTGGCACCATATGGGAAACTTCTTTTGTTATTGATTTTATGGAAAAAAGTTATTCTTGATTAAAAGTTCTGCACGACCTAAAGCCCAAAATGAAGTAATCAGATTTCAATTTTTTGCAGTCGTGTACGAGGTATGTCGAAAAATGTAAATTTTGCTCAAGAGTAAAGTACCCTTATTTTTTATAATACCAACAGTCGTTATTAAGAAAAATTGATCCTAATTGAAAACTTTGGTCAGATATCCAATATGATCCATCTACCATTAAAAAACAGATTTTGTTATTTTTACAAACCACTCTATTAGCATTGATAATTGACGTCTAGAGATCGACATTTTAAATCTAGGATCCACTGACAAACCGATGAATTTTTGATAGCAAACGTCAAAACGCTAGTTACAATTTAAAACTACGGTCAGATATCCAATATTACCCATCTACCATTAAAAAATAAACAAATAAATTATAATTTTGCAAATCATAAAACATTTATTATATTGAAAAATATGATAACCTTTAGGTTCCTTGGTAAGTTATGTAACAATATGCTATTGCATGTTTTTCAGTATAATAAATGTTTTAACGATTTGCAAAATTAAATTATAATTTACTTGTTTATTTTTTAATGGTAGATGCATAATATTGGATATCTGACTGTAGTTTTCAGTTAGGATCAACTTTTCTTAATAACGATTGTCGATATTATAAAAAATAAGGATACTTGACTTTTGAGCAAAATTTACATTTTTGGACATACCTCATATACGACAGCAAAAAATTGAAATCTGATTACTTCATTTTGGGTTTTAGGCCATGCAAAACTTTTTATCAAGAATAACTTTTTTTTCATAAAATCAATAATAAAAAAGTTCCCCATATAGTGCCGACTTAATTGGACACGCTGTATAAGTATTGATTGATGTTAAAATTGTTTATTTTCTTTTGTTTAAAAGCCAACTACTCTCAAGTTTCATAGAATTCTAATGAGATTTAGCATGCACTGAAAAACTGTTGCCGACATCGAATTTCAACAAGAGTGCCGTTTTTCTGTAAACATCCTTAGTTTTCATTTCTCCTGTGAAATTATCAAAAAAAAAGATACACCAAAATTTTTGGGAATATTTGAAGCATGTTATACTCGCCCCTGGACAAACTGTATTAATTTCTTTTTAGATTTTCAAAAAGCGCAGATGTTATCGAGGACTTAAGCTTGTATCCTAAAACAAAACGTTTTAGGATACAAGCTTAAATAGACTTTTCGTCTTATTTTGAGGTCTAGAAAATTTAGCTAAATTTGTGCATGCAGGTTAAAATCGCCCTGTATAGAGTACTGATTGGAAAAATAAATATACTTTTCTATATGAACTCTGTTCCAAAAACATATTGTAAGGAATTTATTACATCAATTTAAAGATGATAGATATAAAATTCAAAATATCTAATATTTTTTGGAAAATACCCTTATTTTTTTTATATATATACTGGCCGTCTCAGAAATATGCAGTCAAACTTGACATATTATTTTGGAATGTATCAGGTTTACTACGAAAAAAATGCTTCGTATAATACTCTTAACATTTATCTTGTAACATTAGTGGTCCAAATCGGTGAAACATGGATTAATTGCTTAGAAGTTCATTAATTATCCAATTGCCACAATCCACGTTTTATCCATTTCATACACTAGAGCCAGTTTTTTATGTGGCTTAACTTTTAGGCCTATTTCTACAAGAACGGGAAACGTTAGACGGCAAACAAAAGACTTTCCGTGACAGATAATAAACAGATCATGTCATTTTGTGTGCCTTATCTTCATATCGTAGCTTTTTTATGTAACAAATCTATACTTGACATGTAACATATCCCTATTAAACTTTTCCCCCTATTTTGTTATTTATATAATATATTTATTGTAACATATAATATTTAATTTTAATATCCTAGTGAATATGCATAGAGGTGAAAGTTTTAGGTTGCCAAAATGTCAATTGATGTTAATTATACTGATGTGTACAAAATTGTAAAATATATTTGTAAAGTATCGGCTAATAATTGAATTGCATAGATCGGAAATTGTTTTGTAGCGAACTAGTATCGACTGATTTGTAATTAGGACACAATGTACGGGTTTCTTAGGGATAAGAGATCTCTGTGCATGTGGCTGATGCTCCGCTCATATATGTATTGTAAATTTTTGTATACGTGATTGCGCTATGAAATTAAATTATACATTTTAAGTGCCTCCTTCGATAACGTTAAGTAATTTTGTGATTATTTCAGTATGTTATGGTTTTTGTTTTTAATTTTTACCAATTTATAATGTTATATTATATTTATATGGTGAAAATTGTGTTCTGCCAAGTTTTTTTACTACTATTTTACATTACGTATTATTTACTAATATAATACAAATAAACGATATTAACAAATGATTGCTTTCTTTTTTGTACCTAAAAATGAAGAAGAGTCCCTTACAAATGATACTAGAGGAGTCATACAGTTGATAACATAGGACATTTATTTTGTATTCTTGTTATATCCAACATTTTGTTATTTTAACGCGTTTTAACTTGGATGTTAGTAAAAATAAAAAAGCAAACTGAAAGGAAACATATAGATATATTTAGTATTTTTGGTTGGAGAAAATGACATTGAGGTCAATTAAATTTATTTTTTTTATTATATTTTAATATCTATATTACTTTTTTTTGGTATGTATATACAGGGTGTCTCTAAAAGGTCTGTACAAAATACTAACACAAATTCCTGAGGCTAAAATATGAGGATCTAGCCCCAATTTACCTTAGTCCAAAAGTTAATAGCTTCTGAAATACAGGGTGTCAAAGTTAATATTCTTAAAAACATTTATCTTAATAGCAAGATTCGCACCAAATTAGGTAGTTGGGTTTTTTTGAGAATGGGAAATTAAGACCGGATTGTAGTTTTGGTGTACATTGCAGATGGCGTCACCACTCTACATCTAAAGCTTCATATTTTTTTATGCCTCAGTATATTTAATTTTTAGTTAAAAATTCTTGTTCCTTGGCATCTTTTGTCTAAAAAAAGTATACCTAGTAGGTGTCGCAAACTTTTTACTGAAAACATAACTTAAAACACCTTACTTTCTGGCTTGACACTTTAAATAGTTAATTAGAAAACTTCTGACATCATTGGGGAAAATGTTAATATAGTTGCGACAAGTATTCAGACAACTTACGTCATGGTTGACGTTATGCAATTGTTTTTATTGTCAACATAATTTTCATTTAATTTGCTCACGTTAAAATCATTTTTTACTATTTAGTGTAGTATATAGTTTAATTATTCTCAGTTGCAATTTCTTAAATATTTTGATGAAAATATAATGAATTATTCATATGATGTAAGTAGTCTGAATTGTCGCCGTAACTGGTATAGTGGCTAGCTTTCACACGGGAGGTTCAGGTATCGGAGAATTTTATACCCGATTCTTTGAAACCAGCGAATAATGATTTAATTATTCACTAGGGAATAATGGATATTAGTATTTAGGAAACACGTATATAATGAACATTTTATAGAGTAGTCATGGACAAATATGTTTACACAGCACAGAATAACTAGTAATTAATCTAATTTGCACACTGCACAATTTTTCATGCAGATTCTCATAAAAATTTAGACTAAATTAGAATAAAATTTTTTTCAAAAATCATTTGAATTTCTTGTATTCAGTACACAATTACTAAAATAATGTAGAATCCCATTATTTTGTAGAGAATTATTTACATTAGGGGCTTCCTACATTTATACGTAGGCCAGTTAAAAAAATACGCAAGAAATACCAATGGAAAAATAAAATAGGATTTGAAAATAGAAAGGCAATAAAATCTTAACACTTTTTCAATTCTAACTGTATCTTGATTCTTCAAATTGAAAATTTTAAGAAAAATTTATTATTTTTAAATCTAGCTTATTAAAAAAAAGTTACTTTTTCAGCAATGTCATTGGTTATGTAAGCTTCAGCTATCAGATAAAGTAACATGGACTTTTGTTTACGAACTTTAATGTTTGCAAGCCATCGAGATTCAGAGCGCATCGTAATTTTATTTTTTTGTAATTGAATTAATACTCTATTACAACAGATTAAAAAATAAATTGCCACATTTTAGGGAAAGAGTCGTTAGAGCTGACAGCATCAATCGGAATGCCCCTTGGATTTGGACATTTCCAACGGACGGCCTACAAATTTCCAAATTTGAGGGCAGCATCGAGAATTAAACAGTCTCTCTTAGCCCTATATATTTAATAACAATGCATCCTTGTAAATAGTGACTAAATATATTGGAATTAAAAAAAAAAAATCCTGAAAGTTTTAGATATTCCAGTATCTCTTAGATCTCTGAAATTGCTCAATAATTTTAGGTTTCGGTCGGAACTGTCAGGGATTCGGGGAAAATTTATTTTAAATTTGATGTACTCTGGATAATTTGGATTTATTTTTTCGAGGGGATACTGCTTTCGATCACAAAAAGATAATTGGCTATTCAAAAAATATAAATTTATTTCCAAACCTTTGGTACAAACCAAAAAAGTAAATGTGTAGGAAATTTTATTTAGTTTACTACTTTAATTACAAAATAAATTTGGAAACATTACAGAGTGAAAGCTTACAACTCATAAATGCTCGGTATAACTTTTCCATAAATTATATCTCATAATCGCAACAGTTTCCATCGAATATATATCGCAAATGTAATATTACAGACAACTGGTAAAAATTTTATGTAAAATAAATAGACAAGAATAACAAAAGCTAGGAATACAAAAATGGAAGAGTTTTAAATACCTCCAGTTATTTAAAGCACAGGAATTACTAACTAAATAATCTCATTGTTGCTTGCAGTTCTGATCCTTGTTGATTTTCGTATTCTCTTTGCAATCGGAATCCCCCTCCTCATCATCATCGTCTTCCTCCTCCTCCTCTTCTTCGAAATCCTCTTCGTCCTCGCACCCTTCACCAGTGAAGAAAAGCACAGCGCGAGGAACTATGCGTTCCCTTATATAGTGGCCAATTTCGAAATCAGTAGTAAGTAAATTACGGAGATCTTCATCCACATCTTCTTCCTTAGTGTCCTCTGGAATAGTTGGTGGGGTGAAGAAATTGAAGAAAGAGTCGTTCTGGACCGTTTTTGTAACAGTGCGTACGACTCCACGGCTCTTATGTTTCTGTTTTTTCTTCACGGTTTTGAGGGTAACATTTTTACCCTTGTTCCAGTTGATGGTGCAACCAGAGCATTTATAGATTTCCGGACCCTCAAAACTGAAAGGATCATCCTCCTCGGGAACACATTTCATTTCATACTCTTTTGTTAGAACCGTGTTGGTAAAGTATTCATTTGGAGAGAAATGAAATTCAAGGGTGAAATTCTGAAAGAATACATATTTTCTGGAAAACGTATCACTATGAGACTTTTGTTAAGGTGAGACGTAAAATGAGACTCTTCCAAAAATAATTACCTACTTGAAGAGTCAGTTAATAAAAATTGTTCATTATTTATTATTTTTTAAGTTAAAGATCTTTCAATGTCTGTCAATTTAAAAGAATAATCCTGTACATTTTTTATTTAAACAAAATATCTATAAATGATAAAATGTTGAAAGATGAATTAAATAAAAACAAATATGTGAATGAATAATAGTGCTGTTGTTAGCACAAATTACCTATACATATAAAAAAAAACAGAGATCTTACCAAAATAATATAAACAGTATTTTATACAAATAAAAAATCATTAAAGTGAATACTTTAATTATTTTCATTTTTCAATATTATCGCTGTAATTTGTTTTACTAAAAAAAAAATAATGAGTTACTTAAAAAATGTTTCAATAATCTAGAATTTTTTGATGCATTTTCATTATTTATATTGACCATCTATCTTTACTTTGTTACCACGTTTATTCTAAAATTATCTTATTTACAGTTTAAGATTAAATGTCGGGTCGAATAAACAAATATATTTATAACTGATTAATTTTTTTCAGCTTAGACTATTTGTGACAATATTTTATGGGAAATTAAATATTTTTGGGAAAAATTTAGTGCAAATAATACTTACCATAGGATTTTCTTTACAAATGGTTTTTATATCGGTTAAATGTTTGAGGATAGGTACATCATGCGGTTGCACCATTTCAGCCAATAACCCAACATTTCTGAATATTGTCAACCAAAAATCGGGAATTCCCTTCTCATCTTTTGGCTCCTTCTTTTCCTTCTCTTCTTCCAATTTTATTTTTTCCTTTAACGCAGCAGGCAATTCATCATCATCATCAGAAGGCCACTGAGCATCTTCATCGGTTGGTTCATAAATTCCATTAACAATCGTATTTCTCTTCTCATACAATGGTACGTATAGTTTATGGTATTTACATTCTAAAGCATGAACTTCTTTATAAAAATTAGCTTCAGCATGTGTGGCTTCCAGTTGAATTTTTTTTAAGGCTTTTACTCTCCGTTTCACAGATTGGGGAAGAAGTGCTAACATTTCAGCATTTCGTTGGCTTTGTAAAGCAGACAAAACATTTGGGAATTCTAAGATTCTATTGGCAATTTCTTGGCCAGTTTCCTCCTCTTCTACAGATTCCAAATCATCTGGACAGTCTCCAGATTGATCATGTTCAGTTGCCATTTTGCTACAACAAAAGGTTAAATTATATTGAAATGTAACACAATTATTGTTTGTATAGCTATTATATGAATAATTTTAAAGACTATTATTCTAAGAAAATACATTACAAGTAATAACGGACTGCGCTACACACGTGCACAATAAAGATAATTAAAATGTCAAAATTACTATCAATTTGCGACTTAATTTACAAAGCAAATTAGCATCGAAAAACGCTTCATGGCCAACTTAACTTCACAATCTAATATAAAAAAGCCTTAAAAAATACTATAATTTAAAAAAAAAACATTAGTTCTTTACCTTTTTGCCGCGAAATAAAGATGGTTGGATTATAAAATGCCTGCTACATCAACGGCGACAACCACGAGAAAGAGAGAAAATACCACAGAGAAAATTTCAAAGCAACCGGTAACCCCCACTCATTATACGTCGGTGCCGGTACTGGGAACCTTGAACCGAAAAAAAAATTCAAGAATAAACATTTGGTTCAGTGCATTCCAGCAATGATTTACCTAGGCTTCGTTCTTCATTGCACCTATAACATAGGATATTAGCCATAAAAACAATAAAGTTAATAATTCAGTTCAAATACAAAGAAATACTTACAAATTTAGTTGGCGGAAATTTCAAATCATGCAGTGTTGCCTATTTTATAGTTAACAAAAATTATTTATCACATAATTGAAAAGTTTTCGTTTTACTTTTTATCTGACGAGTAGTTTTACTCTCAGAGTACTAGTTCTCTCTAATTTTGCATTATCTACTCACATCTTGAATAGAAGGATATTTAACTACTTTATGAAGGTTTTCCGATGTATAAACATACTCATGAAATTTGGCATCACTGGAGAAGACAGATATTTCAATGTGACATGTCACGTGATGGCTACTTTTTTTAATTATGTAGGTGGCTTTATGGCTATTACTGTGGCTACCTTAGAATCCTTAGAATATAAGGTATTTTATATTCTAATAAGGTGGTAGCCACAGTATAAAACTAAACCATAGTCAGGGACAAAGGGGTAAAAATTTAAATGCATCTATAGTAGGCAGAGTATATAGACATACCAATAATTTATAAATTCTTGGCCAATCACCTTTATCTATGGTCTTATATGGTCCACAGCACAGCCACAGTCACAAAATATAAAGAAGTCACAGTATAGCTAGAGGCTAGAGTCCTTTCTATACTGTGGCACAGCCACAGTGTAATGTTTTGTAGTGTATATTAGTCGTAAAAATTGGAAATATGCCTTATTTCAATGGCGTAACTAGAAATTTATCATGGGGTATTCAGGTTCTCTGCACGGCCGTATTGGTATGGGGGGCAGTTTTTGGTTGCTTTTCTCGGATCATATGAGGACCGTGCGGTACAATTTTTGAATAAAGCAAATTTTAGAGATGCCGGCCCTTAGTTAAGGTTGACAACCAAAAAAAATCATCCAAACATTACTATTGTTTCGTTACTTTATGCCAAGGCTCGTTCCGGCCCGGATCTGTGAACAAAGTTAAAAATGTTAGATATTCAGTGGTTAAGTCACAGAATACCTATTAAATTGTAAGTATATTCATGCCCAATCTAAACCCATAAAGGGGATTCTGACCCCCAGAAACGCTCCCGAGGCCACGCTACTGCTTATGTAAAATATTAAACATTTTATATTTTTACGATCTGATTTATTTTATTATTAAATTAGGTACACTGACTGTAACTTGCAGCATTTCCTAATCCTATTATGTACTTATTGTTTATTACAGATTATTAAATAACTAAAATATACCTACCTAAATACTAACCACCATACTACTTACCGCATGCTCCGCTTGTTCATTCGCATTGCATTAGTCATTCAGTAAGCAAAAAAACGTGTTCGTTGAACTTTGTGAACTTTCAATCCATTCCATTCTTGATTAATTTTTCCAGATTTATTATATATAATAGATAAAAATGTGCTTTGTTAGTTTCGACTCTAAAGAATGTTGGATTATGTATGTTATTTAAAATTGAAGACGTTAGGTTTTCTTATCATTATTTGTATAATTTGCCATCTTATTGTTCAGGTTGATACTTTACAAATTATTTTTTTTTTCGTTTGTTCATTTTTTAAATAATTTTAGGAATACATTTTGTTAAATGATGATGCGCACTCTTCGCCAGTTTTAATTTGGTGGACAAAATTTACTCATCTTCATAGAGACAGGTTAATTAGCTGCTCTAATGGAGCCTACAAATGTTTAATAACGTCTAACCGTACAACAAACCCTACACGATCAGCTGTAAGTTAATAATGCAGTAACAGCACAGGTAATAAGTATAATCATAATGTATAAAAAATCAAATCTTCAATAAAGGTTCAAGTACCACCTTAAAATTAATTCTGACACTATGACCTCTAATTTTGATTAGAATGGTCAACTTTAATTATGTTTCATGTTAATGAATACATTGTGTACAAAGACATTTTAAATCCAATTCAATAGATACAACATATATGTATAGGTAGATATTTACCTATACCTACTATATTATACAGGGTTTTCATTAATAATTGGATATATATTGTTCTTATCTATAAAATATTTATAATAATATCTCTACTCCTTATTTTAATCACGAGGCTTAGTCCGGAAATCGGGGACTTGTGCGGGAGAGGGGGCGGCATAATATTATTTTTATTAATCAGGCTGCATTTGCATGGAAAAACATCCACTTCATTACAGAGTACAATACTTCCGTAAAATTCCAAATATTAATAGGCAATAATGTTTTCTGAAATAGTTATAAACTTCCTGGTAAATATTAGACAAAGTAATGGGCAGACAAAATTGATTTTAAAAATTTGACCTTATGACATATTTTATTTAAGCGTTTGGGTTAAATCAACATATTTTCAACCAAGTATTATCCAGTTGTAGTTGGTGTATGTCTAATTCTTAAAGAAACGCCCTGTATATACATTTTTAATTTAAACAGATTATACCCTCTATTATTAAACTGTGCAAATATACGAATAGTACTATATTAATAACTATTGTATACCTATTTAGGCTTACTTGTTCTATGGCAGTCACATCGAGGATCACACCTTTCCTCTTCCAAGGAATTATACCATCCCTTGGACAATATTTCACGAAGAGTCTCCGAAAAATTATGCCCCATTTCTATATGTGGAAACACAAAATATTTTTAACTTAACATCTACATTTAGTAGGTACAGCGACTTTCCAATTACTTTGCAATATTTAGAGGATTTGGCTTTATTAAAAGGTAGTTATTTAATAACATACACGCCTTTTTAATTATAATAAAATATATAATATGTAAAAACTACTGTAGACAAAAATTACATAACATACATATGTTGAAGTAATATGTTAAAAATAAGTGATAAATCATTAAATATTTTTATCGAAAAATATAATTATCATGTATTTATAAGTTAAAAACATTGCATCAAAATTATTACCGAATATTTTTAATGCTTACTACATATGTCAGATAGTGTGATTTGGGAAAGCTTCTTACCTTTCAATTCTGGATCATGTTACACCTGCAACACTCTTTGCTTATGCCGCTAGTAGTAGAATTTAAAACGTGCCTGTGCTATAGAATAACTTCAAGCTTTCTTTTTTCACAGATTATATACATATATAATTTTGTTATTTGCATTGTTTGTAACAAAAATGAAATGGTCATTATTTAAGAACTTATGTGTTGAATATGTGCATAATTTTTTTTTTAGATTTGACATATTATGTACCAGTAGATGTAAAAAACAAATACTTGGATGAAATAGCACCAGTGTTATATATTCAATCGGACTGTGACACACCTTTAAGTAGAGATTACTTTGTGAGAGAATTGGGAAAATTTATACAAATCGACAGTTATGGAAAATGTTTAACAAATAAAACATTTCCAAAAGAGTAGGTATATGTATATTAACAAACCATGAACGGTTTTTTTAAAGAGAAAAGTTAACTTGTTAATATAGCTAAAATTTCATTACAGACTTGCTGAAGTATACTCATTAGACCTTTACAATGAAGAATTATTACATTTTATATCGAAATATAAATTTATCATAGCCTTTGAAAATTCAATATGTGATGATTACATTACCGAAAAGTTGTGGAGACCTCTTATTGTCGGGTCTATCCCCATATATTTAGGATCTCCAACTGTCGAGGTATATCTTTCCATCTTTTACTAGTTATATGAGAGAATAACATTTTCAGTATTGTAGGATTGGATTCCAAACAAAAATTCGGCAATTTTAATAAAGAATTATGATAGTCTCGAAGAGGTCGCCAATTTCATAAAAAGGATTAATGTAGACGATACTCTGTACGAAAGCTTTTTACAGCACAAGTTAAAGTTCAAAATTTCAAATGACTTATTACGGAACAATATTTTGAAAGATCATCCCATACCTGCTTTTGAATGTTTCGTTTGTGAACAAATACATCAACCTTATACACCCAACAAACGAAATAGAGACTTAAATATATACAACTGTCCAAAACCGAAAGTTATAGAGAAAGAAAACACATGGTATCAGCATTGGGACGTAGGCAAATGTCAATCAAAAGCATTAGAAATACTATTAGCTAAGAACAAGCCTTATACAGTAATCTCGTTCGAAGAAACCTGGAAGACACTTTTTTATAATAAGAATTGTTGACAAGCTGTAATATGATATGAATTGTATTTTGGACATAATTTATAGCTTTTTATTTACCCTTAAACATTGAAATTTTAATGTAATCCGAGAGGAACTAAGTATTTCCTCGAAATCACTCTTTTAAATTGGTTCGAAACGATTTTTTCAAGACAATACATTCTTGATGTACTGATGACGTTGCATCAAAATTGTTTCAAAATAGAATTCTATTGCATTTTCGAAATTGCTACATGGTCTATAAATATTTTTTTTCGCATTAAAAATAATTCAATTATAAACAAAACCGTGATAATGAAATAAAACTTTAGGTTACGATTAATTGCCTCTTGTCTCGACGGTTCAAAATGGTTTGAAATGTCTATTGTCTTACCCTGTAAAATGTCACATAACTGTGAAAATTTTCAACCAGTTTTGAAATATTTTACTCGTAAGTAAATACTTCATATTTAGAATCTCGTCTCTCTGTCGATACACTCAAAACAGACAAATTTTACATGAGTAAAAGTTTATTATTTTGTCATTAACAGTTTTTGTTCTTGCCGAATGTGGTTTGTAAAGTTAAACTGAAATATAAAAAGCAAAATAATAACAATTTTTCCAACTTAACATTTCTTTCCATTTGGGCACAATGAGAAACAGAAGATGGTCTCTCTATATGTATAGAGATAAAAATCGGCATGCATTCCAGTAGTTTAAATTTTCATGCTTTCAATCTGAAGAACAAGTAGCACCAGTTATTTAAAAAAACTAGGTATTATAAATTAAATAAAATATTTATTGCTCAATGTAATACAATTATTAATTTTTATTTTATTGACGTTTTGTAAAATTTTGTCACGCTTTGTATAACACTGTTTTAATCCAAAATACTTGTACAAACACAACTTAAGGATCAGATCTTTACGTTACAGGAAAGTATTTTAACATTAATGTCAATTTTTAAACAAATTTATCACAATACATTATTCCACTGTTGTCCTTATCACAAATCAAAAAATAGCGATGTAAAACTTGCGTTATGGTGCATTTCTTCACTAACGAGAACAGATTTGGTCGAGTCTTAGTCTCAATTAACAAATTTGTTGTCATATAATTAACAGCCGTATACGAGGAGAGACTTTTAGCAATTTAACCAGCCTCGCCACCGTGTATAAATAATTTATCATGTAAATTTATATTAAAATAAAAAAAACTGAACTGTGTACATCTATTAAAAAAGTATTTACACTTCATTTCTGCAAGACATTTCAGAGTTCAGAAATTATATGATTACTTTCAATCACACTGGAACTCTTATTTATTTTGTTGCCAAGATAATTATAATCAAAAGTATTATTTTATGTCAGACGGAGATGCGAAAAAATATACGATTTCACAACAAAAATAGTCGCTATATTACGTCAAATACGGAGATTAAAATCAAAAGGGTATTCGATTTCTGTGGATAATGTCAGAAAAACAGTATAAGATGAAGTTACGACATTTCCTAATATTTATAATCACAACCATTATAAGGATGTTAAAATTAAATACTAATGATTGTTAAAAAACGTTAACATATTTTTAAGTACGAATTATGAGTGAATTTAAAATTCTAGAAAAATACCACAAAATCGATCCATTACCCAATTTTAAGTTGGAATAAAAGTAAATATCGGGAGAGATAAAAACACTCCTCAAAATAGGTCGAAAAAAGATTATACTTTAAAATGGATTGGAAGACGATATATGTATTGTGCTTTATTCAACTCTCCATTTCAAGATGCTAGTCTACTTCCTAGTACACCTACCCAAATGAAACCGGTCTTACAGTAAAAAAAAAAATGATACTTTTTGTTATTAAGTAAAACGTAAAGTAAACTACCAATAGGAATTAAGAAAAAATTGGCATGTTTCTGTACATGATTAGACGAAAATAAATTTTAAAAAGGCAAAGAAAGGTACCTGCCAAATATATTTTAGTGATAAATAAAATGTTTCCCTAATTTCGTAGTTAACAGTCAGTCGGCTTTATTTTTACTCTTCTTGGTGAAAGTGAACAGCTTTCGCTTTTTCTTTTTACTGTCGCTCTCGTCCAGGACAGAAGAGTCCGTGGAACAGATGTCGTCCTCTATTGACACGGATGGTTGCTCTTTAATTGTCATAGGCCTGATAGGAACGGGCTTGAAAACTTTGTTGGCGTCTATGCAGGTATCAGAGAGGGAACTTTTCGGCGTGGTCTGTTCAACAGCGCATATATTGATATCTTGAGAGCAGGAACGAGTCATCGGTGCAGTTTTAGGTAGAGGGTTTACCGCTATATTTGATTGGCTAATACTTTTCGGGTGCGAAGAAAGTTTTCCCACACTATTTCTGGAAGGAATATGAGGTTGGACAGTTTCTTCTGGCCAGGGAGAGCTAAAAAATAAACGAACTAATTACTTCATATAATTTCTATATACTGTGGTCCAAAAATAGAAAGGCTTATCTCAGATTATTTTTCATAAAATGTTCATTGAGGACTCAGATATGTTCTTAAAATTTAATTAATGCTGGTGTGAAACTAAAAATAGTACAGTACAACCTTGTTCATCTAGATAATTTCCGACCATACCACAGTGTACCTACTCTAATTATTGAGAAACTAAAAAAAATATACTCGATGAAAATAACTTTTATTCTGTATAATAATACTAATCATGTAAATATTTAATATAAAGTTCATTTAAGCTGTTTCAGTTAGTTATGTGTTATTTTCAAAATATCAACTACTCAATTCCGTTTTGTCAATAAACCATACAGGGTGTAATTTTAAGTGGGGTCAGTTTTTAGAGGCAATGGTTAAGTTATAATTTGTTTTCTATGTTGCCATTGGGCACTGTTGTTACATTTTTAAATCGACTATATGAAACTAATGCAGTGGCAGAGAGCATAGCTGTAATGGAAAATAATTTTATAAAAACATTTAAAAACAAGTCACACACATTTCAGAACCGAAATTAAAACAGTCTACCTGGGGCTTTAGCCCCCCCCCCCCCAGATTTGATGAACTAATTTCGCCCATGTTAATGACCGTTGACATTGACCTAGTTTAGATGAATATTTGGTATAATATGCCAGAGTGGTAGACGTGCAAAAACAAACGGCTAATGTTAATTTGCCCGTCTAATAAATAAATGATACATTTAATTTTCTAATAAAATTTCAAGTGTCTTGTGTCGTGTAAGTGTAAGTCTTATATGTGTTTATAAAGTTCAAAAATAGTATATGTATAAATCTGACTTCCATTCAAAATTACACCATAAATAATGCAAAAAATGAAATAACTATTGTTTGCCATTGCTCATAAAAAAATACATTTAGTTATATTTCGACGACAGTTTTTTTTTAACTTTTAAAAAATGATTTAGTTATTTATGTAACCGCTTACAACTAAATAATGTATAAATACAAAATTACCGGCATTCCGAGCAATTCTCGCCAAAAAAAAAATCAACTCTACTTACACTTCACTTCCAACTGAAAAATGTACATTATTACGAGACGGGCCCTTTACATCACTCACTCCAGGCAATCCCTCGTCATCCTGTTTGCTAGTTTCGCTGCTAGAAGAATCCCCATCTTTCCAGTGCATTGACATTTGACCCGAATCCATATACCCTGCACATATACAGCGCCATCTTACACCTTGTTAGTAAATCAGCATGCAAAATAACAATCATTAAAACCACTTAAGATTAATGGAGTGTTGCTTATCTATCGATTAATTATTAATTGACATTGGATGTGAAGCGACAAGCAGTTAAATCAGTTGGAATTGCTCAACTGTGTGCGTTATGTGGATTGTTCGTATAACAAAAACAATTTATTAAGTCTGCCTTTTAATGTTTACAATTGAAATTAATGAATGGAATAGTTTTAATTGAAATCAGTTGCTGCTGGCGGGAAGTGATAATAAGTTTTGCATCTTACTAAATCGACTGTCTGCCAATTTTATGAATACTTTTTTCTTTTTATCTTCTATAAATAAATGTTAACAGAAATTATCACAGGTTAACAGATATATAAAATATTTTCAACTTTGGTGACCTTATATTTCTATCGTTTATGTCATATTTGTGTACTTGTTTTTTTATTATTGAAGATATTTTTACCTGTGAAAATAAATTTTAATTGATGGAAATACATTTGCTACATCGAAATCTTTGAACCTGCATTAAACCTACCTTTACATCCCTGATATACAACACTGCTTGAACAAAATTTTCTCATTGGAAATACATTACAAATTTTAAAGCTGCAAATACATGATTTCGAAATAAGTGTGTTCAATCGATGGAGTAATAGGATGTGTGAAAATAAACAGTTTTCATTAAGCAACGTGTGGTTCAAAATGTTTTATTTTTAAGATAAAAAATATTTAAACTTAAAGAAATAGAAAATTTTGAAATCCCTATTCTAGTGCATGTAGCAATTTCAAGAATGTCGCCTTGCAGCACTTTTTGCCAATCCAAATATTTACTTTTAAATACTTTTTAGGAGCTCTCAGAATTGAAACATAGCTGGAACTATCATTAAAAAATAATTTAAATAAACTACTTACCATAGACAGATATTAGATAATTCTACAGAAATTGCTCAAAATTCGGCTGATGTCCCTAAAGTTAACGATGCGCATATAATGAAATCACATTTAAATCATATTTGTACTAAGCTACATAAACACCATACCTGCTAATCATTGATTCGAAAAAAATATATATATATGTATAACGTAAATTAATCTACATGATATAAGGAAAACCTACACACAAGCTAGTTGTCCTAAGTTCTATGTCTGAATTCTTCATAACAATGTTGTTTATTTTCACAACCCTTACCCTTAAATATGACATTTCAGAAACAATTTGTCCAAGTTTAATAAAAGCTGTAAAAGTACGAATAGAACATTACAATAAGAATGTTTTTCATTGCTGAAATTTGACACACATTAATATACATTAGGAAATTATAGAAAGTACCATAAAGTGCGATACCCCACCATGCAAATCGAACTAATATCTATGACACTTATTTAAAAATTACTATTACTTATTTACATTCCAAAATAATCTACGTACCACAGTAACCAGATGTTAGCATTTTTTACTAATCGATAAGCTAACAGTTTGTGAAATTTTATTAACAAGCTTATGATAAAATTATGAAGAAGAAAACAAAGCTTGTGCTATAGTGCATGATTTTTAATATACAGTAAAAGCCATAAATGGCAAGATGTCTGAAAAGTTCACATATACAAGGTGTCTAGGAAATACAGATGGTGCTGAGAATAGATTTGTCATAACTTTTTATTTCTCAAATAAATTTTGATGTTTAAGCAAAACGGTTTGTTTATGTAATAAATATATCCGTAATTATTACGGGCATCGAGGGTCAAAGCGTCTTCATCCATCTGCTTTAAAAAAATTAACGACAATTTAATTTTTATCTCCAGTTTTAGTTAAGATTTTCTGACTTATTGATATAAAAAAAAGTAAAACTGTTTCGATATAAATGAGTTTACTGATGAAAGCAAACAAATCTACCATTTATAAGAACCACTAGAATCTTTTAAAATGGTAATACAATTTTAAAAAATCGATACATTTTTCTGTGGCAATGAATGAGCCTAAAGGAAAACAAATCATATAAACTTATGATGTCATTTATCATCTCCAAGTTCATTTCCTGGACACCTCGTATAGAAAAAGTTTAAGCTTTTAAAGTTGTAAATGTTTCATCTAATAACTGTTAAATAATTTTATCACCAGAATACAGAAATCGGTTTTCTATTTTTTTATGCTACACCTCATTATCTTAACTAAATAGTGCACTAGAATACTTGCTCTTACCTGTGCATGTTTCTATCTACAAATTAAAACTACACTACTGAGGAGGTGGGTGTAAAAATGAATTACAAATAAAAATATACCGATATATTTGGAATTAAACAAAACTACATAAAAAAACAGGAAGGTATAAAACCAGAATGCCCGTAGCTTTTTTGGATCTATACAGTACACGAATAATAAAATATAACTGCAGAAACCTAGGCAGGCTAGGCCTAATAATCGTAACATTTAAGTACTTGAAATGAAGTACCATGGAAATTTCTTAACATATGAAACTACAATAAGTGACAAAAATATTAACCTAGAGGGGTTAGTTAAGTATAAAAATATGTATAAAAAATTGTTAGGTCATAACTAACAACCCTTTCGTGAAGAGAAAAAATTTAATATACAGTGTGTCCTCCACTCATTACTACTCAGAGGCAAAAACATCTTTTTATTTTTTGAGAATAGTATTTTCTTCATAAAAATGTTGCTTCTAAATATAGTCACATTGCAATAGATAAATTTATATATTTTTGAAATGAGGGTTTAGCTTCACAAAAATCAAAAATAAAAAATCCTCCAAGCAGTAATCCGTGTAAACATTGTATAAATGTTTAGTTACTCCACAAAACAGAAAAAAGTGCACATTATATTCTAATAGAGAAAAATAAAGCAAATAGAGAAAAACCGAAATGAGAAAATCCGAAAAAAAAAAGTTTCTTTCGGTAATATCAACTTAATCAGATCTTTGATATTTCAATTATTTCAACATTTGTCAATGTTTTATGTATCTTGTTTATGATTTGGATTCAGAGCCAATTTTTGTTTCTTTTTTAATACTAATAATTATTAATTCCAATTTACTACGCCTTACTGGCCCGAAAAATAATTGTTTTACTTTCGTTTAGATTATTTTAGTTGAACTACCAAGTAGTCTAGCTGGAAGTTACTGAAAATATTAAAAGATGAAGCAAATTAATAAGGGTTAAATGATTGCCTGCATTTTTATTATAGCCGTAAGTAGTTCTCTTGCTAAGTTAGAATGTTTAATGCAAATAGTTACAGGATGTTGTGGTAATTGTACAATTTAACTGCAAAACAACATTTTTTGTCTAAAATAGAAACTCTAAATCCACATTTTTAAGATGTCTTAATAATTAAACGATATCAATTAACATACAAAAAAAACTTTCAGAGTTTGGAACAAATAAAATACTTACCAATTCGGAATAACGAATATAACGTTACAAACATAACTGTCACTAACGTAATTTCCAAAAATTACTTAATATAAGGAAAAAATTATAGACTAAAAAATTAGTGACAGTCACATTAGGAACGAAAAAAATTCGGCATAAAATGGGAAAGAAGTATGCAAGTAACCAAACGAATGATCTACAAGACAAAAAACAAACCAAAAACCAGAACAAAACTGTTAGTATCACAAAATATATATAGCGTTTATGCACACTTGCACGCACATGCAAACACACACATGAGAATCACGAACTGAAAGGGTTGACATAACAATTAACTTAATAAACACTCTTACATATATCCAACTACTACCGTTACGATTTGAAATGCGAGAAGCGTCAATCTGAGTACTCAGGATGAGAATCATCATCAATCGATTGTGTCTTACCTGGGTAACTACCATAAAGAGACCCAGTGTCATCATCCAAGTCATCAGTGCTGCTCATGCGACCTTCAGACAAAAATACCACGATTTAAATGCATAAAACACACTAATACAATACTTTATCAAGTAAAGCACACCTAAAGAGAATAATTATATTATGTTTCACCTGCTTACCTCGGAAGCCAATTGCACGTCCGTTTACGCCTCGATATAAGGCATTTTCTAAGTAGTTGAACCCGTTATTGTTAATTATATTAAAGCCGCACAGCATTTCCATTTGTTTCCATCTGTACGCTCGCTCCTGCAGCTCTTGAGTCACCTCTGTCAGTGCAGTGCGAGCCTCTACGATACTTCTATCAACTTCGTCTATCGACTTTCCGTGCGTTGACACAAAGGCACCTACAAGGCTGGATCGTTTCTTCCTCAGCTTTTCACACTGGAAACGGCGATTGATATACAAGATGTCGAAAATAACATTCAAACATACTCTGAACTTAGTGGATGCTAGTTTGAAAATAACATTATACATTTTGAAAATAACATCATACATTCAATAAATTTTAACATTTTACAAAATGTACGTCAAAAAAAAAAAAGTTAAAAATAAAAAAAAAACACTAAAAAAAACTGTATGCTGTTATGTAAACATTGATAAAAATCGTTTTATTCATTAAAAAGAAAATTATTACTTACAAAATGGCCTCTTAAGAAATTCAGTCTGATTATCTAATAAAATTGTATTTCTTTCTTTTAACAAAGCCTTTGAATAAAAAAATTACCTTCAACGGTTATAAGAGGTGTATACAATATTAAGTTTTCAACACTGTCAGAAATAAGACATTTTATGATATATGGCAAGAATTCAGACAACTTATGATGTTACGCAATCGTTTTTAATGTCAACATAATTTTCTATAGCTTGTTACGTTAAAAACAATAATTTTTTGTAATTTAGTGCAATATACGGGGTGTATAGCAAAATATTATGTTTGAGCTCATCATGCCTTATATGAATGTCGCTGGTTTAAGAAATACAGGGTGTTCAAGGTTTCAATTTTATTTTGAAATTTCTCAATAATTGCACAAATAATAAATGACACGGACACAAAACACGCTAATATTTATTGACATGAAAATTTGACACAAGCCTACTAAGAAAAGAAATAGCAATATCAGCGCCTGAAAGAAAATCACCACAAAATACATTGAAACTTTTAAATGCAAATAACTCAGAAACCGATAAAGTTAGGCGACATAAACAAGAGTACACTTTTTATGAAGAATTAAACGTTCCTTTAGATTTTTAACTTATTTCAAGCATTGCTCAACAGATACAAAAAATATGTTTTGATTTTGAATAATATTGTGAAAATAGCGCCCTCTACCAATTTTACTTAATGATTATTTAATTTGAACACCCTGTATTTGTTAAACCAGCGACATTTGTATAAAGCATGATGAGTTCAAACATAATATTTTGGTGCCTAGTATCTCCAGCTTAGTGTTGACTCATCCTGTCTAGTGCAAATATTTAGTGGTATTCATAGTCCGTCTCCGGTCGTCAGAGAGCGGTCTCCGTACCAAAATTATGCAAATTTCATGAAATTCACATAATTTCGAGAAGATATAAGATACCACTGGTACAGTACACTGTATTCATTGTCCGTCCGAAATTATTTGAACTTCATTATAAATTCACATCATTTCGGGACGGATATTGCTCTCCGGCGACCGGAGACAGACTATGAATACCACCGTTAGTGTAGTATATAGTTTTATTATCATTTGTTCGCATGACATAAGTCGTCTTGCCGCAACTATATATCTATGTTTTTTTAGAATGGCTTGATGAATTAACTCCGTTCATATTTTAAATTGCTTTGGGTAACCCCTGTATTTATGAATAGAGGCTAGTTGAATGGCGCAATTAATTGGCATTTTCGTTGAAAACTTATTTTTTACACCCACATATTTGATATTTATACTTACAGCTTCTCTGGCTTGTTGAAGTTGCTTCTCAGCAGCAATTTTCTTCTTATTGTAAGCTTTATTCTCTATCTCGTGAGTCAATTGCAGCCACTGCTGCAAACCAAGAGGGGGCGCCCAACATCTATCTTTCAGCTCCCCCTCTGCTAATTGCAGCTCTGTTCTGAGCATCTGTAAATAAAGGATTTTTAGATATGTAATTACTATGGACGATACAATGTTAGAAGCATAAACAAGAAAAACCTACTTCGATTTCAGCTTTAAGCTGCGAAACTTCCAAATCAGAGTAAGAACTCGGGAGGGAACTCAATTCGGTCTTGGAATCTTCGAGTTTCTTCTCCAAATTCTGTTTTTCCGTTATCACAGATTCTTGAACTTGTTTTGCTTCTTCCAATTCCTTCTGCAGGTTTTCTAACGCCTTTTCAGCATTCTGCAAACTATCCATATCATTGTTCATACGATTCAGCTGATTCTTGAATTTTTTGTTTTGCTGATAGGCATACCAGACACCGAGGCCACCGACGATGGTTAAAAATATTAAGGTTAAATCTTTCCAGTGAGGCACATCTGTCGTACAAAAAAGTTATACTTATTTTCCGATTGTATTTATTTTATTTATTAATTTAATAAAATTTCTTGAAACCAGACAGTAACAAGTTGTTTGTTTGGACGGATTATCGATAAAGATGACATAAATAAAGTTCTCCTTTTTAATGGACCCATGTACAATTTTTCAAAATTTGGAAATAACGTAGATAAACATAATTATTGAGTCCTTTTTTAGTAACCACAATTCTAAAGCGTTATAATCGTTAATTTTGGCAACACTGTATTTAGTAACTTTTATGAACTTTTCTGTCATTAAAAATTTCAGCATAATAAGTAAACATATCAAATTTACTATAAATGTTTCTTGCTATTAAGATATTGTTCATAAAAAAATAGAAAACAATACAACTTTAGTAAATTAATAGTTATGAAGTCACACAAATTCAGAAAAGTTAGGAAAAAAATTATTGATATTATATATAGATATAATATAATTATTTTTAAAATTTCGTACATGGGTCCACTAGGTACAGGGTGCTCCAATTTAAAATAAGTAAAATCAAATGAAGGTCAAATGTTTATTATTAAAATAAATCCTAAAATTGCACATATTTAAAAATTACAGCTTCTCAAAATTACGAATCTTATTTAGAATCAATATTTGAAAAATTTTATTAGCAGTGATTTTTTATACGGAATTTCATTACATGACGTTAATCTAAACCCCTCAAAATGTCCCTGTGTCAATTTCTATAAAAATCCATCGATTTTTAAATTTTATATAGGTACCAATTTAAAATATATTGCAGTATTATTTGCTTTATTTTTGCACAGTTGAACTTTAATCATCAACAGGTGTAGTACATATTATATTTCAAATAAGAAAAAAAAATCAAAATTGATAACTAAGAACCGTTTTACACACAAGAGATTTCTTCCGAAAATTATGGGCAAATTTTTATTAAAGTTTGTATGTATATTTCAGCTATCTACGTTACTTTACAAATTGCCAAACTGGATATTTGTGCAAATTCTGTCGCACTTTCTCGATTATAGTCATAAAACTATCGAACATGTTCCATATTTTTACGAATAAAAATTTCCATTAAATTATTGATATAATTCTCGTATGTATAAAACAGTGAAAAAGTTTCACGAAAATTTTTAGCAAAATTATGATGAATTTTTGCTACAATTCTTATGCGTGTAAAACGGTTCTAAAATGTAATATGTACCAATTGACAATTTTGAGGAAATTATAGTTTTCCAAATATACGTATTACTATAGTCTATATAAAAAAAATATATTTGAACTTACTTTATTTTTACTTACTATATTAATGGCCTGCATACCAATAAATTGAGACACCCTATACATATACAGTAAAATAATTTACAGCAATAATCTACTTCACTGACATTAAAGAAAAGCAAAACGTTTTCTATGAAATTGTTAACTGTAAATGAATAATATTTCTAACCTAAACAAATTACAGAAGTACATGAAGGTAGTGAGAATGATTTAAGAAATAAATCAGTAAAAAATAATGACATTATGTAAGTACATAATAGTTTAAATAGAAGAGTGGATGTACAGGTGATTCAAACAGTGTATTTACCTTTAGGTGGTCCAAAAAGAACTACATCCATTGCCTTCAGGGCAATTTTTTGTTTGTGTATTGGATCTTTGATCCCAAGGACAGCTAAATAGTTTGCATTATTTACAGCTAATCTGTTAAAATAAAACTCATATTAAAATTGAAACAGTGATGTGGAGTTTTGTAAAGCAATTATAATTGTATTATCCATATTAATTTTAATAATGAGACTTATTTTTATGGCATTAGAGCAGTGGCAACTTGAATACACCAGCAAAATATTCTCACAATATAATATTACTGTGCATGGGTCCACACAAATTAATGTCAGGCAGGTAAATGAATAATGATAGATAAGGTGGCAATAATGAGAAAATCACGTACTGTACGAACGGTGAGTTATTATTGTCGTAAAATCTAAATGAGACATTTTCCTCCTACAAATTTGTCATTGTAGTAAAGCATCTTGCGAGTATCAGATATATAGGCAGCTGTACTTGAGTGAAACAAGTTAATAGAGATTGTAAGTAAGCATTTTATGATTTTTTTAACATTAAAAAGAAATAATAATAGATATTAATTTATTTCTTAAAACTTATCAATATATTTTAAATTTTGAGCATAAACTAAAATATATTAGTGGTTTTAGGTTACCGTTTTTACTGATTTTCACACACAAGTCACACTTCTTCAATTTCTGTGTTAATAATTTATGTCAATTTATTTTATTTTAGACCAATGAACAGAATTTTAATAAATATTCTAATAAATAAAATTAATACTAATGAAATATTTCCTTTTTATGTTAATGTGAAATTACTGTTTAAAAGAATCAATCCAGTATTTTCTTAATTATAAATTCAAAACACAGCCTCTTAATTCTGAGAACATCTGCTAATATTGATAATTGGCAAAATTTTGTAACACGGCCCAGATGTTTAACAATTTGAGGAAACTTTTAAGTAATGCTTAATTAATATTATAATAAATATAAATTAGGAATATCTATTAGAGTCATATTGGCACTGAATATCAAATTTTCTGATAAACTTTTCACACAAAATTTACCTAATTGGAAAAACTAATAATTTTAAAAATATTAATAAACATAAAAATATGTTAAACTTTCAACATTTTAAAGAATACACTCAAAGTAATCAGTATGATAATTTCTGAAAACCTTTTAGTTTTAATGTCAAAATAATATTTAATTATTTACTTAACAAGTAGGTATTTTTATATATGTAAATGAGAGACCACAATTATAATTCAGTCTTAACAAACAAGCTAAAATTAACTTCAAGAGGAAATAAATGTAAAGAAATGTTTAGCTTTTGACAAAAAATAAATAACAAATTTTAAAAACTTGGTGTTTCTTCTTCTGTAGAAAAATAACTTGTGATGATGTAAGTTACTCTGTCACAATGAATATAAATATAGAAAATAGGTGTACATATATTTTAACAATAATTATGTTTCTTTGAACTAAAACCAATATAAGAAACTTTTTCATTTTCCTTTGTAAAATAATTAAGGCATACTAATATTTACCATTTCATTGTTTAATTGCCTGATAAGCACTAATTACTATGTTTGTATTAATAAATGGCTCCTGCATGAGAATTAAATGAAAAAGATGTTAAGTAGATACTCAGCTTTTCACTACTTTCAACAGGCAGGTTATAGGCCACTCATTTTTAACAAATATACCTATATAATAAACATAAAGCATTTGATCACAACTTTTGTCCAGTGAAGAGATAAGAAAGTCATTAGTTGCTCGTGTAGGTAGACTACTGTAATGTGTTTATGAATAAATTAATTTTAAAAAACAAAAAAATTACCTTGGCAAATTGGCACCTGTTACTTTGTAATTTATAAAATGAGGAACATACTGGGGCAGTTCTACACAAGTTGTTAGCCAATCAGTCGTCTGTTCCACTGTCCAATTATGAACTTCAGATCTTAACCATGCTTCCCATAATTCTTTAACGGAAATGTGCATATCATCGTTACGATGAAAATTTCTTTGTCTTTTCTCATACCCCGAGTCATATTTTAATTCTTCTTTTAGAAACTGTAAATCAAAAGTCATTTCACAATAACTGATAACGGTTATGCTGGTAAAATAAAAACGCCCTATATAAAACCACTGCGACACATTTAATACCATATGAATTTTAACAAGTTTCCAGTTGTTGTTTTGTTTTCATATATCTATGTATATACCTTCCTAACTTAAGAATTATCAAACAAGTTTTACTGGCTTATTTTAATTTTAAATGAGAATCCAACAGTTATTACTGAAATATAAAATAAAATTAAGTAAACATTAAAAAAATATAGGATACAATAATATTAAAAAAAAAATGTAAATTAATATCTGTTCTATTTCAGAAAACTGATTCTCCCCTCATTTATATTCCCGGAGGAATAATTTTTAAATTACAATTATTTCTTATGACGATTTTTAATTAGGTAATTTATTTATATTTTCTTTTGTCTGCCAAACACAAATAATGAAGAAATCATCCATGTATAAATTAATTTGCACTTATGACAAAATTTGAAAAGAATAAAACAATATTGTATGTTTATATTAGTATAAAATTGTGAATCACTTTTCAATGTCTAAACTTTATTTACACTACAATTTGTTTTACATTAACATATGCATGCGTAGATATAAATATTTGACAGAAAAGTTCTAAAAAGAGCATTTAACTATACAATTTAAAAATATATTTGATGCAAAAAATTGCATCTGTACAAATCGTCTTAATAAACCAAGTATCGTTGTTACGATATGAAGTCTTCTAAATAGTTTAAACAAAAGTGTGTTGAAACAGTGTAATTAAAAAAAATTACTTTTATATATGATACTTATTCCATAATAAATTGTGGTTATACGTACATCATCAGATTCCGATAAATCTATGTTGCCATCTTGATCATCATCTAACTGTTTATGTAATGTTTTTATCGCTTCGAGTCCCAATCTATCACTTTGAGCCATAGCTAGACAGGCAAAATCATCGATACTGCAGGTATCGTAAGAACCTATATAGAAATTGAATATTTAAATAAATGTTACAGTGTTAGGTATATGATGGGTTTGTCTTACTATCAATGGTAGGTGCTAATTCATTCGAAGGAGTACTTTTTGGATTTTCCTTAGCCGTTTTCTGCCCGTCTGCATGTTCAGTAGCACCATATTCATTTGATGATACATCACTCCAGTATATGTTAAAAAGTAGCCAAAAAATTAAACCTCTAATATGCATCTCAATAAATTACCTTTGCACAGCTTTTTTACAAAATATACAAAAATATTACATCTAGGATTGATTAACATAATAATTACTGTTATTTTTTTCAGTTTGACATTTCGCAGTTAGTAAAGTTAAAATGTCAAGGTTGGGAGAGTTTTGGAAACTGTCACATCACAAGTGCACGGGTTTAATAACAGCTTTTCACGTTTTTTTCCGGTGTAAAAGCGGCGTACCACATGTTCTCGGGGCGCGTCGTTTGAATTGATTGCATTGCGGTTCAATTATTATTGTAGATATCTCATCCGATTTTGACTTGACCTTAGCACAATTACTATATAAAGTACGTAGTAATACAGCCATGAAGTAATATTTGCTACAAACCTAAATTAAAACTATGGTATTATTTAGAAAATGTTTATTATCACTTGTTAAAAAATAATCTATTAGTAGAATGAGCAAGGTTGTGGATTGATTATTTATGCATCACAGACGGTCGAACAGATTGTATTTTTTTCAACAATATTTGATTATCTCGAGCAATTTTTTCCTGGATCCTTTTTCTGTTTATGGCCGCGCTTGAAATTGTGTTTAGCTTTGTGGTTTTCGGAGCTATCTTGTACTGATTAACCCTTTTATTATTTGATAGAATCTTGTTCATTAAAATCCCATTTGTACGTTCAATGTCTCGCAATTGCTCAGAAGAGAAGGTTTTATTTATTTGAACTTTTTTCTGGGAGGCACTACTTTGTAAATCATTCATTATGAAATTCATATCCAAACTTTCATTGTCGGTATCGTCGTCTTCAAAAGATTCGTTGGCATATCTACTATCGTTGTTGTTATCAGAGGTACTATCAATTTCCGTTTCCGTTGAATAACTAGTTACATTTTCTGTGTCAGATTCATTTTCACTCGAAGGGGAACGCATATTTTTTCGGGGGTATGCATTTTTTATTTTATTACACGTGACACAGTCGCTGCACTTTGAAGGGGATTGTGGTTCCATATTGTAGTTCAATTTAACACGAATAAATAAACTTTCAAATCGGTACTTTTATACATGACAGTTTATTTCTATAATAAACGTTTCTATAGCAACAAATAAAAAAAATTACAAGTAATTTAGTTAAATCGATATTTTTATTACAGTCGTGTGATGCACCGTTATTTTAAGTCCTAATATATAACCGCACAGGATGTAGGTAGGCGCAGTACCCCATTTTTCCGTACACCTACCCACTTTTTTTAGAAAGTGATATTAAAACGCCGTAAGGAGCAAACATATTTGTATTTTCATAGCTACTTCTTTATTTTTGAATTATTTGAGAACACAGTTATAATACATATTAATAGTTATTTATGTAACAAGTACAAAAAGTAAGTGTTTATTGCACGCGACGTGAAATTGTCCAACGAAGCCGTCAGGCCGAGTAGGACAACACGTCGAGTGCAATAAGCACTTTTTGTACGAGTTGCATACAATATTCTTTCTACGTTCACTAAATCTAGGAAAATATGACGTCGATTTGAACGTTTATGTTTGTCATAATGACAAAACGCTGTAGTAGAATAACAGATGAATGCAATAAACATTTTATTGCACTAGTGCAATAAAGAACCAATTTCACGTTGCGTGCAATAAACACTTACTTTTTGTACTTGTTGCATAAATAACTATTATATACTGTGTAATAATATATTATGTTATATATGTATCTACCTATATATATGTTCCTTACAATATCATTTAGAAGAGGAAATGTCCTTCCTATATTAGGACAGCTAAAATTATATCGTTTCATCCAAAAATAGACAGCCTAATCGTAAAATGAATAATTTGGATCTGTAATTGATTTTATTTAAATACGCAAGAACTTTATTAATGGGCTTCGTGCTGTAACTATAGTCGTCTTTATAAACTAATTAACAAGGTATAAATTATATATAAAAAAAATATTGTTCTTTCGGTTCAATATTATGTAGATACCATGCATGCCATAGACATTTGTTTTAATTGTGGTAGATACATACTATATCTACAGTAAAAAGAAAAAAGTTTATATTTACGGTCCGTATATAAACGCCTCGCTTTTTCTATATATATCTGTTTCTGACAATTTGCCTATTTTTACACTTTGAAAAAAAAAAAATGAAATCAAATTCGCTATAAGCATAGATATATTAGTCTATAAGTATTCGCCGGCAAAAGATAATTTATATACAGGGTGAGTCAGTTTTTTGTAGACAAACTTTAACAGAAGATAGAACACATGTTTTTAAGAAGAAAAGTTCCTATAAACGTATGTACCTATGTCGTAGAAGGCTTTGTTTCCGAGCTGCAGAGTGTTGAATATAATTTTTTGTTCTTGAATTTTAATTGTAACATAAAGGAATGCATAATTTTTTTCATATTTGTGGGATAATGCCTATTAATTAAGGGGTATAAAACAAGCGATAAAAATGTTCAAAAACTTGCACAGTGGCGGAGTGGAGGGGTTGTTCAACCCCTTTCTTAAACATAACTTCTACGCTAACGACTATTTTTTAAAAAAGCTATTATTTTCATTATCTACATACAGTTTACCAAAAATAATGTTCCTTCAACTGTTTCGAAATTCCTGTGCGGTTCCGAGTTATTTTGATTTTCATTGTTTGATGTGGTACTAAATTAAGTAATTTATTTATCATCAATTATTGGCTAAATATTTAATTCTTTCAACGAAACCTACCTATGCTTTGTTAAGGATTCTAAAATGCCGAAATCTCTTATTCTTTATCTCTTTCCAATGTAGTCAAAATAATTATTTGTTATATCAAGCCATACTCAAATACTAATGTACTGCAACTAAATTACAAAAAAAAACCCTTGAATGAACATTGATGTTAATGTGTACGGAAATTTTTTTTTTTGATTTATAACAATATTTAATTAACAATTGTGGAATTAATTCCTTTATAAGTTATGAAAATTCGAGAACAAAAAATTATATTCAACACCTTGTATCTCGGAAACGAAGCCCCTACGACATATGTATATGTAAACTTTTGTTCTTAAAAACATGTGTTCTATCTTCTATTAAAATTTGTCTATAAAAAACTGACTCACCCTGTTATAATTTACAGATTGTAACTTGAAATCAAAATAGCCGCAATTACATATATATTGATGTCAATTCATGTATGTATGCACCAATAATGTAAAAACGATTGAGAGTAATGAATATTACTTTATATCTGAAAAAGGAAGCGTTTTCTCATAGTTTCGTCATAGAATCATGTCACAGAATTTTATTACTGGTACTGGAATATTGCAACACTGTTATTGGTCCGCTAACGTTTTACTTCAAAATTATAATCTGAAGAATAAAAATAACAAACATTTAAATAAAAATTAGTCATAGACTATTATTTCCACTTGGCAAGGATCTTGCTTCTTATTTTTGTAAATACGGAATATTTTCATGTTTATATCATAAAATACCAGAAATGTAAAAATGTAGGTATGCCTAACTAATTACGTAGACAATACTTTGCAAAGCTTATAAAACCAATGTTTGCCTTTTTAATATTGAAACACTATAATATATAAAGTTATTTTAGAACAATATTCATTACTCAGTCTTAGGCAGAAATTACAATTTTATTTTTTTTATTTTTATCATCTACAGATTATGCGCGAATTAGCGATTTGGAAGAAATTTGTGTAATGTGTAGGCCGTTTATGAATAGATTTTTACCAAACAAGACCCAATACACTATTCACGAATTGCAGCACTCATCATTAACAAAATCACTGTCGCAATTACTTACCTATTTAAGTATTCCACGAGAACTAATAAATTGTGCCATATTCCGACTTTATTCTTCCTCGTTCTATTACACGGTGTATTTCTAAAGCAAGTGCTAAAGGAGGTAATAGAATTTTTTATATATTTTTAGGTATTAATAGTATTGTGTGAAACTAACTACTCAGTGGACAAAAGCCCCAAAAAAAAAAAAATGTTACAAAAGCTAATAATAAGGAATATATAGGTAGATATTGTGGGTGTAATTCAACGCAGGTTGGTGCTTTTGTCCACTGAGTAGTTAGTTTCACACAATATTATTAATACCTAAAAATATATAAAAACTTTTACATAAAAGGTGAACATTTTTCAAGTAGGTATTGTCATATTTAATTCATTGACAGGATGTCACTTTTTGTCATTGTCGATATTTAACTTCAAATAATTTTAATTTTTATAGTTAGATATTTTATTCAACTTAAAGGAGACCACCTGAGGAAGCAATCCTAAAAATGCAGAAATAAGTCAGATCTCATCTATTGTGGTTGAATTTGTCGTGTTCTCACTGCCATAAAGTGAAGTTAGATATTTATAGTGTTTCATTACCAGGTTAGTAAATTAGATTTTCTTTAGATAATTATTGAATAGAGCTTTGTCTGTGGAATTGTTCATTAGCATACCTAGATGTTTGGTATCAGAGAACATACATATGACTTCATTGATAGGAATTGTAGGAGATTTGATTTATATTAGCTTAAAATACGTTTCTAAAACCGTAAAAAAAGAGGTAATAGAAGACGTGAAAATAAATTTTTGTATTGTGTTTTAAAATTATTGTCAAATCAAAGCAACAGTTTAACTGGCCCTTTTGTGGAAAATCATTCATTTATAGGAGCACTTTTTTTAGTTTTAGAACGTGCAATTTCCCATAACATTATTATTCTTGTTTATTTTCACGTCCTCTATTATACTTTTTTGAAGGAATTTCAGATAAAGACTGTAAATAACATATTGCAATATGAATGAAATATAAAATAAAAACGGTTACAGCTACTTACCTGCAATGGCAACATTGAATTAAATAAAAATTTTGGCTCAATAAACCTAATTTAAAAAAAAATAAATCAATTTATTCAAAGTAACTAAAACCCCAGTAACAATAGATATCGGACAGAATACAAAAGAATGAAAAAAAAAATAAAGCAAAATACATGACGGTTGAGTAGTAAAACTGCATTCTACTTGCTCACTGTAACATTTATTGAGGGATCTCTTCCATAGGCAAAGAGAACTGCTGACAGTTTATCAAAGAAGTTGGTTGTAACATTTATGTTCGTTGAAAGTTTACTAAGTAAAATAAAGTTCGATAGGTAGGTCTAGGGTTCCTACGTAACAAATGAGTATTTTAATAAATTACATGCAGTCTTAAAAAAAAAACACAAACAAAATCCATTTATTGGAATAAGTGCAAAAGGCCCAACATAATCATGAACCCTAGCTGAAACGTGTTACTGTCCTTGCGAGTAGTTCCATGGGTTGTTCTGCTGTTGAGTCCATATATTGAAGGAACTGTAATTTTCCCTTGACTGTTGCGATTCCTAAATAACAATAGGCATTTTTTTGCAATTTTTTTCATCAAAATTGTATAATATTTAAAAGTTAAATACTGAACCATAGAAGGGCCACCAAATACATATTATCATTTTTTCATGTAGGTAACTAGTTTTAAATGAGAAAAACTGATTTGGAAGTTGGAAATGTATAATTTTAAATTGTAAATGAGAAAAATCTATTATTTGATAATTCGATAACTGGTCGCTGCCAGTAACAGAATTCAAGTGCACAACCCTAGCTTTACCTCAGATTCTTTGACCTGCCCTGGTTGTTCTCGGGCAGGTCAAAGAATCCCACGTCAAGGACGACACCTCACAAGGTTTTATGTCAGACATTTAAACAGTTTATAGATTAGAAAGTGTTAAAACTTGCTGCTGGGGATATTAATTAAGAAATAATTGAAATAGACGATTTACATGCTGTTGTTGGAAATCGACGACCTAGACAATAATAGACATTTGGTATGCCTACACACTCACACCATATCTACTAATTCTTGATTTGAATAAGGCATTTTTAAATAGAACAACGTAAATCAACCAACATTCAATAACAATCATCCACATCATGAAACACACTGAACCAATAATAATTCTTGATGGAACCTTTTTGAAGGAATATACACATTTCTGAAACACTGTATTATAAAGATTATGTGATCTAGCTAATTATCATTATTATTCACAATAATAGTCTTACATACAAGTAAAAATTTTCTCAATTAAAACTTGGAATAGTAAGTTTGAAAATTTAGACCTGCAAGTCAGAAAAATTGAAAAATATTTAGTGGCTCCTTTAGTTTCCATGTTGAAGTATGTATGCAAAATAAGCGTGTAATATTCGTCTTCATCGTGTACCTACCTCTTCACGTTTTCTCTGAAGGAATTCATCAAAACCCGGTGGAGTCCTAGTGGGTGTCCTTGGAGTTTCCGGAGCCCACGGTTGCCACACAGAAGAGGAACCCCAGAGGTAACCGGACTGTGTAGAAACCCTGGATTGTGCGTTATCATTCAACAATTGTGTATCGCTTATCAACGTCTCGCCGAGTAAGGGGCTGAAGTTGTTCCAGTACGAGTTTGAGTTCAACAAATTTTGGCTCCAGAGATCTGAAATTTGATATACATGACACGATAAAAAAGAGATTGCTAAAAAAATTACGGAATCTGGAATGGAAAAAATATTTTATGGAATTACGGAAAACATTCTATAATACTTTCGATAAAAATATTTACCTATGTCACTGTCATCTATATATTCCTCTTCATATGGAAAGATTGCAAAAATAAGTAACGTGTTTTTAAAATGAAATAAATCCCAAACTTTAATTATTTTAGATATTATAATTCAAATACAGATTAAAAGTTAATAATTACTTCCACTTAAAAAAAAAAAACCACCTACCTTCCACGGAATTGGTAGGCTGCTCCTCTGGAATATCCGATTCAATAAGACCAGACAAATCTTGCTGCTGATTCCAGCCTCCAGAAATCGAAGCAAACTCCTCTAAGTAACTGCCTTCCTTACAGTTATTTTCCAAATGAATCTCATCCACATTTGTAAAGAAACTGTTGTTCGAATCGTGAAGTAAATTATTTACATGCGTATAACCACTTTCATCGGTTAAGTGATGATTGATGTCGCTTAAAGATCGACTGTTCGAATCATTCAGTGAACGGAAGGTGTCCTCTAATAGTCTGTGATTTTCCTCGTTTAAGGATCTCCGGTTACCGTCACTCGAAGACCTGTGATCTGACCTCTTGGAGCCGATAGGTCCCAACTCCACTGGTGATGTCTGTTTGTAAGGTTCCACGTACATTGTCGGCTTATTAGACATTTGTTTACTGGTGTGTGCTAAAGGACGATTTGTGCTCGACAAAGAACCAACAGAGCTCTCGTTTCTTGCTACGACATCGCTAAACTTGGCACGGCTCTCGCCCCATATCGAAGAAGTTGTGGTGGGCGTTGGTAGCGGAATATAAAAGCTACTAGGACTCTTTCTTTTTTCAGCTCCCTCACTCTCACTCGTTCTGAGTTGCCTTTCTGAGTGTTTATTTTTGTCAGCTCCTTTTTTGTGATACATATTTTTCTCTTTTCTATCCTTGGACGGTTTATCCCTCTTCTTGATGTCACGTAGGTTAGAGTGGTGCTTGTTGTGATTATGATGTTCGTTTGTTTTGTGTCGACCTTCTTGGTCTTTGTTATGCTTCTCGTTAGATTTAGCCATTTTCGTCGTAGATTTTTGGTATTTAATTTTGTTCGGATTGCTGTGATTTAAACTCGTATGTTTAAATTCGAATATGTGATTGGGATTCTCTTCAATAGTTGTTTTTAAACTCTCATTTTTGATGCTGGTGAATTTAATTTTTGAGCAAGGTTTTTGGTTTCTTTGGTTGTTTTCTTTCTCAGGGTCCTCGTTGTTACTACAGCTGCTGTCAGTTGTAGTAGACGAAGTCTCTTCTTCGTAAGCAGGTACAATAGTATTTTTGGTATGCTTTTTGTTTTGAGAAAGAGGCTGCTTCTTCACCTCCTTATCTTTTTGTACATTATTCTGTAAATGCTTCTTGTCTTTCTCTTCTATTTTAATGTTCTCTTTCTCCTCTCGTTTCTCTTTAATCTTTTGTTTTATCTCGCACACTTTGTCTCTTTTTTTCTCAGATTTTTCTTGTACTTGCATATCGATATTCTCCGAGCTGTGTTCATTACTGTTCCTCTTTCCAAGTTTTTTCTTAGTTTTACCTGTTGCTGGTATTAGGACAGTATATCTTTCAGTTTCCAGTTTAGGTTTCGCTTCCTCATTTAATTCGTTATGGATAATTTCACTTTTAACATCATTTTCGTCTTTTTCATCATCATGAATGATGTCCCCTTTAGTGGACTGAATTTCTTCTCTTGTCTGCTGACCAACTAGCCGTAAATCTAAAATCGGTTGAACGGAAGGGCTAGTAGGAGAAATAAACGATCCCATTGCGTGTTTCTTGATTCTTTCGGCATCAATCATAGCAATAAAGACGATGATCACATTGAGCATAAACATAAACGTTAGTGTTATATAACTAAGATGGAGTTCCCAAGCGGGTCTCATAATGAGATCGGCGCACAAGTTTAAATATGTGGCTGGAATTGTAGTGTATAATGTGTAATTCACGGGAATATTTAAGCTGGTGTCTAAAATTAACATTCTGGTGATTTTAGTTAAAGTTAAATCTGGAGTGAACGCTATGTCGATTTTCTTCGTGCCATTAGGGGGAAGTATAAAAGGCTCACAATCGATCACTTTAAATCCATATCCCTCGCATAACAAATCATTTATATGAAAGCTGTTGATGTAAATCGTTACATCCCCAATATTTCTTGCCGTAAACGTTCGTTTGACCGTTAAGTTGGGCTGCGTCGTAGAGTACTGCTTTTGCCTTTCGCAGTCCCTCAAATGTTTATCTGTCATGTCAAATGTTAGCGGCTGCAATGAGCCTGGCTTACGATTTCCAAATTTAAACAGAGGAAGCGCTCCCTGAGCTTTTAACTGAACCACCTCCAGTATCGTCAAATTGTTACGCAGCAGTAAAAAAGCCGAATGCACACTAGTATCGTAGGTGTGGAAGCCTATATATACTGAATAACTCTGACCTGGATACAGTAAAATCGGTAAAGTGTTTCTGTGGACTTTGATTCCCAACATTTCCCAGAAAAAATCTAGCTGTTTCTCTCTCGTTTCGTTGTCGAAAAAGAATCCGTGCGATAAAATATAGTGCTGGACGTTTCTGGATATTAAATTAGACGGTAAACCATTATACAAGATTTGAACGTTTGGGTAATCCCTGTCAAGAACCATTTGCACCACGATGTTGTAACTAGCAGGATTTCGAATCGTGATATTTTGGAAGGTGTAGTTCCCTATCTGAGTTAAGGGAAATGCAAAGAGAGACTTGTTTTCAACATTCTGCTCGACGATGAGACTGGGCCAGCTCATTTTTACTCTGGTTTTAAAAATGTGTCCCCGAACTTCAGACGTGTCCAGTCTGAGTGTGAGGTTCTGCCACTTCTTCAAACCGTTAGAGGTAAGATTTAAATATCTATTATAGAATATATTGACAAGATGCAAGTCAAAGTCTGACACAAACTTTGATAGCGTGAACGTTTTCAACCATTGTGCTGCAAATTATATTTTGTTTAATCAAGTGCTTTACTTTAATAGCTCTAAAATAAGAATTATACGAGCGCTTCAAAACAATGTGCCATAAATGAAAAAATATGACAATAATTATTGAGACCATTGGCCTATTGTTTTTTATTTTCAGAATACAGATTTTCTGGTGACTATTATGAACTCTTACAAAAAAAAAAAAATGTTTGTTCCAAGGTTAATTTCAACATCAGAGCTAAAGGAGAATATACAATTCAAATACAAAAAATATATACTGTTTTTGATTAACTTTTTCAAGTAACATTTTGCTGTATTTTCAGCGGAAAGGGCTGTTTACCTGAAACAAAAACAGTTTCTACTCGGTGCACTGAATATTTTAAATAGGATTATTTCAAAAACAGTTTCTCCCAACGACTTCAATATGGTATACCTTTTTCAGATAAAAACGGTAGGAGAATCGACTGTTTCTATAGTCAGATGCATATACTTAGATGTGAAAAAGTTCTCTCATTTAAAAGATGTGGCATAAGTGGCGCCCTCTACTAGTGATGTAGAGACAAATTTGAATTTCTCGCCCCCAAAAACCTTCAATCTTTAAAATGTATGCAAAATCTGAATGTTTAAAAAAATTATTTACACATATCAAAAATAAAATTTTAACTTTGAAACTATGCACTATGTTGCATTTATTTCTGGACACCCTGTATAGTAACATTTAAAATATTTTTACTTTTGCTAATAAGCAAAAGTTGGAAAAAAGACATCTTTGGCATTAAATATAAAAGAGAATCAGCCAATGTTTTCGGCTCTTCAATTTATGGCACATTTTTTAAAACTCCCTGCTCAACGTTATTAACAAAATTTGAAAAAAAAAGGAAAAAAACATCTTTGTCATCAAATATAAAAAACAATCCAGTGTTCTCAACCTTTGAATTTGTGTTACTTTTTAAAAACTCGCTGTTCAATAAAATATGACTGATTTGTCGTCAATATATTACCTACCTCTTTCAAAAGTTTGTTAAAATGTAACTACAGGAAAACATTTAATATTTATTAAATATTAATCAATAATAATAGCATAATTCAACGTACCTGAAGTATCCGTCTGGAGACCTGTGTAACAATCTGCTTGGCACTCCAAATCTGGGTTCAGAAACAAATGTCCAATTACTTTCGAAGTCCTGGCCAATATGTGGCCGGTGTGTCTACTAGAAATCCTCTTATCTGGAGGCAAAGTAATGATATCTTCGATAATCATCGGATCGTTATAAGTCGAATGCACTCGTAAGGGATGCGAACATATTTTTGCCTAAGAAAAGATTTCATTAAAAAAGACAATATGAAAAGTTACAATTTTCCAACTCACGGGAAAGCACTGATCGAACACGAGTCGATCGGGGCCTATTTCCAGTTTGCCCGGAGCTATTTTGAAATGAACAGGTACATTCAAATTTTCAAATTGCGTCTCTATGTAAATGTCACCCCAAACTTGACCCTCCACGTGTGAGGTGGTCACAACCACTTTTATGATGGCGTAATGATTAGATTTTAAGTTATGCTAAAAAATTAAAAGAAAAATAAAATTTAATACGGTGTAAAATATTTAAGATGAAGAAATCGAGCAATTATTATTTACAAGAAGCATTCAAAATCAGCTTACGCATTTGGTAAGGTTTGGAAACGAGACTTGAAATAATACTAGTCTGTAATCTCCTGTACCACAACCATGAACTTCTACTTGCGTCATCGGTATGGAAGAATGAATATTTTTCAATTGTAACGTTACGGGATTGTGATTTACAATCATAAAGTAAACTTCTTTCTTCAAATCGAAGCTTATAAGGCCAATATCTAGAGAATAGTCCTTACTTTTGAAAGGCAAATGCTGAAACACAACAACCGTGGGGAAACATATAAAACGTCTTCTAGTGGGGCACTTACAACTTGCAACTTCCCGTTGTAACTTAGCAAGGGTACGGACACGTTGGAAATATTCGTCTTCAGAATAATCTGCGAATGCAGCTGTAAATCGGACAACCTGATATTGTTTTTCAATTTGATATTAAAAATATTCGCTTCTTGCCCCGGTTTCAGTACTTTAGGAATGAGCGTTTCGATCTGCAACATCTCCAAATCAAAATACAGAAAATACACAAAATACTTCGTTAAACACCTTAAAGTACAAATGGGCGTCTTGGGGGAAGGTTACGTTGATGAATTTCAGGTGGAAGTCAAATTCGTTTTTGACTTTAAAGACCCTCGAAGACAAATCCACTGCCCGGTCGTTTATGAAGTAAGTGGTGGTCAGCGGGTCGTATCTGATGCCACCTTTAAGAACGGTTAGGTGGTACGGGATCTCAGACCTGTTTTTACCGTTACGATACTTAACTATTATTTTTCCCGAATAGTCTTTTGTATCGTAAGCAGTCTTCCCTACAACAGCATAATAAATATTGGAATTAGAAAAAAAAAGGACAATGATACAAAAAGGTATCTACTCATGACAACTTTTCCATTCGAAACTTGCTTTAATTAAAAATATCTATATAGTAAATAAAACCTAAAGTATCATATACAGGGTGTCACTTTAAGTGGAAATTAAGTAAAGCGAGATTGAAATATTATAGATAAATAAGATTATACAGAGTGTTTGGTAAGTCGATGCATTCCTTGCAGGAGGTTATAGTACAAGTAATGTGGTATATATCCTTAATATAAAAAACGCTTAGCTTCCAATCTACAGGGTGTTAAAGTTTTAATGAAAAAATGCGAATTTATTAATATTGTGGAAACCGCTCAGAATACTTTAATGAAATTTTACAGGTTTTGACAGCTAACAATCCATGTTTTGTGATAAAAATACTGTAAAGAAAAAGATCTGTCACTGGTTTTTCTTAAAATTACGTTTAAATTCCTTATTCCGAAGAGAAAAGGTCTCTCAACTTTTTTTCTTATGATGCACCATTTTTGCGTAAAAAAATTAAAGTCGAATTATTGCAAGGCGTAATCTAGTTTCAATAATTTGAAAAATGCTAATTAGTTTCTTTTTGTATCAATGTTATTACAAAAAATTATTACTACTTGAAATTAACATCAGAAAGTCTCTCCATTTTATTAGATTAGATTACTTTATCTATAATTTAAAATTCATTTATTAATTTTAGTATGGAATGAGTACAACAACATGTAGTATATTGCATGAAAGACGAAAAAACAGACAATTTTTTGTGGCCATAGCCTGCTTCAATAAAAAATTTTTTTATCAGCCTAGAGGGCGCAGCGAACCACATACGATATTTCAAAAATCTGTTTATATCAGGTGGAAGGTATCAATTTTGCAATAAAAATTTATTACCAATAAGTTTTCTCTATCTCTTAAAATAAAAAACTTCGACAGCCTTAAAGTTTGGGCACTTAACAGGTTTTTTTGTTATTACTCATAAAGTTGGTCATGGATCTTAAATTTGTTTTTACGAGCATAAAGGCCTCCAAAAATGCAACAAAAAACAATTAAAGATTTTTGACGTGTCTCGCATATTAAGCGAGATACATGGGAGTGGCCCTCTTATGTGATACAGCCTGTATATGTATGCCACTAAGTGTGAGCAGGTTTAGGTTTTTAAAGTGTCCTCTGTAGGAATCTGTGGGAGATAATTTTTTAATAATACATATTGCTCTCTTTTGTATTTAGAATTTTTTAATAATAAAAAAAACTGCTAATAATTATTGTCACTACCTTATTCTAATTAATAATTACTTAAGATGTTCAAAATGAAGTCCCCTCCTAATGCATGGACGTGCCGAGTTATCCGGGTTATCCTGGTCGGAAATGTTTGCTAAGTATAATAATAACAATAATAATAATGATTTATTTGCCATTACGAGCAATAACAAATAAACTAATTACTTATCTTATAACATGCAAAAAGGACTAAAAACAATATAGTAAAAAAAACTACCCCTCCTATGCGTTTCGGGCATCAACCAACTCGTTCATCCTACCCCATAAGTGAAAGTCCAGTGGAGTCAGATCTGGGCTCCTTGCAGGCCATTGTATGGAGCCTCCTCTCCTAATCCACCGATTAGAAAAACGCCATGCAATAAATTGATTTTAATTTTTTTATTCGAAAATGGTGCGTCGTAAAAAAAATTGAGCAAATATATCACAAATGACTTGTATCTCCTGCAAGAAACGTATCGACTTACCAAATACCCATAAAACCTACCAAAAGTAGACATATTTATATATACATATACCTGTTGTTATTGCAATTTTGAATTAACATTGTTATACATTTTTATTGTCACAAAAGCTTCCATGGCAGCTCCAGCTCCCAGCCCGGAAATTGTTCAACCATGAACAGTTTCTACTTTTGCAGATATTACACAATTTATCATTAACATGTAGTAATAATAACAACTAAATAATGGCACAGATTATGAATAAAATATATTATAGATATAATTTTCCAAAAATAGAGAGGCAAGTTGATATTTGAACTCCATTTCTTTTGCCTAGTCCAGCCATATATAATCAGGATACACTGTATAACAAAGGTAATATTTTTAAATGTTTTCATTCTTCCTACTGACGTTGTTTTACAAATTGATATTTTATCTTTTGATGTTGTGCCAAATTGAAAACAAATAAATATATTTTTATTTTTACCGATTACGCTACCGCACTAAATTAAATGTTATTCCAATCGACAGGAGATTAAAATATTTAAGAAACAGTTAAAACTTTTTATAAACATGATTTTTTTAATTATGTTTTTATATAAGTTTAATATTCATAAGAAATTATACAATATACTTACAATCTACGGTCAAAGTAGCGACTTCCACACAACTATCCGTATCCATTTCGCTCTCCGGCTGCAGCCGGATATTGTAATATTGTACCTTAATGGCTTTCGACGTGGTGGAGACACTATGTATCCTAACATGTTTCTTCAGCGGATTATAGAGGCAGAGCTTTACGTCCTTGGGAGCGTCCAAGTTGCCCCCTATACCAAAATCCACCGATCCTTGGGGATGAAATATCCCCATTACCGAAGTGACCTCCACTTCTAATGGCACCACCAGTATCTCATCTGGTTTATTTAGTTTGATTCTGAAATAAATTCACGAGTTAGTTCTACATCCTCCTGTAAATAAGGCCATTAATTAGTTAAAGACACATCTTACAAAATCATAATCGTATGTATTGCATATAAACAGTCAATATAAAAGTATTGATGCAACATCTTAAACAAGCAGTATCTGTTTGCTTTAGCCATCGGATACAATCCTTGGTGTGAATAATCAAATTAGCGGGTTCACTTAATTGTTAGAAAAAAATAATTAGCACGAGTTAAATGGGAAATGTAAATCGGAGGTAATTTTGTTAATACGGGTTTTAAAAACACAAGTTAGACGACAAAATTTGCCAAATTTTTTCATTGTGTAAAAATAAAAGTTTTCTTGACAATTAAGTCGAATTTTCGCAAAACGAAAATTAAGAAATAATTATGTAAAAACTATTACATATACAAAAAGGTTCCAAAAGAAAACATTTGAAATAAGCCTTTATCGTAAAAAAAAAATAATAAGAACAAACTAGTAATAAAGCATTTCTGTAAATACGAATATTTTGGTCACTATATCAAAAAGTGATGTGACAAATACTGTCATACCAAATTGAATTTAAATCAGATGTTTTAGGTGTTATTTGAAACATCGTCTGCTAAATCACAGTAGTCTTGCTTTATCTAGTCTGTTCCAATGCTCGGTTGCATTGACTCACCACGAGTGGTAGCACACGGTCTATTAACTATATGGTCGGGGCCAGGTGACGTCACAAAATTCCCGTAAACAAAGACAAAATATAGTAATTCTCAAAAGATGGACTGAGATAGACTGTGTCATACGTCACAAAAGTTCTGTTTTCATTGGCTACCTGCTGATGATTCCGACCGTGTAGTTAATAGACAGTGGTGGCAGCACACTTCAGTACAGGTGTCAAGATGTCAATTGTTTGTATTGATAATTTGATGTTTCTTAAAAATTATGACAAACTTCAAATATCTGTGGGTTGTATGTTTCTGTTTACTCATCACTTTTAAATTGACAAATTTAAAATAGTGAGGTTTTGTTTAGGTAGATTACAAATACATACATTTTTGTAATACAAATTAGATAAGTAAGTACTATTAAAAGGTAAGCTGTTAGTGTCAATATCAATGTCAAATTCTGACAAAATTCCAGATTGAAATTCAGTTGATTCGACAAACAAGTATTACAAAGGCAATGTGATTTAGCAGATAATGTTTGAAATAAACTATATTTTTTTCTCCAACAGTGACTCTCTCTAGTGGCTAAACGAAGCAACTTTGAGTAGTGGCTCTGTGGGAGTTCCGTGTACACATAATAATGAGACACCCTGTATACAAGGAGTTTCTGAAATAAGTGCATTTCTTCAAACAGATTGCTTACTTGAAGACTGTTATTTTCACATCCTTTTGTTTCTGTGAAAGAACACACTTATTTCAGAAACCCTGTACATAAATCAAAAGAGACAAAATTTATAAAGAACAAGATTTGAGAATTTCAAGAATGAATTTATGTATATGAAACGATTGAATATATGTATAAAAAAATATATTTCACTGATACCTGACATAGGCAGTATGGTTTTGTACCACTCTCGCTTGAAATCGAACCCTTATTACAGCCTTGGTGTGAAGTGGAGGTATTTCCCACATATCGTTGGGACCCTCTTGCTCACCAGTGGGCAGTTCTAAATGAAAATCTCCCCCACTGCTGTAAATCTCGACGATCTGAAAGCAATACAACAAAAATGTTTCATTTAAAAAACTTCCACAACTGTCTAACAGTATTGCAATACACACAAAAGTGTCAGTTTCATCTGATTTTTTTTTATATACCAAAACAAAAAACAGAGACAAAACTCATACTAAATTAAAATTTCATTCGTTTACATCTTTGTGTAATTAACAATAACAATTTAGAAGATATTTATTACAAAATAAAATATTTTTTATATTAAAAGAACCAATCAGGTTATTAAAAACCATTCACTAAAATATTGCAACAGTTTATATGTAACTGATTTAAAGTGACACAACTAAATTCTTATAAGAAAAATATTATAACAAATAATTTTGATTATGTAAGTTCACAATTCTAGAAAATATATATAAACAACACATTTCAAATTACTATTTAAATATGAATATTTTAAGTGTTATTTTATTTTAGAAAATACTAAGATAAAGTACAAGTGTTTATAGAAAAAACAAAAATTTATTACCTATTCCATATTATGTATGGTATCATAGATAAATAAACATATTTACGATTGCTTTAATAACAGATAATTTTTGAGGTCTACTATATCAACCTTCTGCCTATCAGTTAAAATTTTGTGGTTGAGTTATAGTCTTGCTTAAGTTAATCCATTATAATATAGTCAGGCCTTTGAATAAGGCAAAAAAATAATACACTTCTAATTTTATCAGATCTGATATGATTTATATTTGACTTTTTTTTTCTCTAGTTAAGCATTTTATTTAATTATTTTTGGCTGACTAATTATCACTAGATTTTTAAATCTGGTCTGTTCCTGTTTCCAATTTATTTATATAATTACAACATTTAATTTGAATTGTCTATGTACATATACCGACTAATATATACTATCAACTACTCTTCTTACCTGAATGGGTTCAGAATGTGGATTGTGCATATAAATTAATGGTGCAAATGTTGAATTCAACGGTAGCTTAATACCTACTATGGGTCTTAATCTGTAGTGACTAAAGGTACTTGCACCTTTTACCTGTAAAGAATATTTTCAAATTAATAAGTAACTTAAAATAAATACATAGATCTTTATAATTTTCACACTAAAGCAATGACTTACATTGTACTTTAAAAAACCTTCCGATGTATGAATAAACAAACTACTTTCCACAAAACCTTCTTCTCGCCCCAAAAATACAACATTGAAAGAAGTATTTCCACTTGGCGGAATTCTCTAAAAATTAAAATTTTAATAAGAATTTTTTTAATTTCAGTGTTGTATGTTTTGCTTCCATAAATTATAATTCTCACCTTATCTTCAAAAAAAGAACTGTGGAAATGAACTGTACTTCCTGATATAGATGTCATATCAATACTTTTATTTTTGTCTATGTTAAATAAAGTAACCTTTTCCAAATGGGGTACACCCAAAGGCCTAAAATAAATAGAAAAAATGACACGCTTTAATAAAAATATATTTTTTTAATAAATAGGCATTCCTAAGTACTGTTTTCTAAAGGAAATGCAGCTTCTGTATGTAACACACATTAATATAATAAATACTACCTCTGCTTAAAATCCAGAAACGATGGCTCAAATTTGAGCTGTAACCTCGATGAAACATCGCTCATACGGGATGTTCGCAAAGACGTGATCTCCTATTAAAAAAAAAATATAAACTGTAATACTTGTAGATTGGCTAGCATACCTCATGAATGTTTGAGAAATCATCATCGAAGTATCTTGGATTCTTGCTGATGAAGCCTGCAAATAAAAAAAGTTTTTTTTCAAATCATGCTATTTAAATGTCAGCTGAGCATATCAAAATAGATTCGTACACTTACCATGACTGCTGTCATGCAACGTTAGGTGAGTTTTAATAATTAATTCGAATAATGAGAGTGTAAAAATATACCACGATAACGGATTCCTAAACATTTTGACATTTGGGATATCGTTTATTTATGTACAGCGCGACTTCGAGTTGAAAATATCTTTCACCTGTCATTTGATCGACTTGCAAAAGTTACCGAACAGATACCAATATCAAAACAAGTAAATACTAAATAACCCTGTAACGAAGGATAGCCACTACAAAACATATAAGTAGATAGGGATAGCAATAATCTAGGGAGCTTTTAAGATTTATGTTTTTTCAGTGTTTTTGTACGAAGTGATATATCACTAGAGAAGTGACAACTGCCGCCTAGATAAAATGACAACTGGCGATTGACACTACTGATTGCTACTGACAGTTACTTAACCTAATATTTGTTTTTAATAGATGTGAAAGATAAAAACTAGTATTGTAATGTCAATGCAACTCTAAGTAAATATGGTAACTTAATATTAGTTAGTAGTTAAATTGTTTTATATAATTCAGTATTATTTTAGAATTTATCCAGGCAAATATTAAGATTTCCAAAAAACTTAACCTCAACTTTTTTCCAATCGTATTCGGTGGCTCAGTCAGCACAAGTAGCTGAAGGTGAAGCTGATAAGTTGTACAGAATTTTGGAATTGGAGCTTAGAGGTAATGATCCAGCTGTATTAAAAAGTTTCACAAAATTTGCTGTCACGACAGGAAACCACTTTGATCTCGAAAGCAAATCGTAAGCAATCGACCAGCATTTAACAAATTGAAGGTACTCTAATATCCTTTCAGGTGGAGCATAAAAAAGCCCCAACATGACAGATACACAGTGCTAAAATGTGTACACATTTATAAGAAGCATAGGGTACAGTATGAGTTCAGAACGTATTTCGCACATATACAGTATAAACATCTGACTGGTTCAACGGCTGATACTTTACTGGAGTACATTGAAAGAAATTTACCTGAGGGAGTTGCTCTTAAAGCCACAAAGGTATTCACATACTATTTTATCACTCGGGTGATTTTTTGGATATAGAAAAAAGTCGCTAAAAATAATGATGCAGATGTTTCAAGAAATATAATTAAGAAACAATATGATTATGTTTATAAGTATGAAAATATATTGTACATTTTATAGAGGTATATTTTTAAGTAACCGTTTTATTAGTGTGTTTATTTTTTTAGGTCGAACTACAAAAACTTCCAGAACATTTAGTCCCTCCAGAATAATTTTATTATATGCAGATCTTAGTCACAAATATTTGTCAGAATGTATTTCTAATAGAGAAGTGAACCCACATATTAAAAATGAAGGATTTTACAAAGTAATGAGCAGTTTATATTTCTGTTATTTGGAATAATAAATAGATTTTTGAACTAGTATTTATTTCCTAATAGATGGAATTAAGAAGTGATAATTAGTTTATTGAGATAATTATATTTTGATGATTCTGATTGAATCCCATAAATTTATAGAAAGTTCAAGATTGAAATGTGTGTATCAAATTTTGCAAAATGTAAGTTAGGTGCTGTTAGTATTATGTAGTTACTTTAACGGAATTTGTAATTCTTAACAAAATTTTAAATTTCATTTGGAATTCTTGCACTGAAAAATAAAAAGGTAGGTATAGCAATAGGTCTGTTCCAACAGCCGTCGAGAACTGGTTCAGAACTGTGAGAAATGTTTGACCAACACCGTCTTACGCTGCATTCGCCGAGAGTACATTAACAACTGAACTGACTAACTAGTTCTGGACGGTTGGGAATCGATTCTTGCTGTGTTGGAACAAACCCAATATTTGCAGCAAATTTTTTAGAAATATTTCATAACTCAATCGTTTCACTACTTTCTCATAGAGGGCACTCAAAGCTTATAATTGAAATATTGTTTTTAGATAATCGATTTCAAAGACGTCAAACGTCATCACTTACACTGACGTAAACCGAAATCGATAACGCGTCCACCTGCGTCTGCGGAACTTTGTTGATATTTAGGGTAGTATGCGATTACGTTTTTAATTTGGTTTATAATTGGTACAAGCGCTAAGGGCAGCTATTTTGATAATTGATTACTGAGACGGTTGGTCTGCGGCACAGTATACTAATACACTGTGGTCTGCGGTAGGGGTAGTTAATTTCCGAACTTGAAGTTCCTATTTTAGCAGTAAAAAAGAAAAATTTAGTGTGAGAAATAAATAATTTTTGCATTTTTCGGAAATCATTTAGTCCTCATGGATGCGAATCTCGCAGAATTTTATAAGAATTTTTCAGCTTTTGGATTAAATTATTTAATGGCAGAAAACTACGATATTTTTGAAGGAAATACATTAAAATAAAGAATTTCTGCGTGAGTAAATATTGTGATAAACATAAATGACAAATCTAAACTATTAATAATTTGATAATGTATATGTATGTATAGGTAAGTAGGTAATCGACGCAGTTAACTCGTGAAAGTTAATGCCACTGTCATTACCACCTACAGTACCACACTTGAAATATACAGTAAAAAATGAACCAGTTTTTTCAAATTTCACTTCACATTTAAGAGATAAGCAGATAATAATAATAATAATATCTCTACCCCTCATTCTAATCACGAAGATTAACACAGAAGTTGGAAACAATCGCTATCGGAACCAAAAAAAACAAGCCTTATTATTTTAGTGTAACTAAAATATTTGGCCTAATTTTAATTGTTGATTCTACATCATAAAAGCGTTTTTTTCTGGTTTTCCTTTTCTTCTGCAATTTTTCTGCTCTATCTCTGCTTAAATTCTACTTGATCCCTCATGCAAACTAGTGCTTGCCATTAATTTTTCTAGCATTTCCCTTTCATAGTAATTTGTCAGTTTTTCAACGAAAAGAAAGATCAAACTTGTTGTCGTTCACAGAACCGTAATTTCAATTATTCTTGAGTTATTAGTGGATAGTATAGCAGTATAACGAAAACAGTCAATTCTCCATCCTTATGTGATGGAAAATTTACCAAATTATTTTAATATGGGAAGCATTTTGGTTTTTTGTAAATGGATAATAGTCGTCATATGTAAAATGGATAGTAGCAATATAAAGTGTGTTTCATTTCATGCCTACATATTGCAGGTAGGTATCGTATTTACCACATTTATTCCTGATTAAATTTCTTTTGTTGAACCAGGAAAATTATATTGTCCATTACTGCACTTCCTAAAGGTAAGTAGTAAGTCCTGCGAGTATTGTGACATTTGTATAGTTGCGATAAGAATTCAGAAACTGCAACTGAGACTAATAAAACTATATACTACACTAAATGTTTGCACTATATATTGCACTAAATTGCAAGAAATTATGTTTTTAACGCGACCAAATATCGAAAATTATGTTGACAATAAAAACAATTGCGTAACGTCAGCCTGACGTAAGTCGTCTGAATTCTTGCTGCAACTATATCTTAAAACTTTTACAAAAATGTTTTCTCGCTGATCCTGTTGAATATTGGTGGTAGCTACAGTTGTATTCATGTGATTTATGAATACGACGTCGTTTATGTATAAATTAAAATCCAATAGAACCATAAATCCGTCTCATATATCAATTAGGAATTGTTTTCCTCGTTGCGACTGATATCGAAAAAACGAATATGATTTCAATTTCTTCATTAGGCTGTGGCGCAATTGTTGAGAAGGTCAGTCCGAAGGAAGGTCGCTGAAATCAATACCCGGTGGGAAATGCGTCGCAAAGGATCAATAAATTCTAGCCATTCTGGTGTTGTTGTTGGATGCTTTTATCTGCTGTGTCTTGCTGGTCGTGGCACGACAAAGCTGACTTTTGTTTAAGACGATAAATTGTAATTAACATTAACAAACAGGAGTAGGTATTTGGAGATAACAAACAACTTTATTTTCATGCAAAAATAACTACATAGAAGAATAGTAGGTAGGTGTCCATCTGTTTTCTATTTTACACCTACCTGCTTCTACTAGGTCATTTAGGACCATTTTAAGATATGGATTAAAACATAAAATTGATATACCAGAGTATTTATCAGATACGGATTTGATGAAGAAAATATAAGAGACTTTTTAAGAAGAGAACACTATGTACAATCTTTTGCAGCAATAATGGCACTTTTTAATATGAATTTTCCGATTTTTTGTGAACTGCTAAGTATTTGTAATGAAATCTACTTTCAACTTTTAACAGTAGTTCTTAGTTGTTTCAGTTACCAATAGAGATTTAAAGAAATTTCTACTTAACTTCCAGAAATTCAAAAACTGTTTTGAGGGAGTGCCATTATTATTGCAAAAGATACTGCATTTTTGTCAAGGGTTTGAAATTTTGAGTCGATCGTATGTAGTGCATAGTACCTACCAGTACCTATACCAAAATCCAGTCGTTTCAAAGTATTTGACACTTTTTCAAATTGATGACAATTTAATGAGATATGAGCATGGGCGAAGTTAAGGGGGGGCTTAGCCTCCCCAGAAATCGAATTAGCCCCCCCCCAAATATTCATAAACAACTTACACACATTTCAGAACCAAAATTAAAACACAGTCCACCCGGGACTTTAGCCCCCCCCCCAGATTTGATGCCCATGGATATCAGTGCGACATTCTAGTGGAGAGAATGAGGGTAATTAGCTCCGTCTGAATCAAAGCGATTTCATCAAATGGCGACAATATAGGTAATGAAATTTGTAATTATTATTATTTATTAACAAAAAAAGAAAATTGGATATAATTATTAAATAAATGTTCTATTTGTTTATTGTTTATATGTACGATTTTAAATTTATTTTTTTAAAATATACAGTTATTATATCTTCAGCTGTTATTTTTTTATATGCAAGAACGTGGCTATTTATTTTTTACAATAAAAATAATGTAATCCGATTGTTCTCACCGATTAGGAATGACTCATTTATTTTTTGCACATCATAAAATCTTACCAATTTCAAAAGATGCGTTGTTCTTATTTTAAATAAAACGTGTACTTTTTTATTTCAAGGTACAAACTTAACTTTTTTTCCCCTGTTAAGGCTTTATACCTTACTGTTAAATTTTAATTAATGCAAATTAATTTATTAATAATAACTACTAATTACAGCAGATGCTCAAACACGCTCACTGTTTTGATTTAAATAAGCTGTAATTAGTTTTAATCTGGTATTTCTGGAAATTACCAAAAGTTATAAATATTTTTTTAACTATCTGTATTTCACACACCCCGTAATTTTAAAATATACCATACTTATTTCTTTAGATACCTTTAACATAAAATAAATGAAACTGATATTATACTGACAAGATTTCCTGATTTTCTTAATTAGCTATACATTTTTGGTTTATGATTTTCTTTTGTGCATATACCTATTCGTATACTCAAGGACAGTTAGTTATATTTCTATTCAACTACCCCAGAAATTTGTATACTTATGCTGGGCTTTTGTTTTCGATTGCTTTGTAACGTTAACTTTACTATCGTCATTTTGGTATTTTGTTTCCATTTTTCTATTACCCCTCTTCCCATTTCATTATTTCTACCTTACCTATTAGTCGAGGCAATGAAGCACTAAAAAGGCCAAAGATAGGAAATCTTTCAGGATAGGACGTATCGGAATGTGGTTTTTTGCATTCACTTGCAAAAATTATTTATATCATTCGTACCTACTTTGTACCTATTACAAACCGGAAGTTGCATTGCTGCAGCCAAAAATGCATACAAAAAATGCATCTTTTGAGAGGCCTTTTGGCAAATTTAATAACTTCGTAAATAAGAGTCAAAATTGGCTCAAGTCGGGTACCTGGGGGTTTTAGAGGTCGCTGATCACGATTATGATGTTCAAATTGACCCCCCGAACACCTGGAGCTCAGGAACGCCGACGAACGTCATCTTCGGGGACTATCCCGAACTTTATGCGAGAGAGGAGAGAAACTGGGCACCCGGGGGTTTTTTGAGTCGCTGAATTCGAATATACCATCGGCGAATACCCCACGGACACCTGGTGGGCCCCAACCTGGACGCGGACGTCATCTTCGAGAATTTTTCTGGACATGTCGACAATAACGAACCGAAAATCGTTATGGGGGCTTTTTGTTTGCGCTGAATCCGAATTTTATGTTGAAAACGACCACCCGAACACCTGGTGCGCCCTAACCTGGCCCTGAACGTCATCCCCGAGGATTTTCCAGACTTAATTGAAAAAAACCACCCGAAAATCGTTACGGGGGTTTTTTGGCTTGCTGAAATCAAATATGGCACCGGCCAACACCCCACGGACACCTGGTGCATCCTAACCTGGCTCTGAACGTCATCTCCGAGAGGTTTCCAGACACAATTGAAAAAGACCAACCAAAAATCGTCCCATAATTTCATACATTCATTCATGGGTAACTCTCCCCCGGGGCCCTCAAAAAATGTGATTCAGTCCTGCATGTAAAAATGACTGGTTGGTCTTTTTCAATTGTGTCTGGAAAACCCTCGGGGAAGACGTTCAGAGCCAGGGTAGGGCGCACCAGGTGTCTGTGGGGTGTGCGTCGGTGCTATATTTGAATTCAGCGACCCGAAAAACCCCCAGTTACGATTTTTGGTTGGTCTTTTTCAATTGTGTCTGGAAACCCTTCGGGGATGACGTTTAGAGCCAGGTTAGAGTGTCCGTGGGATGTTGGCCGGTGCCATATTTGATTTCAGCAAGCCAAAAAACCCCCCGTAACGATTTTCGGGTGGTTTTTTTCAATTATGTCTGGAAAACCCTCGGGGATGACGTTCAGGGCCAGGTTAGGGCGTACCAGGTGTTCGGGTGGTCGTTTTCAACATAAAATTCGGATTCAGCGCACATAAAAAGCCTCCATAACGATTTTCGGTTCGTTATTGTCAATATTTCCAGAAAAATTCTCGAAGATGACGTCCTTGTCCAGGTTGGGGCCCACCAGGTGTCCGTGGGGTGTTCGCCGATGGTATATTCGAATTCAGCGACTCAAAAAACCCCCGGGTGCCCTCTCCTCTCTCGCATAAAGTTCGGGATAGTCCCCGGAGATGACGTTCGTCGGCGTTCCTGAGATCCAGGTATTCGGGGGGTCAATTTGAACATCATAATCGTGATCAGCGACCAAGCGGGTACCCGACTTGAGCCAATTCTGACTCTTATTTACAAAGTTATTAAATTTGCCAAAAGGCCTCTCAAAAGATGCATTTTTTGCATGCATTTTTGGCTGCAGCAATGCAACTTCCGGTTTGTAATAGGTACAAAGTAGGTACGAATGATATAAATAATTTTTGCAAGCGAATGCAGAAAACCGCATTCCGATACGTCCTATCCTAAAAGATTTCCTATCATAATGCTTCATTGCCTCGACTGTATCGAAATGTAGAAGTGTAGTTTACGAAGAAACAAAATACCAAGTTTATTTTATAGAGTGACGTTCGCTTTCTACTATAGAATTCTATTACCGAAATTAGGCGAGAATAAAATCCAGTCACTGGTGAGATAGATCATTATATTGATTCATGATTTGTCCATAAAGTAATTTCTTTAGCATAAGCAAAGAACACGTAATAACAATTAATAACAATTTAATAACAATTTTAGGGACATTTAAAAAAAATTAAATGAGCTTAATAGGGTTTTGCATATTATTTTGTACTTTAGAGGATAAATCTACAATCAGCCCGTTATATACAATTTAAAGGCGATGCCATAAATTGGGTACATTAATATTTTCATATTGACCATTATTACTTGACATGAACTTGTTAAATATTAAACTGCTTGCTACTGGTTGAAGCAGTAAAAATTCACCATACACTTGTTATAGAGCAGCGCATCTCAAACTGTCCCACAAATAGCTATAAATACATATAAACAAAAACAACAGACCGTACATGGATCAGATTGAGAAAAAATATTTACAAAATTTCAAAACGTAATACGATGCAAGATTAAGTTGTAGAGTTCTAAAATAAGTGCGTTTCTAATAAATAATGTTCATTATTTGCATGCAAGAAAGATAGTTGAAATAGCTGACGATGATAACAGAAAAATATATTAATATTTCAATATAACTTTTTTGCGAAAAAAAGATCTTGTAAAGAGTAAAATTTTTTCCAATAAAATTGTCAAATTATAATTTAGCAAATTTGTGATTTTGTAAATTACAATCAACATGTTCAGAAACTCTGATTTCGACTTAATATACTGCCAAGTTGTGTATAGTTATATCTGCATCCCAGTTATAAATAAGTCTCATTTCAAATAATACTTAATAAGTCAATTTTAAATTTGAGGTCCCTTTATAATTCCTATATACCTACATACTTATAGTAGGTGTATAGAATATATACGTTTTTTCGACTTTAAATTTAGTGAAATTATTTTAGTATAAAGCATGCAAAACTAATAAGGGGTGGGGGACTTTTTCATTGACGTAGAAATTTAGGGAGCTCAAACGTTAACAAACTTTTAGAATTATTACACCACTCTGGTCTTGACTGAACAAAATTATTTACGTTACCTTTTGGTAAGATTATTGTGTCCAAGTTTAAACTAAAAATATTTATTTTTTTATTGATTGATAAAGAATATGAAATATTCTTCTCTACTTTCTAAAAATTCCACAAAAACGGAATTTTATAAAGGAAAATGTCATAGGAAAAGCTCCTATTATTTTTTTCATGTTATATCCTTTAGCTAAGTTTATTTTTACTTCATGTAGAGCCTTCCTTAAATATTTTGACTTTGAACATTTTTTAAAAACAATAGATTATTTACTTTTTAATTTATTTGAGAAAAAAATGTGACGACTCGATGTATAAAATGGCGAAGGCGCAGGTTACACCGTGTATAAAATGATACGTTCGAAATTAAGGTAATAATATTCATAATTAAAATATTGTTGCATTTTCCAGCTTATTAATTAATTTCAAATCGTGTTCCCTTTATTCTCTTCTAGCTACTTTCAGAACAATTATAATCAAATCCAAATTGTGATGTCAATTTGTTATATGTATAAAAAAGAATATGGGTAAAGGACTTCCTTCGCCATCAAAGTGAACATTTTAAATGTCAAAAGATTTACGTACGCTTTTATTTTTACTTAGAATCTGTGTTTTGAAAAGGTCAGAAGATCTAGTTTTGACGCTGAATTTACTACTGAAAAAAGAATAATTTGATAATGGCATTTAGCTTAAATTTTAAAGTGATACCTATACATACATAATATATGTATAAATGTGATAATAACACACCGATGTTTGTACTTAATGCATTAATTATTTAAACTCACATACTACATCTTATACTAGTTTATGCATAATTAGATAAATATAGTAAATTTTGGGTTGATTTTGACAAAATATTACATATTTGGCAAAATCATAATCATCCACTTCAATATTTCGTGCTCATGTTACTTCAATTCCTTCGCACATATTTATTGATTTATGCTTTGCAATAAATTTCAAATCATCTAATTACGTACATAAACGTCGACATTCTTATTCCAGGAATCAGATGAGAAAATATTTATTAACTGGAAATTTATATGTAGATATACGCTATAGGTCTATAGCTTAGAAGACAAATATTACATATAAAAGGCTTCGTGGAATCGTGATGCTTATTTTAAATTATTATACAGGATGTTTATCCACTGTCGCTAGATTCAACGTTAAAATTCATCTGTTTCATTTTATTAGACTGATACTTCCAAGACCAAGATGTTAAAAATAAATTTACGTCGCTTTCTTCTAAATATCTGATTTTATATGTAGGTACTATATTTAGCTCAGTTTTCAAGCTCGGTAGCAATTGTCAATTGAATTAATAAACAGTTTCCGGATTGATTTTGTTCAATTCGATAGCAAAACTTGTCTATAGAGAAATTCTTCTAGAAGTATGTTATTAAATCCGTGGGACCAGTACTTTTCCAACGTGGTCAATGTGAAAATCATTAAGTGAAATCCAACTCTTTCATCGAAGTAGACTTATTGGCAATCTAGTTTTTAAATATCTATTTTAAAGACAACTGTTACGTACTATTGAATACACATCCAGTGTAATAGAACTAGTTTTATTGCCATTTTTTTGGTCAATTTATTTATGCTAGGAAATTTACCATAACTTTTTTATTGCATCGGCCAATATAATTTTCCAATTTTGTTAATCAACAATCAAAAAATGTTAAAGGTTGTCAAATTATTCAAATATGATTTTCTTTTTTGTAATGGAGATAACGTATGGATCACTTTACTTTATCATCAGCTTTACCTATATAGTATTAGATTCATATTATGCTCAAAAAATTATCGATATACCAAAGAAATATAGGTACAAGTATATTTTGAAAACTTCAGTAAAACAATATAAGGTTTCAATCATTTGATAAACTATATTGAGTGAAGTTACATTCCGATATGTATATGTATAGATATTATTCGTTTCACCCATTACATTGATGCCTTGAGGTCATGAGAATGTCATGGGAATCGATATATGGAGACGTGGGTAAAATTTTATTTTTTTATTGCCCCTTATCTCGATTGGCGTGTCTGGAAGACTTTGAAGCGGTCACGAATGCAATATTTCATAAATGCGATATGGAAATAGAATCCAGGAGTAAATTGTAGACCGCTTTGAATCAATATACAGTATGCGCCAAAAGTATGGAATAAATTCAATAAAAACGAAACAATATTTTAGCGTAAAATGCGATTTTCAAATGTCATTTGTTTTCAAGTAATGACGTCATCGATTTTTTTTTAAATGACAACACCATATTTTTTTCCTCGATTCTGAAAGATCGTTTAATTCTCTATCAGACAGTACTAAAATTTTGCCCTCTTACATAGGAAAGTTTTCGAGTAAATGACGATTGAATGTTAGAAAACGTAAATTTTATCCATAAAAAAGTAACAATTCTGAGGTATGTAAAATAAAATACAATTGATTAAATTTTATACTTAAATTAAATGTTGGAATTGCCATCCACCAACTTCTTGACAATGTGCAAGTCTGTGAAGAAATTCTTCTTGCACATTATGAATGATTTCTGGGGTAACTCTGCGTATTTCGTCCCGAATGCGATTTTGAAGTTCTTCTAAATTACGTGATTTATTAATGTACACTTTTGACTTCAAGTATCCCCATAAAAAATAGTCAAGAGGTGTAAGATCTGGCGATCTTGCAGGCCATTCTATCGGTCCGCGTCTGCCGATCCACCTCCCAGGAAAACAGTTGTCCAAAAAATCTCGTACAGGGCGCACATAGTGCGGAGGTGCACCGTCTTGCTGAAACCATATGGTATCGTCAGGAATGTCAGGGTCATTACCGTTAGGAAAAATTACTGCAAGGGCTGGAACAAGGTCATTTTCTAGAAACTCTAAATATCTTTGTCCTGTAAGGGCTCCTTCAAAGAAGAAAGGCCCTACTATTCTGTCGTCAACTATTCCAGCCCACACATTTAATTTCTGAGGGTGTTGGGTATGTGCCTCTGCCATCCAATGAGGATTTTCCCGACTCCAATATCTGCAAGTTTGACGGTTTACTATACCATTCAGACAAAATGTGTCATCTGAAAAAAGTATTTGCCGGTGTAAATTTCTATTTTCTTGACATAAATCCATTACAATTTCGCAAAAGTGTAAGCGGCGATCGGGATCATCTTCATTGAGTTCCTGCACAAGTTGAATTTTGTAGGGATGATATTTTTCCTTCCTCAAGATACGTAGCACTGTGCTCTGACTAGTGTCATTGTTTAATACAACCAATCGTGAAGAATTATGAGGATTATCCACCATACTTATCAAAATGTTCTGTTTCTGATTTTCATTAATGCTTGGACGTCCAGGTTTTGGAATATTTACAACATTGCCAGTTTCTCTAAATTTAGACTCTACCTTACTGACTGTTGATTGGCTGATAGGGCGATCTGGATATTTTTCATTAAATAAATCGCAAACTTCCTGCTGAGTTCTAGTCATATTCCCGCATCCGATAAGAATTAAAATTTCAATTCTTTGAGTAACAGTTAAATGTGCCATAATACTTTAAATTGAATAATAATTTCTATGTCGCTTACAATACTTATTAGACAGTCGGTGTGACAATGACACTTTGCAAAGATTTTCACCTACGTGATCCATAAAAGGTCTATGGAATTCGAAAAACTAAACTTGATAACGTTTTTGCTTTATTTTAATTGATTTACGTTTTCTAACATTCAATCGTCATTTACTCGAAAACTTTCCTATGTAAGAGGGCAAAATTTTAGTATTGTCTGATAGAGAATTAAACGATCTTTCAGAATCAAGGAAAAAATATGGTGTTGCCATTTAAAAAAAAATCGATGACGTCATTACTCGAAAACAAATGACATTTGAAAATCGCATTTTACCCTAAAATATGTATTTTTTAAATTAAAAATCGACCTGTTCGAGGATTTTTCCCAAAAAATAATTGTTTCGTTTTTATTGAATTTATTCCATACTTTTGGTGCATACTGTATACATATAAGTATTCGTTTTACTTCGGTATACTCTATATTATTCAGTTCTTATGTGTCTAAAATTACTTGTATTTGTAAAAAACGCTATTTCAAGAATACGGCGCACCTAATGTTAATTCACTATAAAGATTTTGTTTCAATTTTAATATTTTTGGCATTGGTAATGGCTAGCATTGGTTTTATAAATAAAAAATGTCTTATTTATTCCAAGTAGAAACTTTTATGCTCAAATTTTTAAATTGAGTTAAATCCAGGACGGTTTAAATTGTGATTTACGCTGCCTGACAAGCTATTTCCAGAGGACAGTTCCAAATCCCCATTAACTATTAACTGTTATCTAGAAATACGGAACGATTGCAGAAGAAACATTATGCTCTGAGTATGATATCTATTTATAAAGATCTAAGAGCTTTTCTACATGAATCATGTTATCATCATCGCATCCAATAATTATTTGATGAAGCCAAATTTATTGCCTTTGACAACTGCTTTCCGCATGACTACTGAATCTTTCACAACCGCTGTCCCCAGAAGCCAAAGTCCATCTAAAAATATTTCCGAAAAAATATTCGCCAAGGATACCGTCGAGAGTCAAGGACAGCTTTAGAAAAGCGAACGAAGCTCCAGAGTATATAATTATAGCGATAGGTTATGGCTACATTCCATTGCCGTTTTTCCTTGCCAACTAATGTCATAAAAATAAACCACCAGCGAAATTGCACTTCTAAAATTTTAAGTAAGTAATAGTTGAATAAACATTTTATTTAGTTCTAGGTCCTAGAGATACATAAAAATGATTCAAATATATTTTTTTAATACATATCAAAATTATTCATTATTTTCTGGAGTCATATTTCTTTACCCTGGATAAAAATGACGTCTTATTATAGCAGTCAAAATCAGTAATTGTTAGATTTCGTAGGACACTGTATTTAACAACATTTTAGTACCTCTGATATAAAGCAATAGCTAATAAACAAGCACATCACAATATTAAGTCGTTATTCTGATTCACAAAAGATACAAACAACTTGTAATAAAACTTAACAGCGTAATAAAAATCTACAATAATAATGTATCCTTGACATAATATATTGTTTTAAAATTTAGCAGTATTTTGTTTATCTCTTCACGCTGATATGACACGATATTTCCATGCACATATATACAATAACACCTGTTCTATTTTCAGATGTATCCATACTGTACATGCATATTACGAGAAAACTGTTACTCAACATAGAAATTATCAGTGGCGTACATAGAGTTTTGCCTGAAGAGATTCTAAGACATTCAAATTTTTATTGGCGCGATGAATTCTAGTGTCTGCTAAAATATGAATTTATAAAAATCTATTAATTTGCTTACGTGAAAAAGTCTTCAGCACCCTCATGTATTTTAGGACATACCTAGTATCGGCTCCTTCAAGATTTTAGATTATTTAAAACTCCTAGATAATTATTTTTTTAAATCGACAGAAGTCAGTCTACGCGGTTTAGCTTAGGTGGGCTTGATAGTAACTTAATTATTCTATGAAGATAGTTAGGTCCCATTTTTAATAAATTACCATTAACTATTCTTCTAGTTATGTACATATATAGTTTTATTTAGATAGAAAAAAAATTGTTGCCAGAAAAAGATATACGACAGGGTTAACTATGACTTAGTACAAATATTTTAAGAGGGGATAGGAAAAAATAAGAATTAACGAAATTATCTATCAAAAAATTACATTCTGCCAAAGTCAAAGGTGTCACACGTAGTGAAAGGTCACCGCGTTGACACGTGTATCAATTTACGCCTCTTTGAAAGAGAAAACCAATATTTGCAAAACGTAGATTATTATTTAATGATTTAATGAGACACTCGATATGGTAACACAGGGAAGCAGTACCTACCTTACTAATATTTATTTCCAAGATTGATATTTGGAGAGATTTTAAGAATGTTGTATCATTTTCTGTTTTCTTACTTGTTTAAATTAAAACCTGCCATTGCAAAGATTTTTGTACTTGCTAGGGACCTCTCCTTCTCTCAACCGTTCTTTTCATTTAAAGCGAGGTACCTATTTGGTTCGGCGGTCATGACCAGGTCGATTACTTACGTCGGGAAAAAACACAAAGGATAACAAAAAAATACACGCAAATGTACACAAATACATACAAACACTATGCCACACGTTTACCGCCAAGGCATTATAACAGTTATAAACATAATATTTTGTGTACTCGGAAAACGTCTTTGGTATTACGCTGCCACACGATAATATGCACTTGTCACATTCCCATAAAGCAGCACCTTATCCGTCATCTAGACCTTTGAATATGATATGCTTGTAAATACACAAAAAAATACGCGAAAAATTAAATTTGTGAAAAGCAAGTACTGAAAAATTATTTCAAACTAATCAGAGTATCGTATGTAATATTTTTTGACATCTGATCTGATGCAGACACCATCTGTGGCCACTAATGCAAGGTGCACTTCATAAATTTTTAAACTTCTTGTGTTGTTGGGTAATTAAATGCTGATAATACTAATAATAGCAACAATATTAACAGTAATCGATAAAATAATTAGTAATATTTTAAACTATAACATCCCAAGAGGTTTACAGTGTTCTGTAAAAATATTTCATAGACCCTTAGAATATAACTAACTTCGCATTTTGGTTTGGAGAGTATGCACCTAGTAATGCAGTATTCTAGATTCTGTTACTTTAAAACAATTTTCAACGTGTTATAGTAATTAAATAAAGTATTTGATGTCGGATATGTTAGTGGATAATTATGATGAATCTGCAAGGAGTGAAAATGTAGTTTGGAGTGTGCAATGAAAGAACGAATAAAAAATACTGCAACTAACCGGATTAACTGTTATCTATCAGGTAGTTAGGCATTATTATTATTATTATTATTATTATTATTAATAAAATTGTTTATTTTCATCGTTTCTACACTTGACAATGCTGTAAGAAGCGACCGCACGGTAGTTGTCTTCTCGGACGATGATTGATTATCATAGGCGCCGACTTTCCCTAGGAAAACAGGTTTTCGCCCATTTTTTAAACATTGAGCTAGAATTTCGAAATAAATTTTTTATTGTCTTTTAGGTCTTCCTGAGCACGTGGTTAAAATTTTTGTAGTTAATCTTAGTTTACCCTGTATACCTAATGGAAACAAAACTCCATATAAAATCGCATCTTCTGTAATATAATATTTATATAAAGCATGAGAGAGTAGTAGGTCGCCAAGAGAATAAAATTCTGGGAGAAAAATATAAAGATCCGCTATATAAACTAAACAACAGAAATTTTCCAGCCGACCGAGCTTTATTTTTTAAATAAGCACATATTTGATTTATGATTTATAGATCGTATATTACACATAGTAAATATATTTTCCTTAAGAAAATATGCTGATGGATCTAACTCTCTATTTTTATGGTCACACATCAAATTAAAGATTCAAGTGAAGTTGTAATATTACAAATCATTTTCTGTTAGATTTCAAATGTACCTACATGGGTACATAAATTGTAGGTAGTTATTTTTTAACAAAATCATATTTTTGACAAACTTTCAAACGTATAAATAGGATTTCACACACTCATATTTTCAAAAACAATGTTAAAAATAAATGTTTTTCTATTTTAAAATACGTTTAAGCTAGACTGTGATAAACACCTTATTTCCGGAACTAATGGCTCAAATAATAATAACAGCTTTATTTTGATTTATCTCGTAAAATATTTGTACAAGTTTAAAAAAAATACACTAATAAATAAAAAATATATGTTTTTTAAATATTATTGCTAGGGTCGAATGTCGAGTAGCAAATTAAATAAAAACCCGTTAAATCTTGGTTATAACGATATATTTTTTTATTATATTGTACTAAATTGTCCAGTACTAGTAGGTAGGTAATTAAAATGCAAAAAGATGATTTCTTATTATAAATTCCTTGTGGAAGCATTTAAAAATAGAGTACAAACTTTTATTCTGTACTCAGTACTACAAATAAAAGTTTAAAATATCTAAATCTTTAAATCTAACTTTTGAAATAATGCTTTTATTTTATAACACTTATAGATATTTATATTTTCTATTTGTTTAAAAAAGAAAACTGTAAAAATGTTTCAAATTAACATTAAAATACATTTGCTTATTGAATGTTTACATTTTGTATACGTAATATTTATTATTTCTTTAGTTTGATTGGGTTTTTGCCACACTTACCACAACCAAAAAATCTCACACTGAAAAAAGCAGATAAGTAAAAAAATAAGAAAAACCATTGACTGATCCGTTTGGCGCAAGGGCTTGTTTAATTAATCTTTATCTTTTCAGAAGTGTGGTAAAAACCCAGTCAAACTAAAGAAAAACTAGAATTATGCCACAAATAAATAGCTTCAGAGAATCTTAATATTTATTTATTTTCTCTTTTATTTGCAATATGTGATTCAGCAGTAGAAGATAATTAATTAATAATAATTAAATATTATTATATAATTTGGTAACAAATGGTAGATATTATAGTGTAAACTAACAAACACATAAAATAGAGAAAGACAACAATACAAAGTATTCATATGAAAAAATACAACTATAATTGCAAATACATATTAAAATATATAAAAAAGTTTCTCATTTAAATAAATACACTGGTACTATTTTAAAGAGATCGTATACCAGTCCAACTGTATATATATCTACTAGTCAGCCTACTAGGTATATTATGTCGATGAAATTACAATGTGTATAATTTAATTTGAATATAACCTGCGCATTCGTCATAACATAGAGATCGTGATCAACTACTGTTTTTAGCTTACGCGGCCTACGTTCTTACATCTCAAACAATATATTTGGCACCAAAGATGCATGTTTATATATATTTATTTACAACTTTACTTATTCAGTACACAAATTGGTCGCATTCACAAAAGCAATAAGTAGATATATAGATATATGTACATAATATAAGAATAAACCTTTCTGAATACTTTCTAGCAAGCATAGGTAGAGATATTTTTAAATATATATGGATATATTATTAAGTCAAAATCTTGAAGTGTATTTGAAATTTTATTTTTGTTAATTTGTCTCTTTTAGAACTTTTATTCTTAAAGTATACAGTATGCGCCAAAAGAATGGAATAAATTCAATAAAAACGAAACAATTATTTTTTGGGAAAAATCCTCGAACAGGTCGATTTTTAATTTAAAAAATACATATTTTAGCGTAAAATGCGATTTTCAAATGTCATTTGTTTTCGAGTAATGACGTCATCGATTTTTTTTAAATGGCAACACCACATTTTTTTCCTTGATTCTGAAAGATCGTTTAATTCTCTATCAGACAGTATTAAAATTTTGCCCTCTTACATAGGAAAGTTTTCGAGTAAATGACTATTGAATGTTAGAAAACGTAAATTTTATCCATAAAAAAGTAACAATTCTGAGGTATGTAAAATAAAATACAACTGATTAAATTTTATACTTAAATTAAATGTTCGAATTGCCATCCACCAACTTCTTGACAATGCGCAAGTCTGTGAAGAAATTCTTCTTGCACATTATGAATGATTTCTGGGGTAACTCTGCGTATTTCGTCCCGAATGCGATTTTGAAGTTCTTCTAAATTACGTGGTTTATTAATGTACACTTTTGACTTCAAGTATCCCCATAAAAAATAGTCAAGAGGTGTAAGATCTGGCGATCTTGCAGGCCATTCTATCGGTCCGCGTCTGCCGATCCACCTCCCAGGAAAACAGTTGTCTAAAAAATCTCGTACAGGGCGCGCATAGTGCGGAGGTGCACCGTCTTGCTGAAACCATATGGTATCGTCAGGAATGTCAGGGTAATTATCGTTAGGAAAAATTACTGCAAGGGCTGGAACAAGGTCATTTTCTAGAAACTCTAAATATATTTGTCCTGTAAGGGTTCCTTCAAAGAAGAAAGGCCCTACTATTCTGTCGTCAACTATTCCAGTCCACACATTTAATTTCTGAGGGTGTTGGGTATGTCCCTCTGCCATCCAATGAGGATTTTCCCGACTCCAATATCTGCAAGTTTGACGGTTTACTGTACCATTCGGACAAAATGTGGCCTCATCTCAAAAAAGTATTTGCCGGTGTATTTCTATTTCCTTGACATAAATCCATTAGAATTTCGCAAAAGTGTAAGCGGCGATCGGGATCATCTTCATTGAATTCCTGCACAAGTTGAATTTTGTAGGGATGATATTTTTCCTTCCTCAAGATACGTAGCACTGTGCTCTGACTAGTGTCATTGTTTAATGCAACCAATCGTGAAGAATTATGAGGATTATCCACCATACTTATCAAAATGTTCTGTTTCTGATTTTCATTAATGCTTGGACGTCCAGGTTTTGGAATATTTACAACATTGCCAGTTTCTCTAAATTTAGACTCTACCTTACTGACTGTTGATTGGCTGATAGGGCGATCTGGATATTTTTCATTAAATAAATCCCAAACTTCCTGCTGAGTTCTAGTCATATTCCCGCATCCGATAAGAATTAAAATTTCAATTCTTTGATTAACAGTTAAATGTGCCATAATACTTTAAATTGAATAATAATTTCTATGTCGCTTACAATACTTATTAGAAAGTCGGTGTGACAATGACACTTTGCAAAGATTTTCACCTCCGTGATCCATAAAAGAACTATGGAATTCGAAAAACTAAACTTGATAACGTTTTTGCTTTATTTTAATTGATTTACGTTTTCTAACATTCAATCGTAATTTTCTCGAAAACTTTCCTATGTAAGAGGGCAAAATTTTAGTACTGTCTGATAGAGAATTAAACGATCTTTCAGAATCAAGGAAAAAAATATGGTGTTGCCATTAAAAAAAAAAATCGATGACGTCATTACTCGAAAACAAATGATATTTGAAAATCGCATTTTACGCTAAAATATGTATTTTTTAAATTAAAAATCTACCTGTTCGAGGATTTTTTCCAAAAAATAATTGTTTCGTTTTTATTGAATTTATTCCATACTTTTGGCGCATACTGTATATGCATAATATATAAATCAATAATTTAATGTTGTTAAACTCTAATTTTCTTCTGAAATCTGAGTTCAACGATGATCATGTAGTATTTATTTAATATTTTGTTTAAATTGAATAGGAAACCATTATTTTCACTATGTAGGGTGTACAGACTGTACACTGTAGCATTTTCTAAACTAGATGACATACAATAAATATTGCTGATAGTTGTGATGAAGCCAATACCATAACTCTTAAAAATATTATCTCTGTATACACATTCATCTAATGCCGAAGCAAATCTTTTAGGCAAAATAAAGATTAGAAATTGAAAGTACCCATAATGATGCCGAAAAATGCTTAGGCATCCATCATTTCCCCAATCTACCCAACACGTAATATAAAAAGATATATTCTCAACGTAACTTGATTTATTTGATTTGCATACGTCCAAAATTGTAAAAACATTGACTTCATTTAGATGTTGTTTTTTAGAATGCCGCAATCAAAGTGTCCACAACTTATTTGTATTCAATCCCAGTATGTAAAGAACATACATAAACATGTCCTATTTATAGCACATCGATGAAATTCTTGTAGAGTGCATCATTCAAGTGTTATTCATGGATGACAACAAAAGTGTTTCTATCTAGTCCGCCTCTGGTAGGTACGTGGAAACTTTGCCAAGACCCGCGTAATGCAGAAATGTGAAATTGCAGATGTGTTTTCGCATGTACCGAAATGGTTTCTGTGTGGAGGTGTGTGGGGATGCTAGAAAACAGTCAGAGATATATACAAATCGATGTGATGTTTATGCACGTCACTGGATATCTGTCAATAAATTGCCGCGTGTAGATTTTCGGGCACCGTTTATTTTGCATTTTCTCGACGTGGGCGCAACAGAAGTTAATTTATTATTAATAATAATAAGATAATACATATTACACCTATCGCAAATTGGATTATATAGGATGTCTTGCAAGTCGTTACAATAATTTTAGGAGGTGATAGAATACGTTATTTTGAGTCGATTGAAACAAACATACCTATATACCAAGTGTTATAATATTTGTGATAATTAATTTTTTAATTTAACCGTGCTTTTCTACAATTATTGAAGCGTAGAAGAAAAAAAAACCTTTTTTATAGCAGATATTTCTATACTTTTTTTACTAGGAATGAATGGATTATTTAAATGATTTAATTAATAAAATCTGACTTCGTTATTTACCTAGAACTTCATAAATGTGTTAAACCATTTTTATTATATACTAAACGGCTGTCCTGTTTTGGCGAATGCGATCCCTGCATACTTAAACATGTTAAGATTAATTTCCCTAATTTTTAGAATGTTCATCAAGAAACTTTTCCTAAGAACTGAAAGAGCGGTGCTTAGGTAAGTTTTTAATAATATCTGAATAAACCAACACACACAGTTTACAGGTTTAAATAAAATCCACGTTTAAATTGGACTCTTCGCTTTTACAAAGTATAGAAAAACCATGTTTATAAAGTTCTAGGTAAGTAACGAAGCCACTTTGGATTTTATTGGTTAAATCATTTAAATAAACCATTCATTCCTAATAAAAAAAGTATAGAAATATTTGTTATAAAAAGGTTTGTTTTTCTTCTATACACTTCAATAATTGTAGAAAAGTACAGTTAAATTAAAAAAATATTAAAAAATTAATTATCACAAATATTGTAACACTTGGTATATTGGTATGTTTGTTTCAATCGACTCAAAATCAAGCATTCTATCACCTCCTAAAATTATTGTAACGACTTGCAAGACACCCTGTATATTATGCAGTTTATTTTTAAAGAAGTTTATGGAAGGAACATTTACATCACTGTCGGTAAAGACTTTCAGTCATGACATGACACAATGAAACTGCTTCCCAGTAAACACATATACGTTAGAAAAACGTTTATAATGTCCATACAACGTTTGAAAAAGACGTGTCTTTTTTACGTACAATCAACTTAAAAATGTCGCGGTTTTACACGTTTCTGGTAACCAAAGTACAAACGTTTAATATTAGTAAATGTGGAACGATCATTTTTAGTATTAATAAGCTTTAAGTTTTACGTTTAATAATGACATTTTATTAAGGTTTTTAACTAACGTAAATTAAACCTTGTTATTTTAATGTCCAAAAAGATGTTTTAGAGACGTGTTTTACAACGTTGTTTTTGGATCCTTCTGGTGGCATTGTACAGAGTTATCCAGAATTATGTACCATAAATGCTAGATTAGATAGTACGTTAAAAAATAAGGGTATTATATTTCGAAACTAAATAATCAGGTACATTTAATCCTGTAAAATCGCAAAATAAAAACCACTTCTTTAAATATCTATAACACTTAACTAACTATAGTACTTTTATAATGAATTTACTTTTTTTAGGTTTTAGTACAATTAATTGTATGTTACCACTGATTCCTTCCTTTAAGATTAAAGCGTTGTTTTGAGTGGTAAGTATTTTTTTGAAATACATAATTAAATAAAATACTATCCAAAACTACCCCTTAATCATAAGTGATAACAGAAAATTAATTATCCTAATATCATATACTCACCCCATGAACCCATTATTCAAAAGTATCTGAAAGACATTTAAAAAAAATGATTTTTATTTCATCCCTCAGAGGGTTGTATCTTTCTTATTATTGAGTTTTGAACAAAAATTTATGTAAAATAATACCCTTATTTTTTAACATGCCATATGCTCTAGTATTTACGGTACATTCTGGACCACCCTGTATTAAATAAATAATTATTAGGGAATTAATATAATATAAATAAAATAGTTACAACATTTTTACATTTAATCGTGTTCCTATTAATAATTATTATCGATATTCCAATAGTGTGGCTCGAATGTTGAACTCACTTAATGCCTATAAATAAGAGTATTAAAAAATATCAATACCTATTGTTTAATTTCAAATTTAGGTAGGTAATAATAAATAATTGGTTTCATATTAGTAATAGTTTATTAAATCAATAATAATACGTACATAATACAAACAAAATATAAAAATACCAAAATAATATATCTTATTTATGTTACTGATTGGAACCTAAAAACAATGAAATTAGGTCTGAGACGTTTCATATTAATAACTTCACTTCCATTGGATAATATAGATTATTTAAAGAAAGTCTACACTTTAAATATGTCTAAGTTTAATCTATTAGTTATTAATATAATAATAATGCTAATAATAATAACAATAATAATAACCTAATATACATTTAATATTGTTTAAATCATTCCCAATAATGATTAAAAATATGTCACTGTATCTTAAATTTCAATATAAAGTAAAAAAATTATCAAGTCATAATAATTGTTACCCATTTTACAAAGTAGTTTAACGTAGGCATGTACGAGTACAAAATTCACGCGCCTGCTTTTATTAATTTTGTCATCGCCTTTGTAAGTATTTTGATACATAAGTAGGAAAAGTTGTAGTGGAATAAATTTAGATTCCATTATATAATTATAACATGTAATGTAAAAAACCCTAATACTCTTATATTAATAAAATAAAATTAAATACTTATATAAGTAGGTATACTTACCAAAATAAAATAGGGAAATATTTCACGGCTCACAGTGGGTACGTACAGTGATGAATGTGCAACTGACAAACTTTTACAAAAAAGAACTCGAAATGGTATGTGTGTAACACGTGATCTTTATCTACCAATATGATCATTAAATTCGTATAGAACGTTTAACGGCATGATAATTGACACGTGTAAAAAACGGCAATTCGCTTCCTTATTCCAATCCATGATTATAACGTATAATACACGTTTAAATTGTACTGGTTTTTAACACTTTTGAGGTTTATTAAAAATAATTGCTATCAAGTTATTTGTATATTTAAGTACCTATATATTCTTAATGCAATATATTTTTGTTAAATTATATTGTATAAAATTTACCTTGGATTAGTATCGTTCCGAAATATTTATTAAGTGCAAAACGTTTATGATACGTTTTGTAAGCATAACTTATGCCTGTTACTCTAAAACGTTATAAACACGTTTTTGTTCAATGTCAATATATTAATCAGTTGACACAGACGTTTTATAAAGGTTTAAATAAATAAGTTTTATTTAAATATTTTAAATAACGTTCATTTAACGTTACAAAAGGTTTGCCAACATTTTTTGTTAAAAAAGTACGTATTTTAAATGTTATGTTAGACCGTTACTTTTCTAACCATAAAATAATGGTTGATTTTGTAGCGTAACACGAATTATCAACCAATGGTACGTTGACAATACGTTTAAATAACGTATGTGTGTTTACTGGGATAGTACGTTGAATCAAAAAACGAAAATCAAATCTCAGAATATTTTGTTTAATTTTTGCGTATGTTAATAGAGCTTAAACCTTTATTGGATCTTGTTTACACATTTTTTTAATAATCTTATCAAGTTTTCTAGAAGATCAGCTATTGTATTCAGGCTAATATATTGACGTAGGTGCCTACATTTTTCAGAAAACATTTCAACAGCGGAATATTCCGCCTGCATTGACGGTACTTATTTTTAAGCGAGGCGTTGAAGGAAAACTTTAAACGAACTTTTCACGATGCTAAAAGCTATAGCTGCTCTTTATAAATAGGGTGTTAAACTAGTTTAATATTTTGGGTAGGAGTAGGCGAGTGTTTTAATGACAGAATGACACGAGTGTAGTCATTATTCACGAATATAGTATGATGATTTGTCCATAAAGATTGAAAAATATGAACCTTTAAGTTGGATTTATTTTTGAAGCAGATGAATTGACAAATTAGTGACAAACCACTTAGTAACAGTGATGAATAAGTATTCTGATTGATCGAATAACCATTGTGTAATGAAAAACTGTTTTTGAAGAAATAAGGGACATATTTTTCCATCGTAGTGGATGTATATTACATAAATAAGTAACGTTCAGATAAACGTGCAATGGCACTGCAGTTGTACTGTTGTATTGTAATTGTATGGTGTTAAATATTATTTACTCTGTTTACATAAAATTACTGTAGACTTAAGAAGTTGGGGAATTTTTCCGCTGTAAGTTGGCGACATGCAAGAACTCAGTATTCTTGACCTTCAGAGAGGTTATGTTTATGTTTTGTCAACTCGTCACCCCAGAATTATATTGTTCTATATCCATTTTTGGCCAAAATGACATAATGTAATCCCTGAAAACTAGATAATTAGCTGGAATTATATCCATAAAAATTACGTATTAACAAAGTTCTACAAGAAAGTTTTTAGTAAATTAATGTACTATATCCACATTTTTTCCCAAACATAATATTATTATCATGTCCCTCGAAATCTATGAGAATTATATTGTTCCATAACCTCTAAGAAAATTATACTGTGTGCTATATCCTCTCTCAATGTCACTCCCATCACCCGGAACTATTTTGTTCTATATCCGATTAGACATAATATAGGAAAGCTCGATCGCCGATCATTGTAAGTACGTATGAATAATAATTCGACACCTGAAGAAATCCGAAACTTTAATAATCATATCGCACGTAAGAATTTGGGTAATCCTGAAAAAAATAGTGGGAGGTGCCGCTTTTCCAATGATAACACAATAGGAGTTATTACTTTTGATTTGGAAAATACATTTTCATTACCAAAGTGCAATGTATCAAAGAACTTTTATAAAATCAAACTGTCCTGTTATAATTTTACAGCTCACCTCAATGTGAATAATAATGTTTACAACGCAGTGTTGCACGAACTTCTCTGTGGACGAGCCGGTGTCCACATTGCTAGTGCCCTGATTAGAATACAAAAGGAAATAGTTGGACATTCCTCAACTTAATACACTGATTTCATGGCCAGATAGTTGTGTACCACAAAATAAAAATTCGGTAATGTCCTTCGCTTTACAGAAATTTATTTAATTCCGCCAAGCATAGAACATAAAAGTGAGATCAAAAGTTCGGGGAGCCAGGCCATGGCAGCGTCCAAGAAATAGATAATGCTCACAGTTGCATAGAAAGGTATATACGCAATTTAGAGGTTTGGTCCCCTTTAACTTTAATTCGTCTCCTCCTGTCAATGCCAAAATCGTGGAAACTTAAATTTAGAATAATCCAGATGACTTCTAGAGATTATTTTGACTATCAATCATTTTCAGCCCGATATTCGTGTAATTTAATTCCTTACACAAAAGCGAAACATTTAATATATGAAAAGGACACATTACGGAGAAATAAAGACTGCTAAGGATAACGTCCCCCAAATACCTAAGACGAATGTTAAAATACCCGATCAGAAAAAGAAGCATTTGATTGAGATGCTTCCTCAAATTCCAGAAGAGAAAAGACAGTTCCACAGGGCTTTATTAGGGTTGCATAAAAAACTTATTTTTGTTCGACATCAAAATATATTTTTTTATATATTTTTAGGTATTAACATTAATGTGTGAAACTAACTACTCTGTGGACTAAAGCGTACCTAGAAGTTTGGTATCAGTGAGCATACATTATGACTTCATTGATAAGAATTGTAGGAGATTTGATTTATTTTAAAATACCTACAGTAAAAAAATCAAAATATCTTGTTCTATATCCCCATATTTCTTTACCAAATCTGAAAATAAGGCATTTTGTTCTATATCCATTTATAAAAAGCCTTTTTTATAATTTTATATAGTTCTCTTGTAGACTAAAATAACTAAATTGTAACATTACTTCATATTTTGAGACACTGATCTTAATTCCACATCTCTTTATAATATATGTCAATGTATGATCGCCGTACAATATTTAGTCACGATTTCCCAAAAGTAGCAGTTTGGCGTATAGAACATTATAATTCTGGGGTGACGAACTACGTCCCTATCTACGGAAATTGTTGGTTTTTATCATTTGCCGAATAGTAATTAAAAGCCTACCCTAGATAAAATATAAGCCTACAATCTGCAGGAATAGATGGTCTATTTGAATGTTTGGTTAAATCACAGTATAATAGTATACTGTGGGTTAAATGAGGCCCCACTAATTTCAGCAAGCCATCAAATACTGCCACTGTCATTCGGGTGAAATGAAAAAATAATCGGCAATCTTATTTCGCATTTCTTTATATAAATTATAGAAATCACCTTGCATGTGCTATCTGCGGTTAATAGGTCGCACCCACCATCTCCGAGCTCTTCTTTTCATTTTTTTTTGCATATATAGTTTTTATACATATTGATGTCGCTGCGAATAAGAGCAGCAAAGTAACTGTTTCTAAACCAAACAGTCCTCTTCATCCATTTAGTTGAGTTCTAATTAGTGTTCAGTAGTGTACTGAGTATAGCTAATAAAGAAGTAATTAATTAACGGATTGTTTTTGTGGCAGTAAGAAAAATTCGGATTGAGAAATCCGTGACAGTAATAAAAAAATAATATTAGTGAGTACCTACATTCTCTCTATAGACGTCAGTAGTACCTGAAATAAAACTATCCAATTAGTTTTGTGTAAACTTTTCCAATATTTTGTAGTTTGCACCTAAATGTTTACGCCCTCCTTGGTATGGAAGTTACCAGCAGCCACCGTATTCTAACTTTTCCATTATGTGTTGCAAAAGTTCCACATTTTCATTATTAATATATCTTCATTACTTATAAATATAAGTACTTGAATTCCATCAATATACGAAGGCATTAGATATTATAGGAACAAACTTATAGCGTACATTAATTCGATCATAAAAAGTTCGAATTGACATACATGTAAAAGGTTGTACGTTTTGCTCAACTAAACCCATTATGTATGAGTCTCTAGGAAACATAAGTAAATAATTTACGGCATCCGCCAATTTTTGCGTTGTATACAATTATGCAAGAATATTTAATTTTGTATATTACAGTTCATTCATACCAATCAAAGCAAGTTGAAGGTCGAAATAAATATTAATTCCCAAACACAGTTGTTTAATTAATTCATTTTAATGTAATCCATTGCACTGTCTGATTTATAATACAGGACTATTTTGCAATGCAGTGCCATAGCAAAAGTACAAAAGTGATCACATAGATGAATAGATAAATAGATTTACTGTACGACACAATGTTGGCATAAAAATAATTGATCATACCTAGGTATTACTTGTACAGGAAGTGATGACGTTTTACAAAATTGAATATGCGTTAGTTTACTCCATGTCCACCAAATTTAGGATTTCAAGATACTGTTGGCACAGCTATGTGAACAACATAATATGTTTAAATAAATAAAATAAAACCTAATATATTTAAATTATAATTTGACAAATCTACGAATTGATACTAATATTAGTCATATTATCCTGACATGGACTCCAAAAGATAACCTTGATTTTTATTTAATACAAGAACCTAGTAACTGGGTGGAATAAAACAATGGGTGATGTAAATTTTTTCGCATGCTGTCAACGTGCAACATATCGTGACTGAGTAACATTAAATTGGCATATTATTAATAATAAAATTAAGCGAGTTAACAGCTTTGTATATTTTTCCATAACATTCATTAACAAGTTGTTTCTTTTTTGACCCTATCAAGTAAATACTGAAGTATAATTTCCGTCCATTTATTGGAAACAACAGTGTACTACTTCTATACTACGGACTAAATGTGCATGTTATGTTTACTATACATATTTATGACATTTATAAAAAAATTCAGCTAGTTGAACTTTATCAAAATAAATTTTGACCCTTGAATAAAATTGCATACTTAAATAAATTTTATGAAATAAATTAACGTTTGTGTTCTAAGCCCGTAAGGTATTTTTTTCATCGTACATAGGTCGTGGATATACATACATTACTGGTTATCTAATACGTAGATGTTAAATTCCACAAATTTATTATATCTGTCGAAATGATATATGGAGGGCAGTAAAAATGCGTCACACTAGGAGTTAAGCTATCAGAAATTTATAAGATATATAATAATCTCATGAAATGATCACCCACATACAACATGCATCTCTCAAAGTGTAACGAAGGTCTTAAGAAATTTTGAATTGTAATATTAATCTTAAAATTTCTTTTTAAGTAGTATTTTAAATTGAATTTTTATTAATCAAAAATTAAATCATGAAAAGTGAACTCATTCCCTAAATTAGATACAATTAGCGTCAGACCTAATTTTACAGTTATTTCAGATGACTATCTCATGAGATTTACTCATGCATCGTCAAAATCAAGTCTTATATCCCAATAAACATCATGCAGCATGGCTATAGTGGGAAGAAAGCGAACTGACATGCTGAAAAAAATCTGTAATTTTTTGGCGGTGAGTCTGAATTTGGTTTCTACTTTGAGTAGTACAGTAGGTGGAAGTGTGGATTTAATTAAATGCACCAACACCATTTTAAGCGAGGTGTTGTCTTTTCAAGGGTATGTTATGGTATGCAGAAAGAGATCAAGCAGATTCAAACGTCAAAGTGCTTTAAGGAAAAAATAGGTAAAGCATTTACAACAATCTAAAACTACGCCGAATTATTGAAAAAGTAGTTTGTCCTAACTGATAGATATATTCATTATTTGTTTCTATTGTTATAGATGCGTCAATATAGGATTCATTGAATGTTGTCACGGTGAAAGTTAAGATTAACGCTCTTAATATATCATTTTATTTACCAATTACTAGTTAATTATAATGTTTATGTTTCATAATTACAAACTCCACTGAAATTACCTGAGCATGATTTTTTAATTTTACATTATTCACAAAGCACAGGAATAAAACATTTATATAGGTATTAGGTGATTAAAATTAATTTAGATAATAATTTCTCCACATTGTGAAAACAGAGAAGTATAGATATACCTATTATTATTCTGGAATGTATTCATTCTATTTCGAAAAGCTTATAGATTACTAATCCTATCCGATACTTTGTCGCTAGAAAAAAAAAGGAATTTGACCTTGTACGCCTGTTTCTTAATATTGTTAGTAAGTATAATAGATTATTAGTGAACGTTTGCTACAGTTTGTGATATGTCTTTATTTTGGAACAATTTAATAAATATGAATTTAGATCGTATTTGTTGATGTTTACTGATTTCTGTTCTAATTTCACAGGCAGGTGATTTTTTTTATTAAAGCAGTAACAAAGGACAACAGAAAAAGTCAACTAAACATTTTACCCTTTATACTTTCGTATTTAATTCATTCTATTGTCTGTTTTGTTCGTAAATATATTTGCTGTTATTGTTACCATTATAAATTAGGTATTCCAGTAATGGTCAGATAAATATTATTCACTGGAATCTCCATTTACGTTGCTTGCATAATGTTTTATTGAATTGCGAATGATATGAGGTACAGAATTTTCAGACATAGGAAACTCCCAAGTTGTATGTGAGAAATAATTCTGAAATAAATCAAATGAGATGTTATTTTCAGTGAAGAAACTTCGGAAAATTCGTTCGGAAATAGAATACGAAGTTTAAGAACTTCTCGATTTAGTCGAATGTGAAATTGACTTAAAAACTTTGTAAAATAGTAATAAGGATGTCCTATTTTCGTCTGCCTCTCGTGAGCAGAGTGATATCGGTGTCATATTTGGCACGTGTTTACACTTAATTGAACCAAACTTTCATGGATTTATATAGATATATTGACAAATAATATAGATATAGATACTAAAAGAGAATTCAACATATGCCTCGACTAAACTGCTTAAATAAAATTTTACACCATATAGTGAACCAGTCCAGATTTTCGATTCTATATGTATAAAGATTTCTGACTGGGAAAAACTAGTGTGTAACGGATATGTTAAAAAAAGTATACGATTTGTAACAGAACAGAACAGAACAATTAAATAGAAAGTACCTTACCTTAGACGCAATTAAAATAGTTAAAAGACCGTGTATAATGTAAGAGAAAGTAAATTAATCAAACCAAGCCAAAATTGTTTAGTAAAATTATCTAATTATTTAACATTTTTCGGTTAACTATATACAAGAAGTAAAAAAATAGTGCCAGAGTTTGGGAGGTGATAGTATTGATCAAAATAAAAAAATATGTTTTTATTAATGTTTGCCCTAAAATGCTATTTTTCAAGAGGGTGCAACCCTTTAAGGTAATACCATAGTTTAAAGATATTCTAAGTTGGGTCACTTCTCTGATGTGGTCGATACAATTTGTTAATTTTGTCCTGTTTAGCAATTTGGTGACCAATTAAATTCAGAAATTTATTTTCCAGGCTATATCTATCAACAATATATGTTTGTATATTTTTAGAACCCTGAAAAATTGTCGGAACAATCTTAAGTTTGTAATCTAAGTTACGCCCATGTTCCCAAAAGTATATCACCTTCAAAAACGTACAAACTGCTTACCTTGGGAGAAAGAAAATAAATAAAGTAGCTTGATAAAACCTTATACTTGAATGATTTGTAAAGGAAAAGGAAATAACGCCTACAGACATTTTATACTTCACAAGCATAAAACAATTGGATATTTACTTCAGCTTAATGATTTGGGCATTTCTGACATTTGCTTTTTTTCTCCAAAAAAGAAATGGGCCTAACATAAAAAAATAATAACCTCTAAAGATCTCAAAGGATTCAACTATATACGCTTGTTCAGATTTTTATAATATGATTAAATTTCTGCAAAAAAATCGTACTTGAACAAATCCTGGAACGACCAACTCTAACGATGTGTGATATTATTAGTGTTAAGTTTCTCTTTGGTAAACACATATTTCAAAATGTTATATTTAGATTACATGTCTGTATTTGTTTTTCATTGTGCATTCTAGTGTAGAGGCAACAGTTTTATTTCAAAGTATTATCTCTCCTGAATCATAGTGAAACTTACCTTGTGTAATATTTACATTATACCTTAAAATGAGTTTATTTATTAAAGAGTATATTTCTATTTATATTCTTTGTATAAAGAAAAAACTTAACAATAACATCCGCTTCTGCTTTAAGCACATTGTTATAGAATCAATAAAGAATTCTATTGTTACGATTACAGCATATTTGAACAACTTGAGTCTGGAAAAAAGTTGAGCCATCGCGAAAGTATTTTTTACGTCGTTTCGTAAATTAAATATATTTCTGTAGTACAATTCAACCATCACCAATGTGGAATCTAATGAAGTCTCTATGTTATCAAATCCTGTAATTCTGAATAATTGTCAGTGAAACAACTTCAACATTTTATTGGGCAACTCCACAAAATATAAAGACAACTGTGCTTAAAATTATTTTTAACAGTTTAGTGGGACTAAACATTTGCAATCACTAAATATATACCTAGTTTTATAAATATTCATTGTATTGCTAATATGTATCATCATCTAATAGCTGCAAGTCATTGTAAATATACAGCAAATTTATTTTGTATATGTATACTTTATGAAAAATTTGCGCTGATATACCAACATTGAAATACCTACCTATAAATATAAGATAGGTATACCCGTTATACCATTTAATCCAGAACCTAGCTGAACCTGCGTCACTGTCCTCATGTCAGAAATAAAATATCATGTAGGATCTGAAATGTACAATATAAAACCTGTATTTTAAAAGTGACGGTTATCTTCTCCGGATCGAATAAACTTGCGTAGTTAATTTGCTATTTTTGTTTTTTATTACTTTTCTTGAACATTAAAATTCCTTCTATTTCGCAGAAAACTAAAGGAATTGATGATTTAGAACATATTTATGGAAATCAAAGAAGCTCATAAGATTTATTAATATTACGTAGTGCATTCATAAAGCCCATAAAATTGCGTAAAAATTTTAAAATTATACTACTCTACTAAGAAAGACGTACAATAAATAGTCGAAAAGAGTTGCCAATTCAACTAGCTTATGAATTCGTCACATTGCTAATATAATAATCACCTATTGTACATGATTTTTTTAACATACAGAAAGGAATTCGAATTGAATATCGGACAATATTCATTTTACTCATATTTTCAAATTGTTAACACGTTTTGGCGCATTCTGTAATTCAGAAAAGAAAAATTCCTTATGTTAAAAAAATATTAAACATACACATTATTTTCAGAGAATGCTTTGTAGGTGTACATTAAAGTCGAGTATACTAACTAATATTTACGGACTAAGTCACGATATATTTCTGTAGCAATAAGATATAACTGCTACCGTTTTAGATATTGCCATAAAAGTAAACAATATACAGTATGCGCCAAAAGTGTGGAATAAATTCAATAAAAACGAAACAATTATTTTTTGGGAAAAATGCTCGAACAGGTCGATTTTTAATTTAAAAAATACATATTTTAGCGTAAAATGCGATTTTCAAATGTCATTTGTTTTCGAGTAATGACGTCATCGTTTTTTTTAAATGGCAACGCCATACTTTTTTCCTTGATTTTGAAAGATCGTTTAATTCTCTATCAGACAGTACTAAAATTTTGCCCTCTTACATATGAAAGTTTTCGAGTAAATTATTATTTTTTAGTCATTATTTGATCGCCAATTTAAGCCTCCCTAGATTCGCAAGTAACGCAACCGATTGTGCCCGTTTGCCAAAAATGGTTGTTTGTCAATGCCAAATTCGAAAATTTCTATTTCACGCAAAACTGAAATAATAGATAGATAGATAGATAAAATTTGCGGTAGTGTCGGTTCAATTTGAAACACCCTGTATGGTATACGAGAACTTTAATTGAATATTATTTCCTACTTGGCTAGTACGTGTCCGTAACAAACACTTTTTATCGTAATTACAAATTCGCGTATATACTTTAAATCATAAATAATTAGAAATAAATAATAGATCTGTTTATATTTGCACAGCTAAAATGTTCTGATCCAGCTCAAAGGCTAAAAACATGTTACCCAAGCACAGCGAGCGTGATCGCTATCTACATCTGATAATGAATTTGATTATAGCTCTTATTAAAATTAAGTTATAGGGTTTCCTTGAACTCCACAAAATGTTGTTTTCGATACACGTTTTGTAGTAAAATCTGGCATAAATTTCTCGTATTTGGTTATTTTTGTTCAGAAACTTAATGAACCATTTGAAAATCAAAACATAAACACTTTAAAAATAGATTTTTTATCAACATTCACATAATATTCTCTGACGCTATTTATTTGTGGCATAACCTAGTTTTTCCTTTAGCCTAATTGGGTATTATGTATTATGCCACACGTCTGAAAAAATAAAGATTAATTGAATAAACCCTTGTGCCAAAAGGATCAGTCAAGAGTTATTTTTTAAACTAAGTTTGCCTAAACAAAAAATGTCACACTGAAAACGCAGATAAGTAAAAAAATCACATCACTATAGCGCACTTCCCTATATTATCTGCTTCCATAGAGATGGTGAATGATTTTTAATTTTTATTTTATTGTTACTTACTTCTTTATACAACTGAAGTTTGACACATCTTTGTTGCATTATCCTCCTCTAAAATTTTTGCCGAACTCATCTATTAAATCAAATGACCGTTTCCCCACGCGTGTTAGCAAATTTTTGATTTTTCAAATTTCCTTTTTTTATATAATTTATAGGTCGAGACGTTTCTCCAACATGATGTTTATTGCGTTCACAAGGTATGTTGTAGATGCAATTTTATTAATTTTGCATACCATTTTTTGGAAGTGTTTTTTGATAAAAAGGATCGCAAAGTATTAGTTGTCTGAAAAACTGTTCTAATATCAAATTTATTACCGATTATTCTTAACCTTTCTGATGTATGGAATTTTTATTCTATTAGTTTCTCTTATTTCTCTTAAGTGTTTGTTTTATCTTTAGTTATTTAATGAAACTAATTTTGCTCTATATCATATAAACATTTAATAAACACCTTTATGTGATGGTTAGATATCAAATTTAAAGATCTGTTGGTGTGAGTTAGTTGTTTATATTTCACATAACATTCACGGATATTTTTGGATTTAAAAATATGGAAATTGGACTAAAATATTTGTATTTTTTAGATAAAACAATTTTTTTTTATTTTTAATAAAGTACTAAGTACATTTTTGCATGTCTTGTGAGAAAGTTTTAAGATTAAAATTATAAAAGTCTGAAGGATATATTATCTTAAACAGGAAAGATATTTAATTTTTTTTATTGTAGTCATTATCTATTTAAAACAATAAACTTGTCTATAAACAATGTTTCACATGCTCTTGCTTAATTAAGCACTCGGCAATTTATTCTCAAAATTTATTATTTCAGTCCTATTATTATTTTATTAGAAATTTGCGTGCTAATAGCAGTCACAAACAATAACTGGCGCCAAAGATGAGATCCAATAATTTGTTTTGACGATTTATGATGCTAGTTACATCTTAATTTAGATCTTCCATCAAAGTAGTTTAATTATTAATAATCAAATGAATGTGTAACAAAGTTTTGTGTTTTTGTCAGTATAATCATTTTAGGAAAAATTTATGGAATCTGTACTGTACCATTAGATGTACATAGAGGGTACAAACTTTCAAGAAGTCCAGAATAAGCTGAATCTTTGTCGATATCTTTCATCTTAACAGATCAAAAACAGTTCGCTGACAGCTGGAAGAGCAGCAGTACGAGCCACCGTGCATTGCCCGTTGAATGCCCGACCAAACTTCACCTGTCAAAATCAGCCAAAATGGATTATAGAATCATAGGCCGAAGTTTTTTTTGTCTTTGCTTGTGTTCGATGTTGGCGTATTTAGATAAATAGATAGATGTTTATGGGGAAATATTTTTAGTTTTGTAAAAATAGTTTGTTTATCAACAAACAAAATTGCTCGGATTCTCACAATTAGCTGTATAATCACAGTTTATACAGTATGCGTCAAAAGTATGGAATAAATTCAATAAAAACGAAACAATTATTTTTTGGGAAAAATCCAAGAACAGGTCGATTTTCAATTTAAAAAATACATATTTTAGCGTAAAATGTGATTTTCAAATGTCATTTGTTTTCGAGTAATGACGTCATCGATTTTTTTTAAATGGCAACACCATATTTTTTCCCTTGATTCTAAAAGATCATTTAATTTTCTATCAGACAGTACTAAAATTTTGCCCTCTTACATAGGAAAGTTTTCGAGTAAATGACGATTGAATGTTAGAAAACGTAAATCAATTAAAATAAAGCAAAAACGTTATCAAGTTTAGTTTTTCGAATTCCATAGTTCTTTTATGGATCACGTAGGTGAAAATCTTTGCAAAGTGTCATTGTCACACCGACTTTCTAATAAGTATTGTAAGCGACATAGAAATTATTATTCAATTTAAAGTATTATGGCACATTTAACTGTTACTCAAAGAATTGAAATATGCGGGAATATGACTAGAACTCAGCAGGAAGTTTGCGATTTATTTAATGAAAAATATACAGATCGCCCTATCAGCCAATCAACAGTCAGTAAGGTAGAGTCTAAATTTAGAGAAACTGGCAATGTTGTAAATATTCCAAAACCTGGACGTCCAAGCATTAATGAAAATCAGAAACAGAACATTTTGATAAGTATGGTGGATAATCCTCATAATTCTTCACGATTGGTTGCATTAAACAATGACACTAGTCAGAGCACAGTGCTACGTATCTTGAGGAAGGAAAAATATCATCCCTACAAAATTCAACTTGTGCAGGAACTCAATGAAGATGATCCCGATCGCCGCTTACACTTTTGCTAAATTCTAATGGATTTATGTCAAGGAAATAGAAATTTACACCGGCAAATACTTTTTTCAGATGAGGCCACATTTTGTCTGAATGGTACAGTAAACCGTCAAACTTGCAGATATTGGAGTCGGGAAAATCCTCATTGGATGGTAGAGGCACATACCCAACACCCTCAGAAATTAAATGTGTGGGTTGGAATAGTTGACGACAGAATAGTAGGGCCTTTCTTCTTGAAGGAACCCTTACAGGACAAAGATATTTAGAGTTTCTAGAAAATGACCTTGTTCCAGCCCTTGCAGTAATTTTTCCTAACGATGATGACCCTGACATTCCTGACGATACCATATGCTTTCAGCAAGACGGTGCACCTCCGCACTATGCGCGCCCTGTACGAGATATTTTGAACAACTGTTTTCCTGGGAGGTGGATCGGCAGACGCGGACCAATAGAATGGCCTGCAAGATCGCCAGATCTTACACATCTTGACTATTTTTTATGGGGATACTTAAAGTCAAAAGTGTACATTAATAAACCACGTAATTTAGAAGAACTTCAAAATCGCATTCGGGACGAAATACGCAGAGTTATCCCAGAAATCATTCATAATGTGCAAGAAGAATTTCTTCACAGACTTGCGCATTGTCAAGAAGTTGGTGGATGGCAATTCGAACATTTAATTTAAGCATAAAATTTAATCAATTGTATTTTATTTTACATACCTCAGAATTGTTACTTTTTTATGGATAAAATTTACGTTTTCTAACATTCAATCGTCATTTACTCGAAAACTTTCTTATGTAAGACGGCAAAATTTTAGTACTGTCTGATAGAGAATTAAACGATCTTTCAGAATCAAGGAAAAAAATATGGTGTAGCCATTTAAAAAAAATCGATGACGTCATTACTCGAAAACAAATGACATTTGAAAATCGCATTTTACGCTAAAATATGTATTTTTTAAATTAAAATTCGACCTGTTCGAGGATTTTTCCCAAAAAATAATTGTTTCGTTTTTATTGAATTTATTCCATACTTTTGGCGCATACTGTATATCACCGTTAACATATGCTTTAATTATTGTAACGTTACATACATTAGATTTATATAATATTGAAAACGTTGCAATCATTTGACGTTTATAAATCTGTTTGTTTATACAGTAATAAAATATTAAATATTATTTTGCCATGACAATGATGTAGACCACAGTATATACTGTGATGTAGACAAATGGCTCTTAATCACTCACGATGACGCATTATGTTGGATAAGCATCGTTTTAAATGCGGATGTAACGCACACAATACATTTTTTTATTAATTCAACTATAATAGTTGATACGTTTTTTTTATTGGTAAGTTGGTAAACCTTCAAGACTCTGATACATTGATATGATAGTGAAGTTTATAAAACTTATGACATATTTAATACAAAACATTCTAAAACCTCGTCCTCGTGGACCCGAAATGCGTAAAAATTCTGGCGAATTTCGCAGATTTTAAATTAAATTATTAATGGTGGTATAATGTCAACTTTTCGCGAATTTCGCAAAACAAGAATATTATCGCTATTATATGGAGTTAGTAAGTTTAACATGAGCTTCTGACAATATGCCATGACAGTTTTATGATGTTATAGAAAATATTGCAGTTGGAAAAATTCGCTAAAAGTTTAGACTTTTCCCGCCAGTAAATAATTCGCGCGAATTATCGTAAATTTGGCGTCCATGAGGACAATGCTTAAAAAGTAATATACATTTTACAGTTCAAAAAATTTTTTTGAATCAAATTTCTTGTTCGAGATATTTTACTCAACTTCTTGTATTAAGTTGTTCCGTAACTAACATTGAGAATTGCAGAAGTTGAAAATCGGAACATCTGCCTCAGCATTCTCAGCAATATCAGGGAAGGGAAAAAATTAAGTCAGGTTTAATCGTTGAGTAATTACTGTTCCCACATTCAACAACAGTTTAATTTAGTTTCAGATGCCATTATGAATAGTGTAAAATTGTGCATTTATCAAAATATTAGTTTAATTCTTCTAGTTCTCAAGATGAAGATGATTTCTATTCACAGTTCTCCAATACAGCAATTATTCGCAAAACCTTCATTTTACTCAAATATCAAAAATGGCTCTTAAATTAAGTAACTAAAGAAAAGAGGCAGCTAATCAAATTTCATTTATCGCTTGTCAGATTCTATTTAAATTCAGTTATCACCCATCACTGCTGCTGCATCCACACTACCTTTCCTAATATAGCAAACCAATATTATGCATAACCATTAGTATATTGACATTTGTACAGCAGGTATAAACTGAGAAAATTTGTTTTCGGAATGCACAATTAGTGCCGACAATGCTTTCAGCAGATAACACACTAATTGAATGATTGGTATCACCGTATTAGCAGCAGCAATGGTCGGTGATGGTCCCATCATTCAATGGTATATTACAGTGGGTCAGCATCATGGCCTATCTTGAAGAGAGGCCTTAAATGTCCTCGTGAAAAGAAAAGTAACTACCAAGGAAAACATGAAAATATGAGTGAGTTGAATTGTCGGAAAAATCAAACCGAAGCGTCTGTAATATGATTGAATCTTTATCTCTGTCCAAGACGCAAATCATGTAAACAAACAAGAGAGCGCCTAGAGTCTGTGACCTAGACCATCAGGACCCGTTCGAAAATATTGATGTTTACGTCCATGCCGGCAAAGGAATATCCGCAGTTAGTTCTCGGCATACGTGACAAAGACCATGCGGTTCCGACGGTGGTGCGTAGTAGCGTAACGACGGAATTCCCGGCGTCTACGTGTCGCCGACAGCGATTCGATCACTGATCTGCGTCGTACGCTTGTCTCCGAGGCAGATCAGTGCTCGCCTGCTTGGGCCGACTTACATAACCAGTCAACAACGACGATCGCGAGACCGATAGCGATTATTTGCCTGCCATTTCCGTAATAGGTCGACGGATCGATGCAGTGGCATTCGTGCAGGACTGTAATATGAGCTTCGTTTGTTAGCTATTTATCTTGAATTATGTTGAGTATAAGGGCATGCAATGTGCTGCTTTTGATTTGCATTTATGGGGCATTCAACTGACATTAGCGAATAACGGGAGCTTTTGAAGACATTTCTTGTTGAACCGGAAATGGCACTGCTGATGTAAATAGCGAAGAGTCCTAAAATAAACTAAAATTTATAGCTCCTCTTGTTTTATATAATTTGCACGACATTTTCAACTACTGCCTCTTTAAAGAATAATAACAATGTTACCCTTCAACTATTTTTCCTTCAATACATGAACAGCTACTATTAATTTTTTTAGATTTTACCTATCACATTATTAAAGACATTCAAATTATCATTATCCAAACACCAATTCAAATTACATATATTCGCGGCAAAAATTCAGGCGACTTACGTCATACGAACAAACGAATAATTCTTTACATTTTCATTAAAATATTTAAGAAACTGCAACTGAGAATAGTAAAACTATATGCTACACTAAATTCTTGCACTGTATATTGCACTAAATTGAAAAAAGGATTGTTTTTAACACGACCAAATATCGAAACATATTATATTGACAATAAAAACAATTACGTAACGTCAGTTGTGACGTAAGACATTTGAATTCTTGCCGCAACTATAGATCTAGATCGTCCGAGATCTCAACTGAACTTTAAACTAAACTCAACTATCTACATAATTACAGATGAAACACATTGCTATTTAGAATTCTCTTCTAGATTTCAAGTTGTATATAGTTCATTATACAGTAGTTTTCTAACATTCAATCGTCATTTACTCGAAAACTTTCCTATGTAAGAGGGCAAAATTTTAGTACTGTCTGATAGAGAATTAAACGATCTTTCAGAATCAAGGGAAAAAATATGGTGTTGCCATTTAAAAAAAAATCGATGACGTCATTACTCGAAAACAAATGACATTTGAAAATCGCATTTTACGCGAAAATATGTATTTTTTAAATTAAAAATCGACCTATTCGAGGATTTTGCCCAAAATATAATTGTTTCGTTTTTATTGAATTTATTCCATACTTTTGGCGCATACTGTATAAATCATGTGGTTTGTCAGCATTAGGAGTATTAAAAGCAAGACCGTTAGAAAAAAACGATAAAGTATAAAATTCATTATATACTTTCTGAAATACGTATACAATCGTTAATTAAAATACAATAAATGAGTTGTCTGAAATGTAATTTCCTTGCTTTTATATTACATATAATAAAAATAACAAGTTTATTTCCCTTGAAATGAAAATATTAGGCCTGATTAACTTTATGAACTGTGGTATTGAGTAAAATCGTCATGTACCGAGTATCTAGAAATCAGGGAAACAGTTGGGTGAAGTACATACCTAAACATAACTAAAAATTAAACTTGTAGGTAGTTTACAAACAGTAGAATATATATAATAATAATACTATATTGGCTAAGAAAAGATACATTTGTACATATAGCAAGTCAAGTATAAAAAAGAACAAACAGGTGATAAGGTAAAGTCACTAACAAAAACTTATAAATAACAAATAACATGAACAAAAATATAGCACAAAATAACATGATGAATAATGAAATCTACTTTCAATTTTTAACGTTAGTAATTAGTTGTTTCATTTACCAATAGAGATTTAATGAAATGTCTACTCAGAACTTCCAGAAGTTCAAAAACTGTTTTGAGGAAGTGTCATTATTATTGCAAAAGCATGTACATCCACTATCAAACTGCATTCAATGATGTCCTCAACTCAACGTCGATACATACTTATATAATATACAGAGTGGTTTAGAACTTATCCAAAAGAATTTAGGAATAGATGTGTCATGAAAAATTGTGTCAATATCGAAAAAAAAAATTGAAAAATAGTTTTCGAATAAAAAATAATTGAAGTGGTAGTATTTTCAACCTTTACATCACTGGTCTCTACTGCAGTCTCTAGCCAGGCGATTCTGAATATTGAAATCCGATTTGTAAGTATTAAAGTTTTTGTAATGGCATTCTTTACATTAGTTTTTCAAATGTCAAAAATGGCTCGGAGTTGATGGATATCGTTTTAATTTATGGCGATGCGGCAATAGCAGTTGAATTTGCTGTATAAAAAAGGTGTTATAAAATGGTATTTATCTCTTTCCTTGGGAATTTCTTTCATGTTTTGTCCGGTTGCCCATTGCATGCTTTGCCGCCTTATCAGGTTTTACAGTGGACCAGTTTCTAGTGCCGTGCAGAACTGTATCTTTAAATCACTTTCGAACTGCCCTTTTTGATTTCCTTTTTACATAATTGTATTCAGAATTTTTTTTAGATAAGTTCTGAATGACCCTGTATTTCATCTAGGAGGTTATCTGGACGAACTATAAAATACATTTGATATTCTATTAAATACAACCATAAATAGAACGCGTCGAAATAATGTATTTTGAAATACAATCAAAACAAATGTCAGCTTCTAACTACTCTGTAATACGATCGTTGAGATTTTCTTATTAAATGATTTACATTATTTAGGTCTACGTATATGAAATAAAATGTACAACAATTCGTATAGACATTATTTCAATATTTCAATGAATAGGTAATTAATATTACGCATTTATGAAAAACAACTGCGACGTCTAGCCGCAATGAGTAGACGTATTCTGTGAATGATACGCCTTTCGATTTTATGGAGTATAAGTAATTGCAACATACAAGGTGATGAACTGACATGATGACTAACGAATGATGCGCATTCGAAAATTTCCACTACCAAGATAATAGGTCGTAAATGGTTAATCTCGAACAGTAATTTTCCTGGTGGGTTCGGCTAATAATACAGTTTGTATATCACCTAGAAATATTCCTTCGCTGTATACCCTGCGACTGAATGTAAGTTGTTTTCGCAATTCGTATTTCCTGTTAAGGAAAATTATCATGATAGTGTAACACAAGATAATATTTTCAGGGGATATTTACATATTTGATGAATGAATGTAAATTGTAAACAAATCATAAATTATAAAAATGTGGGTAGCCGAATTTACTCAAATCTATTCGATTCGAGAAGGCAGAGTAAGTGGGGCATATTTGTCCTTCTTACTCTGAACTTCTTAACATAATCTGTCAAGTTATCCGTGTAGATTAAAAATCACCCATTACTTTGTACATGCTTTTGCAATAATAATGACACTCCCTCAAAACAGTTTTTGAACCTCTGAAAGTTCTGAGTAAAAATCTCTTTTGAGTGGAGTAACTAAGAACTAATGTTAAAAGTTAAAATTAGATTTAATTACAAATACGGTAGCAGTTCAAAACAAATCACAGAATTCATTTTAAAAAGTGTCATTATTACAAATGATTGTACATGAAGTTTCTAAACTTCTATTATTTGGAGATTACACTTCAAAGAGGGATTGGTTGTTATGAAATAAGATCGAATGAAATTATTGTTCTCGTATGCAGTATTCCTGAGTTATAAACAACGGAATATTGAATAAAAAATTGTTAAAAGTTAATTTTCCAAAATAACGCAACAAATATGTTTATGTTTTAAATGACATGTTATGAACATTTTTATACCGCCGAAATTTAAATAAATGTTTAGTGATTTTTTTTTATTTAATATCTTATAAGGTAGTGTTACTCAGGGTCCATCAATACCCCTATGTGTGAAATTTGAATAGGAGCTATACAGTGTTTTCCTCTACACGTTTTCAAAGTTTTATGTGTGTACAAATTCGTAAAACTTTATTCTTCAAAATAATCCAACATTGTTTTTGTTTTAAATGGCATCGAAAATTATGGCAGCCAAACCTCTAACACCCTGTATAAACTCAATGGATGAATCATTTTTTTTAGTTTTCAGTATCGTACGAATCAGTACCAGTGTTACCAATTGCAGCAATAAAAAGTTGCAGGTACAATCGTTTGCAATAATAATGACACTTTTTAAAATCAATGCTGCGATTTCTTTTGAACTGCTGACGTATTTGTAATGAAATCTACTTTCAATTAGTAAAATTAGTTCCAGAAGCTCAAAACCTGTTTTGAGGGAGTGCCATTATTATTGCAAAAGCATGTACATAAATTGTTGTTAGAAAACTGCAATTTCAACCATTCTCTATCTGTTGATTCGACTTTGACATTAATTAATAATATCAAAGCACTGTTTTTATTTGATTTTTCTTGAATTTGTGAAAGGAACAAAACCTAATAATAAAAATCACCTAATGGCAGTACGCGAACACTGCCAAATTTTTAAACGTTGCAGTCTAAATTAGTCATTATTGAAATAAAAATTACTTTAAAAGGTGTCTAAAAAATGTACCCACGTAGATCTTACAACGTCCAAGTTAGTAGACGTATGAAGTGGCGCCGTTTTTGCGCGAAATTTTGGCAAGCCGTCAATTATTTTTGGCTGCGCAACTGTGTTCGTTAATTTTACTTGTCCCACGGTTGCATAACGACAACGAAAAACAAGAACATTATTATCCTAACATTAAAAGCGCTTCAAAACAAATAAATTTTTGACGTGTTTTCATTAAAAAAAAAATGTTTGTTATTTCCTAGTTTCAACGAACCCACGTAGAAACGTGAAAACACTCAGATAACTCGACAGTATATTTTCAACATTGAAAACCACATGTGTACTCATATTTTCAAGATATATCTTTATTCAGTCATTTATTTTAGTATTTATTTAATGTCAAGTATGTTCTAATATTGCACCCAAACGTTTTATCAGTTTTTAACAAAACCACAAGATCCAATGGAAGGTTTATTTTCTGGATTTGAATCTGAGGATTACGTTTTATTATAGGCGTACGTAACTTACAACTCAGATTAAATATGTTTTAAGTATATTTTATTCTTATCAATTTTAAGGCCACGATCTCAAGGACAAAGCAATTTGCGCCTTTCTTAAGTAAAATGGTATTGTTTAAATATAGGTACTTCCAGTAAATCGATTGTTTCGTGATAAACATTTAGGTTATAGAAACAAGATATCAACGAAAACATTAAAATGATATTTCTGTGCAATACACGAACGTGTATTAAAATAAAAATATCACAACGTAAGTAAAATATCTGGGCATGGGATATAAGAAAAATTGTCTCCGACGCATTTTAACGCATTCGTATAGATTTTTGTCTCTAAACATTTGTTTTAAGTTTAAATGTATTATTAAGATATCGAACATATCTTTGGTAGTTACAAAAAAGTTACTAGCACATAAAAATGTGGGTGGCATACAAATTCTACGAAAATTAATAACTTCAACACCGAATCTACTTGCCCACACCAAACTTTGGGCGCAAAGCAAAATACAGTGAAATAGTAATTTCTTATTTATAACACAAAATAATGTTAAGTCGGCACAAAAAAGTCTACAAAAATTACATCATTTAAATAATTAATATATTAGTAGAAAGGAAAAGGATCCGAGTACAGAACCCTGAGGAACACTTGAGTTTGAATCAATCATATTTTCTTTTTACATATATCCTATTCTCTATTTAGACCTCAAATATTAAAGCAAATTATTGATCTCCTGTATCTTTTGAAGCATGAATTTGTGTATTAAGGTATAGATTTGTCGAAATCGCATTATCTTTGCATATTTTTTTTATATTTTTAGGTATTAACAATATTGATATATTGACTTCATTGATAGAAATTGTAGGAGATTTGATATATATTAGCTTAAAATACCTTTCTAATACAGTAAAAAATCTTTGCGTAAGTTGTGCAATACCTATTGTACAACAAATTTTAACTTGTATATATCCCGTTAGAAATTTGCTGTATCATTACTTATTGGACATCCTGTATAAGAAAATATTTTAGAATTAGGAAATTACCGAAGTTAATATGCTATTGTGTTACACCATGATTACACAATTATTACATAGATATCAGTCATTGAAAATACAATAATTATTATCTACCTTCCGAAAAACTTCCACTGCATCATCGCCTTATTCAATTTTATATCTGCTCTGCACGGAAGCGAAGAAGAAACGGAAATTTCCATCAGACAATTCGTTGGAGCTAGGTACCTAACTGCTGAATAATGCAAGCCACTTGCGTGTCCACGTTGGTGGCAAAGCGTCCATTATCAAGGAAAAAAATACCTATGTAATGTATTGTTAATCGATAGTCACGTGCTAGTTATTAGTACTAATAATAAAATATTAATTAATGCTCTGAAATATTGATTTGATGGAGGTTTTCCCATTACCCTTGAAAGGTCAATAGCTTTACTTGTGTTTGTTTTTCAAAATATGACCATTATATGCAAAACTTTTATTTAGGGATGTTCCATCGAACCATATTTATTGCTATAATTTATATTTTTCATAAGATATCTATTGAATAACATTCGTCTTTTTTTATTAGATCTAATAAACTTAAGGAGATGCATTTATGTGCCACTCAAAATTGAATATTTTATCACAAAATTAAAATCGCGTTAAGCTTTATTACCCAATAAATAATAAAAAAACGTAAATTGCATGCCATTGACGTAGGCAATACAATTATTAATTAAAAGAGATTATAATTTTATTAATAGTGATCACAAATGTATGTGATTTTGCTTAGATCAATTCAGGTTACGTCTCATCTTCATATATCTACATATATACTGAAATGTTAAATTAAGGAAATTTGAACTGGATTTAAACTCCTCAGTAACAACCAATCAAAAGTCTGGTACTTTAGCAACCAAATTAATTTTTGCGGATTTCTCCAGGTCCAGTCAGCTCGCCATTATCATTTAGTGATTTTGATATATATTTTGACTATTTTCGTTGTGTTTGAGCGTTGGTAGGTATTGTTATTACCGACAGTTTAATTTATCTTTAGTTACTGTTTTCTAATTCTGGAATCTAATTTGGAACTATGGTATTTTTTTACAAAATGGGTGTAAGACTCATCCTAGTATTATTATTAATTTAAGCCTTTTAAGTTCATTCATTTTCTAACCTCTGCATTAAGCTATAGTATAATTCAATTAATAATTTTATACCTGATGACCTGACTTCAATGTCCAATCAAAAACTGAATAATAATCAGTCTATCATAAAAATTAACCAAGCTAACAAATACAGAATATTAAGTACATTAAAAACCACTTAAACCAATGAGACTAGATATATTTTAATTTTAAATAATTGCCGTACTATGGCGTAGTCCTTATGAGTCGCATGTCTCATTATGAAAAAAATACTATTTTAATTTTATATAACTGCCATTGGCTGTTGTATAAATTAGGTGTCGCAGAAAACAATATATTAGTTTACATTGTTTTTATTCAAATACAGTTTATAATAATAATAATAATATCTCTACCCCTCATTCTAATGTCATCATAAAAGAATAGATCTTCTTGAGAGACATAATTTATACATGTTACATACTTACACATAAGTAATAATTCTCTATTGTTCTGTTTATAAAAAAATATATTAGCGTGCATCATTTATTACGACGATCTTAAGCAAAACAGCAAGGCAGTTGCAATGCGCTGTTCTATTTATAGATCGAGTAGGTTAGTTGTTATATTATTATCACGAACGTACTGGTGTAATGGAAATGGGTTGGTAGCTGGAAATTTTCCATTCAATCCAATACTGTCTGGGTATCACAGGGAGATACACCGTTCGTATCGCTCAAACAGCGCTTATACTTACATTAATAGCAGCACAGCGACTTTAAATAAAAATAATTAGGTGATTTGTGAATTTTAAAAAAATTCTTTACCTTGAGGTAGGTCATTGCACCTCTACAGAAAGTCACTTGAACATCTACAGGCAACGGAAGAGAGCAATCAAACAGTTTAATATTTTTTCAAACTTATTTATTCAATCTCAATAAAAACAAATACAGTGGTTTCACAATATTTAGCACACTTCCAATACATATTAGACATTGACAATGCAGAAATAAATCGAACAAGATAGAATATCATGACCAAACAATTTGTTTTGAAATATTATTGTACATATAGGAAATTCGTTAGATACGACTTATAATGTTAAAACTTTGGAATGTTTATATAAAACCGAGGGCAGTGTTTTTTAGTGGTAGATCGGTACTACATTTGAGCACCAGAAAAGTTGGTCATCGTCACACTAAAAATATCCGCCTCTAGGTACCAATTATTACATTTATATACTACAGCCTATCTGATATTAACAAGCAAATATAGTTTATTATTATAAACTCCTTAAATACGTCCTCCTCTTACAGTCTTTCGATTAAGTCATTTTTAAGCTACCTTTAAGAGCTCCTAAACAGTCCCTCAACTACAGCAGGATGAGAAATGTCAACAAATTTTAAAATTTTGTTTGTCCTCATGATTAACAGAATAATAAGTAAAGGTATATTAATTTGGAGATCAAAAATATTCTTTGGTAAACAAATCATCATCCCACCATACAAATCTCACTAATAATAAATTCGACCGAGCTAGCCTTTGTAAATAAATTTAAAGCTAGGTATAAGTAAGTATGTACATTTTCTAAAATAATCTACATATCACAGGACAACATATCATTTGCTATACCTGAACATACATAGCGCAGTTCGGTCAGCTGCGGCCGTTAAAACAACGTAGTCATTGACCTAAAAGTCTTCATTTCACTAGGAGGTGGAGTCCTTCCCTGCTGGAGAAATCTCATCCTTATCTCATGAACTCGTCCTTTCGTTATCCGAGTCTTTGGTTTTCAAAGATCTCTTCAGTTTGTCCAGCAGTCTGGTGTGAAACTTGTTTAGACTTGCCGTCGATCCGCTCTTGGGGGGCGAAGATGAAACACTTTTCACAGGACTCTGCAAGCTCCCCTCGCTCGTTCTGGAACTTGCCCTGGAGTATTGTCTCGAAGACATATTTGCAGGTACAGAACGGTGAGTTGGAGATGTAATGAAGTCGGATCCGGGCGAAGTTGACAAGCTAGGCCCTTCAGATCTGCACTCGGATACTTTTCTTGACCGGCAAGATGTTGCGTTCGAACATTCCGAAATCCTTCTCGAGCGATTGGACTTGTAGATATCCCAATCGTTTTTAACCACTGGCATCATAAAAGCCATAGTTGTTTTCGTAAATATCACTAAAAGAATACAACAACAAATATTGCACACTTAACTTGCGGTTCAAATAGCAATTCAAAAATTTGAACTGACAGATATGATCACGTTCACACTATAATTCTCTTGCTGTAAATGAGGCTTTCCCTGTGTACAAACCTGTTTTATGTCACAGAACATCGTACTAGTACCGCTCTGATTGGATGAATTTCCGTTGGAGGGGGGATGGAGCATGTGATTGTTTTTAACGCAACCACGTAAATAAATTTATTTATCAGGAAAATAAACAATTATTTTACCACATCTTTATCTAAACAAATAATATTGATATATACGTACGTATTTTTATTTCACTATATCACAAGACAAGGAAAGTTCTAGAATAAACTGAAAACCAATGGGACGTCAGTCAAATAAAATTTAATTGCTGTGGCTAGATGTCACTACTTACCAGAAGACCAACTTTTTTACAACATCAAATAAATATTACGGCGCTAAAGCAATTAAGTGTTTATTAATTGTTTAAATTTATATTCACAAACTAGAATATTTGAATAAATAATTATATACGGAAAAAAGGCTAGATGAAAAAAAAAACGGATTTATGATATAGTTTTCTTCTCTCTTGGATATATTAATTTATGAAAATCTAGTTTAAGATGGCGCCATGCATCAGATTCAAATATATTTTATTTAATTAAGGATTCAATATTTAAATGAAAATATATGTCTTAAATTCCTATGTAGGTATTTTATTTTTAATTTGGACTGGAAATCTCTTAAATATCAAACTTTGATTAAAAGAAACTAGCTAATTGTTTAGGGTAAATTACAATTGAGATATGGTAGAACTGTTGCATTGTTATTAGCGCCATTGATTTTTACAGTGGTATTCCCTTTTGCAGCCAAACGTGAGCTGTCAAATTGTATTTGACATTTGACAGTAAAAAATAAAGATTCATCCTGGGTTTCAAAATTTTCAGATAAAAGAAAATGTCTAAAGTGAACGAGGTGTCGGCTTTGTACAAGCAATTAAAAACAGAATGGAATACCGCTAATCCAAATTTAAGCAAATGCGAAAAACTTCTGTCAGACTTAAAGGTAAAATATTTATTTTAAACAGCTAACCTCGATAACATAACACTTGTCTTTTAGCTTGAACTTACCAATTTAATGTTTCTTCCAACATCAAACGCTACAGTTTCCAAACAGGAATTATTGTTGGCTAGAGATGTCTTGGAAATTGGAGTTCAGTGGAGCATTGCTGCAAATAATATTCCAGCCTTTGAGAGATATATTGCTCAGTTAAAGTGTTACTACTTTGACTACAAAAATCAGTTACCTGAATCGTCGTTTAAATATCAATTACTTGGTTTGAATTTGCTCTTTTTATTATCACAAAATCGTGTCGCAGAATTCCACACAGAACTGGAGCTTCTACCAGCTGACCATATACAGAATGATGTGTATATTAGACATCCATTATCTATTGAACAATATTTAATGGAAGGAAGTTACAATAAGGTATAGTATATATACATATGTCGACAATTTTAATGTCCTTGTTTGCATTAATTTTTAGATTTTCTTAGCCAAAGGTAATGTTCCAGCTAAAAGTTATAATTTCTTTATGGATATTTTGTTAGATACTATTAGAGGAGAAATAGCTGTATGCCTGGAGAAAGCTTATGAAAAGATTTCTCTGAAAGATGTTGCTAGAATGTTATATTTACCTAGTGAAGAAGCTGCCAAAACATTTGCAGCAAAGGTAAAAAAAAATATACATTTAATAATCCTAGTACATAGCTTTTTATCATGAATCATGCAGTAATTATCTTTAATTCTTCTGCAGAATAAAAAGTGGAAATTGGGCAAAGACAACTTCTTCCACTTCACCCCAGAGATTAAGAAGACTCATGAACCGATCCCATCAAATGAATTAGCTGTACAAGCTATCGAATATGCTAAAGAGTTGGAAATGATTGTGTAATTTTTTTATTTATTGTAATATATTTTTTTCACGAATTTAATAAAAGTTCTTTTAAAAATTTATTATTCTTATCCAGTAAGATTGCCTTGAGCATCAAATTTGTTGAGACAAAAGTAAAAAAAATATATTGAATTATAAAACATTTTAAAATTAAATAGATGTGAAGAATTAACTACTTTACTGCTACAATGGCCTAAAGGTTATTTTTTTTATTATCAATCAACAACTGGAAATATATATGAAAATTGCTAGATTTTGCCACACTATAAAGAAAATATAAACAATTATATACGTGATTATGTAATATGAAACAATTTAAAAACTTCACTGCTTTTCAAGTCAGTTCAAATTCTTTCCAATCTTTTGAAAAGGCCACAACTCTTTTACTTTGCTCGTCAAAACCCTGTCTCTTGGGTTTTCTCCATTTACTGTGATGAACATCTAACATACCGCCAATAATTTCTTGTGCAAAATTGTTAGGAAATAGTTGTTCATCTTCAATAACATGTGCAAAGCCCTCTTCCATTCCAAAAGAGACTGAAAAGTAAGGTAAACCTTTTGGGACTGCTTTCCTAACATCTCTCCCCTTTAAAGAAATAAGTTTTTTATTAAGGGCCCATTCAGTTTCAGATTCATCGATAGCTTTTTTAAAGTAAATGGGAGCCATATCCCCGTCCTCTTTCGGCATGGGAATACACTCGATAGACATGTGAGGAAATTTATGAAGGAAAATAGCGGTTTCAAAAAATATTACTTCCTCATTCTTGGATTGGAATAATCTTACTAAATCTTTTCTGATATCAAGGATTTCGGACCATTCATTCTCATCTAACTGAGTAGAACATGGCACGTGTCGAATTGGTATAATGAGGCAATGACCTTCAGTTAATGGTTCAAATGAAGGAAGAGCCAAGTAAGAAGTTTCCCTCATGGATACCATAAGATGCTTCAACATCGCTTCTGACTGAATACATTTACTGCAATCATCTAAATTTTTAGCAATTTTCTGGTGTTCATTTATCGCCTTTTCCTTCCTTTTGGAATCGATCTTCGTATCTGATTCTTTTTTACGAATATTATCGGCAAATATGTCATCTAAATCGTCATTTTTAGGGACTTTGCCAACCATTTTTACAAATTCGCTGTTTTGGTCCTCTACAGAATTATATTTTTCCATTTCAAACATTTGCTTCAACGAATATTTATCATCATCGGCAAAATATTTTACCCTCTGTCCATCCTTATGTGTTTCGACTTTCTTTTTTCTCTTATGAGAGCCAGATGGTTCTCCATATTCCGACTGCTGTTTCAAGGGCTGCGATCTGCCTTGGGAATCTGTATGCATTAATAAAATGTTATCTTCCTCGGTCTCTGAGGATTTAACATCCTTTTGAGATTTTCGGGCTTCATCTAACTTCTCTTTTAATTCATTTATAAGTTTTGTGTTTCCCATTATTTCAGCTTTAACTAGTTTAGCACCCAACAAGTTTAATTCTTTTTCTGATAAAACATTATCAGTATTTGTACTACTCAAGTTTGTATTCGAATTTTCTGGTTCATCCACTGAAACTTGTTTTGAGGAATCAGAAAATTTAATATCTTTTTTCTTCCTCCAGTTAGAAGGCTTATTATATTGAGCTTTTCTGTCAGAGTAATTAACTTGTTCATCATCTATATTTGGTTTTTTAAATTTTGGTAAACCATCACCTCCATCCTTCCAATAGGGATTTAATTCCCTAGAACAACGTCTAGGATCATACTGTTGTTTTTCTCTTTCTAATCTCTTTTCTTCGTCCCTTTCTCTTTTCCGATCAGAATTCGAAGATGTTAAAAAAGAGGTTGGTAAACTCATCCAATCCTCCCTATGATTACCACTGATCTCATCCTTAGCAACTGAGCTATCTGAATGTTTATTTTTCGAATACTGCAGAGATTTTACTTTCTTCTCTTTACTTTCATCTTCACTTGCAGATATATTTCCTTCATTTTCTGCAGAACTAAATTTTCTTTTATGTGAATATGATTTTTTGGTAAAATCCTCTTCTGATGATGAATTGCTGCTAATTATTTTCTTCTCAACCCATTCTTCTTCTGAACTTGAACTGTATTCCTTCCTCTGCTTTTTAGACTTTTTCTTTTTGTCTTTCTTATGCTTTTTTGATTTTTCTTTATGTTTTCCCTAAAAATACGATTATACAAGTGTTTTAATAATCAAATTTAAAAATTACCATTTTCTGGGAGTAAGGGATAAATGTTGTTAATATTTTAAGGTTAAGTTAGCTAGCATCTGATGTTAATTATTTTAGGTTAGTTTAACAAATTGCTACCAATCAAAAGTCAAGAAAAACCCTAGAAAGTGGACCAATTTTTAGTTATTTTCCCCATCTTATGTTTTTTATGCCACGAACATCATCATCGCGATGGCCACTGATTCTGACGTTTCTCAAGTTTCCGAAAAATTTGGAAACCTTACAATAGGACAAGAAAATGGCAAAAAAGTGAATGAAAATAATGTAGTAAGTGAAACCTTAGAATATGGCCTGCCGCTGACAGAAGTGTATAAATTAGCATTTAATTTTTACAGAGGTAATTTATCATCTCAGTGGTCGTAATAATTATTTACTTTTTATATATTTTGTGTATAGAGAAGGAAGGCAAAGCGGTCCACTTTAGTTATGAAGACAAATTACAATTAGTAGCATTTTCTCAACAAGTTCTTCATGGGCCGTATACAGAAGCTATCCATAAATTACCACCTTTAGGTGCGTTGGATGTTGTAGGAAGAGATAGACGTTTGGCATGGCAAAAATTAGGCCAACTTCCCAGCGATCAGGCTCGGGCAGGTTTTGTAGAATTACTTAGTAGGCGTTGCCCTTTGTTTTCCGCATACATAGAAGCACATAGAAGGGAGAAGAAGGAACAGGATAGAAAAGCGTAAGTTCTAATTCAGATGTTGCTGTAACGTAAAAATGCTTACTTTGTAACTGATGAAGTGATATTTTATATCAGTAAAGAAGAAGAATCTCGTAAACTTATCGAAGAAGAAGAGAAGTTAAAAAAGAGGGAGGAAGAAAAATTTATACAGGAACAACTATTGAAAGAAGAAGCTATTAAACGGCAAATTCAACAGGCTTTAAATGAACAAACCTATGATCAATTTAGAAAATATGCAGAGCAGCAGTACCCAGGTGAGATATGATTAATTACAAAATATATAAGAATGTACTTCTCCATAGTGCAATGAACTACGGCAGATTAATTTTTGTTAGGTGATCCGGAAAAACAAGGGAATTTAATAAGACAGTTACAAGAACAGCATTACATACAGTACATGCAACAGTTACAAGCAGCACAAAGGGATCCAGAAACAAATAAAAATGATAATTGTGATAAGGAAACAATAAGTGAAGGTGTAAGTATGCTAAATTGTTTTTACTTGTTTAGTAAATACCTAAGCTTAATTATTATTTTCAGTCAAAACCTGCTAATAATTCGAATGATACGAATCACGAAGCAGAAGAAGAATCGGATGAACCAGGCTTGGTGGCTGCCAGTATGTGGACTCGATCGGATATAGACGTGTTTAAACAGAGCGTTTCTCAAGGAGAGGGAGATGGAGTAGTCAGGGTGGGCCATGGGGAAACCGTTACGGTTCGGGTTCCAACACATCCTCAGGGCTCTCGTCTCTTTTGGGAATTTGCCACGGACCACTACGATATAGGTACTGTTTTACAATAATACATTGTCACAGTAAAAATTCACATTATTAATTGTTTTTCTATTCTCGAAAGAGGGATATGGTTTATATTAATCCACATGTTAACTTTAATAGACATCGCGCAAATCATAGGTAGAAATTCTCCCAAGGTGTGACAATTTTTCCTGAGAAAGTCCGAATTATTTATATCTATTTCTTGTTTACATTCACACAGGAAGAGCAAATAATTTCAACCCTGCCTTTCACATCACTTAGTTCTTTATTTTTTTTACAATTATAATAGCAATAACGGTATTATTATATTCATCATTGTTTTAAAGGTTTTGGGGTTTATTTTGAATTTGGAACTCCCACAAGCGAAGAAGTGTCGGTTCACGTTTCCGAAAGCGACGATGAAGACCTGGAAGATTTAGATGAAGACGAAATATTCGATGACGAAACAATCCGTACAAACGACTTAGAGTCTGGGTCTATATCGATTAATGGCATTTCTAAGCCCTTATTACACGAAATAGTTCCTGTTTACAGACGAGACTGTCAGAACGAGGTGTACGCCGGTTCGCATCCCTATCCGGGAAAAGGAGTGTATCTGCTTAAATTCGATAACTCCTATTCCTTGTGGAGGTCAAAAACACTGTATTACCGGGTCTATTACACCCACTAAAACCGCGTAATTTATTTTTTTATGTGTTATTATTCTCTGTGCTGTAACAGTACGATTTTTAGTGTACTCTTCCGAATATGCAGAAAGTATTTATTGTATCATAAAGATTTTAAAAGTTCATTTTCACGCTTTTTTAATTGGTTTTCTGATATGTTTATCAGGTCGTATGTTTTGCAGTAGCTCTTGAGTTTTGATTAAGAAATTTTCAAGATTTTAAGACTTGTTTATTTAGACTTATGATTATCATGAATAGCTTAGATCAGTTCCAATAAGAGTTCCATGGAGTGGGCAGACTACAGTTCAGTTCTTTAAAAACATTCATATATAGCTTATTAGCATCAGTAAATATTCTTTGCTCGTTTTCTTTTAAAAAAATTTGTGTTTGGGCTCAAAACATTGGATTTGAACAGGAAGTTTCTTGCTGAAGTGCGGAATTTCGAGATCAATGAATATGAAATTTTGAGTTCAAACACATTACGAATTCGAATGCTGGGTCTGAAATTGAATTTGAACTCAAAATCCCCGATTTTAGCACAAAATTTCTCGTTTGAAATAGACAGTTTATAATTCGAGGTCAGATACAAAGCCTGAAATTTCATATTTGTACTTGAAATTCCCAATTTGAATATGAAATTTTCTGTTTGCCTATAGTTTTGACTTTAAAATTTCATGTTTGAAGACGAATCTTCGAGATCAAACTTGTAAGCAGTATTAATGGGCATATAATTTTTTATTTTAATGCTCCTTATTTTTGGTAAAAATTAGCTTTTTAAAAGCAAAGTCGTTGACTGTACTCTGCTTTCACGGGGTTTGCAGTTGCTGTGACCGAAAAATATTTTAGAATTTTTGAAAGGCTGTTGCGACGGTCAATTTTCATATAATTATAACATTCACAACAACTGTAAACAATCAAAATATTTTATTTTTTTATTTGTAACTATATTTGTAAAATATGGAATAAATTTTATGTTTACAATATCTTTTTAGTCACCCTCTTCCTTTTTGAATTAAAAAATTATGTACCGTTTTTTATATACAGGGTGTTCAGTAAAGAATGGGCCATACTTTCAGGCTAGCTCCCTTGGACAAAAATAATGTGATTTAAATCACCTTGGTACAATTTTGTTTGAAGAATTAAGAAGTGATAGGCTTGAGAAAGTATTTTTCTATCTAATTTCTTTACTATAATTGTTGGGTAATTGTACTCAAATTTGTTGAGCTTGGAAATCAATGCATAAATTTTAACAAATTATTAATTCAAAAAATTATTAGTTTGTAATGTTTTCTTATAACACAATACAATGAAATATGACAACATGAAAGAAAGACAACAATTAAAAAATAATGAAAACAATAAATTTTATCATTTATTTAGAAAAAATACAAAGTTACAGTATAAGGCACATTATTAAATAACATAAAGGCAATACAATTTTCACAGTCTTCCAATTCACATTAGAATAATTTCAAAAGGATTTTCTTTTATATACCTAATTTTTAACAAACTCAAAAGAATCTAGAAATAAAGTTAACTCTGTAGAGTGACTTTAACATAAAGAAACTGGAGACAAAATTAATCCTAACTGCTTAGTTTCAAACGGTGATTTTTGAGTTTCCTTCAATAATGTAAAAAGTTCATAGTCTAAAATTAAGTAAGTGAACACTCGTTTAAAAATAAGCGTACAAGAAAATATAAAATCAAAATGAATTAAAATGCACTAGGTACAACATAATTTTCCAAAGCTAGTACTTATTTTTTAAATTGATTTGGGCAATGAATTGAATTATCAAAATGGATTAAAGGAACCTAAATATTATGTTCCTGTTTCCAGTCAGCTAATATTAGTTATAAAAACAGGTACTCTGTCTTAAATATTATATAGAATTAATATATTACTCTAGTAAACTAGTTTGTAGACTTATCGATATTGTCTAGGTGCATTTGTTTCGATTAAAAAAAAATAAGAACTTTCCCTGGATTTTAAAAAAATAAATATAACTATGGATGCAAGTAATTGTATCGTTTTCAACTATTGTTGAAATTTAGACACTTTAGGTTTAGACAATTACTATAACTAGATATAAAACAAACTTATTACACATACACTAACATAAATAACAAAATTAGAAAAACCTAACCTAGCCACAAACAAAATAAAACGAGCTTAACTAATTTTAACAGCTCCTTCCAAATTGTTCAATGATCTTAATTTCTTAGCAATTACCATTCCCAAGTCCTGAGATGGATTTTTCCCAGGGCTCATGATAAGCCTCCTTCGTAGTTTAGGATTTATTTCGCACTTCTGAGGTATAGGTTCTGGTGTTCTTTCTCTTGGAGGGGCCAGAATCCTTGTTCTGTCGTAATCTACAGGTGACCAAGTTATAGGCTTCCTTCTTGGACCCCTCTGGATAATAATCATTTCATCAGGGTTTGTAGATTTGTGGGGTGTACTGTTTTGTGATCTGGCAGTTTCATTTAATTCAGAAAGGGCTAACCTTAAAGACCTCCTGGGCAAATTGTTTTCCTCTTCGTTGGCGTCAACGCCCTCCATGTTTAAAGGGTAAAAAAACCGTTACACCCCTTAGAAGACCGAAGTTTTTATTAAATACGGTTGAATTATACAATATACAAACACCAAAACATCAATTTTGTAACTAAAATCCCGATAACATCTACGTTTAACTACAAGAGCAAACTTTTAAGGCGCGAACTAGCACAAACATCACCAATTCCTCGATTTCCCGCTAACGGAAAATGAGGGCAAAATGTATTAAGGTCTCCCACCACGTCACAGTTTAAAAGTATTGTTCGTCTAACAGCTGATCAACAGGTGTTTGATGTTTATGTTTTCTTGTTACTCTAAATTTGTTGTTTTACTTATTTCATTATTTTCATATTTCTTTCTTTATAGGTATTTGAATTATGAACGGCAAGATTTTTTAATTTTTGTCTTCTTTTTCTGGTTTTTGAATTTTCATGAAAATAGTTTATAGGTACAATCGTTTGCAATAATAATGGCACTCTTTGAAATTAATTTTGCGATTTCTTTTGAACTACTGACGTATTTATAATGAAATCCATTTTTAACATTAGTACCTACATACATGGTAGTTATACTCACCAATAGAAATTTCATTAAAATTCATTTTAAAGAGTGCCATTATTGTTGCGAACAATTGTACCTAAATAGTGTCAAGATATATTTCATTTCCAAATTTCTTTAGCTATTTTTCCAGAATTCTTTGCATGAAGGTTCTTAGATTCATTGTAACAGATTTTTCCAAACTGTATAGGTATATAAATTTCAATCCATATTGCAGTTTGATATATGGATATACTTGATTTTCACAAGAAAAATTTGATTTATACTTACAATATAGGAATTTCATAAAAACAACAGTCTGTGAAACCAACACACTTTAATCATAAAATATATTTTAAAGATGTAAAGGTGATAATGTTTTCTATGCTTACAGTACAAAAAATATAAGCTTACATCTTTTCGAAAAATACAAATCAAATAATATAAATTTAAATTTTACTTTTTACATATATATTATAAAATAAGAATACAAAGATAATCACGTTATTATTGGCTGCGAACTTTAAAGACAAATATACGAAATGGGTGGGTAGAATTTCTACAAGATAGCAACAAAAAAACCTTTTAACATACTACTTATAGCTCATAATCTTATTCTGTCTTCTTTTTCTTGTTAAACATTATTAATAAACCAACCATCAGTAGTGCTTCTATTTTTAAATAGTGAACACCAATTTATAAGTGGAACCACAACTATACAATTATCGTTTGTAAAGAAGTTGATCTATACAAACATTGTATTAATATATTTAAGTACAATTTTGCCACTATAAGAATTTATATTTTTAAGAATAGACAATAAGTTGACTGATAATATTTCCATAATTTTGTTAACGAGCTCAAAAAATACAAACATTTAAGGTAACACATAAAACGTGGGTGATTAATTTCTTAAATTTGTTTTCAAAGTGAATTAAAACTATTAATGTCTTTCTATATTTAAGCACACTATGAATTACTTTTCTTGTGCCAGAGCAATCACTCCAACAGCATTATGGGAATGTAATTGCTTGGTCAATAACTTTGTCTTTTGAACGCAACCATTGAATTAATTGAAATTACATATTTTAATTCATAAATCAAGAATTTCCTCTTCTTCTCCTCCAATAGCTTTCCAAAAGGCAGTAACCATTTGCTCGGCACATTGAGTCCTTTGGCTTAGAGGCATGTTTTGAAGACTTTCCTTCATCATATGCAGCTGAGAAAATAATTCTGTAAAATCATCTGCAGCATCAGATGTTAGAAAGTTATCAACATTTACGCCAATATTACTACAACTTTGTTCACTTTTACTGCTTAATTTGATAGTACAATCTCTATTATTTTTACTCTTCATCACCAGATTTGGCCAGGTATGTGTATGCAATGCTTCAATAATTCTATCTACTCCAAATTTTTCTTTTATAATTTCCTCTTCTTGCTCATGGTTGCTTATTGAAGGATACAGTTCTACAAATTCAAAACCCTTCTTTAAGCACCATTCAGTAGCTTTATTCTTCGTTATTTTTGTATCTTCAGTACAGTAATTTGATACTAATAACTTTACTTCTAAGTTGCAGTCTTTTTCCAAACTCTCCCATTGAATAATGTCGTCAAGTCCTGAAGATTTATTTGAATCCATGTGTATAATCAGAGCTTCCACATTTTTGTTAAATTCTTCCGTTCTGATATAATCTTTTTCCAATCCGACAATTTGTACTTCTGCAGTGTAATATTTTGTGTCGATTAACCAGGGTTGTATAATTAAGTTCTTTTCTTCTGGGTTTTCAGTTGTGTTACCTTTAGATATTAATTTGATAAGTGATTTAGGTTTTGTGCTACTGCAACTAACAACTACTATACTTGGTATATTATTCATCTTATTTCCACAACTTTTAACAAATTTGTCTCAAATCAAATATACCCACAGATTCAAAATGACAATGTTCGTGGCGACACATGACAGATGACAAAACAAAATTTGACAAGTGCAGAAGCAAGTTAGTGGTTTGTGGTCTGTGCATCAAAATCCCTAAACTGCATGACCTTAAGCATACCAAAGTTACAGAATACATGTATTCTGATATCATTTCTTTTTTTTTATCCTAAATCGTTTTCTTTGACTTAAAACATGAAAAAAGATTAACAACACAAGCCATAAAATCCACTGTCACAGGTCTTCTAGGGATATTTCAAATTTTAGAGTTGGCGACGCTCCTATATGTGACAGTTGTCTGAGTTGTCGCGGTAGAAGAGCAACCAAGAACAACAAATTTTGACGTATGTAAAATAAATACCTTCTTTATGGGAGTTATTTTTATGACAACATGCAAATAAATCTGTACAATGCATTATTTGAAAGAATTTGAATGCTATTTAAATACTTAAATGTATGCATATTAACCTATTTTGAAAAAACGTTTCACTTCAAAATGTTTGAAAAGGCAAGTTAAAGAAAATTTCTTATATAGATATATTTTCTAATAATTTAATCTGCTTTAGATTTAAAATTTATTATTACAATGGAATTGAAGGTTTGGGTAGAAGGAATACAACGAATTGTTTGTGGAGTAACGGAAGCAACGACTTGTCAAGTATTACCTTTATTATCTTCTTTTTTAATTATTCTTATTCAATGTTATTTTAGGATGTAGTTTTTGCTTTAGCCCATGCAACCGGGAAATCAGGGAGATTTACCCTTATAGAACGATGGAGAAATAATGAAAGACAACTTTCTCCTAATGAAAATCCAATGAAGGTTGGTCTAAGACATTTATTATTGATGTTTTTACTTATACTTTTAATTATAGATCATAATGAAATGGGGTGAATATTCCAGTGATGTCCAGTTTATACTGCAATGGAATGAAAGTAATAAAGGAGGACAGAATCCAAAACCTAGATCGTCTAATTCCAATACTCCATCACATACGTCAAATAATTTTAATTCCGATTCTCCAGAGAGACTTCGAGAGGTTCATAAGTCATTAACTTTTAGGTAAATTTTGTTTGGTTAATAATAACTCTGCATTAGAAATTATATATTGGATACAAAGTATTATAATGTCAAATAATAATTTATCAAATGTAGGTCATACTGTGTTCACAGCTTTTGAAAGAGGAAAACTGTTTCAAAAATAGTGATAAATGTTATATTACTCTCCTTTCATTTAATATATTATGTTAAATTTATCTCATTCAAAATTAGTTGTTTTGCCGAATGGTAGTGATAAACTAAGTTTGATATATTTTTAATATTTTCTCATACACGGTCTTGCCATATTTTTGTTTATAACTTTCCCTATAAAATTTGTCTCCAACTGCTTTTCTGTGATATAGGGTGTTCAAATATTGAAGAATAATTTTAATTACTTTTAACTAAATAAATACATTAACTTTTTATTATTATTACTGTGTATCAAGTTAGAACAGTGGTTAGTGGTTTAGTTATAATAAAGAAAATAAAATAATTTTTTAGGAGTTCAAGGCATTGTATCAGGAAAACTTAATGTTAAAGAAAAATGCTATATGCTATTATTTCAAAATATATCCCTTCATTAGGAATGAAATAAATGTATACATCTTGTATTGATGATTATATTTAGTCATCATTGGAAGTACCTTTAAATCATGCGGAATTATAAAAATTATATTTTAGAGATTCATTGTATTATAAATTTGCTAAGTCTACATAATTGAGTTCTTTATTGGCATTTTTCAAATTGCAATATTATTTTTATTTTAGCGGTAGTCACCTTCCACCTCCTGAAAACATTGGTGTGGTAAAAGGGGTGCCTCAAATCAAACCCGTATCTTTAGAAGTTAGAGAATCTTATTCAAATTCACCACACAACTCTCCGAAAAAAAGCAGTTACAGTGGTTCAGATCTGTCTGATTCTCCTAGTCAGCGCATAGCCCCGCCATACAAAGATCCCCCAGCGCCACCTCCATATCGCGACCCGCCACCTCCTACCTCATCTGTATACCACGACAAATATAAAAAGAATCTAGTTCAGGTATAATTTTAATATATTCAATTAAAATTATAAAAATATATATTAAATATCTGTAGGAATCTAATAAGGTGCCGAAGGATAAGGAAGATAGTAGGAATAAGCTACAGGAAAATGTTTTATATAATGCTCAATATAGAGAACTTATCGCCTTGATCAATTATCAGAGAGAGAAATTGTCAAACCAGCAAGCCGATCTTACAAAAGTAAGGAAGAGGACTTGCAAATTTAGTTGCATTGTTAACTTATACTTTTTTAGGTTGACGCAGAAATTGTGTTTTTAGAAGGAAAAGAAAGAGAAAAACAGCTGCAGTTGGACTTTATTGCTCAAGAACTTCTAACAATTTCGAATGCAAGTAAAAATAATATGGAACAGGTAAGATCGTCTATTGATTCAGCTGTGATAGATATTAACCTGTTCCGTTTCAGATACAAGCGTTAAGCTATGTCGAAGAAGAAAGTGAGATAGTAAAACAACAGGAAAAAACTTTACAGTCGGAAATAACTCTGCTTAGATCAAAATTAGCAAACTGCGAAACGGAGCTGTTGCAATGCAAGAATAAAATAAGGTAATTATAACTAGAGTTTACTTTGTTGCGTGAATGAAGCTACGAGGTAACGAGGCTTCTGCGTCTTGCACAGTAGATCAAGGCTCCCATTTTCTTCAATGTTATTTTAGATATTCATAAAAAAATTTAATTGAATAATAATAATTTTTGTATCGGACAGGATGGAAAGGCGGTCATTTTGATCTTGTTAACAAAATTTTTTAAAAACACGTAATTGTTTTACGTAAAACTGGATAACTTTGTACTGTATCAACTCTAATTGTAGTAATTTACTAATTTGAATATCACGGTTTTTGGCTGTTGGGTATAATTATAGCATGCTCTTAAATGTAGAATTTTGCCAGGAAGTGAATTTGTTCACTGAATACTATTATTTAGGTTGCTGATGGACGAATTGCACATGGAGCAAAGATCTCAAAATAGGAGAATGGAGTCTCGAAAACAGCTAGAAAGAAACCTACTCGCTGAAGTTGAAAGACTGCAGAAAGACATAGAATTAGCTAAGCAAAGCACCGATTTGCACCACCTGACGGCCGAAACGCTCAAAAGAGAAGTAGGCATTAAAAATGTTATTATTTATTGATAATTTTTTATATAGATCAGTATTAACGTGGATGTTTACAGGTCGCCTCGTTGGAAACCGCCATAATGGAAAAGAAAAAGCAAGTGGAGCACCTGGTGGCGGAGATGAAAGAGGCGAACCTGAAGAGCCTGAGCATAGTGCCCCCCGAAGACATAAGGCAAATTATAGAGGGTCCGACAAAGGCAGGCAGCACTAGAAAGATGATTGGTTCTCCGAGGCAACTTGAGAACGCCGTACCAACCAATAAGAACCCGCACGGTGTCTGGGTTTAGGTAATTTAGTTAATGTCGCGTATATCCGGATAGACTGTGAACCAATTGCCCATATTTATGACGACGTGTTGTAGAATGCGTTTAATGTGTGAAGCTGCTGCAGTAGTTGATAAATCAATATTAATAATTAAGAATTAGTAGCGATGTGTGTGTAGTTTATAAAATTTTTAATTTTCTGGTGCGACAAATCGGTAGATGTATAGAGTGGCCACGTTAGTTAACGAAATTGAAGCACAAAAAATTGTTAATATTTAATAATCAAACTAATTAAAATACGTATCACGTTTTCATTTTTAGGTAATAAAATACTGACTCAAAAGTGGCCATTAAAGTGTATTTGTGTGATAGTAAATTTTAATAATTAGGAAACAAGGATAACGAGAGAAAAGTGCACCAAACTAACAAGTCGTGTTACATAAAATAATTAATATTGTTTTTAAAATTTATTAGAATTTTGTTAAATACTACTGATGTAAATGGAAAATTTTTATATATTTTATATCTGTTTACTTTGGAATCATCATAATTTATATTTTGCACATATTTTCACTCATTTTGTATACGGTGTGTCCACTGACATGGTTGAGAAGAGCAAAAATTTTCATTTTATGAAATTTTGTTTTCTTAACAATTAAATAGGCTAAAAGGCAAGGCATATTTTCTATGTAGGTGATGCACTGTTTTTGTGTGAGACTGAAAACTTATTTACAATTAAAACTCATGTCTATACGTCAAATGTGAAGAAAACAGGGTGTCCGAAAATGATGCATTACTCCCCAGAATATTGGACGCATCATTTCCAGACACCCTGTATATATTTTTTTGATCTGACAATTTCATTATAATCAGTTTCCACCAAATTTTGACACATATTGCATACATTTTACATCTTATGTTGCATCTAATACTTTCCTTTGTGTCTTTTCTCTCAAAAAGACAACAAAAATAATGCAATAAATATATGTCTTAAATTACTTTTTTAATAAAACTTGTAGGGATATCAAATGATAAGAGAATAGCTGTCTATGTGTCCGTTGCAGATATAATTATACAGATAAAATCAATCACCATATTTTCAATAATTTCTTAATAGAAATATTTGAACACATGCAGATTTTTTAAACAAAAGAGGCTTTCCTCAATGAAATGAGGAAGGTTGAGGACGCACTGTATTTTATTTTTAAAATTATTTCCATAAAGAAGACAATCCTTTCTCAGTGTGAATTTAAAGTAAAATAGGTACTAATTCCAATAAGAAAAAAAAAATACAAGTGTCAGTTTTGACATTTTAATTATTTACATCATTCGCAAGGTTAAAGAAGTAGAATGTTGAACTGAGTAATAGGATTTTTTTAAAGAAAGTGTCATTAATTAATAGGAAAAGATATTGGGTAAGTGAAAGTTTAATAATAACAAATCAAGTTTTAAAATAAACAAAAAAAATATTGAATCAGTGAAACAAACGTTACAACATCAAAATTTTAACTTTATTATACGAGTTAACTGAACTCTATTTTCCTTCTAATCTAGTAACTATAAATCTTGTTAAAGACAAAAAAGAATAAAGAAACATTGACCGACATCAAAATTTTTAGATTTATGGAATTCGATATTTGTTTATTTCGTTTGATATAATGATTGTAATTTACAAGGAAGGGAAAACAGGTTTTCATAACTTAATGAGCTGATCTATTTCACATTTTATACTTTTAATAAATTTAAATTGTGAATTTGTTGAATATGCAAAGTACATATAAAATATTTTAGATTTTTCCATTTCATTTAATTATTTATTTGTTCTACATAATTTTTCTATTTCACTTTTAGTATATCCTAGTCATTTTTAAGAACAATATTAAATATTTTCAAATATCCTGATCTGTGACAAGTTCTGTTTGAATTTTATTATTATACCTATATAAAGTTGTGCGTAAGATATTTTAAACTTGACGTCGTGGCTTTATTTACTTTTCTTTGAACAAGTTTTGCTGTTTTTAGAAGTTCATAAATAAGTATATTCTTCAAAAAACACACTTAATGTATGTCACGCAAGTGCGCTCCATGTAAATAAGTTGACAAACCAAGTTGCCTATTGTATGAAAATTATCAACACTATTGAATAACAAAAAATGTTTTAATAAATATTTGTGTCTAAAGTTATACTTGAATTAGATGCAGATCATAAGAATAAATGATTATTTTTGGTTTTGGTATTTAAAAATGGTGCAACAAATTAATAATATGCATTACCAATTTAAGTAAATGTTTAAAATTTCAAGTGACAACACTTCTGAAAATTAATATTTTTGGCTTTAAATAAATCTTAATTAGTCCCCACCTGGGACCATAAGGTCAGTTTTTTTGTTTTTCTTAAATAAGGCTGAGGCGTTAAAGTTTGAAACAATTATATACGTTACTGTGTACCGCTACTTGCCTTGTATTTAGTTGCATAATTTCTCAAATATCAAACAGCATGTTTAATGTGTGGTGCTACTTGTCAAGTAATTTTATGTGACAGTAAGAAATATATAGGAAAATTAAAATGATACCTTGTAAAAAATATAGTAGGTATTTTTAAAAATGTATACTTTGTTATGAATGAAACAGTAAAATTAATTTTTTTGCTAACGATTTTAGTAGTTTGTACATATTATATCACTTATGTTTTATTTATATCCGTTTTTAAGTCTGATAGTTTATAATTATACTTATTATATATATGCGCCATGTTTGTAGGTTAAGTAAATTATAAAAATGTTATTTATTGTTAGGTGATTGGATGTTTAATTTAGAATGTTTGTTATCTCTATCGTAAGATTATAATAGAAAAGATTTTATTTTTTTTTCTTAATAACCCTATTTATGCACTTTTTTATTCTTTAAGTACACTGCCATATTTTTTTGTATGACATTTTTTTGGAACTGTAAATTATACATCACTAAACCATCACATTTGACAATTGTTTTCATTGGTCAACCTGTCTGCAAACTATTGTGACAAAACTAGTAAAAATTTTGGCATAATATGTACCCAATGGAGAACCTGAGATAACATATTACGATTGATTTACCTACAGCTGTGTATAGTTTTATTGATAAGTAAAACAATATCTTTCTTCAGGTTGTGTAATTTTTGCCAATAAATTGCTCAAGTCTATCCTAATAAACATGCACAAACTAGTTCTCTGTCTAATAAGTTGCGCAAGTTTGTCCTGCCCAATAAATGACTCAACTTGTCCAAGCTCAAGCAAAATAAATTAAGCAAGTTTTTGCTCAATAAGTCGCGCCAGTTTCAACCAAAATTGCCCAAGTTTTTTGCCCAATTACGCAATATACTATAGTGGCCCAATAATTTTATTGCACAAGATCTGACCCAATAGTGCAAGTTTTTGCCAATAATTTGTGCATGTTTCTTGCCCAATAACATGCGCAAGTTCTTGCCAATATATTGCAGCTCTCCTATTAACAAATTACTCAAAATCTCGCCAAATACCCAAATTCGTGTCCAATATTTTGCGCAAGCTCTGGAGTAAATTGCTCCAAGTTCCCTACCAAATAGTTTTGTTTCCAATAAATTGCCCAAGTATTGTCCAATATATTGGGCCTCAATAAATTATGCAAATTCTTATCCAATCAATTTCATAAGTTCTTGCGGCTCACAAAAAGCCTTTTCGTATTTTGAAGCGAAGTAGGTAATGTGTGGTATGTCTCGAAGCACCTGCAGCCGCGCCGAATTTCCTTGTCCCTTACGTCTCCACCGGAATTGCTCTCGCCCATAAGTTTTAGAATGGTTTTGTCCCACAGATTACAGGATGAATAGGTTGTCCGCAACCAAACATACACAGTAACTATCTATATTTTTCTGAATTATATGCAAAATGAACCCATTTTTAACGGTTTTAGAATTAAAACTACAATGATTAGACATTGACATATTGGAAAACTAAAAAAAATGTTTGCAGAACAAAATGACCATAACTGTCCTGTTATAAAAGTAACAATTTCTCCTTATTATTTTGAGTTGTCATTTTTCTCGAAATAGAAATATATCAATAAAATATTCATGCAATTTATATAAAATTTTTATTCAAAATTGTTATTCACCAGAGCTCCATTGATAGTAAGTTATGGTGTTGAAAAACTGTAAAACATATTTTAATAATAATTTAACTGAACGTAGTCGAGTTATTAAAGAAACTGTAATTAATTTTTTAAAATTTGATATCCTGTATATCCTAAACAAAGCGAAGCGTAAGTTACGTTACGAATAAGTTAGTATGCGCAGAGATTGTCAAAATGAAAATTGTGTGTTGAGAGTAGGTAAAGATGAAATGATGTTTAGAAATTACGTCACAATTAAGTTGGTATGGGCTGAGGGTATTCAAGGTGAAGTGTTTGTATCAGCTCTTTAGCGTTATCCGGAATACCCAGGGTGCACCACGAGGAGGCGAGCTAATTTTGCACCCCACTGGCTTTATATCTTACATTATACAAGGTGTATCTTTGAACATGGATTAATTGATATAGAGGTTATTTATACCTTTAGAGGCTCAAGTCTGTTTTCTCAAATTATATTTTACATTATCTCGAAATTGTCATACTCTGATACTGGATTGGTTAACGCTGGGCTAAAGGCGTGATGTCAATGAACCGTACACAGTAGTCGCAGGCGCATATATTCTTATTATAATTATTTTCCACTGCAATTTCGCTTTTTGCCACTTCGTTAGATTCATAGTCAATTTGAAAAGGTAACAAGGCATCGCTGATAAGCATGCTTATCGTATCAATTTGCTGTAAAACAACCATGTTTTATTCAATATCTTTTACCATATTTCAGATAAATCCAATTTTGAAGCCATACTTGTTAATCCATTCGTAGGCATATTAATTGTTAAACAAAATAATAACAATTATTTCCTTGAATGCTGTAGTTAAGTTACAATAAATAAGCTTTTAGATAGTATTCTAAAGTATCAGAAATTATCAATCCATAAAATACTTATTGAGTTCACATTTGAGGAATTTGCACACACCACATTAATGCCTGGTTTAACTGAAGAAAATGCTTCCGGAGCTGTTTGGCATAATGCCCTCCAATTCCCCAACAAGAAGCTCCCAGATCATAGACGGATTGATATCAATTGCAATATTCTGCACTTAATTTGCACTGCACTGAAATTTTAGCTATGTTTAAAAATGTATAAGTAAAAATAAAGTAACAAAGTCTCAGTGATGAAATTTTAAACACTTACTACAACACTCAATGAAGTAATGAGTATGAAATATGGAGACAGTATTCGTAAGCATGGAATGACGAGAAGTAAAGTTAAAAGTTTAAAAGATGTTATTAATTAGACTTTTATTCTCTTATCAAAACAGTTTATAGTGGTTATCAATTAGGATGAGGGGGGTTCCTATTGTGAAAACACTGTTCTGTAGATATATGTAATTTTCTAATTCTTTTAACTATTTTATACTTTCGAATAAAAAAAACAATTTTTTTTTTAAATAATTTGACAATATATTACAAACAATACACTTTTTCTTTTTACAGGTGATGGTAGTAACACAAAATAGCCGGCAAGTGTACATTTTATGCAAATTAAATAACATATTTGAAGTAGAATTAATCTAAATCTACAACAAACTCATGCAAAAAAACTGAAAAGGCAAAAGAAAAGCTTACCAAATACAAGGGTTGTGACAGTTAAATTGTGCGATTTAAAATTTTGGCGTTTATTACTTGCTGCCCTCTTTAGGCCAATAGTTAACAAATATCTGTCAAAACCTCCCGTTTATTACAGAAATCTTTTACACAATATCCACGTTGCTCGGTCTGTGGGTAGGTGGCTGTATGGAATTTGCAACATAAACACCTATGTTGAGCGTTTAGTGGTTTTAGTATTGATATAATGATTAACTGAAAAATATTTTGCGTATTTACCAGAAAATTTTGTATTTACTACAAATATAAACAGTAAGTAGTTTATCCTGATTTTAACATGCATGCTCACTTAAAATATTAGTGTTTTTGTACTTTGAAACATTCCAAACCCTAATTTTACGTGTTGATGACAAAAAGGAACTTCAACATAAACAGTTTTTAACACCGTTATATTAATATTTTCCATGGATTAATTAATAGTAGCTTAATCTCATTTAAATTTCGATTGGTTTGCACTTGAATAATATGATAAATATTAATTATACACTGAGAAAACATAAGTATGTAGGATGGTGGGGCACTTATTTGGCAGAGCAGGTAAATAAACTATCACCCTTATCACCCATGATCTTATTTATTTATATAAAAGCAGTATCGTTTGTCTTTGCAGTTATGAATTTTACACTTGTATTTAACAGTCTCAGTTTTTTTGTTGAAAAATAAAAATATAAAATGTTCATCCCTACTCTCTCGATGTTAAGGCCGTTTCTATACGCTATTTTCAATGAATTAATTCATAGCTGTTTTAAAGTAGACTAAAAAAAAAATAAGGAAGGAAAAATGTTTCGGTATAATTATTTACAACAGCTCCAATCTTAACAAAAAAATTCCTACCTCCCCCTATTTCCAATGGGGGGAGGGTAGAGTAATCACGAATCAGATTTCCGGTGGCATGTAGTTTTCGAAAAATAAAATTATTTTGACAATAATGTGACGTCATGAAATGAAGAAGGCAGTGGTGTTATAGGTATTGCAATTTCAACCTAACATAGAGGTTACAAATCTGACTTCAGATTCGTGATCAGCACCCGCGAGCATAGGGGGTAGGATTTTTTTTTAAGATTGGTGAGTTTTACGTTATTGTAAATAATTACCAAAAAAGCACATTTTCGCCTGTTACTTTTCTGCATTTTACACAACTGCACACTGAGAAAGTTGTACCTATATGGCAGTAAAAATATAATTTAATTTTATTCACGGTGTAAGTACAAAAGTAAAAAGGTACAATTCACAGTCTTGCAATGGGAATCCTTATTCTTAAGCGGATTTTTTCACCCAAAAGTTAAAAAATTACTTAATTTTAGCATAACAGTTTAGCTTTACGCGAATAAAACTCCTAAAAATAGTTCTATTTTTATGCGGCGGTTAAATAAATGCGTTTTAAATATTCTTACCTGTTCTGTAAGTGTATATAGTCAAGGGTATTACCTTACTCTCTTATCGCTGAAAATAATTACCTATATGGAATTCTAATGGATAGATAATATAATGTTACATATAAATAGGTATTAACTCTAAATTATTGTTGAGACAAAAGCATGGTACGTATCCAGTTTTGCATTAGAAAAATGTGTTTTATATTTTATTATTTTCTCAATTGTATCTAAAATTGTTTTAATAATGAAAATTTAATAAAAATAAATAACAAATGATGATGTATGTTGTCATCTCATTTGGGGTTTAGAAAATTTTTTGAATCTTCTATATTGATTGTTTTATTTAAGATTTAGGGGAAACAAAGGTTATACCGCTTAAATTTATTTGTTAGGAGCATATTAATCTAATAAGTACAAAGTTGATACTTATTGGCCACGTGGGGAATATGGAGCAAGGTTATCTTACCATCAAAACAAATTAGTAGCAAGTTCAAAGGGCACTGAACTTTTCACCTTTCAGGTAACGCTTTTCTTTGTGTGCTTTGACATTTTACGTTTTGCCGTAAATTCCGTCCCAATAAGTTCGTATTGATAAACTCGTAATATTTTTGTTAAAATATATAGGGTAAATTAGTTAATATTCAATCTAGTGCCAAGTAGCAAAGTATGTTAGAATTTTTAGAAATAAGCAGATACCGCTATACTGCTATAAGTGTTACTGTATTAAAAAACTAACAAACGAATTAAAAAGAATAGTTTGAAGTAGCATGTCTGTTAATATTGACTTTTCGAAAAAATTAATTAGATACATTTTTTCCAAGTACTGAATCACTCACTGAATTTTCTGTATGGAGTTTCTGGCCACACTAAAAATATTTTAAATGGAAATATTATTTTTTTCTTCTAATATCTGAGGGTGTTACTTTATTTCCGTATCTTATTTTTATTTATGGAATTATTTGTGATTTTCTGCATTGTTCATTTTGATGAACCGTCCCATTTTTAGCTGGGATAATGGTCAATTTAGGGGGCCTCTAGATGAGGGTGTGCCTGGGGCCTCAGAAAATTAAGATCCGCCACTGGAAATAAGAATAATTGGCTAAAAAATTCCACAGGAAAATCCTCACAAGAAAAAGTAGGCAACCGTACAATACGTGATGTGCTTGCTAAGTTGTAATATCTCGACAATTTCTAACAAACCAATTTTAGTTAATGAAGTATGCTTCCTTTTTCCTGAATAACATAGTCATTTAATGGTTGTCTTTAGGACTCATTCTTCTTCAATTATATTACAGTATTATAAATTGAACTTTTATTCTCATTTTAACGACTGTTCGTGATAAAAATACTTTTTTTTTAATTAAAAGTGAGCGCTCAACCGAATTGCCTCTTTCTAAGTCGCGGAATTTTGTTTTTGTTGCCGATTTCGATAAATTATTTCCGGTCTCTATATAGGTATACAACTGAAATAACAAAGTATACATTAAATTCAAATCAATTAGGTATTTGTATGAGTGCCAGGAGCGCCAGTTCTATGTTTTGTTATAAAACCTCTATTAGTCTATTATATTCGTAAAAGTTAGTTTCGGCTTTTCCACGCATTGTGATGAGATGAGACTTGAGCTTATAAGAAGCGTATACGTATAGGCCAGACCTGAACAAGATCAATTTTCTCATTATAGTTAATTTGAACATTTGAACGTTACATATTCAAAGCGCAACAATGCTAAATCCTACCTCGGCAATTGTCATGCGTTGTTTATGATTTTGTTATATTTCGCTATTCTCAGTACGCTCGTTGAACGCGCATTTGAAAGTGTACGTAATTTCCCGCTCCTCCCGCATTTTGTAATTGAAACATTTATTGGAAAGTTGCATTATTTAACAAATAAACTTGTGAAACATTCGTTTGTTATCAGAGAATATTTTGACATGTTAAAGAAGACGCAGAAGAAAATGAAGCTGAAGAAGCGCCTGAAAAGTATGTTTAATTTTTGTGGTGTACCTAAAACTGTTATTCAAGTCAAGAAATTTAAATGATTTTTATCACAAAATATATCTTAAATAATGTTTATCACAAAACATATCTCTTTGGGTTCTTTGTCTGTTCATTTAATTCCATTAGAATTGCACGCGTTTTTTAAACAAAGGAGATAAGCAAGATAAGTGATTATTGGAATCAAAGTGTCAAGTAGATTTACATAGGAATTCTTTGTTTTTCTAACTATACAATATACATTGCTTTTTTAAAATGTAACAATTTGAATAAATAATATCATAAAATTAAGATTCAACATAAATAATTCATAAACGTTTATTTTAAACATTTGTAAGCCTCGAGGGCATGGGCGAAGTTAAGGGGGGAGGCTTAGGAGGCCCAAAAATATTTATAAACAACTCACACACCTTTTAGAACCAACATTAAAACAAAGTCCACCGGGAGCTCTAGTCCCCCCCAGCCTCTGCTCGCAAGCATATTATTTCAATAAAATGAAAAATCCGGGAATAATAATAATTACAAGGAAATTTCCATATTTTTCATTTCAATCACATATCATTTTTTGTATTCTGACAAAAATGTAGGTATGATTGAATTTGTATTTCAATGTTGACAAAAAAAGTTTCTAGATTGAAAAAAGGTCCTTTAATAGACTAGGTTAATAGTACACCTGTTTGTGTCTTATCCTCGCTTTTTTTTGTTTCAAAATATGGTTTGAATAATGATTGACCTATCTTATTTCCACTGTAGATAATTTTTTAATGTGGTGAAAATATCACATACGCTTAACTGGTAGCTACAATCTGTTTAGCTACCAAAGAAAACTAAGACACAAAAAAATTAAGTTTATATGTGCCATTTTCAATTAAAAAAATTACATTTCAACCAATCACCTGCGTAGATAGGGGAACCGTTAATTTCAACGTATGCACTTTTAAACTATATTCTTTAACCCGCCCGAGGGAGATCGCTAGACATAGCGGTGTAGAGGGGTAGGTATAGGGATGTAATTGGTTAGTAGTTAATTAAAATTATAAAAAGTAATGAAAACCCACGGGTCTTAAGTTAAAAAAGATTAAACTTTTGATGATTCTATGAAAACAAAAAAAAAACAATATACAGATCTTGCATGTATGTACTACGTATTTCTAAGCATATTTATAAATCATATATATTATTTGAATAAAACTTAATTTGTTCAGTTCCTAGTAGTCATATTGTGCAATTATTATGAATGTATATAATCTTAGAACATTTACTTTGAAGTGCAATTTGTGTTGATGTAAAATTGATAAAGAAATACGTGCAACTTATTTGTTTTTAAAATATTGGTTAATGCTGATATTATAACAATAATAATAATAATGATAATTTTATTTATTAAATTGCAACAGTTAACCACATTTTAAACTTTAGCAGCAGTAAATATAAATTTTAATTAACTACAAATAAATTAAATAATATCTCAAATTGATATTTGTTATTATTTTTTATGTATTTTTGATATTAAAAAAATTGTATTTACAAGTACCTTTATAGCTTCAACTAACCTGGAATTCTTTACTTTCTATTGGAATAAGCAAACATTTCTTAAATTTTGATAACTATTCAAAACAATATTCTGTAGTTAGATATCATACTTTTTCTGCAGCTGTTTTGTCATTTAAATGTTAAGTAATGAATATTTATTTGATAATGAAAATGCTGTTGGGTTCTTGAACTTTATATTTATTCAGAACACAAGGATTGTTTCTTCAAATATATAATTAACATAATATACTCTGTGACAAGGCCATTGCCACTAACAAATTTGCCGAGCACCTACCTTGAGATAAAATTGAAATTAAATATTATTTTAATCTTTCTAATGTAGATTAATTTATTGGAAATAATTAGGCATTTTTCAAATAATATAATACTTCAAACACATTTTATTATTGCACACAATTTTTTCATTAATGATAACAGTATTCTTATAACAGTAATATGCTTTGTTTATAATCTTCTTGCTAGAGTAATATGTTGTCAATATCCTTTTTTTTTCGTGTTCGATCGTCTTATAAAAGAAATTAAAATATGAATGCATGAATCAAAAAAGATTTTTTTATTCTGAAATACCTATATTAATTGTACTTTTCAAATTAATTGTTAAACTTAAGTACTATAGTTATTTTCTGAATGAAAATGATTATATTTAAACTAATATAATTTATGGGATTTTTTTCTTCTAGGACTAAGGATGTTAGGAGACTACGAGGAAGAGTCCTCTTCATCTGGGGGAGAATTGACGCCTACCAGAAAAAACAATTCACATTCGCAGAATGTTCAACAGAATCCTTCAATTTTATCTTCTTTGAGAAGTGTTTTAATTGTACTAAGTACAGCCTTAATTTGTTTTGCTGCTGCAAGAAATTCTATCACATGGTAAGTTGTACAACATATAAGTACGCTTTGCCCTTGAATTTATTTTCCATGTAGGTATAATATAATCATCATCATTATTAAACAATTATAATTTAGGAGTAATGAGGATGAACAGCAGGATACACAAAAAGGATTAATACAAAATTAGACCTAATTCTATACAATACATTATTTATAAATAAGTCCAGTAATAAAAGTGCTATGGTATTGCGTATACAGTGCTTCTGAAATAATTATCTGTATTTCACAATCAACTGATAAATTGTTTACAATAATGCAGTAATTATATTAGGTTCAGTGTAGATTGACTTCAAAATGCTTTATTCAAGTCAAGAATTTGCAGATATGATGTTAAAGTACGAGTGTGAATATACGAACTAACGCCAATACAAGCATATTATTATGAATAATGAATGGTGAATATAATGTTTTAAAGTTGGAGATATTACATGATGTAGATATAGAGTGTTATAATTAAATGTCATTGCATGAGACTCTTCGGTAAAGTATTTAGTATTAAGGATGGGGCAATAAAAAGTTCCTGAAGTACGACTAGCCATTCTATTAGTTAAAAAGTGTAACGAATTTAAGTTTTAGGGATAGAAGTCCATGTAAAAACTTTAAGCTATTAAGTTCATTCTAAACACTTGGTAATTCAAATCAAAACGAATTATTAATTCGTTATCAATACGAAACACAAAATCTGTCTGTGTTGTAATAGCAAAAAAGAAGAAATTTACTTTGCGCATGCATGATATGACCAGCGTGAGACTTTGTTCAAATTCCTTTGAAGAGTCATGTTGATGGATAAATACATTTCTAAATCTTCTGCAACAAACTTGTTGACTGGCGATAACAAAAGATCATTAATAAATATAGAATAAAATATATCCAATAACATTTTATCGACGCTACTATTTGATATATTCATAGAAATTGTGCGTCAGTCTATATATTATGTGTTTCTGTTTTAATGTGTTGCATTCAATAATTGCATCAACAAATAATAAATATTATTGTAGTAAAGTCCAAACAGTTCAAAAAGTTTAGAATTTTAAAAACTAATCGGCTAATAAGCTGTTAGTGGAGGTCAGATGGCCTGTATATCTTATAAACCCAACCCTGTTGTTTATGTTTGTTTTTTGTGATTATATTATGTGTTTATAATACAGCATAGATAATAATAATTGGAAATAAGGTGCTGCAAATATTCAGTGTCATCATTCATTGTCCTCTGAAGGAATTTCTGAAATGATATCGTTTCCATGTGGCACTTAAGCCATCCACAGATAACTTTACAAAATGCTTTGCTCTTTGTGATATATATTGTATAGCAAATATGATATGCTGGTCAGTACCTATACTTTGTCCAAGTGGACAGTGGAACTTCAAAAAATTGAAAAGTGACATTTTATGAAGGCATGTAAATGTTAGTCTGTATTTCAAATCTTATTAGTAATTAACCACAGGCTTCCATGTGGATAATAATTTTATTTTCATGATTTTTTTTTAAACAAACTAAATTAATGGTTCTGTATGCACAATGCTTATGTGAGTATTAAAATACTGTTTATTTATAAAATTTTGCTAATAATAATCACGGCGAATTTAAATTGTAATGATTCTTTAAAAGATATTAAGACTGAAACTTTATTTGTTACCTAAGATGCTATTGTTATGAGAATAGAGATCAAATTGTGATGTATATTTTTTTAGGCATTGCCAACGATTCTGGGGTGCCTCTGGGGACTTTTGGCAGGCACAATGGGATAAATTTTTAGATACGGTGGGAGAGGACCCATTTTACTTATGGGTATATGGCACTTTTGTCTTATCATTTGGGGTATACTGGTTATTCGGTGGTATATACACTATCATGGACATGACCAATAAGCCCGCCGCTATTAGGAGATATAAAATACAACCTGGAACTAATGAACCCGTTGATAATAAAAAGCTACTCAAAGTAATTACAATAATTAAATATCTTTTTTAATGGATTATTTATTAGTATATTTTCGTTGTTTAATATGTTTTTCCAAACAGGTTATATGGTACGTACTGATAAATCAAGTTGTGGTAGGAATACCTTCATCCATGCTAATGTATTGGGCGATGAAATGGAGAGGATTTCCGGAATTACGAGAACTGCCGACTTTTCACTGGGTGTTGTACGAATTAGCTGTCCACATTTTGACGGAAGAAGCTGCGTTCTATTATTCCCACAGGTAATAAAGTATCTTTGGAAGAAAGAAAGACAAAAACAATTGGTTTTTAGGTTTTTGCACAGTCGGTACTTGTACAAGTACATTCATAAGCAGCACCACGAGTGGACGGCACCCATTGCTGTTACGGCCATTTACTGTAATCCCATCGAGCACATCTTTTCAAACCTACTACCCCCATTTTTGGGGGTTTTTATAATGGGATCACACGTAGCAACTGCTTGGCTATGGTTCACTCTCGCTATTTTGTCAACGTTAAATGCTCACTCTGGGTATCACTTGCCGTTTTTCCCTTCGCCGGAGGCCCACGATTTTCATCATTTGAAGTAAGTGATTATATTCTAGATTGGTTGAGCAAAGTAATAGCGGTTACCCGTAGCACTCAGGTGTTGTGGTTCATTGTGCATGCCGTATTAGGTGTGAAGGGAACAAAGTTTTGCCTCTGTGATAGTGCCTCCAAGTATTTGTGTCTCTAATGAAAGAGTATCTATGTGGACTTAGTCTAGCAAAAGGCACTGTACATTTTTCAATTTTTTCTGGTATCCGTATCTGAAAGAGAAAGAAAAATCCCACTTAAAATTATTTTTGCCAAAAGAATTCATACGTTTTATGTCATTCCATATTTAAGTATTGGCGGAGTATTTCTACTACTCGCATAAAAACAACAATTAGTAACTATTGCAAGTTTAATTAAATCCAATTCGCTATTTAAATCATCAGAATCCTTTAATTGCCACTGATATCTCAACTAAATTTTAAGGGAAATTCACTCTTAATCAGAGTGTACACTCAATTTATCCTGTTGCATCTCAGCAAAGGTTTGTAGTTAGCTTTCCTTACAGTGGGGCTAATTAAGGCAAATCTCACGACAATGAGCGGATTTCACATAGGAAAATCTTGCTTTACACAGAATATAAATTTTTTCTTGCTCTACGAAGTTTATAAACTTTAGTATCAAATTAAAACTTAAATTTGTAAATTACTATGAAGATAATCATGAAAATAAAAAAGAACTCATTTCAAAATCTCATCATTCTATTTAAGTTTTTATGTCATGGGTCTAAAAATCATTTCCTAAAAAGTGATACAGCTCCTATGATTTCTTATTAAAATATCATTGCTTTCAGCTTTCCGCCACTGTATTTAAGTAATGATTCACAGTACAGTAAAATGTCAATATTTACTCTATGGCACCTATTTAATTTGTCTGTTTATTTAAAATATATAACAAACACATGTAGTAAGTGTTAAGTAAAATATTTGTTTAGTAAATTGGATTAGCTCTACTTATACATAATACAAACTAATGCGCTTGGGTGAAGATAAAAGTGGTCATATTTTGATATTTAAATTCATATCGTTATTCAGGGGATTTCATGCTCATAACGATAACCTTCAAACTAAATTTGTGCAATAAATAAGCGAAAACAAGGGTAGCTTCTTCTGAGATCTCGAATGAGGTGGCGCATTTATGTGCAAAATAGATTTTTCCATAATTATCTCATAGATACAGTTTTTTTTTTAAGTTGAAATGTTAAATTCCTAGATCCTGATGACCTAAAATATTCCTATACCTAATAGATGCATTGAAATTGTTTGAAATTAGTTAAAAAAAAAACGACTGAATAATACCTTTTGAAGAAATTTGAAGAGTTTTATCTTATACATAATTTGGTTAACACTGGAAAAAACCTCTATTTGTATCAGTTGATTACAGGAAAAAATATTTTGCATATACAGGGGTGTTTTTAAATAAAGTAGTAAAAATGAGACCGCAGATTCCTTAGGTGCATAAAAAAGAGATGCAGAATGTCAAAGTTAAAATTTTATTTTCGATATTTGTAGATAACTTCTTAAAAAAATTCAAATTTGTTTCTAATTTTGAAGTCACTAGTAGAGGGCGCCACTTATGGCGCATTATGTATCCATCTGACTATTGAAACAATCGATTCTCCTACCTGCTTGCTGTATTTTCAGCAGTGAAGGCACTTTACCACGTTAATTTTCACAAAAGTAAATTTTAACATTTTGCTCTATAATATTCTGGTATTGTGAGCTTGGAAATTATTTCCTAAGATGAGCCCCATGTCTTTTTTGATAAAAAAATTACTACATTAATTTTCACCAGCCGCCATTCAACTAATGAATATTTTATAGGTTCAATAACTGTTTTGGAGTACTAGGTGTGTTGGACCGTCTCCACGGTACGGACACAAGTTTCCGTCAGACTCGCGCCTACATCAGACACATAATGATGTTGAGCTTCATACCACCGAGGGAGGCTTTCCCGGAACCAAACATCTGCAAACACAAACTTGGGAAGCAATAATCAAAACAGATACTTTTCACAATTACAATTGGTTAGTGCAAGTTTTGGATTAATATTTTGAAATAATTTTCAGGTGTCTCCAAAAACAACAATCAAAATTAAAATAGCACTTGTAATAAGTATTTGATTTTGAAAAATTTTATTCTATTGATTGCGACCCAAACTTAAATATATAGCATTCACGTTATTTCATGAGTTTTCATGGTTAGTATAGGAAAAATAAAGAATCAGGTGATAATAAATGGTGATCTTTAATAAAATTTGAAAAATTGGGTTTGATGTTGAAGCCACAAATAAGTTTGAAAGTTTATTTACTCAAAAATACTTTTGTTGGTGGTAGTTTAGTCGTCATTTTTTACTGACGTATAGATTTGTCAACATTTGTTGGTTGACTTTTACGAAGTGAAGTTAGGACAAAAGTATTCCTGATTCTTTGCAGTGGAGAGTTTTAATCGGCACAATAATAATATAATACAGAATAGTTGCCTCAATTTTTTAAATTAATAACACGTCAGTTTAATTTGACAGGGTGTGAATGAGACCAGAGTAGACTGTTGCAAAGATTTTTCTATACTGAGTGTGTCACTTTTAAATATGGAAAATTTGAGGATATATTAATAATAACTTTTTACTTATAAATACATGGCTTTGACACATGGGGCATTATAAATTATAAAGCAGTCTATAAAATTATTTTGAAGTGATACTGAAGACTTTGAAAAATATTTATTTCAAGTACCCCTATCTTGCCACACAAAAAAATTTGATTATAAAAATTATTATTTTTCACCGATATCCATCTATCCTGAGATTTTCTGTATTCAAAAGTGTATGTCCTATAATGTATTTAAAATAATGCTATCTGCCTCATAGCCGTAAAGCTAAAATGTTTATTCACAAAATGTATATTTTAAAGTTTGACATTGGAAGATATTGGCCAACTTTTAAATACAGGGTGCATATTTTTTCAAAAAAAAAGATTTTTTTGCCTTTGATGATTGGAAAATATAACATTAGTTATACAGGGGGGGGCCCTAATATTCCATGCATTGGAACAGATTATTTGGATCAAAATGAGGGGATTTAACTAAATTTATATTCAGACTGCAGTTGTAAAACAGAGCGTCATTGTTCTAGTAAATAGTATTTCCTGCTAAGTAATAGTGTGATATTTCAAAGTAAAGCAATTTTTTATGTAAATTAAATGCTTCAGTAGTGACAAAAGGGTCAATTATATGAAAAGTCTTGGAACAAAAAAAAGTACAACAGAGAAAAACTACAAATTATGGTCGCTCGTAAAAGCCATAACATATTTTCTTATGGAAATATTAGTTGCATTTTTGTAAACTCTAGGTTGAGATATAAAAATGTGATTAGCATACAAAAGATTTTCCTCTCGATCACTGCATTCTTATGACGTCACATTGACGTTGATTTAAACCAGAAACATTATCCCATCTTGTTTTGAAAATTGACTTGAATCGATATGTTCCTTTCCAGTGCTCTTGTTGACATTCAAGAATTTTGGGTTATATCGTATTCTGATCAACATAAAAATTTTCAAATGAAAAGCAAAACAATAAATAAAAGTGGATTTAGGGTTTTGTGATTTTATATCAGTTTTGAAGAACCTTCTGAAATATTCTACATGCGATAAATTTCTCAAAATTTTATTCAAATTGTATGAAACATTTTAGAAATTTTTCGGAGAATAATTTTTTAGTTGAATCGTCTCATTTTGACTTCATGCATATGGATTATGGGGTCGACTTGTACACCGTGTGCCATTTGACTTGAAAATTTGACAAAGATTTAAAATATGTTTTCAACAGTTCTGATCTATTATCAATTATGCAACAAATTATGCGAGAAATTAAGAACTCGGATAAAAGGAGAAGTCGAACTCGGCTCTCTTGTATGGATCACAACTTAGTTAAATACACTATATATTTTATTCATATATTTTAATAGCGTTTTATACACTTTCACCTATATTATAGATATGTAAAGTAGTGGAGTTCTATTTACAAACCCTGAATATGACCGGGAAAAAACTAAACATTTATATAACATGCTGGAGTCTTTGTAAATTTATAATCTCCGAGTATAATGAAAGGAATCCATGTTTATATGTAATTGAATCATAGAGAGAAAAATCAATCTCGGTTGGAAAAACGATTTTAAATTCAATGATTTTATAGTCGGCGGCCGAAATTGTAGAGAGTGACTAATGTTATAAACCTGCTCACAATTTATAGCAGTCAACACAAAGAAATATACATGCAGCTCGTATATTTTTCCTATAAAATCGTGTGCCGTACATCTCTGAGAGCATACCCAATTACACAGCTTCTGCTACGCATATGCTGCTGCTTTTCATTGGCTGCGACGAATTGTCGGATCCAACTGTTTCATTTCCAGCGCTATCACGGGCGGGTATATCTTTTCGTTAATTTAATTATGAATGTAATTAATTTTATTAGTGATTTGATCGAAGTGCGGAATGTGAATTGCATAATATGTGTGCAAATAAGAAAGTGATAAAGAAATACAACTGTGAAACGGAAAGTGATGGAAACTCGCGGAAAGAAGATTGTATTTTTAAAATGAGTTTTCAACAAAAAAAAAATTCTATTGCTATATCTTACAAGATGAAACTTAGTCCATATAAATGAAATCGAAGAGTATACTGATAGATAGGACGAAATAGTGATATGGCGAAGAAACTATTTAAAATAATTATTAAAAAATAATAATCTGGATCGAAGAATATATTAAATTTTGACAAAACATGGACGTATGAAGGTCATACGGAAAGCGGTACGATATTATATAATAAGTGTTAATGACCGTTATAGTGATAGTGCTAGTAACCAATAATAAATAGTGTGTACGTATTCTAAAGCCTTTTGTCCTTTTGAATGCGAAATTCGCAAATATTTGCATGATTCATTTAATGGTGGAAAATCTCTATTTGTAACAAATTTTGTCAACTACCTATAACATTTTCTATCATTTTCATCATGAAACTGCCGTGGTAGATTATTGGAAGCTCAAAACAAATTTATTAATACCACATAATAATCAAAAGGGCAATAATATTTGTACTGTTTGATCGTTTCGCAAATTGCAATTGTCAAAAGTCGAGATTTTTCCGCCATAAATATTCAAAACAGAAGTTGCAAAATTTGTGCAAAAATCCATGAATTTCCCGTCCAAGAAGACGGCATTCTAATTTGTAGAGGATGACACAGGTGGTACATTTAAAGTAAATTGTTAATGTGCTAGGTTCAGCCAACGTCAACTTGATAATTTTGTGTGCTTTAACTCTTCTCAAGTGGCACGTTTAGGTAATCATACCTAAAATCTTCCGTACTCATCTGTGTTGTGAATTAGTCACTCTCTATTATTTTCGACCTTGGGTAATTGATAATACAAGATAAAAACTTTGAAATATTCTTATTATTTTTATTATCTAACGCCACTAAATTGGTAGAAACTGTTACATCACTGTTCCTACTCTAAAAATAATAGATGTTATGTAATGCAATTATTTTTGTATATTTTTTATATCTGATCGCATTCAAATTTGGTACGCCTATGAAATTTTACTCCCCGCACACTTAGCCCGTTGCTCTAGTCTACAAGCGCTAGCGATTAGTCACTCTACAATTTTGACCGCTGACTATAATATTAATAATAAAAATTAACGAACCTACAAATTTCACTGTGTTGGTACTATAATTTGTGTATTTATATCACGAATAATATTTTCTAAAAACATCAACAGAGAAAAATTTACAAGACAGCGGTATTTCATCTCGGAACATTAATTACTTACACTATTTTAACTATTTACATATAAATAAGCAAAATTCTTTCATTATACTTATTATAATTTGGTTTTCTAAACTTATCTAGTGATTATTATTGTGATGTTAGATGTTTCTTTATATCTGTATACAAAGTATGTAAAATAAAAAATTTAAGGTACCTCGATAATGTATTTTTTAGATTTACTATTTATAATTATTTAATATTGTAGCAATAAAAATTTTATTGTAAGCAATTAATTGTTTATTAGTTTCGTTATTTACTGTTTTGAATTGCCTAATATTCAGTTGTTTTTTTTTGTTGGTCCTATTTAAATAGATATGTAGAAAAGTATAAGAAAATTCCATTAAACAATTTATTGACTGTATAAAAATACATTTTATTATCAAGAATATCACAAATTATTGCATTTTGTATAAGGCACGGTACACCTAACAACATATAAAAGTAACAATAACGTTGCAAGCCAAATTAATTGTTATACATTCCTTCAATTAGAAAATCCATCCTCCGATAATTCCTGTGTTGCCACCAATCTTGGCCTCGTTTGTAAAGGACTGATATAATTATTGCCACCAAGGGAACTGACAAAATAACAGCTACTATAGGGATTACGTAATTAGCTCTATTGCTCTTCTTTTCAAGAAAAGCATCCATATTGGAAAATTTGGGATCTGGCTCTGGTTTCTTGGATTGTGAATCGTTAGGTATCTCATCGTGTTGAGTAGTTAGAGGTTTTTTTGGTACTGGAAGGGGTTTTGTAGTTGTTTTTGGTTTTGTCACAATGGGGGCACTAGTGCTTTTTATGGCTGAAGTGGTTTGATTCGTTATATATTCAGCACTATCGATATCACTGAAACTTACACCTTTTTTTCCTACACTTGACTTTCCAACATTCTCCGATACACCTGCATTGATGTCCATTTCTTCAATTACTGGCTTTGTCTCTTTACTATCTTTAACACTATCTGTTTTGTTACTTGTTTTAATTACAGATCCTTTATCATTTAAACCTTTTGCTGATGTGTCGTTTACTTTAGTGGTTGCATTATTCTTTACATCTGTTACGTGTTCTCGGCTTAAATGTGTTTTATCTTTCGGATTTTGTAGAAACACACCTCCTTCAGCTACTATTTGAGTTGATGTCGTTGATGATACATTTGAAGCAACATTACTCTGCAAATCGGCACAGGTTGATAATATAAATGTCGTTAGCAGCAAAGTGTAAAATATCAAACTGTTTATATTATACATTTTCAATGTTATCATCCATTAATTAAATTTGTGATATTAGTTTATTTATATCTTTGGCCATTTGACGTATAATTATAAAACGTAACCCCGAAAAAGGAAAACCATAGACATAAAGAAGGAAAACGCAAGATTTTTTTTATTTCTTGAGTCTGTGGTTGGGTGAACCACAGAATATAGTTGCGGCAAGAATTCAGACAACTACGTCACGACTGACGTTTGCAATTGTTTTTTTATTGTTAACATAATTTTAGATAGTTTGTTGTGTTAAAAATAATTATAGTTTGTTGTGTTAAAAATAATTATTTTTTGTAATTTAGTGCAAACATTTAATAATAATAATTCTTTATTGTCTAAACAGGATGATTCTTAAGTATATTTTATCTAGGAGAATGATCGCAATTACAAGACAAACTATAAACTGTAAAAAACAAACAAACACATATAAATCAAACAATTTTGTTGAAACTATAATAAAGTTACCATATGATAAAAATGAAGATACAAAATATTTAGTGTAGTATATAGTTTTCTTATTCTCAGTTGCAGTTTATAAATATTTTGATGGAAAATATAACGAATTATTCAGTTGTTCGTATGACATAAGTCGTCTGAATTATTGCCGCAAATATCCAATTTTTAATACTTACCCTAACCTACTAAATTTGCGATGTTGAATGTTGAGTGAAACTGCTGAAAATCGAATCAAATACATTGGTAAGATTGAATCAGTAAATGAATTCTTTTCACCTCAACTGATCAAGTGTTAAGTCAATAAAATACAGACGATATTATGGGCGTATTGAGACGAGGTGAGCCGCTAAGAAATCCAGGCCAATCAAATGCACGCATTTAGCTGAATTCTTACTCAGCGGCTGACCTCGTCTGCATACGCTCATTTTAAGTAAATATAAAAATGTATTTCCTTTGGTACATCTCAGTCTCAGTTAGTTTTAAGGTTGATTTGAAATGAACTAATATCCAAATTTGAACAATTGAATTGAATTCTAATCTAACTTACGCGAACTGATCCTTGTCAATCTTGAAGGTCGTTCAAAAACCTCTTGACATTGGAATCTAAAAAAGGTTTTTCAAATCAGTGCAGTATTACGTTTTACTCAATCTGTGATCATTAATCTGCGCTTCAATCGGCAGATTGCCAAATATCAAAGTTAATTTTTAAAAAGTAGTCATATATTTTTAAACTGTATACCTTTCTTTTGAAATTATTATCTTATAAACTAAATTCTAAAATGTATACGGCATCTCTTACGAATTTATCAAAATTACCAAAGGAAGAAGTTACAAAATTTTTGAATACATTCGATACAGTTTTGCTAGATTGTGATGGAGTATTATGGCTTGAAAATGATGCAATTCCTGGTTCTGTGCAAGTTGTAAATAGGCTTCGAGAAATTGGAAAGAAAATATTATTTGTGACCAATAACTCTACAAAAATTAGAGAGGAATTTGTTACGAAGGCTAAGCGCATGGATTACATTGTCGAGAAGGTAAATCAGTTTTATCGTTATAGGAAAAAACATAAGACGACTTTTCTAGGATGAAATAATAACTACATCTTATTTAACAGTGAGTTTTCTGAAAAATATCGGTTTCAATAAAAAAGTGTATGTTGTTGGTTCAAGAGGGATAGCTCAAGAATTAAGTGCAGCTGGGATTAAGCACAGCGGAGTTGGGGTAAGCATGTTCTTTATATTATGTATTTATTCTGTGTGCCAAGTGATAATTTTTATATCTAGTTCAGAACTAAATTTTTTGCCCTTGAGATATAGCTCTTAATCACTTAAAAGATAAGAAATAAAGTATATTAATATTTAAATTTAATTATTGATTAAAAAACTTAATGAACAACCCTTCAGATATTTGCTGACGATAATTACACAATATGCACGTATTTTAAGTAACAATTATGATCGTGAAACGTTTGTTCTAAAATATCAAGGTGAACGAAACAATAAATGTTAACATAACAATTATGTTGTGTATATTAAGAAAATTTTAGCACATACCGATATTTTAATTGTAACCGGTAACATAATTGTTCCAATTAGATTATAGCGGCGATTTTTTAACAAAATCTATGAAGCATTACAAAATGTTGTTTATATTTTATGGTAAATACAATAATTATTTTTTTAATTTGAAAATGTACCATGTGAGTATTTTGAATTTCATAATTTGTTGCAGCCAGACGTTCTCCAAAACAGCGTCGCACAGACGGTGGAAAATTTTCAACCTGATCCCGATGTGGGTGCGGTAATAGTGGGTTTCGATGAGCATTTCTCTTACAACAAAATGCTTAAAGCAGCCTCGTACCTTAACAAACCCAGCTGTCTCTTCATAGCGACGAATACAGACGAACGTTTTCCGATGAATTCCGATTTAGTAGTTCCAGGGACTGGTGCAATTGTTAGGGCTGTTGAAACTTGCGCTCTAAGGGAGGCTTTAGTTGTTGGTAAACCGAATGCTTATATTGCAGAGGCACTTATGAAGGAACACGGCGTCGAGCCGAAAAGAACACTCATGGTCGGAGACAGGTAATATACCATAAAATAAATTAATTAAATATGACTGGGTGCTATTTTAAATGTTAGGTGTAATACTGATATTTTACTGGGAACACGATGCGGATTCCAGACGATGTTAGTCCTAACTGGCATAACGAGATTAGAAGAAGTACTGCAGTGGAAAAAGTCATCTAAAAAGGAAGAGAAGGATCTTGTACCTGACGTGTATTTAGAAAGACTAGGTGATCTACTAGAATTTCTTGATTGAGCAAAGTTTTGCTCGAATTTAGTCCCATTTATTTATTATGTATATTTAATAAAATAAAAGTGCAGGACAGTTAATAGTACGGTATTAATTTAATAAGCATTTATGGTGTGTTGGTATATGTTGTTGTAACTGCTGTATAAAAAACATTATTTTGCCATGAAATGGTCAACACTTACTATTATTATTATTTACATGTTTCTGTGTCAATATAATTGTGTTGATACAGCTTAAATTAAGTGCCAATTATATTTTCCTTATGGATTCACTAAAAAATGTTGTACATACTCCAACTTTAATCCCGTGTATAGTTATAACGATAAATATTACGTTATCGTAATAGCTTTTAAATAATAGTTATTATAGCAACTTGGATCTGAATTATTAACAATATTAAGTGCTTCTTGTAAAGAGATTATTTAATAAAAAAATGAAAGTATAAAAAATGTAACAAATATTGTAGCAATTAACAATAAATAATTCTAATACACAAAAGGAATTAGTGCCTTTCTGTTTCTAGGAAAGTCTTTGAATTCTTCTTGGTACCACCAATGGGTCAGTAAAATTGTCGAAATCTAAAAGAAAACCTTAGTAATAATTTACAATGGCAATAATATTGCCATCGTGAAGAAGTGGAATATATTCAGTTAAAAGAAATCATAAGATCATCGTAATTTTTAGGCTCTAAATTTGTTACAAAGGTCTCTATGAAATAATTTAAAGAAACACTATTATAAAATTTGACTAAAATTCCTATTGTCCTTTCAAAATGGCCCGATTGATTTTAAGTTTAAAGAAATAGTGAACGAATAAAATATTGAAAATAAATTTTTACCTGGTTACTTAGCACCCAAGTAAATACGAAAAACCATGTAAAATTTGTCCACAGCAAAACTGTTAGATCGAGATACATTAAAATTTCTGCCGTTTGATGGGGCGCTGTAAGATAATTGAACCAATCACCATGTGGTATTTTATGAGATTCATTAATTACGTTGCCTAAAATGTACAATAAATCGTATAAGTAGTAAGTATTTGTAGTGATACGTATGTTTAACTTACCCTTTTCATCTTTTCTCAAATTGGCGAGAATTCTGCTAGTAAGATGTTGATGCCACCAGGCCCACATAAATATAATAATCACTGTAATATCTAATTTAGAAACATCAGCTATATTAAAGGTGTCTGCTGAAGGTGACAAAACTAAAAAAAAAAACAATTTAATTACAGTTGTATAATGTAATACATTGTTAACCTTAACCAGTTTGTTTTTATCAAAATATAATGAAAATAATAGATAAAAATAAACAAAAATATACTCACCGCTATTTGCAAATTTTGGAGCTTCGCAAAGTATAGCTAGCACACAACCTGGATAATGAAAAAGGCCTACGAGATAATGTGAAATATTCATTCGGCCACGTTTTCCAAATACAGATACATAGTGAGTATCGTAAAACCTTCGATATACTTGTAAGGTTAATAACAATAAAGCTATGTAAGTTTTTGTTGCTGAAGCTAAAACACATTAACTGTGATATTTTTATTAAAGGCTTACTTCTTTACAAAAATATACTGTTAATTTTACTTATTTACTAAATGATTGATTATACTTACTAGTTGCTTCTCTGTCTCGACCACACGTTATATTCAGCAGTTGTATGAACCACCTTGGTACATCATTGTTAAAAACATAAGTGCACGTTACCAAATAGAATATGTATATAAAAATATAAAAAGCCAGCACATAAAAGTGTTTGAACCATGATTTAGGAACTTCTATAGCAAGTTTTGATATTTCCTTTTTTACACCAAATTTTCCATATCTAAAATTTTTCACAAAAAACGTGGGTAATTTATTTTCCAATGTATTTAGTAAGCTACTTCCAAGTATAATTGATGACGTCAAAAATGAAAAGGCCAGTAAAATATAATTCATTATTTTAAAAGTTTAAGTAGCCAGATAACCTATAAAAAAAATCACGGCTATTATTTTTTCCTTATAGGAACGAAGTCACGGATTGTTAAGCGAATTAAGCAAATCTCTCCAATTTAACTGACCTACAATCTTATTTCTCATATTGAAGAAAATAAAATTAACCTGTTAACCTCATTTCATTTATCAAAACAAAAAATACTGAAAAATTTCTCTTCCATGGTTGAATCATAGATTTAGAAGTTTTTATAGGTTGAATGCATTCTGAAGAAGAAGAGATATATTTGAATTTTCCCGCCTCATTAATTTTGAGGTGCTATTTTAAAAAAGTAAATTTCGCGGTGGTTGTTTTTTGTGTTTCAACAAATTGCATTCAGAATTTGTCTTTATCTTGTGTTCAATAAACTTTTTTGTCGATTAGTGTGATCTACAATGTGGTACGGAAGTGATTTCGGTGAGGAAAGGTTTTTGTAATTTTTACATTTTTAACACATAATTATCGTAGGCAAAGAATCAGCAGCTGCGGATTTTTTAAATAATAGCAACCCAAGTTACTGTTTCTCCATTTTATTAGCCTCTCTATAGTTTTAAATTGTTTTTAGGCTTTTCCAAGGCTACAAAATATTGTCTCCGTAGTAATTTGCCAAATAAAATATCCAGACAAAGATTTCAAGATATTTGGCATAACCATACAAATTGTTTTCTTTATAACTAGATTAATTTATTATAAAAAAACTGGATAGAACAGGGATTCAAATAAAAAATAGTAAATTTAAAACAAGTATAATTTATTCACCAAGCGCAGTCTATAAAACTAGTAATCTTAAAAAAAGAACCTTATTATTTTTTTTGTCTTAAATATACATATATTCAAACTTTGTCTACCATAACATGACTTAAACCTTCTTTTAATACAATAGTTTTCTCATTTTCAACCATCTCTTTGTCAAAGTGCTTCTCTCCCTTGTGGTGATACAGAAAATGCTTGCTCGGACACGATTCCCCGCAAATTTCGCATATCCATCTCTGGGAATCTTTATGCTTAACGAAATGAACGTCCAGTTCTTCCTTGCTACCCAATCGATTGTAACACACATTGCAACTAAAATGGAAATCACAAAATAAAAGGCATTTGAGGTTTCAGTACGCAGAAACTTACGTCAATTCAAACGTATCGGGATTTTGATGTCTCTTCTCGTGCCTCAACCTATTTGCTACATTTGAGAACGTCATGTCACAATAATGGCACTTGGGTCTTTTGAAATTCTTAGTGTGTTTGGATAGCAGATGCATCCTTAAGCTAACGACACGTTTAAATTTTTTATTGCAGTACTTGCAAGGGATCGGATCTAAAAAATTAGTAAAAAAAAAATTATCGTTGCTTGCGATTCTTTCCGTGGTTTTTCCAATATTTTTAACTTAGTTTCCTTACCAGTCGGTTGTGTCGAGTGGTAACGATATTTTTTGAACCGATAACCAGGAAGTGAGTGTCGTTTGACGTGTCTGCTGAAGTAGTCGCCACGCGTAAAACCAGCTCCGCATATATGGCACACGTGGGAGTACACTTTGAAGTGTTTTAAGCTTAAAATAATACCAAATCAAGATTTATTGATTTAAAATTTACTTGATTCGAGAGGTCATCGGCTTAATTTGTTCATTACGCACCCCATTTTCGAGGAAAATGCAAAAATTGTGGTAAAGTCAAGCAGGCAATCTCTGTAATAGTACGTTTTATCAAGTGTGAATGTCAAAACCCCAAACTTTTTTATTGATGTCACTTGAATCCACCTCTGCATAAACGATGCTTGCACACCAGCGTTTGAGATAAATTGACGGGTAGTGGAAGTCTGCCCTAAAATGGATGCGCTAGTTGCTATGCGTGACTCATCATAATGTAATGGAACACAAACCAATATGTACCAGTAACTCTTCTAGCGAATAACCTCTCGATTTAACCCCTAACAAAAACTGTTACCGTAAGAATCTCACCTGACGTGACACCTTAGAGCACATCTGGTTTTTGTTTTCGTGTTGCATATGGAACACTCGTAAGGCCGAGCATCACTGTGTACAATTTCAATATGTTTTACAAGACAGTACTTCGACTTGAAGGACTTTGAACATTTGTCACAGAGGAAACTGCGGGTCTCCGTGTGCGATTGTAAGTGAACTCGCAGTTGCGGCCTTAGCACCAGTTTGCCTACAAACGATAAAAGAAGAAAACACATACCGCATAAAAATTTATTCGAAATTTACCACAAACAGGACAAAGGGCTTTATTTTTCGGTGTTTGATTAAATTCGGCGACTTTGTGACTTGGATATCTTGATCGGTGAATATCAATTTGAGCGTATGTCATTAACCTAATTTTGCAAATGTCACATTGGATGCCTTGGTGGGTTTTGCGATGTTTTAGGTACAAGTCCCTATTAACCCTAAAATCAAATGATATGATATAATTTTGTAACGTTTTGTGAACAGTGGGGACTTAGGCTAGGTGTCCAAAGAAAACACACATATTTTTACATGTTGCCATTTCGTCACTTTTTGCAACACCTTCAGGATACTACAATACACAACACTAACGTTCATCATCTCCCAAGCTGATACGGCCACTTTTAAATTCACCTGCCCGAAATTTCACAATTACCGAAAAACAAATATTTAATGACAGCTCGATATCCAATCTTTTCCATTTCTGCATTGACTAACTCAAATAATAAATTAAAATCATATCAAACAACTACTTATAAACAAAATGGGAGAGAAAAAGTAAATAACATTCTTACTCACATTAAAAAACTGATTTCAGTGTTTTTATAGTACTTGCTTTGTACAAAGTATATGGTATGAAATTTTCATGGACAAAGGTAGATAATGGCCTCATTTTGCTGTTTTTGTTCACCTTTATTTTAATGATACGGATTCGTATTTAATCAAGCATCATTCCAAATTTTGTTAATACATGGTTTTGCTATATGTGTGTCTTGACGCCATTATCTATCTTTGTCCGAGAAAAATATATATGATATACTTTGTACGAAGCAAGTACTATGAAAACATAAGTTTTTTAATGTGAGAAACAATTTCATTTAGTATACATATTTATTTTCTCTCATTTGGTTATACATAGTTGTTTAATATGATTTTAATTTATTATTACAAAAAACAGTATTTAAAAGCAAATAATTCGACACTGAAAATCATTCCAGTGGTGGAGATGGAGGGATATCTTTTTGTAAAAAAAAAGTATAAATGAATTGAAATTTTTCAAATGTTTTTGAAAAATATGAGATCAATTTTACCGATACAAGATAAGAATGAGGGCTACAATCCTACGATTTTGGGTGGCTCAGCCCAACGCGCTAGAACGCCGTGTGTGCGACTGCCATTATACAGTATCACGCTGTCGAGGAAGCTGTGGTAGCCTGTACTCTGTGTGTCAGAGCTATAAAGACTCTTGAAGCCCTGCTATTTAAAAGTAAGACACCCTGTATAAATTATTTTTAATATTTTAGTTTTATATCTATGTCATGTAATTTTAATGTATTTATTGCATTGATTTTATATCGTTGTCCTGAATATGTCGCAATAAGCGACGCAATTTACAAAATCAAGGCTACTAACACTAGTTTTTTTTATGTTGTAAATATGTTTCTACTTACATCTTTCCGCAGATGCTACACTTTCTAATGCTGCAGTCCTGGTACAATTCATAGATTTTGAGATGACGCTTGTAAAACTCGCCTCTTTTAAATTTCATTCCGCATCTGTTGCAATTGTATAGGTGCGATTCCTTGTGTTGACTGATCATGTGCTTCTCCAACATGGACTGCCCGCGGAACTTTTCTTTGCATACCGGACACTCTTTAAATCCTATATAAAAATATCGTGTTTTAAAGTCTTCAGATGTGTGTATATTGCCCGGATGTAATTCTTGGAAATGGGCTTTTAGTGATGCTCTAGATGGAAAGTATTTTTTGCACGCTCGGCAGTATAAAAGTGTGTTACCGAGAAGTAGTATTCGTTTTGGTCCTGCTTTTTGCTGTAAATCTAACTTAAATAAATTAATATTGTACAGGGAATAGTTCTTCACGAAATCGACAATCTCTGTTTCGTTTGCAGTGACACTTATTGTGCGATTTCTGTCACCACTGACTGGAATATCGGAGAATTTTGGGCGGACATTTCCGATAACGGTGCCATTCTCTAATATGGTGGTTGACAAACTGTCTTTTGTGGTATTTGGTAATGTTTTTGAACTATCTGTTTCTCTTTCTGTTTTTTGTTCAGGTGTAGTAGGCGGATTGGTTTTAAAAATTAACGAATTTTCAATGCATTTTGTATTTTCCTCCACTTTATCTTCTAAAAATTTGTTGAAATACTACTTTTTATAAAATCTTAATATTAATTTACAAAAAATAACAATACATACACGCACCTTTTAAAAATAAATAAATTCAAAACAAAGTATATACCTGTCTCGTTAACTTCCAAGATCTCGCCTCGATCTGATATGCTATTTATACAATTTATATTACTACAACTGTCACAAACAAAGTCCCCACCACACAATTCACAAATCTGACTTTCACCTGCTGAATTGTGAAATATATCAACCTAAAAAAATACCAAACTGAGATCGAAATAAACTAAATTTAAAGTTTTACAAAACGAGTCAACCCTACCTGTTGTTCTTCGGATGAATTTGTACTAGTTTCAGTAATAATTTCACAGAGAATACTATCGTCAGCTAAATCAAGGTTGGTACCAGAATTTGGCGAATCACGAACCTCAGTGCACTGTTTAAAAAATAAATAAGTGACAATAACGCTAAAAAGAATATTAAGAGTACCTCTTCTTGGGATGTTGGCCGACTTCTTTTTATATAAGAATATGTCTTCTGTGGTTTTATAAAGTTTGTGTCTTCATTAAATGGCAGCTGCAGTCCCTGTTAAATTTTATGTTAATCCATTACAATACGAGTTGTTTCAAATTAAAATATATAAATAAAATAAAAAAATAAATAACATGTATAACTGCAGATTTTAGAATTATGCTATATGCTGAAAACTAATTTTATTATTTATTTAACAACACACCTTTCTTGATCTTTCTCTGTCTTCAGCAGGATCTTTCAGTAACTCATCCAACCTTTCCTTAATTCTTTTCTGCAAATTTTCTGTAAAGTATATAATAGTCAGTAAGTAGTTGTAGTATCTTAAATAATATCAAACCATAATTTGACTTTTCTTTATCGACACAATTTTTTTTGGAAATTTCCGTTAAGGTTTTTCTGCTACGATCCTCTCGTCCTGATTCTAAAATATGATAACTTCATTTTGGAATTCTTCTATTAAATTATTACTATTAAATTATATCACTGTGCCTTCAGAACGTGCGACATGTGCATTTTAACAAATTTATCAGAGGACGCAATTGGTTCAATTCCTGTAATATATTTTTTTAAACTTGGATATTGTTATACATAGTTGAGTAAGAAATGCAGACTATAAACAAAAATGCCATTTACAATACTTGATATTAATTATTTACTGATTTCAGGGGTTACAGGTGTAAAGTTTTTTGAGTCTACTGTTTTTTTTCTAATTTTATACATGTATCAGCAGTGTTCTTTTGTTTTTTAATGCGACAAACTATCAAAAATTATGTTGACAATAAAAACGATTGCGTAACGTCAGCCATGACGTACGTCGTCTAAATTCTTGTCGCAACTATAGGCTTTTTTGACACATAGATTATTCGTTCTATTATGTGATTATTTTATTACAACTATTAAGTACTTATCACATGCCTGGATTTAACTATAGATGCGACTTGATATACTCGCGTCAAGAATTCAGACGACTTACGTCATACGAACAAATGAATAATTCATTATATTTTTATCAAAATATTTAAGAAATTGCAACTGAGAGTAATAAAACTATATACTACACTAAATGTTTGCATTATATATTGCACTAAATTGCAAAAAATTGTTGTTTCTAATGCGACCAAATATCTAAAATTACGTTGACAATAAAGTCAATTGCCTAATGTCAACCATAACGTAAGACGTCTGAATTCTTGACACGAGTATATCAGCTGTCCAAGCGACACTTAATGCATTTTGCTTAAAATATGCACGACACATTTTGAAGGCCCAACGATTTGTAAAATCAGACTCACCCTTAAAAATATTTTGTTCTATTTTTTGCTGTTTAATAATGATCCCTTTTAAATAATTTTCAACATCAATAAATTTCTTAACAAAATCCATAAAAATTTTTATGGCATCCATACAACGGCTGCATATAAACTCATCAATAAAATGGGCTTTAATCTAAACAGAAATAATTTTAGAACGAAAATACAAACACATCTCAATTTATACATACCATTTCTGGCATAAAAAAATGTAGTATTTCCTCCACAGTTTTCCCAAGGGAGACCTCCGTTTTTAGAGACAACCTATAATTTGGTTGCAATGTTTGGAAACACGTTCTGCATTTTATATTGGACATTTTTTATCACATAAGGCATACCAGGATTATCAGGAACAAGTTTTTAAGATGGAATTTAAATATATTTGTTTTTCAGATGTTCGAAATATTTTACCATAAAGTTGGGTTAAGTTTAGAAATACAGGGTGATTTCGTTTTTGCGTTCTAAGGCTATGTTCCGAAATCTGACAGCACTTTAGCACCATTTACGTTCCGAAAATAGATTTTGCAAGCTTTACAGCAGCCTACATCAGAGAAAAAATAATAGTAAACTATTTACTATTATTTTAACTCTGGTCTGCATTAATTTTCAAGTTAGGTTGGCAATGTGTTGTCCTACTCGGCCCGACGACATCGTTGGACAATTTCAAGTCGCATGCAATAAACACTTACTTTTTGTACTTGTTGCATAAAAACTATTTTCTGTCTCAGCCATTTTGGTTCTTCATTATACCGTAAAATACAAACTTTGATTTTGGGTGATTATCAAGAACTTGTAGATAGTACATCTTGTTTGAAATTAGTTAATTTACTCTGTATTTCATAGTTATACTTCATTAAATTAAGAATTTGTTATAAAATTTTCAGATTTAGTATTTTTATTTTATATACCACACAGTGTTATTATAATATATATTATGAATTATTCACTTATTCTCCTACTAGTAATGTACTTTATTGAAGTGCCTTACTTATAAACAGTTGCGGCCACAATTAACAACACTCTCACTGTTATATTACGAGAACTTCAAATAACAATATATTTTAAGCATCTTTGCCCATCTTTCACTCACAATAAATTTCTGTAGTAAGTAAACTGGATTGCCAATTTTTGATAGCATTTTTGCCTAGATCTGGAAAAATGCTAAACTATGCCGAAATTTTTTATTGCAATGAAATTCATAATTGAAATAAATTTTAGTGGTTACAGCAACATACTGTACATGCAGTTAAACTTTATGATTGAATTTCAGGATTTACTGTCACTGGTCTTTATTGATACTTATTTCAGTAACACCTTCAGGTAACTTTTAAAGATTCTTACAAGAGTCAGTTGTCATTAAATTTGAGTTATTTAGCACAGCCAAATGTTCTTTTATAGGCAAAGGAACACCTGACAAAATCGAAGCCATACATTTCTTTCTTTTGCCTTTATCCTTTCTGGGTCTGCGATCTTTCTTCTTTTTAGGGGACGCTTTATGGATATTTGTTACATGTTGCCTTAAATTTTTCTAAAATAAAAATTGTATTGTTATGTGTAGTTTATACTTGCAGAGCGTAAATTACCTTTGACTTGAAAACCATATCACAACCTTCTTCAGTACACTTTATCTTAGATTCATCATTTTTTCTTTCATGATAAACCGAGATGTGATAATTCAGATTTTTCTTGTATTTGTAATTCCTTTTACAGTCTAGGTATGGACAGCGATATACATCCTTTTGACTTTCTTCTAAATGAGATAAAGAATGTACTTTTAAATTTGTTTTCGTTGTAAACACTTTGTCACATATAATACACTTATGATCTGAAAGAAAATGTAACGATAAAAAATGGTTTTTGAAAGTTCTATATGCTACACTTTAGATATACTAATCAAGTGGGGTCAACAGGAGTGTTCCTACCTATTTTTTTAATACTGCATGATTTTCTTCTGTGTTCACAAAACAGTGTCCATCTGTTAAAAACTGATCCACAATCACATGTATAAGTTTTATGGTTGCTTTTATGCTTTTTATACAAGTGTATTGATTCAAATGCAATATTACAGATGGAGCACCTGTGGAATTAAACTTATATATAACGTACATAAGAATCACTTAAACAAAATTATTCCGCATTTATTAAAACGGTAATTATTTACATTAGCGTAAAACTCTCCAATCTTAACAAAAAAATTCCTACCCCTCGAGGGTGCTGATCACAAATCTGAAGTAAGATTTTGGTGCTCGTATGTAGTTTTTGAAAAAATTTTTTTTCAAAATTGTAACCTCTATGTATACATTACATTAGGTTGAAATTGCAATATAACTCATATATATTTTGACAACAGTGTGACGTCATGAAATGAAGAAGACAGACGGGGCAGAGACGTACAATCGTTTGCAATAATAATGACATTCCCTTAAAACAGTTTTTGAACTTCTGGAAGTTCTGAGTAGAAATTTCATTAAATCTCTATCGGTGAGTGAAACAACTAATAACTAATATTAAAAATGTAAAGAAGATTTCATTACAAATACATCAGAAGTTATAAAGAAATCGCAAAATTCATTTTAATGTGTCATTATTATTGCAAACGATAGTACATTGCAATTTCAACCTAATGTAGTGTATAAATAGAAGTTATAATTTTGAAATTTTTTTTTTCAAATACATGCGAGCGCCGAAATCTGACTTCAGATTTGTGATCAGCACCCTCGAAAATAGGGGGGTAGCATCTTTTTTTAAGATTGGAGAGTTATACGCTAATGTAAAAAATTATCATTAAAACTTACATGAGTGGTTCCTCTCCTCCAGTATGGACATACAGGTGATGCTTCAATTGTTGTTTCTTCTTGAATTCTTGTAAACAAAGTGCACATTTAAACATATTGCTACTTATATTATGACGTTGAATCGTATGTTTCTTTAAACTATATTTATTATTGAAAACTAGCCCGCAACCAATAACTGTGCACATAACTTCAGACGATTTGTCATGTGCAAAAGATTTGTGCCGTTTTAAATGAGCAACATTTGTATAGGCCTTATCACAATCTTCAACGTCACATACAAATGGTCTCTAAAAGTAATTTTAATAGATAATTATTTTGATTGGCAGATAGGTACTTACTTCGCCAGAGTGTTTTCTTTTATGTATTTCTAGTTTAAATAATTTTGAGTATGAAGCGTTACAGCCATTTTCCGGACACTTATATTTATTACTCTCACACAAATTCATCTCCAGAATATGATATGAATGAGAATTTGAGAATACCAAATATAAACATGTACAAGAAAATTGAAATTGCACGTTTTACGTTTAAAAATTTAAGGTTAGTTCTTCTTCTTATTCTTTTTATGGCCTTTTACCAGTGCTACCACTACTTATTAACTACTCATCTTCTACTTCTTCAATGGGATTTGACGGGTAGCTAATTTTTCACTACTACATAATAGTCACAGTACACATAAGAGCTACTAAAACAGTAGTAGATGCTGAGGTCACAGCATAAATATTTATGCTGTGTGTGAGGTTGAGTGTGTTTGATGTTTTTTTTCGGTCAATGATATGTGATATGTGCATAGATAGTACTATATTTTCTATGGATATGTGTTTGTAACTTTGTACTGATGGGATATGGGATCTTGTTTGTATTTGTATGAATGATGTATTTTAAAGTGTTATTTATAAAGTAATTTTTTAATTTTGTGTTAAAAACTAATTTGATATTCTTATAATCTTTAACTGAGTTTTTATAAGGTGCTGTAATTTGAGATACATATATTGACATACAATATACACTATATAATAAATGTTTTCTCATAAACTATAGGAATAAATTTAGTATTACATACTACTAGGTATATCTGAAAAATGGATGAGGTGGACAAAATTATATTGGATTCTTTAAAGCATTTAGAATGGTAAGAGATGTTACACTATCTTTTCTGAAATAATTTAAGTTTCTAATTTTAGTGATATCAGTGAAGATATTGAACATTTGAAACAGTTTGATGCTGATATGGTGGTTTCAGCAATATCAACGTGTTTAGAGGCAGTTACACCAGGTCTAAACTTACCAAAAAAACTGCCTCCATCGATGAGTGCCAGACTAAATATAGCATCGGATTTAGCTCAACAAATAAAAAATCTAGGTTTTCGAGGAGATATGGGCTATCAGACAATTTTATATTGCAATGAAGTGGAAGTGCGTAGAGTTCTAATGTTTTTAATTGAACGGTTACCTAGAGAAACGATTAAAACCATTCCGATTGAACAAACAGGTTACGTTCCAAGAATTGTAAAAAAGATCGAAGAAAATATAAATAATTCTTTGAAGAAAATGTGGATTCCATCATCATTTTTATATTATGGCATAAGGGAATGTGATGGGGGATATTTAGTTAACAGTTTAGGAAATAGCTGCCCTCTTCAAACTAAAGATTTAATTATTCCTAATTCACAAATTGAGAATAAAGGTTAATAAAAATTTATTTATGTAATTTGCATTATATTTTAATTTATTTTTAGCTTTAAAAGAGTATTGGATTCATAACATTCCTGATGTTACAAAGCAGTGCCCTGCAAGAATGTTAATACCTTCCTTACTTTTCAAAGATAACGAGTTTCTAGAAAATCCTAATTTACTTACTGCTATTAAAAACGAGCATGAAATTGTTGCAGTTGGAGAGGTGCCTAGTAATAGAAAAGAAGATTTACTATCTGAGGAGATTGAGAAAGAAATTGCAGAAAAAATAATTGTACAAAGTTCTTCGGAAAATAAAACAGAAGGTATGTTAAAAGAAGTGGAGGAAATTAAATCGAAATTTTTGTCGCTACAGGAAGTTATTAAAAATAACGAACTACAGCTGTCTCAGGTAAATTGTAGACACTAATTTTTTCAATAAATGTGTACATTTCTCTGTCCAGGATCGTATATATTAAAATGTAAGTTAGATAAGTTTAATATTTTATTTCAGCTTAGAAACATGAAAAGCGAGGAACAAGAAGTTTTAAAGGACACATTGTCAAAAATAAAATTAAAAACGAAAACTTTGGCTGTAATGAACAAAGAAGAGAACATGGCAAAATTGAAAAATATTGTCCAGAATGCCAGTGACCGACTTGTAGAACTGGCTAACCAGTGGAATGAGGTCCAGACTCCCCTTCTAGATGAGTACAGATCTCTACAAAACACCCTAACGACAGAAGAAATAAAGAAGCAAGAGGAGCAGGCCAAACTGAATAATGCTAAAGAGACCCATCAGAAGCTTATAGAGGATTTAAGAGAAAAATCAATTTTGGAACAAAGCTTGGTGGAGAAATGCCAACAAGTGAATAGAAATAATAACAGGTGGGTGACTGAAGTCTCTTAAATTATCTGCTTTATTATTTGATATATTTAGGTCGGCATATACACGGAGGATTCTTGAAATTATTGGCAATATCAGAAAACAAAGCAATGAAATTCAGAAAGTGTTGAAAGACACGAAAGAGACTCAGAAAGAAATAAATAATCTTACGGGACAAGTTGATAGATCTTTTACGTTATCTGAAGAGCTGATATTTGCAGTAAGTAAATTTACATAAATATATATATTTCCTCTATAAAAATTTATAGAACAGTGATAAAATATATATGAAAATTTTGGAATTGCCTAGAGCAAAGCGCCCGCAATTTATTTTGTGGAAAAACTTAAGTTATTCGAAAATTCAAAGTTACATAAGGAGTGTAATTAAAAAAATATAAATATTGTTATTATATTATTATTGTATGCTATTTGATACATTTCTAGAAGAAAAAAAAATAATAATAATTTGGTGCATGATATAATTTAAGTAGGTATTAATTTATTTATTAAGTTTATAGGAGTGCGGTGCATATTATATATAACTGTTTATATATTTTTTTTAGGATGCCAAACATGATGAAACGGCGAGAAGAGCGTATAAATTACTAGCTACGTTAAGGGATGAATGCTGCAGTATTTTAAAGGCCGTCTCCGATTTAGGACTGGCTGAAAGAGAGTCGAGAAATTTGCAGGAACAAATTGAAACTGAAAAATCCAAGGAAGTTGCTGTTAAACTGAATCGGGTTTACACCGATTTGGAACAAATCCAGAAAGAAACCCAAAATTTATTGAAGCAGACTTAATTTTATATTTATCCATTCTGTTTCGTCATTAAATAGAATTCACAATGTAATATTGGGTTATTATATGAGTTAGTAAAGTAAAATAATCATATTTATATAGATTTTTATATTTGCATTATTTATTTTCTTCACAGAAAATTTGGTATGGAAGTCTTGAATATTAAGAAAACAAAAATATAATTCAAAACATTTAGTATTTACAAATAAACAACTTAAGCAAGAACAATTTAAGCAAGATTTTGTTTGGTGTGCACCTCCGGAGGCACATATCCTTCATCAATTTTCTTAGGCTTTTTCTTGTTACCAAACCATCTCTTCGGATAAAACACTTTTTTTGCTTCGATGTCGAGTTCAATTTGTTCCTCGTTACTGAAAAACCAGAGTTTTGTTTCTTTCTCTTTGAGTGAATTCTTTAGATCTTCAATATTTACTAAGCGTTTGGCTGTGAGGATTCGTTTCTTTTGCTCTTCCAAGGCATTCACTCTATCACTTTCCCATTTTAAGAACAGTTTGCACTGGTTTGCGATATCACTCTCAGATGTTTTTTGAACGGCTTTTTCTACATTGGCTTTAAGTAAATCTTCTACATCCTTTGATTCGGTATTCAAATTTTGAAGTTCTCTTTTAGATTCATTGTCTTCCGGTACTAAGTCAATTATTTCTTTATATAAAGCAATATTTTTACTTTTACATTCACCGATTGTTTTTTTGAGTAATTCCGGTTTATCATATAAAGCCAATCCAAGAACATTTAACGATCTGTGTAATGGATCATTGTCTCCTTTTGTAAACATAGCTAAAGTTTTCCCAACGATTTTATGCGAGTCTTTCAAGTCGAAATGATCATCGTCATATGGATTTCTTAAAAATTTCACTCTAATCTTTACTTCTTCTTCCGGTTCTTCTGGTTTTTGATATTCTGGCCAACCTTCTGGGTGTAATAGAAAATTGTAGCAATGTAATAATGAAAGATTTTTGCTTAACGGGTGATTAAATTCTTCTTGAAGCATTAATTGACTAGCGACTCTCGCACCTGACGTGAAATCTTTGCTTTTCCAATATGTGTCTAACAATATGTTTACAGTATAAAAATTTAAAAATATGCCATAATTGAGCCTATCGTCTAGGGCTTCCAACAAATCATTTTTATTTCCATGTTGTGTTAACGCCCTAACTACAGCATGTGGTGTTGATTCTAAGGTATTCCCTGTATCTGAGCTTAATCGTAATTTATGAACGACATCAAGTATTTCATCTTTGTAGGAATCATCAGTCACTGCATTAACAAATATGTCCACATCTATAGCACTAACTTGACGTGTTTTTTGGAATCTCTGATCTAGCTCATAATATAATTCATCTAAATTTTGTTTTTGAAGGATTGGATCATTTAACCTATGATCCCACACTTCTTGGCAGTAATATGCTTGTGATAAAAATGTTCTTTTATATATTCTTAAACAATTATTATTCAAAATAATACGACTACTTAAAGAATTTAATACTTTAAACATGTTTGAAAAATGATAAACGTTTAACTTAACCCTATTTTTAATTTTAAGTTCTTGCTCCTTCTGCTTCTTCTCTTATTGGCCTCCGTCTAATTTTTTAGTTTTGTCTTTTGTTACCTTCCTGCTTCTTCTTCTTAAGACATGCACGAAGACTATATCAACTTTTCGGTAGATAAAACGACAACACTTGTGTCAACAATAACATATCACTGAAATGTAATTTTATATTATGATGACATTTCAGTGCAACATATACATGTTTTGACAAATTTAACTCTGACAGATAAACTGTCATCTGACGATGTTATGAGAAAATATGTGATGGATTTGTAAATCATCAATATTCTTTAATCGTAATAAGAATACTAAAAAGGCTTGCATATGAATTTGGGGTTGTTCAATCGTATGAACTTAAAGGTAACTGTTTTTATAATTATTATCTTGGGAAATACGTGATTTGTAAGCATTCAAACTTCTAACAGGAAAGCAGTGAAAGCAAAGGGATGTATTCAGAATGGACATCCCTAAGTTTGGTTGTGCAACAAACGGGCGAAGAGGGCCAGAGTGTTTTGGAAAAATTTGGACTACCTGTCAGCAAAGAAGTCACTTTAGGTTTGGTACGGCAGCTTGCCAGCAATCTTGGATTAACACAGCCTCCTGAACCAAGTTCTTTAACAACAGACAGAGATGTAAGTTGACTTGTTTTGTAATTATGTTGTTTTACGTGTTTAAATTCACTAGGTTCAATGGTGCATGGAAGTTTTGTGTTTCGGTTTATCATTGCCCCTTTCAGAACATGAAGCTATTAAGGATTGCGTAAATGTATATTGCGAGTGGCTTACAGCCTTGCTGCCAAATCCTAAAGTTTGCGTTCCACAACCAATAATCGACGACCCCAATATTTACTCCAGAAAAATTATTGCACATTTGCATTATCTGTTTGTGCCCCGCAAAGGAGAAGGTAGTTAATTTTCGTTCAAATACAAGTCAACTTTTTATTACTAACAATTTCTTTTACTTTTATTCATAAGTTATGTGTTGTGACTAATATCTAACTTTACAGTTTTCTACAACTTGAATAACAAATTAATATAGTAATAAAAAATTGACAATGTAGGTTCCACAATTCTTCACATTATTGTTTGCATGAAGTATAAAAATAATTAATGCAGCTGTTATATTTTCTGCAAGACTGGCCTTTCTTATATCAGGACCTAGGTAGGCATTTTAAAAATATTTTAAAGTTCTTGTCACTGTCTTGACACTGTCATTTCATAACTTTTCTTCTGAATTCCTATATTTTTCTTTCATTTCTTGAGTAGTATTAATTTATATGCTCCAACTTAGTTTTGAATGATATTAGTTTTCCAAATGCTCTTATATTCTAGGTTTTGATACGATAAACAGACAGGCAGTGCTATGTCATCGTGTTTTAAGAACGTTACAACAAATTGCACATCATTCAAAGTTGTTAGAGAGGGATACATGGGAGGCTCTTCTCCTATTTCTTCTAGCAATAAATGATACTCTGCTGTCGCCTCCAACAGTCAAAGATGATGTGGCCGACCAGCTTTGTGAAAGAGTTTTGAGTGTTCTCTTTGAGGTAACGTTTGCAGTAGATATAGAACAAAAAAATATGAAATAACGTTTAATATTATCAGATCTGGTTAGTTGCTTGCGCTCAATGTTTTCCTTCTCCTCCACTATGGAAGACCCTCCGAGAATCCTGTATGAATTGGAGGCACAGAGTAGCCCTTATAGAGCAGTGGAATCGAGTAAATTTAGCGTTAACTTCCAAAGTTTTAGTTTTTATGTACGGACCCTCTTTTCCAGAACTAAAAATAGGTATTTTAAATTCGCCAATTTTTTGAACAACTTCTTAAAGTTTTTTATTTAGGCGAGGATGATTTAATTCCACAAGGAATGTCTAACGACTGCATAGCCCAGAGTTGGTACAGGTTCCTAAATACGATCGGAAATCCCGTCAGTTTAACCAAACCTGAAGTAAGTAAAGTGTGTTGGCGGTTCGACGTTATCATTTACTGTTTTGAATATTCAGGTCATCAGCCAAACTCAAAAGTTCTTGCAGTTTGCAATAAGTAATGACGATGTGGTGGATCCATGTCAACACCCCTGCCTTCAGGCCTTGCCTGTAATTTTCCTGAAGGCGATAAAGGGCATCGCGGGACAAGTTGACGCATTCTTGGGTTTGTATAAGTTGAATTCGTGTATAGTGAATAACTTTTGTTTTTTAAGGATACGTCACAAAAATATGAACTAAAATATGAAAAACATATATAAAAAAATTATTGTGAAATATCTATACTTACATATTAAAACTATTAGTATTTGTATTGTTTAAGAAATGTTCTTATTTTTTTTTTCTAAAAAACAGGAAAATATGAAAAAATATTTTGTGATGTGTTCTTCTTCCTGTGCTCATATTGTTTCATCTGTCCTTCAGCAAGGGTCTCTTGGGTACTGAATACTTTTCTGTGTTGGTTCAGGTATTGCACAGCCTATCTGGTGGGATACTGTGGTGACAGGTGGCAACACTGATAAGAACAAAGAGATTCCACCAATTACGCACTCCCCCACCCCCCCAACTCAGCGCAGATTAGCGAAAAGTTTTAGTGTCGCACCATCTTCCGCTAATAAGGGTAGAGTTAGAATTTTACCTTCATAATGTATATTATCTCCTAGTGTCTTATCAAACTGGTTTGAAAATCGTCATTACTGCAAATTATCTAGTTTATACAGGGTGTGTTTGAATTAAATGTGTTCCTTCGAAAAGGATTGTAGAGAAAGTAAAAATAAACAATTTCCATGTAGCAGCCTAGCAGACATTCAGAAAAGTTATTAATAATTATTATTCAAAACTTAGATACTGCGCTGATGAAACTTATCAATGATTTACGTTGCTTTATTTAAATTGTTTCATTCAAATCAAAAATTAGTAGATATGGTGCGAGTTTAACAGCATTTTTTGTGCTTCTGATGAAATTAGGCCCAGAAGTATACTTATTGGCTTGTAATTTTGAAATTTTTTTTGTAAAATTACATTAATTGTGGATATATGGTAAATAGTTTATTTCTATTGTTTTTTAATTCATTCCAGTCCACAGCAGAGCTTCAACGCTTTCTAACGAAGAGTTCCTAAAAAATTATTTAAAAGTAAACATTCTGACTGGCAAAATCATTACTAGGCGATGTCCTTTACATTGTCGTGTGTACTCTACACAATAGGGCCAGTTTCTTTGATTTGAAACTTTAATTTGGGAAATATAACATGTCAGTGCTTAATGAAAATTATTTATTTTGATTTTCTCTGTTCCTCCTTTGAAGGAAACACCCCGTATTTCTTCTCATTTGTATTAAAAAATGTTCATTAAATAGTAATTACTTTCTCATTTTTTTTTTAAATGGAAAAGTTCAAGAAACAAATTCTTATGAAAATGCATGTTGTACAGGAATTTTTACTACTTCAAAATCCAAATATTTTTTTTACACTTAAATTTTTAATGCACTTGTATATGATACACATTTGCATGAAACTATATGGTGATATAAGAGAAAATTTATACAAAATATTGAAAACACCAAAAGTAAGTATGTTCTCAAATTTTGTTTTCTGAAATTTTTATGTACTGCTTATTAAATATGTTTTTTTTTTTGTAAATAAAAATGTATACAGGGAGTACAACTTAACTGTACTATATTATAGAGATGTAGAATAACGTTACTTTATTAGATTTCTAGTAAAAAAATTACTAGTACAATATTTAAAAAATTTAAATCAAAAAAATTTATTTCCAAATATGCACTTTTTTAAATGAAAGGAAAAAAAAATTTCGTCGTTCTTTACACACTATGTTGATATTCTCTATGCCAAAAAATCAGAACACACTGTAATAGTAAAGCTTTCTACTGTAAATAATATTGCTAACAGTATCTGTTTTTGTGTTAAATGCAATGTTTCAATTTCAATATTCCTACATTGCAGTTGTACTATAGAAAAATAATGAAGATATTGGACAAAAAATTATTTGCTTTTACAGGGTCTGCCACTTACAACTTCTCGGGCCTATATCTCTATTGTTTTGTAGGTCTGTTCAAGGCCGTCTAAGCCAACTATTTAATTTTAAAAAACTAATTATTTTTACAAGATTGCTGTCTTCGAAAATTAATTTTTTCGGGATATTTTATTTATTATGCCATTACAGAATATACCATAAAAATAGTTTTAATTTGATATACGGGACGATAGCTTTTGTTAATATAATTTTGTTACAAATGATTTGACTTTGATCGCTGAGGTATCTTAAAATATAAGGAGATATAGGTCATGGGAGTGTTAAGTGCCCTGTATATTATGTGTGTTATGAGTAATGAAATATGTTCCAAAAAAATTATTTAAATATTCATTTTATTTAAAAGTGTAATTGACAGCATATTTTTGGTAATCGTTAGGTATTCCCAAAGCGTCTTTGATAGGTCTCACCACTAGCAGAAGCTCGGCGGTACCACAAACATCAGCGCCAAGCTCTGGCCCTTCTTCTACATCGAGTATATCATGTAAGTAAAATAAAAAATTTAATGGGAACTCTCATGATTTTTACGTTACTGCCTACCAGTACTTTTTTTAATAAATTAAAACACAATTATTTTTTAGCGTTAGCATCTTTTGGTTCAGAGCCGAGAACTCCATTAGCACCCGGCAGAGCAAAGTGTAACACCATTCTTCATCTCTTCGGAGAATGGCTGTTCGAGGCCGCATTTATTGGTTGCGAATTGCCACAGAGTAAGTATCGAAAAAAAAAAATGGTTTTTAGTTAATTTTACGAATGTTGATATAGGGTAAACTTTCATTTTGTTTTTAGGGCAGTTGAGCGAACAAAGTAAACGACCCAGTTCCATTGTGATGGATAGTAAGACCTCCTTAAACTATTCGCAGCCGGGATCAATGAGTGATTCGAGTGAATTACCGCCGGGATTAACAATCGACAAATATGAGAGCGGTAGGGCTGAGGCTTTGGGGACTCTTTGCAGAATAATGTGTGCGAAAAAGACCGGGGAAGAAATTTTACCAGTGTATCTAGCAAGGTAACAATAATACATTGACAAACTACAATATGAATAAACTGACACATTCGCATGATACAAGATGAACACTTAATATCAAAACGTCATTGACCGTCTCAAATTTTCTACACAGTTCTAGTACGAAGACTCGATCCATCTAGTTGCATCTTGATATGAATGGTAGTGTTGCAAATATGAAATCTAACACTTCCAAGGAATATTTTACATAACCTGTAGTAATGTCTGTAAAAATATTTTACAGATTCTATTTGGCAGTCCTACAAGGCCTAAAAGTGCTCCCCAACAAAGAATGCGGCGAATGTATGGCTGCCATTTTAATAAACTCTGCCGATCTATTCCACCTAGATTTAGATGGGGTCAGAATACTAGTACCTGCTTTTATTTCGGCTTTAGAAGTGGTGCTGCCTGAGAAAGATTTAAAATTAAGTGGCAGTGTAAATAAGGTAGAGCTGAGGAAGTCATCGATACAGCTCTTGCTGTCCATGTTGGTGTTACCGTTACATTTCCAAAATATCGTGATTAAGGAACTTATAAATACTGGTAAGGTAGATGTCTACAAATATCGTGTACAGTTTGTCTGTATTCTAATCCGTAGGATCAAACGAGAGACCCGTAACTTTTGGCCAGCTCAAACCTAAGTTGATGAACCTCTTAATGAATGCGTTGCAAATCGAGTCCGATCCCCAGAATACTCATATGCTGCTAGGTGGTTTATTTTTGTGCGTGCAAGACTCTGCGATCTACGAAAAAGTGGAGCAGGTTACTCAGCCGTCTGCCGAGACTTCTTCTAATTTGCTCAGTTCAGGTGAGTCAAGTAAATTTTTTCTAATATAAAAAGGGTCAGTAACGCCAAGTTTATTGTAAAATCGTTTAGTTAATTTTTTTAAAATTTCTATTGTATTATTAATTTTTCTGTTTTCTATTTATTTGCTTCAATTTTTTTTCTTTACGAGTTTAATCTAGTTCAAGAAAATAAAATTTTTATATATTTTGGTAAATTAATTTGTGAATTTTGCTAATGACTCAAAACAGTAATTTAAGATTTGTTTTTATGTACATGTATGTAGAAAGTAATCAAAATGGCACTTACTAAGCATGGAATTTTGGGTTGAAGTATCACTGAAAAGTAATCCTTGGTAACTTAGGGATGCACTGACCGAAATTAAAGCACTGTAAACTGTTGACTACCATTTTTATTATCCTTTTTTTTCCCATGAATTTATATATTACTTTTGCGATTTTTTGTATTGCCTTGCATTCGCCTTGCATAGCTTCTGATTCGGCAAGTATGGCCAGCATGGCTAGCAGTGATCGTTCCACTCCCGATCAGTTTGGCTCTACTGAATATGACCCACTGTTGTCACCTATAGGTATGTTATACATTTTTTTGGTAGCTTTTTTACAATATTTTAATATCTCTGATGGTTTTCTATATGTAAGATTTGTAAAACTATGCAAATGGAATCAATCATTTTGTAACACGTCGACGTTGTTTTGAAAATGTTAATAAAAGATATGTTGTAGATTCTGCTCATGCTCTCTTTGTTAGAGCGACGTATCTGGTGTGTCACCGTTTAATTTCATCTTGGAAAACGGATTTGAATGTGTCGTTAGCTGCTTTGGAATTACTGTCTGGCCTGGCTAGGATTCATATTAAGGGATCTGGTAAGTAATCCGTAATTAATTATAAAAGAAAATGATACGCTCATAAAAATAGCGAGAATATATCTAAATATATAAAATACGTTTATTATAATAAACTGTTTTCTCGTAAAACATTTTTTAAAACAGGTTTAAACAGTTTCAAAGTGATGTCATCATAATTTACAGCTCAAGAATATAGGCATCCCGAATCATTTTCAATTGTTAACACGAGAGATAGTCTATCCTAACCTCATTATTTTATTGTGAATGTTTTTGGTACTGAATTTTGTTTTTCCTGATAAGTAATATTAGCCATCTTAATTCACATATATCACAATGTTAGGTTATGTAGTGTACTGATGAAAACTGTTCAACCATAGTCTGCTAAATCACGGTAGCCTTGCTTTATCTAGTATGTTTCTATAACCTGTTGCAGTGACACGGTTCGGTACACTGTACAGTAGTGTACCGAACATAGTTGCCAATTGTTTGTAACAGTAATTTGACGTTTCTTAAAATTATGACAGATATCAAATATCTGTTGAGTGTACATTTCAGTAAATCAGTTTAAAAAATGTAATCAAGAGAAAACACCTTATACTCGCGTCAAGAATTCAGACGTCTTACGTCACGGCTGACGTTACACATTTGTTTAATTGTCAACGTAATTTTCGATATTTGGTCGCGTTAAAAACAATAATTTTTTGCAATTTAGTGCAATATATAATGCAAACTTTCAGTTTAGTATATAGTTATTACTGTCAGTTGCAGTTTCTTAAATATTTTGATGAAAATATGATGAATTATTCATTTGTTCGTATGACGTAAGTCGTCTGAATTCTTGTCGCGAGTATATATGAAATATATTAAATGTGTGTGACGTTTTTGTATTGTTGCATGCAGCTCGAAAACTTACAGGTTTGTTTGTAGTAATAATATGTTGTTATGGTTTACCATTTGGAAGTGTTTTAAATTTATATATAAAGTTATGCAATTTAAAATTTATTTTAACTTTGTTTCTGTTGTTGACTTTCGAAGGATACGGAGAATAAGTTATGGCATACTTTTCTATCTAGTTGATAATTATTAACGAATTTGACTGTATAAAATCTGTATCAATAATGAGTAACATCTTTTAAAATATATTTTTATTGCGGTTACTGGTGGCTTTTTTATCTGGAATTTAATTATTAAATTCCTAAACACTTAACTTTACGTTTCCTTTTTTTTTTTTGATATAATGATAACTAAAAAATTGTAGATGCAATGGAATGTAAAAGAGCCGTTAAATGGCTATGCGATTATATAGTGTACCAATGTTCGAGACCTCCGCCCGCTCATTCGAAAGATTTACATTCCACAATCGTAGCGGCATTCCACTGTTGCTCTGTTTGGCTACTAGAACATCCTTATTTGTTAAGAGACAAAGATTGCCTCACGACGGTAATATGGAACTTTTTTTTCGTTAATATTTTTAAAATGCGAAAATATTTAGGTTTTGGAAGTGGCGGAACTGGGAGTGTCTGGTACAAAATCAGTTGGCAAACCTGGGGAACCGGTGAAGATGAAAGAGGAGAAGGAACTGAAACCTGCCTCTATGAGAGTGCGAGATGCGGCGGAGAATCTACTAACTTTAATTTTGGAACAAGTCGCGTACTTCCCAAGTGAATGCGGACCAGAATCAATTTCTTCGTTGCTGGATGAGATGTCGCTTTTGAAACATTGCAATTCTTGGCCTACCGGCCGCAACGATCAGTTGGCGGCTGTCGAGAGGTTTAGGTATTTTGTTACCGAGGGGTCTGTTATGTTGGCACTACTGGAAGAGCCTCTAGGAAATGATCAGGTATTTTCGAGAGGAAGTATACACAATGTTTTTATCATAGTACGCTTAATTTTAAATGATAATATTTATGTGTGATACATTTTTTAAAATCGGATCTGTACTTTAAAGGAGTCTGAATCTACATGGCCATGAGACAGTACAAGTTAATAAGTGTGCGTGATATTTTTTTCGGTTTGTAAAATATGCATGGTTGTAATTGTCTGACTTTTTGGCCAAACAAAACATTCTTTATGAGGATGAAACCTGGCAGGAGAACACTGCATACATACTAGTTATTAAGGCTGAATATGGCAGTCTTTTCGGTAAATTAGTAGCATATCTATAATATTCTTGATAAGTAATAATTAGCCATATTAATTTACAGCAAGCTCGTAGATCATAAATAATGATGTCGGATATGATTGATTAACGTATATCATAAAGTTTGGTTATCTAGTGTACTTATGAAAACTGTTCAACTAACCAAATCTTTCTTTGATCATTTGTGACCTTGTGGTTAAAAGTGCAACATAACCAACTTGACCTGTAATTGAATGTTTCTGTACAAACTTTTTTCTATTTTTTGTTTCAACAAAACAATATATTAAGTAAAATGATTTAATTTTTCACAAGATATTTCAAATAAAAATTGGACGTTTAACGATGAAAACATCTCTAGAATATTTTGCAGTGAAATATTATTTATTTTATCGATTTTAGGACCCACAGCCAACAGTCACTTTACTAATTCGAGGACCATTTGGCAGACATGCCTGGACTATGCAGCTCAGGCATTTGCCGAGGCACAGATCAGGCACAAAATATCATGCACACAACGCCTGTCGACCTGTCGTTATGCAGGATACCCCGGTTCGGTCTCAGGTCAAGCAAAAATACTTTCCGGACAGCGTCGATAGAGTGATACAGTGCAAGGTGTAAGTACGATTTATTTCCGTGTGTGACAATTTTAATGAATATCTTTGTAGAGATCAGTCCATTCCGTCTCTAGAATCCGTATTATCCCACGACGAGACCATAAGTAAAGAAACGGATATGTTATCGCAGTTGATGGGAAGGCAAACGGCGGTGGAATCGAATATCGCTCAGCTACAGTCGTCCACGGTTTTAGAGGAGTGTACGCCTCCTCCGGCTTGTCACGATTTTCAAACCGCCAGGCTGTTCTTGTCACACTTTGGTTTGTTGTCGCTTGACGATTCAGAGGTAAAACGTGCCATATTTTTGATAAAATAAAAGACGTTTTATGGATTTTAGGAGGAGAATGGATCTACTCTATCAGCTATTGATAGCAGCGCTACGGAATTTTGCAGGGATTTAACTCTTCTCGATAATATGAGTCCGAGAACTTGCGATACTGTCCATATATTTTACGTGAGGTCCCAACAAACTCAAGCGCAAGACATTGTATGCAACATTCTCAATCAGAGCAGTATTTCTTCTTACTTTTGGGAATTTATACATAGTTTGGGATGGCCCGTGGAAGTCAACAAGCATCCAGGTAAAATTAGAGCTTAGTATATCAATTTGGTAAACGGTAATTTTAACTAAAATTTTAAGTTGGTAAGAAAAACTTAAAGGACGCAGAAGTTTATTTTATTTATTTAACAAATAAACGCTTACTTAATTATTGGAAAAGGAAATTCTTAGATAGTTATTACAAAATATGTGTTCTGTTTCAAATTTAGACATGTTTTATGTTAATTTTGTAGATCTTTTTCTGACGAATTAAAGTAACCTTTACATTGAAAATTCACATCGAAAAACAAACTTCATTGTCACTATTTGACACAATAAACAGACTCTCAATAAATTGTCAGCTATCAAATTAATTTTTACATTGACGTTGAAGTCTTTTGCATTTGACTGTGTAAAATAAACTGACATGGGAACCACATATATATTTTTGGGTTCTCGATGTTTGCCTGGTCTTCGAGAACACATCTCGAACAAACTGAAAAGGCAGGTGAGTTTTCATATCGATATATTAATAGATCTTCCGAGTTGTTTTTTTAACCGATATGCGAAATATTGAGGTTAATTTTAAAGAATGAGGCAATCCTAGCGACTCAGCATGGCGACTGAAGAACATACAAGTGCTATATCAATGATTTAGAGTTTTCGTCCTGTCATAAACAATTTTTTTTCAGGGTGGACTGGCCATACTTCAACTAGTTGGAAAGTGGTAACGGGCTCCGAACAAAGTACAATACCGAAACAAAAACTGTATGATGGATCGTCTCATATCCTTTACTGGGCGGATGCTTGTTCGGAAATCGCATTTGTTGTCCCGTCCCAGATAAAGTCTTCGGAATCTCAGACGGACCAACCGAGCTTCAACACCAGCAGTTTATCTTGTAAGTAGCGAGGAAAAAATTTCAACCAACCGCTGTAGGGATAATAATAGTTCATTAAATAAAATGTTTTTTTTTTAGCTTGGAACGATAAGAGCTGGGGTGACTCAAACAGGGACAAGAGAACCTTGAGTCTGGATTTAGAAAAACAACCGGTACCTCCGAAACGAGCAGGGCACCGATCTAACATACACCCGCACACCAACACAAAAATAATGGTAGTTTGGTTGGAAAGTTTCGAGGACCACTTAAATTTACCAATAAGTAACTGAAAATATTAAAAAAAGTGTAATGAAGCAACGTTGATTTTATTTTAGGCGATCTTTTGAATTGCATGAACACGGGCCTGGAAAGAGGCGTGGTTCCTAAAACGAGTGACGTTCTGGTGATTTACTTGCATTTGTTGTCCACCGGGCTGTTGAGGGTTCATTTGCAAGGACCTACGGGACGTGTAGGACTGGCTTCCCCACTGGTAGACGGGATGGTTGTTAGTAGAAGAGCCCTAGGCCCTCTGGTACGCCACACTGCTCTTAATATGGCACGTAGAAGACGATTAGATTCAGACAGGTAATGATTTAAAATAAGTTGTTGTTCACACCAAAAACACAATATTTTTGCAGTTATCAGCCACCGCATGTCCGGAGAAGGTTAAAAATTCAAGAAATAGTCCAGAAATATAAGCGGGAGATGAGCAAACCAGAACTTCTAACGTATTTATTTAGTAGCACTTAAATAATAAAATTTCTATGTATATTTAATAATTTATTATTAAGATTAATGTTGCTCTTACTTGTTAAGTTATTTTATTATTTAAAATAAATATTGAAAGGAATTTATGAACCTATGATTCTCCTTCTCCTCATGCCGGCAAGCCAATCTTGCAGTTGTTCGTGAGGTTGCTGAGGATAGGGCAGGTAATAATGTTTAGGAGGTGTTCCTTCTTCTAATCTTACAAAGTAATGGCAATGGAAATATTCAACGATTCCGAATCTAGACCGACCGTGCCTTCGGATACCTTTTATAACGTGACCTTTACCAACAAACGATTCAGCTGAAATAGAAAGTTATTTAAAGCAGAAGTTTTTTTAAGATTTATTCTCCTACCGATCCACATATTACTAGGAAATTCGACATTATGTTCCTTTAGAGCTAGTTCTTTTGCCTCTTCTATAGTTTCTCTTACGTCTTTAGCCCCTTTTTTTGTAACAAACTTAAGTTGTTTAATAGCTTCGTCGACTGCCATCCCTCTTATAAAAGAAGCTATGTACCACATTTTCCATGGACTATATTTAATATTTGTTCTCTGATGGCATACAAACTGAAAATAAGAAATGTTGCTAATAATTCTTTTATAACAATATTATGTAAACTTACTGCTGGTCTGGGTTCTTCTCCAGGAGATTGAGGAGGATAAACCTTTTCATTGTATTTTAAAAACTTTGTAGGTTTGTTATCATTGTGCCAAGCTGAATTTAGTGATGAAGTATGTAGTCTTTCAGCTTGAATCAATAATAAAGGACTGCAGTGCTTTATTCCTAATCTTAAGGTAATTTTGACCAGCGCCATGATTTTTTGTAAATACTAAATATAAATTTTACGGATTCTACCAACAAAATTTATAGGTTAAGTAATTCTTATTTCTTCTTCTTCTCTCTATTTTGGCCTTTGTCCAATGAATATTTACGCTGTTTTATTGTAATAGGTTAATTCAACATTCTGTTTTCTTATTCTTCATCTTCCCATTTTCTTCTTCGTATGCAGTACCGTGTGTCCCACTTTCAGTGTGCTATTTGAATATATCCAAAATTTCATTTCGAAAGAAGTATAATAACTTAGAGAGAGTAGAGTATGCTATACTAAAATATGTCAGTAAGAAAAAGTATTTATATTTATAAATTTAGCCAATACACCTACAAATTTTTAGGAAAAATTTTTCAGTATATCTTCTATATTTTTTTAAATTATCAATAACTGCTTTTGGTATTCAGAGAATTTCATGAAATTTTGTACATGTGCTCTTTTGATTGTGATAATTGATGTAACGTTGTCAGATTTTTAGAAAAAAAATTGGTAATATGAAATCTCAAAAAATCGCTCTGGAAAGATAGCGCGGGTCGTTAAAATGTTACAGGGGGTGTGCAAGCGAAAAGTGGCCTAAAGCCTACAATTTATTTTATTTAAAATAATTTCATTCATATGGGATGTTTCTAACATTAAATCGATTTTGCAGACACTAAACTTGGAAAATAAGTAGGCAACAAAAGAATAAAGCAAATAAAACAAGGAAATTGTTATTCTTTATTTTATTCAAAATACATTTAGATATAACTAAATATAATTATAAAATTAATGTCTATGAACATTTTGAAGTCAAGTTTTTTTTTCATTTTCAATAAGCGTTTCAAGCTCCTTTTTATAATATAACATAAATACAACTACTTTTAAGCAGTAATTTGTAATAAATAAATATAGTTTTATTAGTCCTGTACAGTGGTCTGTTACAATCAAAAAATAATTTTACATTGATTTTACGAGTATATTGTTTCAAAACTAGATATATCTTTTTAAGACCAATTCATTGCTTTTAATAATTAAAATAATAAAGAAGCATCACCTCTGTTACTTTTGTAATTTGCATTTTAGTTTGCTGTTGTTGACTTATACAGCATTAACTTTGGAATCACCCCATTTGAAATCATCTTGTGTCATAAAATACACCATCCAGTAGCACAAATTGAAAAAACCAAACGAAGCAGGGAACAGTATTCTCGCTGCCCTGTCAATCAGAGAAACACTGTTCACATGTCTAGTATGCCCGTGTTGAGAACCTAAAGATTAAGAACATTCATTTAATTTATGGATATTTTAACATCATTGCACAGAAAAGTAAGCAAAATTATACATATTTTTTAAAATGAGAAAATTAAATCAGTAGATGGAAATTAATATCAGAAGAGTTTTCAGTACTCGTTTTTATTTTGATTTCGGGCATTTTGATGTTTTGAAAAATATATATAAAATAATACCTGGACCTTTAGATGCTGCTTCTCTTTGTCTCTGTTTCCTAAATTTATCATCTCCCTTTAAGCAGTATAGAAACTGCTTCCACTTAGGCAATTTATTCTCAGTTTGGGTAGTTCTTTCCATGGTCAGACGAATTGGAGGTGGGGGAGGAGTAAGTTGAGGGTTGGACGACAGGGAGGTTTTGCGGCTCTCATAATGCAGAGAAGAATTCTAAAATTGCAACAATTAGAAGTTTTTAGCAAAATAATGAAATTTTATAATGCCTGTAGTGTCTATAGAAGGTGTAACTTTAAGCGTTTTTTTAGGGATAATGTTCTCCTGAATACGAATCTGATTTTTTTTAACAAATATTTATTTGTTAAAATTCGTTTTTCTCAAAATTGCGTTTGCACTGTTGCACTGCTTGGAAAATTTACTTTAGTTAAGAAAAACTGTTTTTTTTTGGCAAGGCATGCTCATAACGTTTCGAGGTCATTGTCGGGCAATAACAGCTACTTAATATGTTAATTGCATACTTTTTAAAGAATAATTTTGAGTATTCATTATTACGTATTTTAACATTTTAAATTAATATTGGCGGAAATGAGTAAGAAAAAACGTAAGAGTTGCTAAAATAATTAATACAATCTTATTAATCGTAAATGTAAATAGGGGTTTAATGATTTAAAAATATTTTATTTTTAGCGTAAATATGCATTGCGTATTCGTATTATACTCATTTTTCTCCATCATCCTTTAAAATGAATGACATTATGACTGGAATCACCCTACATAGTAGTATACTTTCTATAAGTACCTACATTATAAATGGGACAGATGAGAGAACTCCTCCTCCTTCTACTACCATCATTATTCGAGAGATTGAGTAAATCAGCAGCCGTGGTACCTATAAATTCCTCTTCAGAATCCAAGCAATCTTCCCAATCGTCTTCATCCACTGGTATCTCCCCACTACCCACCTTGGTGAAGTAGTGCACGCCAGCGAACTCCAGCAACGTGGCGATGCAGTAAAAGAAGCTCATGAAGAGAAACCAATCCAGGGCAGTGGCGTACCGGACTTTGGGGAGGTCAGTGCGAGAGTCTAGACTTATTGTGGAGAGGGTTAAAACCGTGGTAATACCAAGGCCTACGCGATCGCTGGTTGCTTCCCTATGAATCCAAAAGGACACCCATGAAAGGACGACTATAAGGATGCAAGGCACGTAGACTTGGATGAGGAAATAGCCTGTGTGTCTTTGGAGGTTGAAAGACACTTGTAGTACAGAGAATTGTCCTAAAAACAATCGTAAACAAAAACTTTTCAATAATAAAAGTCTATAAACTCCTGAAACCTACAGAAGTATTATTATTATTACATTTCAGAGACTGATAATTTTTCTGCATCACTACAGAATAGTAATAATAAAAATCTACGCAAGAAATATACAGTGCGGCCATAAAATCTTTTTAACGATCGGTCAAGATTTGACAGGCATTGTGCCACATCATCTGATTCAAAATTTACCTTAGATTCGATATCTATAACAAAAATATTAGTTTTCCATTTAAAATATGAGAGTGACGTCATTTCCGGGAAAACTGGAAGTACCACATAAATATTAATAACTTAAAAGGATGCGCGTGAAGAGTGCAAAAACAGATTTTATTATTGTCGGGAGGTTCAGGAAACATATTTTGAAGATTTACTCCATTAAATTAGTATTATTATTATTATTAAAGACAAATTAAATCATACGTATTGTTAAATATTTTATTCAGTCTAACGAGAGGTTTTTCTTCGTTTTGAACGATCTGTCAAGGTTTGACAAGCATTGTTCCATATCATCTCAGAATTTACCTTAGATTCGATATCTTTTACAAAATATTAGGGTTCCATTTAAATAAGAGATGTTACGTCATTTCCGGGAAAAATGGAAGTATTGGAAAATATAAATCGACTTGATATTTCCAAAAGACATTCTACCAACCGTTTAAATGTTTCAACAGGAGGGAGGGGGAAAGACTTTATCGTCCCACCGTATAATTTTTCTTTTGTAAAGTAGCTAGCATGTCAAATTTTTAAAAGTCGTGAAAATTCTAAAGTTTAAAATACTGGCATCAATAATTTTCAATTTTTCCATAATTTTGAATATGTTTAAATCTTACCTTCTTTTCTCTTTATAGTAAAATTTCTGTATGGAGAACTAATCAGATCAAACTGGGACAGTGTCATACCGGGCACAAAATTTACGCTTTCGTGATTTTGCCACTGATAAATTAAATCCTTTGTTGTATAAGCAACTAAAAACAAAATATAATTTCCATTGGGTCATATAAACCAACATTATACTTACAACTTCCTAAAATTAATGGACATGATTGTCGGTCCATGGGAAAACTTTTCAGTTCCATTGGACATTTAGCTTTGATGGTCAGTCTATTAAAAAAAACATTGTAAAGTCTAGCCATAAGAAGTTAAACATAAATTTTACCTCATAGAGTACAAAATATCTCCTTCCTGGCTGATCCTCAACAACTTATTCGGAACAGTGATAGTATGAACATAAGAATTTTTCCCGTTATAAAAATAAGTGTCTGGCCTCCAAATGCGCTCTAACATTTTGATGGACAAAGACAGCGACTTGATCGGTCCTAGAAAGGACAACCTTTGGTCTCTCCAGTATTGCCGGAAATAGCAATCCATGGAATATTCCTGAAACAAATGGGGAACGTAGAATTGTGTAGCAGATGTTTATGCTGTAGTATATTGATTTGTATTACCATATCCAATTCCGAAACGGGCCCCATGCTGCGTATTAATATGTTCGTTTCGACAATTGTTGGAACATCTAAAACAAAAGCTATAGTGTGCTTTATTTCACATACACATCTACTGAAGAATAATAAATTGTCTATAGGTAATTCAATAATAACCGATGAATAATAAAATAATGTATGAGCAGAGTGTCTCAAAACATTTAAATAAAATTTGGTACACATGATGTTAAACGGGATGGGGGACGTTATCAATTATATTTTTTCTAGAAGCATACCCAATTTTTTTTCTGTTAAAAAGCTCTCCTTTTTCTAATAAACCTTTATTAGAGAAATTTGTCTGTATTACTTTTTTTAAAAGTTATAAGCAATATCGTCCTAAAGGGTATCAAAAGAAATACCACCTAAAAATCATGTTAGCGGTGGAAAGATCAAATCATCGTTGAAAAATAATTGAATGTTATTTAAAGTGCATAAATGTCATTAACAATAATACAGTTAAAACAAAAGGTGATGATAACAATAACTAAACTTACAAAATAAGGTAACCGCCCTCATACTACATACATATTACAATCTATTCTCTATATGACTTCATTTCATTTCAAGACACAATCTTCGTCTGTCTTCTTTGTGGGCTGTGTTTATTAACATTTTGCCATTTAACTCATTACAAGCGTTTGTAATTCTGTCTTTCAAATGATTTATATCTCCCGAAGGTGTTTTGTAAGCCGTATTTTTTAAAACCTGCCATACAAAAATCGATGGGTGTTAGATCTGGTGGCCATTGAATAGGTCTATTAATCCCAATCCATTTTTTTTTGGAAAGTGTTATCTAAGTATTGCTGCACAATCCTGGCCTTCTGGGGTGGAGCTCCGTCGTGCTGCAAATGCACATTCCTCAGAAGTGCAGGAAGTTCTTCTTGTTCTTAGATAACTCACGCTGTTCAATGTATGTTCATAAAAATAATGCCTACCGTACATCTACTTCAAAATGGCCTTGGTTTTGGACTGGATTTACAATGTGGTAATTTTTAATGGACCAGTAGTGTTCGTTGTGACTGCTTGGCAAACCGTTGCTGACAAACCGACTTTCGTCACTCCAAAGAACGTGCCGAAAAAGTTCCTGATCAACAGTTTCTACATTTACTATAATTTGAGCTATAAAATAATTAAGTCTGTTTTTCATGTGACGCTCAGACAAATACTTCAAATTGTGAATTTTGTCGTCATGATACCCATTGATCTTTAAAATTCGTTGAACGGTTGATTAATCCAAATTTAATTCCTTGCCGTATAGAATTTCGTGGATTTTGTCAGAAATACTGTAACAGTCTAGCTGTATTAACATTGTTTCTTACCCTTTGGTCAATTATTTGATTCTTCCGAACAGAAAATACATTTTCATTTCGTCTCAAGGTCGCCTCCAATCTTGTAAAGGTTCTATGATCAGAATGAGGCGCTATGGATACCTTTCTCTATATAACTCTTCTTTAATTTTTTTTACTTGCCGTAAATTAGCAACATATCAATTTTTTCTGAATAAGAAAACATTTTGTAAGCACAATCGAGTTTGAGACACCCTGTATATAAATACAGTTTTCAATAATGTATATTCATCTACTACAAAACATTGTCCTGTATGTTTAAATAACGATACTTAATATCATTATTCTCCTACATCGACGTAAAGAAGTTAATTTAGGATATTACAAAAGTAAACAGAGCCAATTCTGTATAAAACATCATTAGGATACCACCGTATCATATGGCTTACCGACGTATATCAGAGGAATATGCTCTACTAAATCAAGTTAATTTTGTTTTGTTTTAAGTTTAATGGGACAGAATTTAAAACGATTCGGTTATTGGAGCGGTAATAAAGGATTGGAGTTTACAGTTGTTCGCAGTGCATTCAGTGGAAATGATGAAATTTTGTAAATTTTACTTTTGCTTAAATATGTGAGGAGACAAGTTTAACGTTAAACGTTAGTAGTAATATATTTTGTACAATTTTTATCGATATCGCCCAAATAATCGACTTAATACTGAACAGAGTTAGTAAAATAGCGCTGAAAAGTAAATAGCAAATATAACTAGGTAAAACCTTGCGGCAAACGCCGTTTTCTAGGAAAATTCGCCGAAATATGCTCTGCCTCGTTGGGAATTTTAATGGAGTAAAGAATTTACGGTTTCCGATGTGCTGGCTGAACTATGTGTATTACGGAGATCAAAGACTACCTCAAGATGACAACCTTTTGTAAAGGTATATCAGAGCCTGGGCATATTAAAACCTGCGCGATAAACATTCGTCGTATTGCGGGTTCGAGTTTATGTATAAATCACATTTTTCTTTTGTGCGAGAGAGTGAAAATGGAATTTGAACCTTACTATATTAGTCACCAACTGAGATTTGAGATTTTTTACAGGTTAAATTTGTTAGGGTTTACCATTACCAAGCGATAACGTAAAAAAAATGATAATTAGAAAAAGTAGCATCGCAAAGCTACAATATACAGGATGAGTCAGTTTTTTGTAGACAAACTTTAGCAGAAGATAGAACACATGTTTTTAAGAAGAAAAGTTTCTATAAACATATGTCGTAGAAGGCTTCGTTTCCGAGATACAGGGTGTTGAATATAAATTTTTGTTCTAGAATTTTCATTATTACTTATAAAGCAATGCTTAGATTTTTTCAAATTTGGGGGATAATGCCTATTAATTAAAGGACATAAAACAAGCGATAAGAATGTTCAAAAACTTGCACAGTGACGGAGTAGAGGGGGCGCTCAATTCCTTTCTTAAACAGAACTTCTACACCAATGACTATTTTTTAAAAAAACTGTAATAATATATATAAAAAAACGATTACATTAAGGGTAAACATTTTTTTGATTAAATAAGTAGGTAAATGTCATTTTTATTTTAAAATTGGTTGGCAGGTCACTGTTGACATTGTCGATATTTAATTTCAAGTCATTTTAATTTATTAGTATAATAATTTTTATAGTTAGATATTTGACTCAACTTAAAGAAGGCAATCTGAAGAAGCAACCGAAAATATGCAGAAATAGGTCAGGTCTCATCTATTGTGGTTGAATTTTCGAGTTCCCACAGTTTCAAAAGTGAACTTACATATTTATAGAATGTTTTCATTAAACCAGGTTAGTAAATGTAGCTAGATTAAAATTTATTTTAGATAATTATTGAATAAAGCTTTGTCTGTGGAACTGCTTATTAGCATACCTATTTGTTTGGTATCAGATAGCATACATATGACTTCATTGATAGGAATTGTAGGAGATTTAATTTATATTAGCTTAAAATACCTTTCTAATATAGTAAAAAATGTTACAAAAGCTAATAATAAATAATATAAGGGTAGATATTGTGGGTGTAATTCAACGCTGGTCGGGACTTTAGTCCACAGAGTAGTTAATTTCACACAATACTGTTAATATCTAAAAAATATATAAAAAAACTGTTAATATATATTTCCAACATTTAAATAAACTATTTTCCGACAAATTGTTTTTTATTAACAGTGGCATTACTAAAGTAAAAATAAAGTGACATTTCAATGTGGTAAAGTGACACTTTAGTACGATTTTGAATTTAGTAAAATAGCATAATATCAGTCAAAATGCGAAAAAATATGTTAAGTATTTATGATTATAAAGGCAATAAATAGCTATATTATAGTAACTAACAAAAACGCCAACAACAATTAACATAATGGATTAGATTAACGCTTATGTTTTTTCATATTAGGCATATCTAAATTTTGTTTGAGTTGTGTTAATAATTAACCCAAAAAATCAAAACGTGGAATTCGGAAAATGACCATTTTATAGAAAAGAAAAGGTGGCAGTTTTCTAAGTTGAAAAAAAAACAATTTTCAAAATTTAATTTAATTTTTTAAGAAATATTGTAAAGTTATATAGTGAACATCAATAAATTATCTACCCAGTATATACAGTATGCGCCAAAAGTATGGAATAAATTCAATAAAAACGAAACAATTATTTTTTGGGAAAAATCCTCGAACAGGTAGATTTTTAATTTAAAAAATACATATTTTAGCGTAAAATGCGATTTTCAAATGTCATTTGTTTTCGAGTAATGACGTCATAGATTTTTTTTTAAATGGCAACCATATTTTTTTCCTTGATTCTGAAAGATCGTTTAATTCTAAATCAGACAGTACTAAAATTTTTCCCTCTTACATAGGAAAGTTTTCGAGTAAATGACGGTTGAATGTTAGAAAACGTAAATTTTATCCATAAAAAAGTAATAATTCTGAGGTATGTAAAATAAAATACAATTGATTAAATTTTATACTTAAATTAAAAGTTCGAATTGCCATCCACCAACTTCTTGACAATGCGCAAGTCTGCGAAGAAATTTTTCCTGCATATTATCAATGATTTTTGGGGTAACTCTGCGTATTTCGTCCCGAATGCGATTTTGAAGTTCTTTTAAATTACGTGGTTTATTAATGTACACTTTTGACTTCAAGTATCCCCATAAAAAATAGTCAAGAGGTGTAAGATCCGGCGATCTTGCAGGCCATTCTATCGGTCCGCGTCTGCCGATCCACCTCCCAGGAAAACAGTTGTCCAAAAAATCTCGTACAGGGCGCGCATAGTGCGGAGGTGCACCGTCTTGCTGAAACCATATGGTATCGTCAGGAATGTCAGGGTCATTATCGTTAGGAAAAATTACTGCAAGGGCTGGAACAAGGTCATTTTCTAGAAACTCTAAATATCTTTGTCCTGTAAGGGTTCCTTCAAAGAAGAAAGGCCCTACTATTCTGTCGTCAACTATTCCAGCCCACACATTTAATTTCTGAGGGTGTTGGGTATGTGCCTATGCCATCCAATGAGGATTTTCCCGACTCCAATATCTGCAAGTTTGACGGTTTACTGTACCATTCAGACAAAATATGGCCTCATCTGAAAAAAGTATTTGCCGGTGTAAATTTCTATTTCCTTGACATAAATCCATTAGAATTTCGCAAAAGTGTAAGCGGCGATCGGGATCATCTTCATTGAGTTCCTGCACAAGTTGAATTTTGTAGGGATTATATTTTTCCTTCCTCTGACTAGTGTCATTGTTTAATGCAACCAATCGTGAAGAATTATGAGAATTATCCACCATACTTATCAAAATGTTCTGTTTCTGATTTTCATTAATGCTTGGACGTCCAGGTTTTGGAATATTTACAACATTGCCAGTTTCTCTAAATTTAGACTCTACCTTACTCACTGTTGATTGGCTGATAGGGCGATCTGGATATTTTTCATTTAATAAATCGAAAACTTCCTGCTGAGTTTTAGTCATATTCCCGCATCCGATAAGAATTAAAATTTCAATTCTTTGAGTAACAGTTAAATGTGCCATAATACTTTAAATTGAATAATAATTTCTATGTCGCTTACAATATTTATTAGAAAGTCAGTCTGACAATGACACTTTGCAAAGATTTTCACCTACGTGATCCATAAAAGAACTATGGAATTCGAAAAACTAAACTTGATAACGTTTTTGCTTTATTTTAATTGATTTACGTTTTCTTACATTCAATCGTCATTTACTCCAAAACTTTCCTATGTAAGAGGGCAAAATTTTAGTATTGTCTGATAGAGAATTAAACGATCTTTCAGAATCAAGGAAAAAAATATGGTGTTGCCATTAAAAAAAAATCGATGACGTCATTACTCGAAAACAAATGACATTTGAAAATCGCATTTTACGCTAGAATATGTATTTTTTAAATTAAAAATCGACCTGTTCGAGGATTTTTCCCAAAAAATAATTGTTTCGTTTTTATTGAATATATTCCATACTTTTGGCGCATACTGTATAAATAGTGGTGACTGGTCAAATACCAAGAATATAATTTTTGGTTAGCTTATGAAGCTGATGTATTTCATTATTTTTCAGAGCTGAAACATCGCAGTCCTGTGAAAACAATTATTATTGGAAATTTGAGATACTGTACTTTCAAGTTACCTACGTGTTATATCGGCAGTTTCTATCAATTTCAACGACGTATCTGTTGCTAATACAGCTGAAGACAATTAAATCTGACATGAAAATATCAGTATTATATTTTAAGCCAAGCGAGAACTAAAGAAATGAAATATATCTCGATCGGTGTCAGGCAATTTCAGTTGAAACTTCTATTTACTCTTAAATCGCAGTTTGTGTACTCGATATTGGATATCGCTCCAGAAGAATGCGAGACTAAACAAAATTCATATACCTAAGAAAAATGTTTTCTTGATTTGTACATATCTACGACTGTCTGAGTCATAATTTAAGTTGAATGTTTACGTTTACTTTGTAGTCCTTATCATAAGACGTAGAGAGTCTCTTATCTGCGTACTTGAATTTGTTACAAAAAAATAAGCCGAGGTAGTCCTTGCGCTAAAAGGACCAGATAGGAGCGCTCCTTTCAAATTAAGGCTCATTTTTACGGCCGCGAAATTTACGATGCTTTAGCGAAACTACATAAAAACGAATTCAAAAAAATTGCGACGAGATAAAAGATTATATGTTTGTGAAGGTACTGTTTTGTACAGGATATTTTCAGAAAAATGTACAAACATTTTTGAAATAAAATCATGCATAAAAAGTGCCTACATATCTGGCTCATACTGGTTTTGGCTGGTATATGGAGTGCCTTATAAAGCTTTACGTTAGTTTTCAAATTATTTAGACACTTACTTTAATTACACTACCAGCAAGTTCAAACTTATGTTAAGTAAGAAACATTTATCTGATGCAGCTAATATCTTATGTGGTGTACCGCAGAGATCCATTCTGGGCCTTCTGCTTTTACTTTTCTCTGTAACACGAAAATATACTTTTAGTGGAAAATTTTATAGGAGAGACTCCTACTATTCTTCCATGTTCTGTTCTGTATCAAAGTTATAAATGAAAAAAACAGAGACACCCTTTATACAAATTTTTTGTAACCTCTATAAGTTGAAACTATGTGATTTGTTTATTTCATTTCTTTTTTATTACTGTGATTATTCTGTGACTGTGGTTTTCCTTTATCAGTTTATCAAACACAAAGAATTCTAATTTTGTAAAATAGCTCAAGAGGTTTAAAATATAAAAAAGAAGGAAGATTAAAATGTTCATACCTAATACTCTCCATAACACTTGCTTTAACGAAATAAAATAAAATATGTTGCAACTTTAATTAACTTTAGTTGCTGTAGAAGTGATTTTCAGTTTATTCCGTGTTACTACTGGTCGCGTCAAATTAGCATGAAAAATGTGAAAATAGATAACTTTTTGCGGAGAAGTCCGATTGAGATGCGGTTTTCTGCAAAATGTTCAGGGAATTTTTTATAACAAAAGGTACATCTAACCTCTGTACGCTCGCAAATTTGTAATTGTTTATATAACAAATGAGTCACTTTTGTTGAACATATGGCAAATGTCACAGACGATTCAACGAAAATGTCTGAAAAATGTTCTCTAGGGGGTTTTTGAGGTCCCTCTTTATCACTTTGGTGTTAGCTTTATTATTTATTGCTAAATTGTTGTAACTGGGCTAATTAACAAATTAAAAACTTCACCCTCGAAATCACTAGAGAACCGGAATTTTTCCAGGATTTCTGGCTTATTAAGGCAAACCATCGGCACAAGATTTTTGCAAATATAATTGTTTGTTGTTCGATTGTTGCAACCTCGCTAATTAACAAATTAATAACTCTTCTCCCGGAATCGTTAGAAAATCGGATTTTTTTTTTGCAATAATTCTGGGATCAATTGAACAATAAACAATTATATTTGCAAAAATCTTGTGCCCATGGTTCGCCTTAAAAAGACAGAAATCCCGAAAAAAATTTCGAGTCTAGTGATTCCGGGAGTAGAGTTATTAATTTGTTAATTAGCCAGGTTGCAAAAATAGAAAAATAAACGATTTCGTGCAACAACCTTGTGCCGATGGTTCTCCCCATGATCCCAGAGTTATTGCAAAAAAATCTGGTTCTCTAACGATTCCGGGAGTAGAGTTATTAATTTGTTAATTAGCGAGGTTGCAACAATCGAATAATAAACAATTATATTTGCAAAAATCTTGTGCCGATGGTTTGCCTTAATAAGCTAGAAATCCTGGAAAAAATTCCGGTTCTCTAGTGATTTCGGGGGTGGAGTTTTTAATTTGTTAATTCGCCCAGTTACAACAATTTAGCAATAAATAATAAAGCTAACACCAAAGTGATAAAGAGGGACCTCGAAAACCCCCGAGAGAACATTTTCCAGACATTTTCGTTGAATCGTGTGTGACATTTGCCATATGTTCAACAAAAATGGGTCATTTGTTAAATAAAAAATTCGCTGAACATTTTGCAGAGAACCGCATCTCAATGCTAATTTGACGCGACTATACTGAAGCAACAAATATGCTATTTCTAATACCTTTTCCATGCGTTGGCAACTGAGAACTCTCATAGTTTTTCAACAAATTTTCCAAAACCAAGGTTATATTTTTGCTGACGACATCGTTAACTGGGGATCTGGATATTCGAGTATGATTCGTTTTTACTTCTTCTTTAGTATGAGAAAAACTAATCACTGTATACTTCAGTGGTGCATTCTGTTGCAGTAAATTATGTTCCAAACCTATTCCATGCCTTGTAGACTCTAGACACGTAACTGCCAACCTGTAAGCAAGTTATTAAATTATCGAATTGCGACGATTTCTTTGATATGGCGAAAGAGCAGTTTGGCTGTTTCTATCACAAATTAAATTTCACGGTGTATTGATATCTAAAACTCGATTATCAGTTAAATTAACTCAATTATGCATATGTGCAAATTTATATGAACATATCTTTAATGATCAGAGCTTTGGGTTTAGTATTAGTAAACAAATCTGAGGTAAAGACATTGATTTCAATAAAATTGTAAAATCTATTCAAATAATTAATAATAAATTACTTTACAGTAAAATTTTGTTGGGTCTGAAGGTCTCACAACTTAAAAAACTGAGTAATCGTACTTGGATTTTTCATTGCAAAAAATGATTTTCTGCACAATCTTCTATTTCGGTTTGTGACTTTTAGAAGATCTCTCTAAAGTGTTTGTTTATAGTGATTCGTGCTGTAAAAAGCTAAATTACCCTTTGATAGTAAAATTGGCAATGCTGCTATGCATTGAAATCGATTGAATGTAGGAAAGGTTCAAACAATCAATTCAATTTGTACTATATAAGAATCAATTTGGATACCATCTGAATAATATATTGTTTACATATAACATGGTGACGTTTAATTTAATTTAATACCTCATGCATTGCACTACATTGAAACTGTTTGGAAGCTGTTGATACTGAATTACAGCTGGATAGATTTATTTGATATCTATCTAAGCGTTGCATATTACAACTTATTTAAAATTATCAGAAACATTCTACAAAAACCATTGGTAGATTATTCTTTGAGTAGACAGGCTATACAATTTCTGAAATAAATATTCAATACCCGTATATGTTTGGTGGCACCGCTGACGAATGACCGTGGCTGTTTGTTATAGATTTTTCAGGTGTGAATATAAATCTCTCAATCATATTCAGTTGTCTTAGAACTTTTCGATAATGATGACGATGGCGACGAAATAATGATGGATAATGATTTTAAGTTTTCATTATTCAAGTACTTTTGTGAAGAAATACAGGGTCAAAGTCTAAGATCAAGTTCACGGCAGCAGACTTATCACCTTTCTAGTACACTATTAAGGACGTCATTTTTAAACGCAATTTTCAACGAATTTATAGCCGTTTTCTGACACGGATTTTTTTACATCTAAGCAAGCTCGAAACAATATTTCTTCATTGTGCCAATTATACAACTTTTCTCCAGGGTATAAAAAAGTTCATAGGCTGTCAAGTCATTTAGAATAGGATAACAATAATGTGTTTACCTGTTATTCTTAGTCAATATATTTTCTACCACGTTACACGCCTGCTATACACTAAGAAAATGAGCAAACAGCTGAAGTCACTCGTCAGCAGCCTACCAGACATATATCGGTCAACTCTCAGCTGTTTGCTATAGGTTTTCCAGGTGTAATTAAATGCTGGTCGGGGCATGAAAATTGTCTTATCAGATGTATAACATATTATGGGGTATCATGCACAATTATCTTCCAGGTTATGATACGGGGTGTAGATTTCGGGGTGCTCTACTCGAGCAATAAATATGTTTAAAACTCAAAAGCGGATTGTAAGATGCATTGCTGATTTGGCCAGTAAATTTTCTTGTAGAAACGTATTTCAGACATATGCCATTTCAACTGTAGATATTTTAATATATGAAATGTGTGTTTATATTTAAAAAAATAAGGCCAATTTCGGTTTAACTAAAACATATTACACTACATTATGATGTAGGTACGAAATAACTTATTTTATTTTTTAAATTTAAAGTGACACAAATGACTCTTTTATTTACGACTGAAAATATTTTATAGGTTGCCAAATGAAATAAAAATCTTATTAAATTTATTTAAAAATAAATCAAATGTTTTTTTACTGCTTCTAAGTAAATACTGTGACTATTTCTATGGAAATGTATTTTTTTATAGATGTGAAAATAAATTATTATTATTTTTCGCCTACCATATGTGAAAATGAATCATATCAACCCTAAAAATAAGACCGAAAATTTCATACCTCTACTTTAAAATCAATAAGACGTCTTTATTTTGACTGGTTACCATGGCAACCAGAAAAAATTCCGGATTTTTCTTCGTGGAGAGGCGATAATTAAGAGAATTTTTTTTGACAGTTGAGAAGGTAAACATATATGATCTACACATTGGCAAAATTGAAAAATTTCAGAATAAAATTTAAACCTTGAACAACCTGTATTTGTTAAACCAGAGACATTTGTATAAGGCATGATAAGCTCAAACATACTATTTTGGTGTCTAGTAGCTCCAGTTTATTGTTGACCCATTCTTTTTTTTTTTGGTAGGCTAAAAATAGTTGTATGTCACACATGCAGAAAACGCTTTAGTAGCCCTTAGCTATTAGCTGCTCAAGTTTTTTTCTGCCCTTGTGACACAATATATTATACAGTATGCGCCAAAAGTATGGAATAAATTCAATAAAAACGAAACAATTATTTTTTGGGAAAAATCCTCCAACAGGTCGATTTTTAATTTAAAAAATACATATTTTATCGTAAAATGCGATTTTCAAATGTCATTTGTTTTCGAGTAATTACGTCATCGATTTTTTTTAAATGGCAACACCATATTTTTTTCCTTGATTCTGAAAGATCGTTTAATTCTCTATCAGACAGTACTAACATTTTGCCCTCTTACGTAGGAAAGTTTTCGAGTAAATTACGATTGAATGTTAGAAAACGTAAATTTTATCCATCAAAAAGTAACAATTCTGAGGTATGTAAAATAAAATACAATTGATTAAATTTTATACTTAAATTAAACGTTCGAATTGCCATCCACCAACTTCTTGACAATGCGCAAGTCTGTGAAGAAATTCTTCTTGCACATTATGAATGATTTCTGGGGTAACTCTCTGGCGATCTTGCAGGCCATTTATCGGTCCGCCTCTGCCGATCCACCTCCCAGGAAAACAGTTGTCCAAAAAATCTCGTACAGAGCGCGCATAGTGCAGAGGTGCACCGTCTTGCTGAAACCATATGGTATCGTCAGAAATGTCAGGGTCATTATCGTTAGGAAAAATTACTGCAAGGGCTGGAACAAGGTCATTTTCTATAAAGTCTAAATATCTTTGTCCTGTAAGGGTTCCTTCAAAGAAGAAAGGCCCTACTATTCTGTCGTCAACTATTCCAGCCCACACATTTAATTTCTAAGGGTGTTGGGTATGTGCCTCTGCCATCCAATGAGGATTTTCCCGACTCCAATATCTGCAAGTTTGACGGTTTACTGTACCATTCAGACAAAATGTGGCCTCATCTGAAAAAAGTATTTGCCGGTGTAAATTTCTATTTCCTTGACATAAATCTATTAGAATTTCGCAAAAGTGTAAGCGGCGATCGGGATCATCTTCATTGAGTTCCTGCACAAGTTGAATTTTGTAGGGATGATATTTTTCCTTCTTCAAGACACTGTGCTCTGACTAGTGTCATTGTTCAATGCAACCAATCGTGAAGGATTATGAGGATTATCCACCATACTTATCAAAATGTTCTGTTTCTGATTTTCATTAATGCTTGGACGTCCAGGTTTTGGAATATTTACAACATTGCCACTTTCTCTAAATTTAGACTCTACCTTACTCACTGTTGATTGGCTGATGGGGCGATCTGGATATTTTTCATTAAATATATGCTGAGTTCTAGTCATATTCTCGCATCCGATAAGAATTAAAATTTCAATTCTTTGAGTAACAGTTAAATGTGCCATAATATTTTAAATTGAATAATAATTTCTATGTCGCTTACAATACTTATTAGAAAGTCGGTGTGACAATGACACTTTGCAAAGATTTTCACCTACGTGATCCATAAAAGAACTATGGAATTCGAAAAACTAAACTTGATAACGTTTTTGCTTTATTTTAATTGATTTACGTTTTCTAACATTCAATCGTCATTTACTCGAAAACTTTCCTATGTAAGAGGGCAAAATTTTAGTACTGTCTGATAGAGAATTAAACGATCTTTCAGAATCAAGGAAAAAAATATGGTGTTGCCATTTAAAAAAAAATCGATGACGTCATTACTCGAAATGAAATGACATTTGAAAATCGCATTTTACGCTAAAATATGTATTTTTTAAATTAAAAATCGACCTGTTCGAGGATTTTTCCAAAAAAATAATTGTTTCGTTTTTATTGAATTTATTCCATACTTTTGGCGCATACTGTATTATCGCTATTGTCATTATTATTAGTCGGATTATTATTTATTTAGACTCTATTCTGGGCACGAGCCTAGAAAAGCGCAACAAACCGTCCGCTTGTATACTTTTAAAATTTCAGCGATATTTCATCTGAACAGGCAACAGCAAAAAGAGGACTTATCGAAACCTAGCAAGCAAAAATTTTATCAACTCCGCATCCCCGACCGATACGGATATTTTTATATTATATTCCGCCCTGCCAACCGCACAGATTATTCCTATTGCTCGTACCGATAAAAATGTGTAGTAAGGCGAAATATGAATTTCCATTGATCTCGAGGACTTAAAATATCGTACTTGAGCCAGCGGCTGTCTCTTTAAGCGCCGGGGCTGAACAAAACAAGAGCGACATCAGCGATTTTACCACTTCATTGTCAACTCGTACGGAAAATGAAAAATTAGAATGGCAAACACTCTGGGGCCAATACTGTATTTAAACGGCTTCAGTCTGTTCATGTTTTCTCTCAGACGATGAAGGTTTTGCGCGCCGTAGTTCTCACAATTTTTATTTGTCCTGCACTTTTAGTGTTTAGGGGGACGTTTTGTTTACATTGAATCGAATAAATAAGGAAAATGGTATACAATGAAACTTGATTTCTCTTTAGTGTGTCAATATAGTTACGTTTTTATTATGTAAATATTCAATATTTATTTGATACTGTTTCAATTGAAAAATGAAGGTCATTACACCACTAGTGGAGTAATGTGACATATTACCCTACTAGTAAAATATTAAAAACAGAGATTACTGCTTAATGGTTATTTTTTTTATTAAGAACCTACAGGTCTATAAATTTGATAATTTGATAGGGTATAAAATTATGGCAACGTTAATAAAACAGAGAATAGAACCTATAGCAGAACTACAAATAGGGGAGTATCAAGCAGGTTTTAGAAAAGGAAGGTCAACAACGGACCAAATCTTCATGGTGAAGGAAATTCTGACTACATGCTATGAGTATGGGATCAAAGCAATGGTTCTAGTCGTGGACTTCAAGAAAGCATATGATTCGATCAAAAGGAATAAACTAAGTAAAATTTGGAAACAATTTGGGATACCAACCAAATTGATTAGGCTATTGAAAATGACCTTAGAAAATACCAAATCCAAAGTACGAATAAAAGGTGAATGTTCGGAAGGCTTTACTATTGATACAGGACTGAGACAAGGAGACCCACTCTCAACGCTTCTTTTTAATTTAGTACTAGAAAAGGTCATAAGAGATAGTCAGTTGAACAGAGAAGGACACATATTGTTTAAAAGTCATCAAATTGTAAGTTATGCAGATGACGTGGCTATTATTGCTAGAGATAGTAGGGAATTAGAAGAAGTAACGAGAAAACTTGTGAAGGTAGCACGTAAAGTGGGATTGCAGATAAATCAAGAGAAAAGTAAGCCTTTGAGAATAGGAGAACAAAAAAAGGATACCAATTTTAAATTGAGAATAGAGCATGGAGAGATGGAGTTTGAGGAAGTTCAACAATATGTATATTTGGGCACGCTAATAACAGCTGTGATGAGGAACAAGAAATAAATAGGAGAATAATAAAAGCAAATAGAAGTTCGGCAGCAGTCAACCACTTATTGAAATCAAAAAATTTGTCCAGAGGAGTAAAATTTAGAATGTATAAAACAATTTTGAGACCGACAGCGCTGTATGGTAGTGAAACCTGGGTTCTCAATAAGAAGTCAAGAGAAAACCTTTTAAGGTAGTAAAGGAAAATCTTAAGGAGAATTCTAGGGGGTAAGAAGACGGAGGAGGGCTATGTAAGGAGAAATAATGAGGAAATATATGCAATGTACCAGGGATCAACAATAGACGAAATTGTAAAAGCCAGAAGAGTGCAGTGGCTAGGGCATCTAGAACGTATGGAAGATAAAAGGGCAGTTAAGAAAATAGTAGGGAGTAAACCTAACTACAAGAAAAAAAGAGGTAGACCGAGGAAGCGATGGAGAGAGGCAGTGGCAATAAATCTAAGGGAGAAAAATGTAATGGATTGGAAAAGAAAGGCGAAGGACAGAATGGAATGGAGGAGAATAACACAGCTCTGGGCCTAAAAGGCCTGTAAACAGCTTTATATATATATAAATTGAATTATTTGTTATAAATATTAACAATAGAACTTTGGCAATTCCTAAGATTAATACCAGAATGCAGCTGGTCTGTATTTGTATAAACAATGCTTGAATTTTCTTTGTAAGCACTTGAAGTAGCTTCAATGACGGCAATCTCTCCTTCAAGAACTTTTGTGGCGACTTTTTTCTTGTTTTCAAGAGACGTATCAATATAGCCTTCACACACGGTGTTGGACCTCAAACCTCCATGCTGTTTCATAGTTACAAAGGTCTGCTCCTGTGGCTAGAAGTGAAGTAGATGATCGTCGAAAACAGTGCCCTGTATATTGTTGAGGCTGTGATAAATTGAGAAAAAAAGCAATCTTCTTTGGCATTACATTAAAAGTAATTATACCAACGGGAAGTTTCATGCATTTACCACCTCTGTAACCAACAGAAAATCTTCCATGATTGACATGACTATAGGACGCAGGGCGAGGTATTTTCGTATTACTTGGACCATATTCTCAATTTCGACGGCAGTGATAAAGAATTCTGAGAAAACTTTGGTTTTCAAATCCGGTATGAAGATATAAAAAATATTTCCTTTATTTGTTACGTTTTTTAACAGCAAATTAGTTAACTCGTCCACTCTGCATGCACCTCCAAGTCCAATAATTAAGGCAACCTTAAATAATGCATTTATGAATTTCAAATAATAAACATTTTCTCGTACCTTACCTTTGTTAGCAAGAATTTTGTGTCATCGGCATCTTGTAAAAATTTTGATACATCCTTTTTCGTTAATATTCTTGGCAAGTTTTCTGTTTCTGAATCACTCAATATTTCAATCAACTTCACTATTTTCACAAGAAAATGTAAAAACGAAAACTCAATTTTGTTTATAAGAAGTCTGACAGGTTATCATAACAATGTATTTGCTTCTTGATTTTGAATCAATATATTGTCTGAAGCTATTTATTTGTGGCATAATTTTAGTTTTTCTTAAGTTTTGTTGTTAATAAATAATGAATACCCTCCAAATTTTGTTGATAGAGCATTCAAAAATATTGCAGATAAAACTAACACTTTAAGACAAATAAAAGAAATTAATCATACAATAAAAATTCCATACATTCCTATATTATCAGAAAAGTTAAGAAGAATCGGTAATAAATTTAATATTCGAACAGTTTTTCAGACAACTAATACCTTACGATCATTTTTGTCAAAAACGCGTCCAAAAAATGATATACAAAATTCAAAAAATTGCATTTACAGTATACCTTGTGAATGCAATAAACATTATGTCGGAGAAACGTCTCGGCCTATGAGTGTTAGAGTTGAGGAACATAAAAATTATATAAAAAGACGGGAATTTGAAAAATCCAAAATTTGCGAACACGCTTGGGAAAACGGTCATGTGATTCAATGGGATTCGGCAAAAATTTTAGAGAAGGAAGATAACGCGACAAAAAGAAAATTAAAAGAGACCGCGATTATTTTGTTGAACGGAGATAAGTGTGTGTCAAACTGTTCAGTAAACATCGATCATTGTTGGCTACAGTTGTATCAAGAAGAAGTAAGTAAAAATAAAATAAAAATCATTTAACATCTCTATGGAAGCAGATAAACAAATTTTAAACTGTCAAACTTGACAAACGGTTTAATATTTTACTACTATTTTGAAAACGAAAACAGAGAGTTTTTCGAAACGTCAATATTACGGAAGTGCGCGATAGTGATGTGATTTTTGTTATTTTTTACTTATCTGCTTTTTTCAGTGTGAGATTTTTTGGTTAGGCAAACTTAGTTTCAAAAATAACCCTTGACTGTTCCGTTTGGCGCAAGGGCTTATTTAATTAATTTTTATTATTTTTCAGAAGTGTGGCAAAAACCCAACAAAACTTAAGAAAAATTTGAATCAATACTTACAAACTGGATCTGATTTTGAATTTTTCTCAAATTAGTTGTAGTTGTAGATAAAATTGTTTGCAGTTCTAGATAAAATTTTATATAGTTCACGTGAGATAAGGAAAAAAACTGCAGCTTTTGGGTAAGGATATTATGAGCCAGCATATCGAATGCTTTCGTAAAGTCGGTATATAACACGTCAACTTGCGTATTTGAGTCAAGGTTGTGAGACATATACTGCGTGATACATATCAAATTGGCCACAGTTGATTTGTTTCTCATAAACCCATGTTGGCAATGACTGATAACCTTTTGGACATGTGAATAAAGCAAGTTGAACAATTTCAAACACTTTAGAGAAATTGCTAATAATTGCAATAAGTCTGTAATTATGGAAATATGATTTGTTGCCCTTTTTGAAAACTGGAGATACGAGATAAATTTTTAATCGTTAAGACCACATAGTAATAATCTGTAGTATCTATTACATGAAACCTCTATCAGATTTTGAAGATAAAATCTTCGCTGAAGTTGCACTTTTGAGATTTGGGATGTAAAAAAGTTTATCAACAGAAATCGAATATAAATAAAACTAACCATTTTCAAAACGCAGTGTATTAACTTAAAATATTTCCATTATTGTGATGACTGACTGTTGGCATCTAAGCCCACATCGGTTTTCCATTTACGCAGCTTGTAATTTGAAATGCAAAAATGTCCGTCCTCTGAAACAGACACTTTTTTGGGGATTTTGTTAAGTCCACAACAGGGGATTGGGTGTAATTCATCACTTTCTCTTCGTCTCCTATCAATTTACATGTGATATTCTTGTCATCGGGACATATTGTGCGAGCGTATTGCTATTATAGTGTCCGATCCTTCGTCAAATGTCTGTCAGGATTGTCGTGCAAATAAAATTTAAAACAACGTGAAGAATAACATGTCCATTTCCTAAGAAAAAATTCGCAGTTTAATATTTTTTGCTCTGCATTACGATAATTAAACTTTACTATTATAAATATCAGTAACGAAATGTAACCAAGGAGGATGATTATTTAGGTAATATTGAAAAAAAAAAACAAAACAAATAAACATGCACATGTATCAACCATAACAAATACACTCAACAACGATTTTCTGTGTGTGGGATGGAATTGTGAACGTTTGTTGGGCCTTTCATTCTGGGAAATCGGTTAGCTGGTGGTTTTTATACAGGGTGATTAAGAACTTATCTAAAAAAAATTTTGAATGTACAGGGGATTCTTATAAATACAGTTTCTACATGCTAACACAAATGTTTCTGCTCCTTGTCCGTTTTGAACTTGTAATTTATTACCAGCAGCTATGATACGTTTGCGTAAATCATCAATAGTGCCAACTTCGGTGCAATATATTTAATTTTTTAAACATCCCCACAAAAGTAAGTCCCTATGATTTAAAGTTCAGGAGATCGTGGCGGCCATGGTACCGGTCCCCCTCGTCCAGTCTCCTGGTATTAATGTTTGAACACGCTGTACATGGTACGGATATAATTGAGCCTCGTGTATGATACGCCACACTGTTGCAATATGCCGTAGACGCCCTGGACTTCCATCTATTCCACGATTCGGTTGCAAATTTCCCGCGTCAAACTTGAGTTTGCACTACACTTGCACTCACTGCAGCCAGCTGTAAAAGTAGCTGCATTTGGCAGATCTTTACCGAGAAATCGTTCTACTAAAGCATTTTCTCTTCACGGGAAATTAAAACGATACCCATCAACTGCGAGTTGCTATACATAAGCCATTTTTATTTATTTATTGAATTAAAATATCGAACGGGCGAAACCCATTTATAGGATAAAATATGAATACAAAGATATAGTAACACTAAAATACAAATACAAATAATAATAATAATATTTTCATTTCCAATTTTGATTTGAAAAACTAATGCAAATACTTGCATCGCAAAAAAGTTAATACGATAAGTAATCGGATATTTTAATTCGTTTAGTTAGAGACTACAGTACCCCAGCGATGTAAAGGTTGAAACTAGAACTAGACTAGAACTTCAATATTTTTTTTCTCAGTAGCTGTTAAGGATTTTCGGCGAGTTCAACTGTAAATTGAATAATCATGGAATATCATGAATATAACAGTTATTACGATAAATTAAATGCATTTTCGATTTTATGAAATTCACGTTCTTTTATTTGAATGTAACTGAAACACTATTCGTTGTTATTTGTTCTCAGCTATAATTTCTCAAGTTTACGTGTACAGATTAACAATCACCCTGTATATTTGGTAATACCCACCGCTTGACACCCGCCTCGCTAACAAGGATTCAATAGGATTTCATCTCCTACCCCGTTTTCTGTTTTTGTGTGGGATAATTTCCATTTCCACCGTTTTACACTCCCAGATTTAAATTTCCCTATCAATGGAATCGAATTTTCTTCGGAATTAAGTGTGCTTACAAATAAAAATCAATCTAATTGATTAAAACGGCTAAGCTTTATTTGTTTCAGGATATCTTCGCGAGAAGAACAAATTGAGGCATACTGGGTGTTTCTACCAGCAACAAAAAAAATTGGTCAAATAGCAAGTGAAACAAATAAGTTATGAATAGTAGTTTTCCAAGACTTTATTTAATTTTTTAAGCGATAAGTTCAAACATCGCTGTAAAACTAATATTTAAAGGGTGTAGCACAAATTTTCACACAGCTCCGTGAGGTATTGTTACACACAAACATATCGTATTTTAAACAATATTCCTTTTAATCATTTTAAGGCATCATATCGCTTCTTTCTTAAAGCAAAATATGAAATACAAGAGGACACATTTATATTTTTTCTTTAATGTAGCACTTCCAAGGTTTATTTTATTAACGCGTCAAAGAACTGCACGCTAATCAAAATTATAGGGGAAAAGCCAGCTTTTAGAAAGTGCTCTTCCGCTTTGTCCATGTCCATAAATTTTCGTTTGTGTCCGTGTACTTAATAAATAGGACTTTAACTCTTATTTAGAACTTTTTCCTGGTTATTTCATTAATTTAGTCTTCACAGTGCGGCAATTCGATTGTCGTCAGTGAATTTTTGAACACAAATTTTGTTATTTTTTATTTAAGTTATTGATGCTTGTGGCAAGAGTAACTTAAATTAGAATTGCTAGAGATATATCAGAGGTTGTTCAAATTATTTGCTAAATAATGAAGTGCCAAATAAAAAGTTTATCAAATATAATTTTTTTGAGTCCGATAGAAGAGTTAAGGTATCAAACGACCTTACAACATTTTTGTGTTATAATACTGTAGTAATTTACGTTATAAGTCTGGTAGGTGTCTTATTACAGTACAGAGTGGTATTATGGTTAAAAAGCTAAATTACTAAAACAATATCGAACACTATCTTTTTATATTAGACAAGTTAAACAATGTTTTATTGCATGTCTGATTACGTCTGAACAACCTCGTTAATAATTCTGAAAATTATACGAAGTTTTATGTAAGCGTAACAAAGAAAAGAAAATATGGTATAGGTCCAGCAATTTTTCATAACCTTTTTCTATGCAGAAGTTATTTTTTAATCCACAAAGGCATATTAGTTATAAAAATGGGTGTAATTAATTTTAGTATCATTTTACGTCTTCTGTAATTAAATTTACTCCAGAGTATCTCGTTGCGAGTTTCTCAAAAAAATTATTATACAAAATTAAGGAGTCTGGCAAAGTTTATATTTCTGGAGAGGTTTTAGGGAGAATATTTGTGAATATCATGCAAGAGGTCAGTAACTGATGACTAATATAGGTACAAGGTTTTTTTTTGTTCAAATTCAGAGAGAAAATTACTTAACATCTCATATAACATTGAAATATTTATTAATTTCGTTTCTCAAAGGAGATCACACAAAAAAAGCAGTCCTTGAAATGTTTGTTTTCGTCCAAATTGAAATTATTAGAAATAAAATGTAACATCATTATCAATATTTCTTAACATTGGAAATGTTTAAGCAATTAGTAGTTTTAAAGCTAGATATATACAAGGTTAAAAACAAGCATAATATTAACACAAACTGTAAAATAAACTGAATTTAACATAACAACTGTTTAAAGTGTTGTCCATCAATTTGTTTATACACTTATAACGGAATCTATTTCTAATATTATTTCAAATCTCTGCTATTCTTCTCATTTCTGTTATAATTCGTTCTTTTAAATCATCCAATTTGTCAGTTTCTTTTAAATACTTTACTTTTTAAGTAACTACAAAAAAAAATACTGGGGTTAAATATGCCGATTTTGCTGGCAATTTCAGAAAAATTTTGTCTTCTACTTTATCGGTTAAAAAAAATAGAGTATTGTGTTTTCCATTATTTGCTTCAGTTATATCCATGAAAATATGTTCAAAGTGAATTTAATTTGTTTTCACTTCATGCAACTTGGAATACTTGGAGTTAGCTTAATATCTTCAAAGTAAAACAGAAGTTCAAGATTTGGTATTATAAAATTCATAATTAAAAAAAATACAATGTAGTTTTGTAAATATTTTGAAACCCTATATGACTCGATGCGATACAAATAGATTTATACCTACAGTATACTGTTTATTGACATTATATATTCGCTGAACGTTCTTGTTCTGAAGAAACAATTTACTCCAAGTCCCAATAATTAGTCATAAGGGACAATAATTACTTACAGGAGCTGCCTCCGCACTGCTGGGTTTGCAGAAAAGAGGCCTGGAAAAGAGATAATTTAAGGAATGGTGTATTTCAGGTCCTTGGGGACTCCAATTTGGTGACGTCGATAAATAACTACTCTATTTTGCAACGGTATGCTTCTTGTGAAATCTGCCTGTTTTAGATTCTTTAAGACAAAAGGTTAAGAATTTTATTTATTGCGGTTTTTTATCAAAGCTCTATATAACCGCTTATACGAAGTGTTAGGATTTAACAGTCCTTTATTTGAATCCTTTTCAAAAAGTTCAGTACAACATGTAACGAAATTTGAACGTTAGGAAAAAAAATATAGAAATAATTCAAACGATGTTTTATTATTTTTTTTAAAAGGATTCCTTAAGGATTCATACTAGGTCTTCTCCATTTATAGAATATGCATAAAAACCTAAGGATGAAGAATTGAAGAATGTCGACATTAACAACAATTCAAAAAACTCATACTGATATCTTTACAAAGCAGAATATCGAAGTGTATTTTTTATACGTATAAGGGTATTTTATATATTTTTAGGTATTAATAATATTGTGTGAAACTAACTACTCAGTCGACAAAAGCTCCAACCTGCGTTGAATTACACCCACAATATTTAGCCATATATTCCTTATTATTAGCTTTTGTAACATTTTTTTACTGTTTCAGAAAGGTATTTTATGCTAATATAAATCAAATCTCCTACAATTCCTATCAATGAAGTCATATGTATGTTCTCTGATACCAAACATCTAGGTATGCTAATGAACAATTCCACAGACAAAGCTCTATACAATAATTATCTAAAGAAAATAATCTAATTTACTAACCTACTAATGAAACACTCTATAAATATCTAACTTCACTTTTTGGCAGTGGGAACACGACAAATTCAACCACAATATTAGTTTCACACAATATTATTAATATACTCGCGTCAAGAATTCAGACGTGTTACGTCACGGGTGACGTTACACATTTGTTTTTAATGTCAACGTAATTTTCGATATTTGGTTGCGTTAAAAACAATTATTTTTTGCAATTTAGTGCAATATATAATGCAAACTTTTAGTGTAGTATATAGTTTTATTACTATCAGTTGCAGTTTCTTAAATATTTTGATGAAAATATAATGAATTATTCATTTGTTCGTATGACGTAAGTCGTCTGAATTCTTGTCGCGAGTATACCTAAAAATATATAAAAACTTTTACATAAAAAGTGAACATTTTGCAAGTAGGTATTGTCATATTTAATTCATTGACAGGATGTCACTTTTTGTCATTGTCGATATTTAACTTTTATAGTTAGATATTTGATTCAACTTAAAGGAGACCACCTGAAGAAGCAATCCTAAAAATGCAGAAATAGGTCAGATCTCATCTATTGTGGTTGAATTTGTCGTGTTCCCACTGCCAAAAAGTGAAGTTAGATATTTATAGTGTTTCATTAGTAGGTCTGTGGAATTGTTCATTAGCATACCTAGATGTTTGGTATCAGAGAACATACATATGACTTCATAGATAGGAATTGTAGGAGATTTGATTTATATTAGCTTAAAATACCTCTCTAAAACAGTAAAAAAAAATGTTACAAAAGCTAATAATAAGGAATATATGGGTAGATATTGTGGGTGTAATTCAACGCAGGTTGGGGCTTTTGTCCACTGAGTAGTTAGTTTCACACAATATTATTAATACCTAAAAATATATAAAAACTTTTACATAAAAGGTGAACATTTTTCAAGTAGGTATTGTCATATTTTATTCATTGACATTGACATTGACAGGATGTCCCTTTTTGTCATTGTCGATAACTTCAAATAATTTTAATTTTTATAATAATTTTTATAGTTAGATATTTGATTCAACTTAAAGGACACCTCCTGAAGAAGCAATCCTAAAAATGCAGAAATAGGTCAGATCTCATCTATTGTGGTTGAATTTGTCGTGTTCCCACTGCCAAAAAGTGAAGTTAGATATTTATAGATTGTTTCATTAGTAAGTTAGTAAATTAGATTATTCTCTTTAGATAATTATTGAATAGAGCTTTGTCTGTGGAATTGTTCATTAGCATACCTAGATGTTTGGTATCAGAGAACATACATATGACTTAATTGATAGGAATTGTAGGAGATTTGATTTATATTAGCTTAAAATACCTTTCTAAAACAGTAAAAAAAAACATATAAGGGCATATTAACAACATCTTATATTTATTATTTTCTTTGTTGTCAACGTCTTACTTTTATTACTTTCTCTTATCGGGTTTTTTACCTTTCCACGAATTAATATTTCGATGTCTAATACTTGATTTGTAAGACTATTTGAAACATTACAGTTTACTGATATAAATTTTTATGCCATTGAATAAAAGCATTTCGTATTTGACTTATTCGTTGTATGATGAATAACAATGTTATCTTTTTGACTCTGATTTTGTCCCACTGGCTACTAATTTTTTAATTTAATTTTTAATCTAATTCTTTTGTCTTATTTGTTTGGTTTTAATTAATAATAATTAATAGTTATGGTTTTCAAATTGTTTATATCAACGTATAACTAATTTTTTTGTTTCAAATATTAAATTGTTAATATTTTTTTATAACTATTATATCTTGTCTCCTATTGTAGCTCTGAGGAAGATTTGAAATAAAATCGAAACGTTGGTTTTGTCAGAAAATCAAGACCATTAACCGTATTGTCCTTTTTTGCGATTATTGCATGTTATTAGAAAAAAATTAAGTGTTCTTTCACTATGCCATATTTCTTGCGACTGTGGATAATGGGGTATCCAATTTAAAACTTTGTACTTTAACGTTCCTTCCACCCAGACTATTCCTTACAACATTATACAATTAAATCATATGCCGGAAAAGAAAGTTCCGATAAAAGTTTATAATGCTACCAAAACGTGTCACAAAGCCTCATAAAATAACGGACCCATTTTAATACTACTTCGACCCGACATTGATGATTAAGTGAATTAAAAGAGAGCATATTACAATAGCTTGACGTCTTTAGCGGCTTCATTGAGGAGGTATTCATCAAGTTTAGTCAATAATTCTTTCTTTTATGACGCGTAAATCCCATCGGTTAAAATATCGATAAAATAAATATTAATCTCTACCCCAACGCGTTATCATCGGCATGTGTATAGATTGGGATATAGAAAAGTGTTTATTTTATTTTTTTACGATCAATAAAGCGTGTCGTGAATTTAGAATATTTTAGATTGTTCGGAAGTAGATGAACGCTCTACGTGGAATGTGACGCTGAAATGTTGGATGGAATCTGAGAATGCAAAATCATGCATGAGCTTAAAACCGTGGATTTTGCTCCGCGTAGAGAAGAGCTCGTCTGTGTCATAGTTGCTAGTTGCCACTGGATTTTAAGTTATGCAGCTAGCACATTCGGAAAGATAAACATCTTTTAACATTAACATCAGAAGTAGTATTTTTAATTTTGTTATAAATGCGACAATAATTTATATCTAATAATTATTGTCTCTAAGTTTTTTAATGTCGTTTGATGAAACATGAAAAAATCGTCTAACTAATGAAAGAAAATAATTCAGTATATACTTATGTAAATCTATCAACCAGTGGTGGAGATTGGGAGTAACTTTATAATTAAAACTTTCGAAGAAACTACGCCTAGGTTTTTGAGAAAAATACACAGGTGCTATTAATTTTCTGTCATATTTTTAATCTAATAATAAAATTCTTGTGTCACAGTATTAGACGCCAGACTCCTCGGAAACGGCTTGACCGATTTTTATGAAAATTTATATGTATATTCGGTAGGTCTGAGAATTGGTCGTAATCTATTTTTCATACCCCTAAGTGATAGGGGTGGACCAGATCAGTTATCCCCGCCAGGCATGTACCGGTGTCACTTCTCACCCAGTAAACAGCACGGAGTAGGGATGAGAACGAAGCCGGTCTCCTGTCTCTCTCACAATAAGCCTTCTCTCACTCCCTACATAGTTTTCGACCATTATTATTGTGTATGAATCGAGCGTAATAGTGACGTTAACAATTATCATTTTACATTCTAAGTGTAATTCTCAAGTAAATTTATTATTAATTTACTGGGCCATAATTATTTATTTCCTATTTTATCAATAATTAATAAAATTATTAATTTTAAGTGTAGTTCTCATTATTAGTTAATTAAGTGATCTACATAACCTCAAAAGTACGCAACACGTGTCACGAGCTCCCGCCAACAACGGCTATTATTTTACTATATGGCTATTTTTTTGTACATTGAACAATGCCAACAAGACGTAAAGGGGCTAATTTGGGCTGTCAAACAAGTAAAATTGCAGGCACGTGAAATAATTCAAAAAATGAATGTTTCGTGTTTTGTTATTCTTATAGGACGTCATCGTTCACAGTGCTCCTCTTTTAGTCATATACCACATCTCCACGCACTTACAATAAGTTAGTTATTTTTTATTTAACTGCCAAAGTATTCACTAGAAATAATTCATATGGCAAAACAACGTTTGCCGGGTCACCTAGTAAATTAAGTATAAAAAAAATCTGTTGTAGTTCCTTTTTAAGGTGCAGTGTTTTTGAATTAATATGTATTACTTCAATTCAATTGAAGCTTTTTATTTCATGTACAAATTTAAATTAGAAAGGGGAATTTACATAAAACATCTTGGTATAATAATATTCAGACATATTAAGGGCGCCGTATTTTTGGAATAGTGTTTCCTACAAATACAAATAATTTTAGATATTTAAGAATTGAATAATATACAGGGGTTTTCAACGAAAAGTAGCCACCCTTAGTATCTTTTAAAACTATCTTTTGGTTAAAAATTGCCAAGACATGCCAACAAAGATAACAAAGGGGACATCTTTTTAAATAAAATCCGAATTTCTACCATCAACCCCTTAACCGTCACAGTCACCCCTTCTAAATGTTCAAATGGCACCACACCATATGTGGCACATCATTTTGAATATTCGCGTGAAATTGAGAGATAAAAATATTAAAAACCTTTTTCTGTTTATTTTGGTTAAACTACTGATACCTCAGTCAGTCAACTTCTAGTTCATTTTCAATTGAAAGTGTCATCATGTGTCATGGAAAATGACGAAAATTTGCTTGAAAATGAACTAGTTTTCGAGCGGTTTTTACTATGCGGATCCCGTTCGAGAATTTATGAACGATCGGTTTCCTGGACGATGGATTGGAAGACGTGGTCCCATCGAATGGCCGGCTAGATCACCAGATCTGTTTCCGTTGGATTATTTCTTATGGGGACATTTGAAATCCAAAGTGTATGCAACACAGCCAGCCAACATTGAAGGTCTTAGGCAGAGAATAATAGAAGAATGTCGACAATTGACACCGCAAGTTCACGCTAATGTTCGAGAACTCTTTCAAAGTCGTCCGTATTACTGTATGGAAGTTAACGGAGGCCATTTTGAACAATTACTTTAACGGTAATTCGTATTATTCTGTAGTTTAACCAAAATAAATAAATAAAGTTTTTTTATCTCTCAATTTCACGCGAATATACAAAACGAATAGTAGAATGCATTCCCTATGAAATAACATTTGCAACAATGTGCATATATGGTATGGAGCCATTTGAAAATTTAGAGGGGGTGGCTGTGACCGCTAAGGGGTTGATGGCAAACATTCGGATTTTATTTGTTATCTTTCTTGGCATGTCTTGGCAATTTTCAACCAAAAGATAGTTTTAAAAGATACTAAGGGTGGCTACTTTTCGTTGAAAAACTGTAGAGCTTAGCAAATAATATGATGTAAAACGAATATATAACGATAGGAAGCGGTCTAACAAACCAATTTTTAGGTATAGAAATCTTTCAAAATACTTATTTTTTAAATTTAAGTGAAGCAAAATAATGTGTTATTTACAAACGCCTTTTACAAGTTATTATTTTATTTGAAGAGAATTTAAATAGTAAAAGTGGATAAACAAAACATCAAGAATTTTATTATTCATATTACTTTTGTTCTTCATGTTTTAGTTTTTGAGATTTCTGTTCCTAAAAACAGCACAAATTTGAAAATTTTACGACGAGAAATACGGCGACCTTAAGACATATTAAAAATACTGTTAAATCTGCTTATATATCTTTGGGCATTATAGCAAAGCAAGTGAGACAATTATAATTTTGCCAGTGTGGACAAAGACTTGAAGTATTTTTTTTCTTGTTAAATTGATACTACAACCCCACTTTTTGTAAAAGTTACGTCAGTTCAGAAAACCAAATACGCGTTATCACTGGTTAAATCTCTCTGATGTGAATGCTGTTTTCCGTTTTCCGCTGGAATTCAAGGAAGGGCCGTACCATTTTTAATTTCCGGTTACTAACTAACACAACTTAATAAAATGGATTATTTCTTGTAGTAAGGGAAAGGTTTAGGCATACTTACAGCTACGTACCACCGCTTCATATTTAAGTTTGTTCTTAGATAATGTTTTATCATAACTACGGTTTGATTAACTGTTCATAAGTATGTATGACATTTGGTTAGACAGAAAGTTTTTTTTTTTGGAAGATAACCCAACATTTTTACATCAAAATAAAAGAATGAGAATTTTTATACATTAGATATGAATGATATTATGTGTAATAACACTACTGTTCCAAGTAGGATTGAATTATACTCACGATATTTTATTATTAGCTCTTTTTATTTTATTTTAACTGTCTAGGACACCTTTCCATTATATTAAAAGAAATGTCTAAATTTTCAACTATTTCTATAAAATGGCGAATGCGCCATGATGAATTCTATTTTCGGCTTTAAAACACTTAGTTTTGTAGCTTTCTTCACAACTAGTTTACTAATCTAATACCGCATATTCATTGTAATAAAAGATATATCACTGTTCCCACTAAATTATTTAATTTGGGATACTTGATTTAAACAAAAATGTATTTTTTTTGTATAAACAACAGTAACAACTATATAATTTCTTATAGATTCAATTTTAAATCATTTACAAAATTACTACAAATTAACTTTTGTAACAATTTACTGGTAAAACGGAACTTTATTCTCAAATCTCGGTGGAATGCAAATAGCAGAACAGTTACAAATATACTGGAATTTGACAGTTCGATGAACATAAAAGCTATTTCAGTTCAATTGCAATTAAAATGTATTCTGTTGAATTAAGCCTTTTCGAATAGAATGTAACAAATATGTTTCTACTGTTTTTCAACACAGTATTAAACAGTTACTAGTATTAATGATGTCTATTAAAACATGTTTCTTAAATATCTCATTATTATCATTATCCTTATTATTGCATTTATCAAAATGTAGTGTAGTTGTTAGTTACCAATTAAAAAAATGTTCTATATTAATACATTTAGAAAAATATATTACAATATATCTATATCGACGCTCTCCATGATGTCTAATATGTCCTAAAGAAAAAATAGATATAAAACCATTTAACACAATAAAATAAGGCAAGGAGTGGGGTGACTGATGAAACCAGCTGTCCACTTGCAATGAGAAACAGACAAATGATTCAGTTGTCAGGCAATCTAAGAATGAGAATTGTATTGTAGATATATACTTGAATATACTAAATTTACAGTCAACTATTTTCAAAAACTGTATTAGATTGCCACATAATGATTGAAATATATAGATCATCATCGTCAAAGATAATTGCTCACATCCTCTTTGTTTAAATTCAGTATTAGTTTTGACAACTTAAACATTGCAAATAATTTATTTTATGTTTCTGTTAAAATAAAGATACACTGACAAAAATTATTAGTGATATTACACTGTGGATTTATTGCCAATATAAGGAGTGTAAAATAACTCAATACAATGCAATACTACAAATTTTATCATAGTAAAACCGTGTTTTTGTACACATGAAATGCAATTTTACAACTGTATTATTGTATTTATGTTTAGCATGAAATATGTAAATGCACTATATTTACATGGAAATTCGTGTAATGTAGCATGGATTTGGTATTTATTACATTAAAATGTAATTAATTATTAATTAATTAGTAATTATTAAAATGTATGGTGTCAGCAACGTGTAAATATACTATAATTTTTATCGCTTTACGTAAAATATTGTTTTGTTTGCAATATCTTGCTTTACTCCTGTTCTGTTTGATACATTTAAGAAAAATAGAAAAACGAGAAATAAAAATTGTTTTTCACATAGATTGATAGCATATATGCAGGCCAGCGCAAAGTCTCAATATGACTCTAGACTTTTTCGTTTGGACATGTTTGAAAAGTAAATTATTCTATTATATTTCAATTACTCTTAGTCTCAGCGGTGTTTCTATATTTCCTAACAAAAAAATGTGTGAAAGTATACAATTCGACTGGTGAAAAAAGTTGCGCAGCGATGTCTTTGACTGTGCTCATGTATGTGTTCTTTACATTAATAATTATTTTGTCTGAAGAAAAATTTTGACTAGTCCACAAATTGCTTAATAAAAATCATACTTTTCACGTTCTCTATTGCTCTTTTGAAGGAATGCACTTAATTTAGAAATATTCTGTACATCTCTCGATGTTAATCCCAGTTGAAGCGTTTGCAATGTTATTTGTTTGTGCAAACTTGCTCCGACTGAAAACTTTGGTTTGAGAAAAAGAACAAAGAAACGAAAATGAACAAATACGGTTTCCTTCGCTTCATTGGGAGCTACGTAATTCTACACTATTAATGGGTTGATATTTGTATAAGACTCGTCGCCCTGATTCACGCTTTAAATTCTTCGTCTCTCGAGCAATGATACATTTTATCACTTGAACATGTTCTGCATATTTATAGTTCTGCTTAAAAACGTTGAATATAGGTCTATTGTCTCAATGGATTAATAAATATTATTATTTTTTTTATTTAACCTTTCTTAACTATTACTTTAATTATTATTTCTCGCTGCAAAATGATTAAATTTGTGGTGTTTTTAGGTATAAAAATCTCGAAAAATAAAACACGTAGAGCAAAAGTCATATCAAAAATAAAATTAATGTTGTTTTGTTTATCCACTTTTACTGTCTATTTAAATTCTTCTCAAATAAAATAAATTTTAAAAATCGTTTGTAAGACACACATTCTTGTGCTATTCTAACCCCATATTTTAACAATTATTTTGACATACTTATAAACAAAAGTGAACAATCTTATATGCAGAACTATGTAAGTTTATATTATAACAATGTTTACATCTACAGTTGAATTTTAAAAATACGTATTTTGAAAGATTTCTGTACTTAAAAATTTCTTGGTTAGACTACTTTTTGCTGTTATATATTCGATTTATTGGCCTTAGAATATTCGCACGTGACATGAAATAACATTCCAGTTATTTGCTAAACTCTATATTATTCAGTTTTTAAATGTCTGAAGGATTTAGTTTTTTTATTTGGAATGAGATATTTAACATTTATTAATGTTAGGAATTATTATTATATATTATTAACGTATTATATATAGTATACAATATTATATTACTGCACCTCAAAATTCATTTTTGTTATATCATGCTGCACCATAAAATGGTGAATGCGATTTTGAATATATATGTATTTGTATATACAGGCTGTATCACATAAGAGGGCCACTCCCATGTATCTCGCTTAATATGCGAGATACGTTAAAAATCTTTAATTGTTTTTTGTTGCATTTTTGGAGACCTTTATGCTCGTAAACAAATTTGAGATTTGAGAGTAATAACAAAATAACCTATAAAGTGCCCAAACTTTAAGGCTGTCTAACTTTATTATTTTAAGAGATAGAGAAAACTTATTGGTAATAAATTTTTATTGAAAAATTGATACCTTCCACCTAATATAAACAGATTTTTGAAATATCGTATGTGGTTCGCTGCGCCCTCTAGGCGGATAACATTTTTTTTTATTGAAGCAGGCTATGGCCACAAAACATTGCCTGTTTTTTCGTCTTTCATGCAATATACTACATGTTGCCCTTATCTTTTGTATTTATTACATTTTTTCAATTTTAGTTAAAAAAATTGTACCTAAATATTTTCGTGTTGCTCAAGATAATGTAGAAACTGTTTTAAAGACGTCAACTGCGAAAAAATAATAAACAGAATGTACTTTTATATGCAAAATACAGATTTTCTTATATTTAAAATTATTTTGACACAGACAATGTAACAAAATAATATTATAAGAAAATCTGTATTTTGCATAAAAAAAGTACATTCTGTTTATTATTTTTTTGCAATTGGCGTCTTTAAAACAGGTTCTACATTATCTTGTGCAACACGAAAATATTTAGGTTCATTTTTTTTTAACTAAAATTGAAAAAAATATAATAAATATGAAAGATAAGGGCAACATGTAGTATATTGCATGAAAGACGAAAAAACAGACAATTTTTTGTAGCCATAGCCTGCTTCAATAAAAAAATTTTTTATCCGCCTAGAGGGCGCAGCGAACCACATACGATATTTCAAAATATCAGGTGGAAGGTATCAATTTTGCAATATAAATTTGTTACCAATAAGTTTTCTCTTAAAATAAAAAAGTTAGACAGCCTTAAAGTTTGGGCACTTAATAGGTTTTTTTGTTATTGCTCATAAAGTTGGCCATGGATCTCAAATTTGTTTTTACGAACATAAAGGCCTCCAAAAATGCAACTAAAAACAATTAAAGATTTTTGACGTGTCTCGCATATTAAGCGAGATACATGGGAGTGGCCCTCTTATGTGATACAGCCTGTATATATATATATATATTTGTTATCCGTCATCATATGATATCATATATCGAGGTACAAGCCACATAAGTAAAATAATTTTTTTTATTAAACAGGATGCAAAAATATTTGCATCCTTCTTAAAATTGCAGATTTTATACTTGCTTTAAATTTTTTTAGGTGTTAATTTTTTAAGAATTGTATACCATTTTAATTTGGTACCAACAGATTTATATGCAACAATCCTTTCAATTTATAAGTAACATTTACAAATTTAAATTATTTTATTATATTATATTCTCTGCATTCGTTTTTCATGAATTAATTTTGAAAAAAAGAAAAAATTGGACATTTACATAAAAAAATGAACACTTTAAGACAAATAAGAGAAACTAATCATACAATAAAAATTTCACATATTTCTATATTATCACAAAGATTAAGAAGAATCGATAACAAATTTAATATTAGAACAGTTTTTCAGACATGTTTGGGTAAACGGTCATTTGATTCAATGGGGTTCGGCAAAAATTTTAGAGACCGCGATTATTTTGTTGAACAGAGAAAAGTGTGTGTATCAAGAAGTAAGTAATAATAAAATAAAAATCATTTAACACCTCTATGGAATCAGATAAACAAATTTTAAACTGTCAAACTTGACATACTTTTAATACATTTAGGTACTATTTTGAGAACGAAAATAGAGAGTTTTTTGAAACGTCAAAAAATACGGAAGTGTGTTATAGTGATTTTTGTTATTTTTTACTTATCTGCTTCTTCAGTGTGATATTTTGGTTAGGCAAACATAGTTTCAAAAATAACCATTGACTGATTCGTTTGGCGCAAGAACTTATTTAACAAATCTTTATTTTTTCATAAGTGTGACAAAAACCCAATTAAACTAAAGAAAAACTATAATTACACCACAAATAAATAGCTTCAGAGAATAAGTAGCTATATCTATGAGAAAAAAATAAAAAATTTTACTTACATGTTTTCTAGCCAGGCGAGGTAGAGTAGAGAGGTGACCAACTTGAAGCACATATTTCGCTATACAGAGGGCTGCACTACAAGACCTGTGGAGTCGGTGATTAATAAAGACAAATACTTGTATATAAATTAGATGTGTAACACGGGTTATCTGTTCGGAGTGTTGAAAGCTCACGGGATTGCTGTGCGCGCGCGGGTTCACGCGAAAACTTTTCAAAGTGTTCCGAAAGCCACGAACATGCGCCACAAATTTCATTTCATCTTTACAACTACAAAATGAAATTCGCTCCTTCGGCCCGTTATTAATATTTTCGGCGGAATTCGCGCTTATCTGCATTCTTCTATTCTCCTGTGCTTGCACTCTTATGAATATATTCATTATTGACGTGCGGAAATGCACCGGCCTAACTTATTATCCTGCCGCGGATTATTCTGCGATACTCGTACACGGAGAAAACGCTATCCTACGCCCAATTATATGCCTATTCAAACAATCACACACTATGCTCAGTATTCCTCGGACATAACTCCGTTCGGTCCCAACATAACTTTGTTATTGAAAATTAAAATTAACATGTCATTGCTTTAACTATAAGCTTCTTTTGAAGATCATTAACGATTCAATGGAATACTATCATTCTTTACCCTATTAACAATTATTGTTTTAATAATAAACTGTCATTCAGTCAACTATAAGATATTTTAGGCAGATCTTGTAATATTTTTGAAAAATATGTATTTGTCTACTGTTTTAATGATGAATTATTATTGCCTGGAATATAGGATATTATGAAATGTATACGATTTTATATTTGTCACATTTGTTTGTTTCATTTTTTCTAATCATTTCCGACATATCCTATAAATTCAATTATACTTATAATTTATGAATATTTGTGGATTATAAAACATTAAAAAGCATTTAAATGATAATTTTTTTATTATTTTTAAATTTTGCAATACACAGAAATAAAATACATCAATAAAGAAACAAAAATTGATTTTTGAAAAAACTTAAAAATATATTTTTCATCATTGCCATGAGGTTTAATTATTAAAGGATTTGTCGAGTGATACTAGATTTAAATTATTTAAGGAATGGATAATTGTAGGGGAACAATTAATAAAATCTAGTGGCAATACAATCTGATAATAGTTTCATTTTATTTCATTAAAGAACATGCTGCATTTGGTCTTTAATATGAAATAATGTTTTTAATCTGCATTATTACCTAAATGTTACCAACAAGTTACAAGTAAACTCCAAAAATAAAAAAAAAACAATGGAAACGTTCAATGCTAAGGTAATAAACATAATACTTGCACAATTAGACCTGCGGATTCGTTTGTGGTAAATTTCCAGTAGTCTTTTCGCTCTGGTCCTGCTATTTGCAGAAGGTAACCTTGGTAATAGTGATATTTATAAAAATACTTTTGAGTCTAAAAAAAGAGTAAAGGGTTAAATATAGGAATACATTTTTTGTCGTTTATTGTATCCTATTTTATTTTTACTCAAAAACAGAAATCAGTGATACCTATTTTAAAAAATATAACTAGTTACCTTCAGAAAGATTTTCAGAATTTCGTTCCAGAATATTAAAGAAATCCTGTAATGTATTGTCCTTGGTATTAAGTTCTGCACACTTCTTCTGTTTTAATGAACTTTCAAAAAACAAGTCCCATTTAAATAATAACACTTATTTCTTTCTAAGATGAGGATATTTAAAATCAGCTTCATCTACAATACAAAAAATGATCCATTTATATGTTTTAATAAAAAATATTGGCAGATATTTTAATTAGGTGTAGAGAGATCGGAAGTATTTGTACAAGGTATTATAACATAAACTAACATATTACATAGTTCTGCATCTATGTGAAAGTATTATTACAATGTGTTAGAATAGCAAAATAATAGCCTTTTAAGAATTATTATTTTATTTGAGAAGAATTTGAATGGTAAACTGTAAAAGTGGATAAATAGAACATCATGGACTTCGAGATTTCTGTAACTAACAACCACCACAAATTTGATCTTTTTACGGCGAGAAATACGGCGATTCATAAACTTTCCTAATATTGGATTCTTGTGCAATTACCTTCGATGTCAAAATACCAAAACGTTTATATTATATTACTATTTATTTGTTAATTAGTGCTACTTATACAGTTAATACTTACCGGCAAACACAGGAATCAACTCATCTAGATTTTGATCACTCAATAAATCCTCCATTTTAGATTTACCCTCGGATTTACCTATGTATTTAATTGTCACTGGTAAATACTAATTACTACTACTAAATGAGCTTTTATGCTTTTACAAAACGTTATGAGAACGTACAAGACTTACAAATAGCGAAGATAGCGGGTACCGACTATGCTAGCGGCGCGGCGTGGCGGCAGTGGATGATGGCGCGATTCTAAAACTATTTATTTCAAAAATAGCAATCATTGAATCAGATGTCGATATACTAGTAATAAGAGTTACATTTCTCTTAAGAATACTACTTATTAATGATGATAAAGTATACTCTCTGTTGTGATTATATTTTAAAATTGAATGGATAAATATTGTATTAATGAAAAAATAAAAGAAATATTTCAATAAATCCCAAATAATTGTTTAATCAATTTTGAATTTTTATATGGAATTAGCAATAATTATCTTTATGCAATCATTATAGTTGATTAAATCAAGTTTACAAATATTTAGTCTCTAATGTAAAGTATATTTTTAACTCAAAATTAAATATTTCATTGCTCGTATTATATGCAATTAAATCAACTAATATTAAGTGAAACTAATGGTTGTCAAGTATACGTATTTCATTGAACATACTATATATTTTTTTCCGTGTAAGATACCTACGCGAAGCTTGAATAATGTTCGAACATTATACAGAGCGGACACCAAGTTATCTGTGCCTGTATCGAGTTTTTTAGTTGTTAATGTTGAAAAAGAACACAAACGTTATTTTTGCTTACTTGCGCTATTAATTAGCAATCAAGCAGGTGTATTTTTTTACTGTTACTTTTTGCAATAAATTTTAAAACCATAGCATTCTTAAATAGAGGATGAAATAACCTTTCAAATAAAGATCACAAGCTCTTACACTGATAAAAATGGGTGGAATTTTCCATGTTTTGTTATGCTCTTTTTAGATAATATTTACTGATATTTTTTAATATACAGGCTGTATCACATAAGAGGGTCACTCTCATGTATCTCGCTTAATATGCGAGACAGGTAAAAAATCTTTAGTTGTTTTTTGTTGCATTTTATGCTGGTAAAAACAAATTTGAGATCCATGACCAACTTTATGAGTAATAACAAAAAAACCTGTAAAGTGCCCAAACTTTAAGGCTGTCTAAGTTTTTTATTTTAAGAGATAGAGAAAACTTATTGGTAATAAATTTTTATTGCAAAATTGATACCTTCCACCTGATATAAACATATTTTTGAAATATCGTATATGGTTCGCTGCGCTCTCTAGGCGGATAAAAAAAATTTTTATTGAAGCAGGCTATGGCCACAAAAAATTGTCGGTTTTTTCGTCTTTCATGCAATATACTACATGTTGCCCTTATCTTTCATATTTATTACATTTTTTTCAATTTTAGTTAAAAAAATGAACCTAAATATTTTCGTGTTGCTCAAGACAATGTAGAACCTGTTTTAAAGACGCCAATTGCAAAAAAATAATAAACAGAATGTACTTTTTTTTATGCAAAATACAGATTTTCTTATAATATTATTTTATTACATTGTCTGTGTCAAAATAATTTTAAAGACCCAATTGCTTCTAATGTGAAATGCAATACAATAATATTATAAGAAAATCTCTATTTTGCATATAAAAGTACATTCTGTTTATTATTTTTTTGCAGTTGACGTCTTTAAAGCAGGTTCTACATTATCTTGAGCAACACGAAAATATTTAGGAACATTTTTTTTAACTAAAATTGAAAAAAATGTAATAAATACAAAAGATAAGGGCAACATGTAGTATATTGCATAAAAGACAGAAAAACAGGCAATGTTTTGTGGCCATAGCCTGCTTCAATAAAATTTTTTTTTTTCCGTTTAGAGGGCGCAGCGAACCACACACGATATTTCAAAAAACTCTTTATATTAGGTGGAAGGTATCAATTTTGCAATAAAAATTTATGACCAATAAGTTTTCTCTATCTCATAAAATAAAAAAGTTAGACAGCCTTAAAGTTTGGGCACTTTACAGGTTTTTTTGTTATTACTCATAAAGTTGGCCATGGATCTAAAATTTGTTTTTACGAGCATAAAGGCCTCCAAAAATGCAACAAAAAACAATTAAAGACTTTTGACGTGTCTCACATATTAAGCGAGATACATGGGAGTGGCCCTCTTATGTGATACAGCCTGTATATTAAGGAAAAATTAAGTATATGTGTTATTACGTAATAAAATTAGGAAATTTCAGGAATAATGTGATAATATAATGTACTATTTTGAAACTACTTATCTACTATTAATAATAATAATATATCTACCCCTCATTCTAATAACGAGGATTAGCCCAGAAGTCGAAGACTTGTGCGGGAGAGGAGGCGGTATATTATTACTAAGCAGGCCGCATTTGCGCCCAGGTACAACTTACGTTGGTAGACCCTAACCACCATTCAGTGCAGGAATGAGGGAAACTTGGAAAACCTCATTAATTAGGGGGGTAGTCAAACGTCAACCGATATCAATCTCTCACATTGACCCAAGCCAACATTCTTCCACCCTACCATAACCCGCAGAGAGACTGTCAATCCTCTCCACGAATATACGGTCTACCCACAGCGATCTAGTCACCTCGACTCGAGTACTGACGCCTTAAACCGCGCGACCACTGTCTTATCCAATGATGGACGATACACTTTTACAGCAAGGGATGGATAATTTACATTTAGAGGATGAGTGGACAAATTCTACTAAAAAAATTTTCCTATCCAAAAGTTATTTCTGCTTCTGACAAAGCCTTCTTAACTATTTAGAAATAATAGTGTAACTCGCATTGAATTGTAATGATAAAATTTACTACATTTCTAATAATTTGTTAGTCAGGGACATCTTGATGTACATTATATTGATTCACTTATACCTTTATTTTTGTACATTTTAACAAGTATAGTTTTTTCACCCGATTTTTTTTTCATAACATTAAAAATAAGTTTTACTTCCTTTTAACTTCATCTGTCGACAAACCCTTTATACGGCGACAAAAATAATATTAATACACTTTCACATTGGTTTCTGTTTCACTATTTAGGTTAAACAAAATGAGAATATTTGAACTGATTGATGACATCTCTGGTATATAAATTTTTTCTAAAATATTTAAATAAATATAATATAATATAATCAATTTCATTTTAGACGTCCTGTAACCCCGCTGATTATGAGTTTTGGAAAAATGTTATAGAACTTTGTGGCATAAATTTTTCGTGCAGATTTACCACCAGCAATATTGACGCATCATTTCCGGACACCTTGTATATCGAACTTTTATCAATTTACTATAATTAATGTAAATTATATCAAGGATCCAAAATGTTATATCTTCTATCTAAATCTATGGTATTTATTTGAGAATATGAACATTGTCTAACAGATTTCTTAATTTTTGCTAAATTGTATGGAAGTAGACCTACGAAGACCACCACATGAAAATAATTTTAATTTTTTAGCGACAGTACAGTCTCTTTAAATATGTCATTTATTAAATTTCATTTAATTATATTTAACGTGTAGAAGAATTGGTCCCCTTCAACTCGGTTTATTAATATTTTCTGTTCGCGTTCCTTTATTTGCATTCTTCGCTTGAATCCTCGAGAATATATTTTATTCTCTCCATGCTATTCGCAGTAAACGAATCGGAACACTATTTCCGTAATTCTAGTATTCTCGAATGTAGATCTATTTATTTCCAAATCCTCTCTGCTTGTATCAGTGATAGGAAAATCAAACGGAATCTGAATACCAAACATATTACTTTGTTCCAAAAATGGTGAATTCATATGTGCTTTCCAAATCGAAAAACAATTACACCCTCAATTATTGAACAACGATTTAAAGATCGGCGGCCTTGAACTCTCAGCTTCTGAACAGTTTTCGTTATAAATTCAAAACAATTTACGCGATTTTGAATTTTTTTTATGGAACAAAAAGTTCCATCTCAAAACTGTGATAAATATCAATTTAGAACTGGTATTTTTTAACTGAATATTTTAAATTTCTACGGCAGTTGAAGAAAAGAGTAGTATATTTAGATTAGGTGCCTTATTTGCTATCAAAACAGTAGTACTGATATAGGGGAGGGATTTTTAGGTGCTGAAGATATAATGGCACTCTTCTCTACCGTGGTTTATATAGTATTTTTTCCACTACAAGCTACTACACCTTAAATCGAGTTTCAATAATTGACATGCAGTTTCACGAAATTTGAATAAATACTCTAAAAACGCTGATATCATGTACAAGAATCAAGAATCTTTTGTTTGAAATCAAACTTTATAATAAATTTGCAATTAATTTGACATTTCGCACAAAGAAATTTGCAATTAATTTAATTTAAATCATGGAAAGTGAAATGGGCTGCACCTCCCTAACTAAACTAAAATTTCAATACTTTTTTTCTGTTTAAATAATAAATTGTTGATTGTTTCATGTATAATATCGCATCTGTGTAACCGGGTGCGTATTCGAACAATAATTACCTTGGGATTTAATATATTCCTTCATTCAACTTTTGTTTCACAGATAAATTCACTAAAACGACTGATATGTGCACCACTTATATAATAAAGGTCCTAATTTTTTACTAAATTGCCGGAGAATATATGAATGTAACTGCAAGAGATGCCATTATGCATTGTGACAGGTCACTAGTTCTACTAATCTTTTATATTAGAGTTGGAAATGAGATAAGTGTTTAATTGAGTGTACCAACTATGATATGTTCTATTAAAGAGTTTGCATAAATGAGACTAATATTTTCTAAAACCTGCATATGAAATTGTAACAAAAATGTATTTGTAATTTTGATATAAGTAGGAAACCCTGCACAGTAAAATAAATGTTCTTAGTATGCCGCTGGTATAAGCACGTAAGTAATATAACGACTAAAACTTACTAAAAAATAAACTTTAACAAATTTAATGGCCCGAAAATGTGGGAAAGTAATAGCGTAATTAATTTTGTCAACGAAAAGTGGCAAGTCAATACTCAAACAAAAAATCTGACTAGCAATTAAAGTTAATGCAGGTTTCTGATCTCGAGCAATTTTGGGAAAACCACGGGACAATAAATTTACACTGAAAAATCGTTTATAAAGTTTGCACAGCGTTTTTATTTGAAAATAGTTCATCGCTGACGTATTTTAGTTTAACTTTATTGATACTGTAGGGCACAAAATAAGTACTCAAAAACTAAAATAAAAACATTTTCATTTTTAACCATCGGCCGTCAGTTCATATCATCAAAAATTAGAAAGCATTACCCACCCGAATACTTTTATTGGCACAAAGTGGGGTATCAGCAAAGAAATGACTTTCACATGCTCTTTGCGAAGCCTGCTTGATTAAACAAAAGAATTTTAAGATCAATAATGCCGGCCTTACAAAAGACTTACCGTTGTCTGTGTTACATCAGGGTGTCAGGATAAATTCAAACGAAAGGTGGTCTAAATATAGCAAAGGAAAAAGAAAAGGTTTGCCATTTGGAATAAAATGGGGTCAATGTACGCGAATTATGATAGTCAACCGAAGACTTTTTAATTAAGAGGTAAATAATGGGTATTTATTTATTCCCTAGGCATTTCCAATAGCATATTGCTTCAAGTTTCATTATAGTCAATGTAATGCCGTCATTTAGCGTACTCTCTAAAGTTTAACAACACAATTCAATTCAATTTATAGTTACATAATTTTTACTCATTTTATAAATAGGTACGTATATATTTAGCAAAAAATTGTTTGTACAATTTTATTAAACATAATGTGTGTTGTTTTCTAAATAAATGTATGTATACATTCTAGCAATATAAATAATTAAATATAAAACTGTGAAAATTGTACAGTTTCCTTGTAAATAAATCAGAATAACTCAATTAAGTCTATCTATACAACTTTTATATATTTCTTTGTAGAATTGTTATTTAGTAATAGAACATTGCAGCAACAGGATTATTGATATGACAATCCTGAATTTGCCTTTTGACAGTAATATGTTCCTGGTCTAAATTCATAATACAGGTCCACAAAAAAAAAGTGGTGTGTGCTGAGGGTCCTATTACATTTTTTCCATGTATTTTTTCCCGCTGCAGGAAAAAATATAATGGGACCCTCAGCACACACCACTTTTTTTTGTGGACCTGTGTAGTGATTGTAGACCAGGGTCGATAATTTGAATGAAACCAAAAAAAATAATAGTAGGATGAAACCCATTGGAAAAGGAAGAGAATACAACAAAAATGAAAAGAAAAATAATTTACGGGCGATCTGACGTCGGGAAGTGAAAGGGGGTGAGTTTTTAAGGGTAAAAAACGGTTTACCTCGATTTCTGGCAAAACTACAAGTCCCATGGAAAAAAGTTAAATAGCAAAGTTGTAGGTAATAAAAAGATCTACAACTTTTATATTTACACTTTTTTTCACATAACCTCAAAGTTTTTGGTTTTTTATTTTTCTTTTATAAAAAATAATCTTTTTTCACGATATTTGGTGAAAACTTACCTTTTTATGTCCCAAATACACTGTAATTTTTTTGATTTAAAATATACATTTTTTCACCTTATTTTGACATAATATCGAAAAAGCACCCTAATTTTCAATCGAAAATTCTCACGTCAAAATATCTGCTTTTTTGAAAAAGTCGGTTGGCTTTTTGTTCGTTGGAATCTCTACTATCTTATGGTGTAAAAAAATATACACTACTATGGTAAATGTTCTCAGAAAAAACAAAGAAATGATGCGACAAACTCGAATCCGAAAAATTTTTTTTAATCATTATGTACAATTTTGAGCTATTTATTAAAATTTATACTTTAATTACTCGAAAAACGGCAAAATTGTAGGTAATAAACAGATCTACAACTTTTATATTTACACTTTTTTCACATAACCTCAAAATTTATGTGAAAAATTCGAATAACCAAGTTTTTGGTTTTTTATTTTTATCTTTAATAAAAAATAATTTTTTTTCACGATATTTGGTGAAAACTTACCTTTTTATGTCCCAAATACACTGTAATTTTTTCGATTTAAAATATTAATTTTTTCACCTTATTTTGACTTAATATCGAAAAAGCACCCTAATTTTCAATCGAAAATTCTCACGTCAAAATATCTGCTTTTTTAAAATAGTCGGTGGGCTTTTTGTTCGTTGAAATCTCTACTTTCTGATGGTGTAAAAAAAATATACATTATTTTGGTAAACCTTCTCAGAAAATGCAAAGAAACGAAAAAATATTGTAGATGTTTTATTAAATTAACTTTATTAACTTATTTAGTTGTATATTTCGCCTTGCAATTTTTTTGTTTATCAGTGCAATATGGAATCTTACGTTTTTCGAGTAATAAAAGTATAAATTTTAATAAATAGCTCAAAATTGTACATAATGATTAAAAAAAAAATTTCGGATTCGAGTTTGTCGCATCATTTCTTTGTTTTTTCTGAGAACATTTACCATAGTAATGTATATTTCTTTACACCATAAGATAGTAGAGATTCCAACGAACAAGAAGCCAACCGACTTTTTTAAAAAAGAAAAAAATATTTTGACGTGAGAATTTTTGATTGAACATTAGGGTGCTTTTTCGATATTAAGTCAAAATAAGGTGAAAAATGTATATTTTAAATCAAAAAAATTACAGTGTATTTGGGACATAAAAAGGTAAGTTTTCACCAAATATCGTGAAAAAAAAATATTTTTTATAAAAGATAAAAATAGAAAACCAAAAACTTGGTTATTTGAATTTTTCACATAAATTTTGAGGTTATGTGAAAAAAGTGTGAATATAAAAGTTGTAGATCTTTTTATTACCTACAACTTTGCTATTTAACATTTTTCCATAGGACTTGTAGTTCTGCCGGAAATCAAGATAAACCGTTTTTTACCCTTAAAACTTACCCCCTTCCACTTCCTGACCTAAGATCGCCCGTAAATTATTTTTCCTCTCATTTTTGTTGTATTCTCTTCCTTTTCCAATGGGTTTCATCCTACTATTATTTTTTTTTCACTTTTTACCATTTTCAAAGACTTCAGCACTGGTCTATTGAAGAAGCATTCATCCGTTAATATAGGAGCTTGTAAATCAATTTAAAGTAGGAAGAAGTAAATTTAAAACAACGATACTAAACTTATGTTGACTATAAGTGAGAAATAATGTAGCATCATCAGGAATGAAGTGGAAAATGCAAAAACATCCTAATTTATGGAATAGACCATTATGATCAAGTTTATCTAAGGAGTTAACTAGAGGATTTCAAAGGATCTGAAAATGTTACGTTTAATTCGTAGTTGCGGCTAAACTGAAGTATCTCAATGAAACCCCTCCCTATTTCTTTTTTATGCTTTTTCCCAGTAGTGCACAGGAAGCATTAGAGTTTCATAGCTTCTGAAAGTTTTATACGTACTAGATTAGAATATCCCTTTCTTACTCGTTCCGGTTGAGTTACTTTTGGTGTAGTCGCAGTGCAATAAATTGTGTTTTAACGCTGACCAATTTCTATACTGCCACTGGTACAATGTGTAACTGGACTCATTGAAGTTGGCTATTATGTATTTTAAAGTACATCTTCAAGAACAATAGAAACAGAAATTGTAAATATTCATTGTTGAACAATCCCTGCTCACACCATTCAAATAAAAAAGATATTGCAAGCGGTTGCGAGCTATTGCATGAGGATTGTCAAAAATCCAAAAACGCATTGTTTGCTTTACATAAAAATATCAATGTGTTATGTGTTTTGACTTGAAAAAATAATGTAAACACTCACATCACAAAAATGTTAATACTAAAGTAATCGGATATCATTATTTGGCTTGGCTAGAGATTACCGTAGTTCAGCGATGTAAAGTTTGAAAATACTACAACTTTTTCTCAGAAACTAAAATTTTGTTGCGATATTGACTTAATTTTTCATGATGCATCTATTCCTATTTTTTTTTAGATACCTATGTTGTGAATCACCTTGTATATAGCTATTATCTGTTCTTAATTGGCTGCACTACACCATTAAAACCACTATTTCATGTCAGCTGAAAATGAACATCATATTTCTGTTACATATTGTTTTGGCAATGATTTGCGGTTTATAAATTTTGCTATGGCATCCACTGAGTAAAAACTAAAATTAATTGGTTTAGGTTCTGTAAGCATTGCAGGCACGTAGGGACGAAAATAATCTACTCACTTTCAGAAAATCACAGTTGTGCAGGTGAAGTAGAAGATCTCTGATCAACACAGGACCAATATTTATAATTTTAATTTGCAGTATCAGGTTTTGTATGAAGTTACAAAATATTTTTACAAGTTACAAATGGTGAGGTTGCATGAGTTTTATATTGGTTTGAAATGTATTACAAGGTAAAATTTCAAACGTATTGAAAGGTCATGTGTAGGCAATAATCACATAATAATTAAAATATGAACATAATAATTTGCCATTGAATGTAAACAAAACCATGTGGCCGAAAACGCGATATCATTGGTGTGACGTTAGACGCCGTTCAGCGCAGTTTGTTTCTTGTATTTTTGTGACATTTGTGGTTCATAGATAGTGTAAATACTGTGTAGGTAATGCCATAATTATTAGTGATGTGGTGAACGATACTGTACTGTAAATATTCCTTTGTTTACAATATACATCCGCTCGTGACAATTACGGCGACAATGCTGTTGGGTACGTACCAGATATATGGTTCTACTTGACGTATTTATAAAATTATGCCATCTGATTTCACATTAATCTACTTAAATTCAATTTAAAATATAATGAGCATAAGTAATGAATAATTATATTTAATATTTATTATTATTTTTTAATTAATTTAATACATTTTTATTGCTATTTACTACTGATTTAATTTCTTCTGAAACATTTTAAAAAAATCCTTGTTTATTACTGTTTAGTCTTTTGTAATAATTTATTTATGTGAGCTATGGGTTGCAAAATATATATTTTCTTTTGTGCTTAATTTAATTTATATATAGATATAGATAGTCATTATTTTATTCATTATTCACCGCTGCAAGTACGCCACTGACCGGCGGAAGGATATTGTTGATATATAGAAGGAACGAGAGCCCTTGAACACGCGTGTATCTCCAAGTTTTTCCCTACCTGCATCCCTGGTCAGGGTAAATCGAACCTTTTCTTTAGTTTTTTGGTAGTTTATGCATATCTAAATTGTCGTTAGAACTTTCTAACAACAATTATTATTAGTATAGCAGAATCTACAGTCCATTGTCTTACAAATACGTTTGTTTATTATGTTTTCAGAATAAAACAGGTAATTTAATGTAATGTCAAGTCAGACAGCAAAATTTTATAAATGCCTCAAATGGCATTCTACATCACATAACTGGTAGGAGCAAATACAGAACGCATGTTATTTGGAATCAGAATGAAGCGCTGAATACAATAAATAAGAAAAACTATAAGTTTGCCTTACCATTGATTTTCTAAACGCCCTGTATACATTCTGGTAGCTTAAAAGAAAAGTTTAATTGATTCTTTACATTTTAATTTTTTCGATGAACTTAAACCTACCTGTATTTCCAATTAAACTTACATTAAAATGGTCTTCACAAACAAACAATGTTGCAATGCTTCCTTTCGTCGCGCTTCATCACCCTACACCACATTTTCCTTTTATTTTTTCGGCACGGTAAAATATTTTTTATTAGGCGCTGAATGCTGTATCCCTACCTACATAATAGTATAATGCAATACTTCTTTCATTTGCCCACTGAGAACACCTGTGCCCATTCTGATTAAAATAACACATTTTTTCTTCTGCACGTATTTGGAAAAATTATGCCCCATTATAGTAATGTAATTACCGGCGCCTTCGCCAAAATTATTAATTCTTTGATACCTACGAGTATCAAAACTATTTTGGAAATACGTAATTTTACAGACAAATTAAGAAACAAGGTTTAACACGATAAAACTGTTTTTTTTCTCAAGAAAAGTTTAAATGTTGTATTACAAAAACATATTAATATTACTTCTGTATACCAAAAAAGGCACTGAACTGACGAATTCGATTTTTTTTGCGGTTTATCCTATACGTCTCCCAATTTTTTGTAGGGTTTTTTTTTCGTAGACTCAGCCGAAGTTTTATATAAGAATGGATGAGATCAAGGCACTTGGCGCCAAAAGAAAAATAGGACACCTGATACACCGCCGCATTTGTCTCACAAATATTGGAAGGGTATTAAATAAAACATCAGCGATTTATAAGACAAAGGCGAACGATGTAGGAATACGGGGTGTCTTATTCAACTGTTCATTCAAGGACGACCCTACGTTGAAATTGTTATGTATGGCATTGTGCCGTGAGCACCATAGAATAATTGAAAAGCCATACACGCAAACCTGTTGCGGCAGTTATTTAAGGCATCCCCAGAAAAGTCTTCAAGCCCAACGGTACAGGGTGATCCACTTTCCAAGGTTCCAAGGTGGAAAAAACATAGAACAATCGAATACAGTTCTTTTTTCTAAAATACACTGAAATAATAATAATAGCTTTATTGCCCAACAGAAAATCTATTTACAGGGCAAAATTACAAAAAAAGTAAATAATAGTAGAGTGTAATATACATACATATCTATACACAAAAAAAAATACTGAAAAGAAGAACAAATAGAGAAGAAAAAAATACAGATATAAACCGAACAGCATTACAGCAGTACAATTCAAATTGAAACAGGTTACATAAGGTAGTAAACTAGTTAAGTACATCAGAATTTAAATGTTCCATAGCAATCAGAACAAGTTGTTTTAAGCTGCCCCAGTAAACACACATACGTTATTTAAAGGTATTGTCAACGTACCATTGGTTGATAATTCGTGTTACATTACAAAATCAACCATTATTTTATGGTTAGAAAAGTAACGGTCTAACATAACGTTTAAAGTACGTATTTTTTTAACAAAAAATGTTGGCAAATCTTTTGTAACGTTAAATGAACGTTATTAAAAATATTTAAATAAAACTTATTTATTTAAACCTTTATAAAACGTCTGTGTCAACTGATTAATATATTGACATTGAACAAAAACGTGTTTGTAATGTTTTAAAGTAACAGGCATAAGTAATGCTTACAAAACGTATCATAAACGTTTTGCAATTAATAAATATTTCGAAACGATACCAATCCAAAGTAAATTTTATACAATATAATTTAATAAAAAGATATTGCATTAAGAATATATAGGTACTAATATATACAAATAACTAGATAGTAATTATTTTTTAATAAACCTCACAAGTGTTAAAAATCAGTAGAATTTAAACGTGTATTATACGTTATAATCATTCATTGAAATAAGGAAGCGAATTGCCGTTTATTACACGTGTCAATTATAATGCCGTTAAACGTTCTATACAAATTTAATGATCTTATTGGTAGATAAAGATCACGTGTCAGTTGCATGTTCATCACTGTACGTACCTACTGTGATCCGTATTTAATTTTATTTTATTAATATAAGAATATTAGTTTTTTTTTACATTACATGTTACAAATAATTATATAATGGAATCTAAATTTCTTCCACTATAACTTTTCCTACTTATGTTTCAAAATACTTACAAAGGCGATGACAAAATTAGTAAAAGTAGGCGTGTGAATTTTGTACTCGTACATGCCTACGTTAAATTAGTTTGTAAAATGGGTAACAATTATTATGACTTGGTAATTTTTTTACTTTATACTAAAATTTAAGATACAGTGACATATTTCTAATCTTTTTTGGGAATGATTTAAACTTTTTTATTTCCTTTCTTGACTATCTACTTCGTGGTCATATTAAATGTATATTAAGTTATTATTATTGTTATTATTATTAGCATTATTATTATATTTATAACTATAATAGATTAAACTTAGACATGTTTAAAGTTTAGACTTTCTTTAAATAATCTATATTATCCAATGTAAGTGAAGTTGTTGATATTAAACTTGTTCAGAACTAATTTCATTGTTTTTAGGTTCCAATTAGTAGTACAAATAAGATATATTATTTTGGTATTTTTATATTTTGTTTGTATTATATACGTATTATTATTTATTTAATAAACTATTACTGATATTAAAACCAATTATTTATTGTTACCTACCTAAATTTGAAATTAAACAATAGGTATTGATATTTTCTAATAGTCTTATTTATAGGCGTAGAGTGAGTTCAACATTCGAGCCACACTATTGGAATATCGATAATAATTATTAATAGGAACAAGATTAAATGAGAGAAGATTTTGTAACTATTTTATTTATATTATATTAATTATCTGATAATTATTTATTTAATACAGGGTGGTCCAGAATATACCGTAAATACTAGAGCATATGGCACGTTAAAAAATAAGGGTACTATTTTACATAAATTTTTGTTCAAAACTCAATAATAAGAGAGATATAACCCTCTGAGGGATGAAATAAAAATTTTTTTTTTTAATGTCTTTTAGATACTCTTGAATAATGGGTTCATGGGTGGGTATATGATATTAGGATAATTAATTTTTTGTTACCACTTATTCAATCACTTATGTTTAAGGGGTAGTTTTGGATAGTATTTTTTTAAATTTGAAATTATCTATTTCAAAAAAATACTTATCACTCAAAACAACGCTTTAATCTTAAAGGGATGGAATACGTGGTAACATAAAATTAATTGTACTAAAACCTAAAAATAGTAAATTCATCATAAAAGTATTATAGTTAGTTAAGTGTTATAGATATTTAAAGAAGTGGTTTTTATTTTGCGGTTTTACAGGATTAAGTATACCTGATTATTTAGTTTTTAAATATATATAAAATACCCTTATTTTTTAACGTACTATCTAATCTAGCATTTATGGCACATAATTCTGGACCACCCTGTACAATGCCGCCAGAAGGATCCAAAAACAACTTTGTAAAAGAGGTTAAAAAACATTTCTCTAAAACATCTTTTTGGACATTAAAATAACAAGGTTTAATTTACGTTAGTTAAAAACCTTAATAAAATGTCATTATTAAACGTAAAACTTAGAGCTTATTAATACTAAAAATGATCGTTCCACATTTACTAATATTAAACGTTTGTACTTTGGTTACCAGAAACGTGTAAAACAACGACATTTTTAAGTTGATTGTACGTAAAAAAGCCACGCTTTTTCAAAACGTTGTATGGACATTATAAACGTATTTCTAACGTATATGTGTTTACTGGGTATAAAGCAGTTGTAGATAAATAAATAAACGCGTTAAGGTTCAGAGTAGACAAGCTAAAACTGTCATTAAGTGAATCGTAAAATAACGCGTCATTTCTGGAAACTGATTGATTATTCCCTGAATCTTAAGTGGTATGGTGGCAGATCGGGCCAATTTCCCTCATTAAAAAAAACGAAATTTCCATCGGAAAACGTGAAACCGCAATGGGCAGGTGTAAAATAGAGATTGGGGAGATGTATCGACTTGGGAACCTCACAGCATCCAGCGAACAGCGAAGAGGAGGAATAAGAGAGCGCTTGCGCCCTTCCGCCAGGCCGCATTTGATAACGTCAGAAATGTAGAACGGTTTACATCTCCTTAATAATCTCTTATATTTACAATAACAAACAGTGGCCGCCCCTTTAAAATATAAGTGCACCCCCGACAAGATCAACCGTTCTCGATTCGAGAAGATAACCTCCGCAATAAACCGAAAATTTAATATTGTGATATGTAAAATGTGACATCGTGATAAAAAATCTTTTAAAAATGTTGAATTTAATCATAATTTTAAAAAGGATAGTATTTTCTACCCGTTCTATATGCTCCTGTTTCTGTCTCGATCAGGTTTAAATAATTTCTAATGGTATTAATTCGGTTTTTTAATTTTATTAATTCTTGCTTGTAAAATGTTAGTTATGTGACAAAAATTTTAATCCGTAAAAAATCAGCATGGTTTTGGTATTGCTCAGTATTGGGCTACTTCATATTTACTATGCTGTCACAGGATCTGTCGGGTAAAGTATTTTATTACTTATAATTGTTAATTTATGTTAAATATGTTTTTGGTAGATTCATTAGCTTAAGTATCATCTGATAAATCATTTTTCTTTTTTTTCAACTTCTAAAACAATATTTATGTATTTTAATTTAATATATACTTACATATGCTCATAATATATTCAGTTTCACCATAATTTTAATTTTATCATATCATCAGTGCCATGCTTTTGATATCAATTTGTTGAAACCCACTATCTTTTTAAGATAAGTCGAATAATTAGTCTTTACTGTTTTTTACAAAGTTAGGCTATATGGCTTCTGTTATCGTATACAAACTTATAGTAAACTTTAGTAGCATTGCAAAATTATAAACATCTAAGAAGAAAAACCTCAACTTTCTCAATACATTTCCGATAATTGTTTAATAACACACACTGTTTTTATAAGTTTATTAATATTAATTCAATTTTAAATACTCTCGACACAATTTTTATTGTATTATATTCAGAAAACTAACTGGAACTGAGCACAACTATTATTATTAACTAAACACTATATACTAACACTTTCACTGTCATATGATACGATAAAACAAACGAACAACCTAGCAAAACAAAATCAACACAAACAATAGTCAATGTTCATCTCTACAACATCGAGTTAAGTTGACATCATAACAAATTTGAGAAGACAACATACTCGTATCTTGAACCACTTCGACATTTTCACTTTTAAATAAATTAATTGATCGAGAAATTAACCCAAAAATTGGTAGAGGATTTTCAACTGAAAATTATCGTCTCATATATATATATTTTTTGATATTACGAAAAAGGTATCCCATAAAAATGTTACATGATTCTTCAAAGTTTTAAAATTGTATTCAAAACCAGTTGAAGATCGCATATGCGACTAGATGCAGTAGTAGGTGGTTTAAATAAATAAAATGCATTTTTAAAATATGTTTCGAAGTATTTTTGATTTGATGCTGCAGATTTTTTTCTATGTGGGACATTTTGATTCATAGTATTTCCTAATTGCATGCATACAATCCAGAGGCGTATTTTGTGGTTAAAATAATTTTAGGAGGTGATAGAATACTTGATTTTGAGTCGATTGAAACAAACATACTTATATACTAAGTGTTACAATATTTGTGATAATCAGATATAATTAAAAACTTACCTAAGCAATGCTTCTTCAGTTCTTATGAAAAGCTTCTTGATAAACATTCTAAAAATTAGGGAAATGTACACCTTTAAGTATGCAGGGAGCGCATTCGCCAAAACAGAGGACAACCCTTTAGTATGTAATAAATATGGTTTATGAAATGAAGACATTTGCTAACAAGAACGCAACCTTTAGAAATTATTGAAGTTATTAAAATGCAGGAGGATTCAAAACGCTAAATATTTATTTCAATTGCTCAAATCTTATAAGCTAATTTAAAGTTACGGCGTAAAAAGGAAAAGCAATGTTTCTATTAAATGGTACCCAGTAAACACACATACGTTATTTAAACGTATTGTCAACGTACTATTGGTTGATAATTCGTGTTACGTTACAAAATCAACCATTATTTTATGGTTAGAAAAGTAACGGTCTAACATAACGTTTAAAATACGTACTTCTTTAACAAAAAATGTTGACAAATCTTTTGTAACGTTAAATGAACGTTATTTAAAATATTTAAATAAAACTTATTTATTTAAACCTTTATAAAACGTCTGTGTCAACTGATTAATATATTGACATTGAACAAAAACGTGTTTGTAACGTTTTAAAGTAACAAGCATAAGTAATGCTTACAAAACGTATCATAAACGTTTTGCAATTAATAAATATTTCGGAACGATACCAATCCAAAATAAATTTTATACAATATAATTTAATAAAAAGATATTGCATTAAGAATATATAGGTACTTATATATACAAATAACTAGATAGTAATTATTTTTTAATAAACCTCACAAGTGTTAAAAATCAGTACAATTTAAACGTGTATTATACTTTATAATCATTCATTGAAATAAGGAAGCGAATTGCCGTTTATTACACGTGTCAATTATAATGCCGTTAAACGTTCTATACGTATTTAATGATCTTATTGGTAGATAAAGATCACGTGTTACACACATACCATTTCGTGTTCTTTTTTGTAAAAGCTTGTCAGTTGCATATTCACTGTACGTACCTACTGTGATCCGTGAAATATTTCCCTATTTTATTTTGGTAAGTATATCTACTTCTATAAGTATTTAATTTTATTTTATTAATATAAGAATATTAGTTTTTTTTTACATTACATGTTACAAATAATTATATAATGGAATCGAAATTTATTCCACTATAACTATATATATTCCTACTTATGTTTCAAAATACGTACAAAGGCGATGACAAAATTAGTAAAAGTAGGCGTGTGAATTTTGTACTCGTACATGCCTACGTTAAATTACTTTGTAAAATGGGTAACAATTATTATAACTTGGTAATTTTTTTACTTTATACTAAAATTTAAGATACAGTGACATATTTCTAATCATGATTGGGAATGATTTAAACTTTTTTATTTCCTTTCTTGACTGTCTACTTTGTGGTCATATTAAATGTATATTAGGTTATTATTATTGTTATTATTATTAGCATTATTATTATATTTATAAATATAATAGTAATGTAGTAGCAGTAGCATAAATAAGATATATTATTTTGGTATTTTTATATTTTGTTTGTATTATATACGTATTATTTAATAAACTATTACTGATATTAAAACCAATTATTTATTGTTACCTACCTAAATTTGAAATTAAATAATAGGTATTGATATTTTCTAATATTCTTATTTATAGGCGTGAGTTCAACATTCGAGCCACACTATTGGAATATCGATAATAATTATTAATAGAAACAATATTAAATGAGAGAAGATTTTGTAACTATTTTGTTTATATTATATTAATTCCCTGATAATTATTTATTTAATACAGAGTGGTCCAGAATGTACCGTAAATACTAGAGCATATGGCACGTTAAAAAATGAGGGTACTATTTTACATAAATTTTTGTTCAAAACTCAGTAATAAGAGAGATATAACCCTCTGAGGGATGATATAAAAATTATTTTTTTTTAAATGTCTTTCAGATACTTTTGAATAATGGGTTCATGGGGTGAGTATATGATATTAGGATAATTAATTTTTTGTTGCCACTTATTCAATCACTTATGTTTAAGGGGTAGTTTTGGATAGTATCTTTTTAAATTTGAAATTATGTATTTCAAAAAAATACTTATCACTCAAAACAACGCTTTAATCTTAAAGGGATGGAATACGTGGTGACATTAATTGTACTAAAACCTAAAAAAGTAAATTCATTATAAAAGTATCATAGTTAGTTAAGTGTTATAGATATTTAAAGTGGTTTTTATTTTGCGGGTTTACAGGAACAAGTGTACCTGATTATTTAGTTTTTAAATATATATATATACCCTTATTTTTTAATGTACTATATAATCTAGCATTTATGGTACATAATTCTGGACCACCCTGTACAATGCCGCCAGAAGGATCCAAAAACAACGTTGTAAAACACGTTAAAAAACACGTCTCTAAAACATATTTTTGGACATTAAAATAACAAGGTTTAATTTACGTTAGTTAAAAACCTTAATAAAATGTCATTATTAAACGGTAAACTTAAAGCTTATTAATACTAAAAATGATCGTTCCACATTTACTAATATTAAACGTTTGTACTTTGGTTACCAGAAACGTGTAAAACCGCGACATTTTTAAGTTGATTGTACGTAAAAAAGCCACGCTTTTTTCAAACGTTGTATGGGCATTATAAACGTTTTTCTAACGTATATGTGTTTACTGGGTATGCCATGAGAAAACAATTGTCCTTAGTTTCCATAGCAACCGTAAATCAACTGTCAAACTGTATGTTCGAATCTCAGTTAAAGTGTACTTAGTTCTTAGACGTCTAATAAAAACCTTTAATAATGGCATCATTAATAATTAATAATGGCATACTTAAAAGTGTTAGGGAAATTCCCTAATTTTTAAAATGTTTATCAAGAAACTTTTTCTAAGAACTGAAAGAGCATTGTTTAGGTAAGTTTTTAATAATATCTGAATAAACCTAGGCATACACAAAGGTTTAAATAAAATCCACGTTTAAATTTGACTTTTCGCTTTTACAAATCAAAAACCATGTTTATGAAGTTCTAGGTAAATTACGAAGCCACTTTGGATATTATTGGCTTAAATAATCCATTCATCCCTAATAAAAAAAGTAAAGAAATATTTGTTATAAAAAGGTTTGTTTTTCTTCTACACTTGAATAATTGTAGAAAAGCACAGTTAAATTAAAAAATTAATTACCGTTTGTTTCAATCGTCACAAAATTACCTTCTAAAGTTATTGTAACGACTTGCCAGACACCCTGTACATCAAATGTTTTTGGCAACTCTAGGGAATCTGTACAAATTAAAATCCGGTATTCCACGCCTTAAAATTTCTTAGAGTAAGCTTGAAAACCAGAATTACCTTCAATGTTCCATGTCGGAAATAACAAGATTATCTAGCCAGATCATTGTTTTAACTTATCCAATTACATTTATATACCAATGAATTCGGTTGAATATTTAACGGCGCATTGTTCCATTTTCAATTTGAATCCCTCTTTTTAAGAGCGCCAGCTATACAATTTAAATGACCGAATTAGAATTAATTTAATCTTTGGAAACGCTTCACAGTGACGCTGATGGAATAAAGTGAATCCACGGCGTTGTAAAAAGCCTGTCCGTAAAGAAATTTGACTGGTTATTTCGATACTAGGAAATAGATTATCATTACAGTTGTTAAGTGAAAGACAAATTAATTACCAAATTACTTAGCGGTGACGATATCTATACATACAGGGTGTTTTACGCGTCGACTCGAATAAAGAATTCTGGTTTAAACTGATCCAAGAAGAACTTTTTGAAGCTGTAACATACAGGGTATCCCAACGAAAATTTGATCCCCCCTGTAATTGGAAAACCGAATAATATTTCAAAATTCACCGAGACCCGTCGATTTTTGTTCTTGAGGGGAGCTTTTTTGACAGTCAAGCCAACTCGATATGTTCATCCCCCTAATGCCTAGCAACCAAAACTTAAAAATTTCAAATGCAACTACCCCACTTGTGGCACTTCATTTTAAAGCCCTTTTTCATTGCGAATACAGTGACGTACCGTTTTTAGAAATCGGTTGAGATTTGACAGAATTATTGGTTACAAACGAAAAGATGACAAACCAACTTACGCGTAGTAATTTCTACACAAATGCCCACCACTAATAAGTTTTTCATCTACTACACATGACCGCATTACCTAATTGTTATTGATGTGTCTATCAATTTACAAAAAAGTCAGAAATGAAATAAAAAAGCTGAAGCAAATAATAAATCAGATTTATTTGATGAATTGCTCAAAATGACCCCCGTTAACTCCCAAACAATAATACAGTCTGTTTTCAAATTTTGTTCGAACATTATTAAAGACATTCGCAGTGAGCGTACACTCGTGATTTTAAATGACCCCACAGAAAAAAGTCCAAAGGGGACAGATCCGGAGATCTTGGTAGCCATTCGACGGGACCTCTTCTGCCAATCCAATGCCCCGGGAAATGGTCATCCAAAAATTGTCGCACAGCAGCAGCATAGTGCGGGGGCGCACCATCTTGTTGGAAGGTTATTTCATTTTCTAGTAAATTGTCGTCACTTTCTAAAATCTCTGTTATCCTAGGATCAATTGTACTTTCCAATAATTCTAGATAGGTGTTTCTATTGAGATTACCTTGGATGAAAAATGGTCCAACAAGATGGTCGTCCAAAATGCCTGCCCAAACATTCAATTTTTGAGGTGTCTGAGTATGAAATTCCCTGATTAAATGCGGATTAGTATCACTCCAATGACGACAATTGTGTCTATTCAGTTCGCCATTCAACATAAATGTGCATTCGTCGGAGAAACATGTATTGTAGAGAAGATTTGGATTCAGTAGAAGTTGTTCACTAAAGTATTCGCAAAATTGGTTACGGCGATCAAAGTCATCTTCATGTAACTCTTGAACCAGCGTCATCTTAAATGGATGAAGCTTGTGTTTTTTCAAAATTCGATGAACACTGGAACGGGATACGCCAGAAGCTTGAGACACAGTTGTAATCGATTGCTTATTATCCATCTGTACATGACCCAAAACTGCCACTTCAACTGCTTCATTTCGAACTGGCCCAATTACTTCACGTTTCTTGTGTAAAAGCGAACCTGTTGCAACAAATTTGTCAATCAGGTGTTTAACGTACTGGTGGTTTACATTTTTTTCAGGATGATTGGCATTAAAAATTCGTGCTGTAGCTTTAGCGCAATCGTGATTTCGATAATACTTATATTGCAACAATTTCTACTCTTTCCGCGATAGAATAAACCATTTCGAACACACGTTAATACTTTCAATAACGGCTGAAATTAACGATTTCTTGGTCACAAGCAAAAAACACCGTTTTTTTGTAGTACTGATTTTTTGTTATTTTGAAAAGGTCTGAATTCCTATAAACTTAAGTATCTTCTACTATTAACTATTTTAGTATCTAGTTTTATTTGCTTCAGCTTTTTTATTTCATTTCTGACTTATTTGTAAACTGATAGACACATCAATAACAATTAGGTAATGCGGTCATGTGTAGCAGATGAAAAACTTATTAGTGGTGGGCATTTGTGTAGAAATTACTACGCGCAAGTTGGTTTGTCATCTTTTCGTTTGTAACCAATAATTCTGTTAATCTCAACCGATTTCTAAAAACGGTACGTCACTGTATTTGCAATGAAAAGGGCTTTAAAATGGTGTGCCACAAGTGGGGTAGTTGCATTTGAAATTTTTAAGTTGGGGTTGCTAGGCATTAGGGGGATGAACATATCGAGTTGGCTTGACTGTCAAAAAAGCTCCCCCCAAGAACAAAAATCGATGGGTCTCGGCGAATTTTGAAATATTATTCGGTTTTCCAATTATAGGGGGGGTCAAATTTTCGTTGGAATACCCTGTATATATTTAACAAATAACCCTGTACAGGACTAAAGTTTCATGGAAACTAACAGAAAAGTTAGATTGTAGGTATATTCTACTAATACCTATATACATGTTTCTTTGTAGGGTGGAAAAGAATATGGTTTCTGATAGATTAGAAAATGTTACTCAGACAATTTCAAGACTTTTGGAAGGATACGATATTCGCCTGCGACCAAATTTTGGAGGTAAGTATGCCCAATTTTTCTTGTTCGTTTACATAACATAGAAATAACTTTTTAAAACTGATAATCATCTATTTTTAATGAAATATTCAATTGTTATTACATTATTAAAATCTATAGTCTAAAAGATAGATTACACTGTATATTTCTTATATCAGGAAATGCTTCTGTAGTTCCATAGACTGATAGCAAAAGCTTCGTCTTGTTGTAATATTGATTTAATTCACGAATTTCGTTGTTCATTATAAGGCTATTAAACTGTCTTTATTTCAGTAAAATGTAAAATAAACGGCAGTAACAAAGAACACATCACTGCTGATCACTACTTACACAATTATTATGATTATGACCAATGTTTGTCGTCATTGATGTATTTTATTATTTGTTTATTACCATCTGTTACATAAAAATTAAGATCTACAAAATTAATTCACCAATTTCTAAATTGAATATAATTGCGTTGAACTGATAGGTACTATGTAAAGAACCAAGTAAGTAATATGAAACCAGAAACTCAAATACGAAAATAATGAGCAAGATTAAGCTCAACACTAAATTGAATCTATTTATTTCTAAATAAGCTTCCATTTACTTACCACAATTCGTTTAACTTCAATTTGTAAAACCAGGATGGATGTCAGACGCATTCCTTTGGATAATACAAGAAACAGATTGGCCTGGTGCAATATTTCCTCAATTTAAAATTAGTTTGCGGAATTGATTTACTTCGGGTTTCAGAGAAAAAGAAAGAACTGTAAAATAGCAGAATTATTTAAAACATATATGATAGTTCATATTAACAGATACTAAGTGTATATAAATGCTTGTGTACCTGAATATTTTACTTTAGTAGGAGTCATATTTTTTCATCGTTTGATATATTTTTTATCTAGGTGATCCCTTGTACGTTGGTATGGACTTGACGATAGCCAGTTTCGATGCTATATCTGAAGTTAATATGGTAAGTAGTATTATTTTCATTTCTATCTACGATATCGCTTCAATTTTTGCATCACTACGTTTCGGCTCAATATTGTGTCGTAATACAAGTAATTAATCAATATATCAGTCAGTTGTTATACTTTTAGTAGGTCCAAAAGTTCCGTTCTTTCATATCATGTGTTTCAGTCTGCACGACAAAGCTTTGTATTAATTTATTATTGGGAAACGGGGAAACATTCTCTATTTTTGCATGCTAATTTTTCTTTGTGTGGGATGATTTGAAAGAATGTTAATGAAAACATTACATGGTTTCACCATTTTATCAGTTAAGTTAAAAAATCAGTAGCAAGCAAGCAATAAAGACAAATATTTTAATTATTTTGGTTCTCCAAAGCTTATTTATAATGTAATTTATATATTTCACAACATGGATTGTTAGTAATAACTTTTGGATCAGTTTTTAGATTAGCTACAGGCTAGTTAGATTGTCCACGAGTATAGTTTCAGGAAAAGATATATAATCATATGATAGAAAGTTTACTTCAGTAATATTTTGTTTTATCGCAGTAATATATTTTTGTGTCAATTTACAGTACCTATATATATATACAGTATGCGCCAAAAGTATGGAATAAATTCAATAAAAACTAAACAATTATTTTTTGGGAAAAATCCTCGAACAGGTCGATTTTTAATTTAAAAAATACATATTTTAGCGTAAAATGCGATTTTCAAATGTCATTTGTTTTCGAGTAATGACGTCATCGATTTTTTTTTAATGGCAACACCATTTTTTCCCCTTGATTCTGAAAGATCGTTTAATTCTCGACAGTACTAAAATTTTGCCCTCTTACATAGGAAAGTTTTCGAGTAAATGACGATTGAATGTTAGAAAACGTACATTTTATCCATAAAAAAGTAACAATTCTGAGGTATGTAAAATAAAATATAATTGATTAAATTTTATACTTAAATTAAATGTTCGAATTGTCATCCACGAACTTCTTGACAATACGCAAGTCTGTGAAGAAATTCTTCTTGCACATTATGAATGATTTCTGGGGTAACTCTGCGTATTTCGTCCCGAATGCGTTGAAGTTCTTCTAAATTACGTGGTTTATTAATGTATACTTTTGACTTCAAGTATCTCCATAAACAATAGTCAAGAGATGTAAGATCTGGCGATCTTGCAGGCCATTCTATCGGTCCGCGTCTGCCGATCCACCTCCCAGGAAAACAGTTGTCCAAGAAATCTCGTACAGGGCGCGCATAGTGCGGAGGTGCACCGTCTTGCTGAAACCATATGGTATCGTCAGGAATGTCAGGGTCATTATCGTTAGGAAAAATTACTGCAAGGGCTGGAACAAGGTCATTTTCTAGAAACTCTAAATATCTTTGTCCTGTAAGGGTTCCTTCAAAGAAGAAAGGCCCTACTATTCTGTCGTCAATTATTCCAGCCCACACATTTAATTTCTGAGGGTGTTGGGTATGTGCCTCTGCCATCCAATGAAGATTTTCCCGACTCCAATATCTGCAAGTTTTACAGTTTACTGTACCATTCAGACAAAATGTGGCCTCATCTGAAAAAAGTATTTGCCAGTGTAAATTTCTATTTCCTTGACATAAATCCATTAGAATTTCGCAAAAGTGTAAGCGGCGATCAGGATCATCTTCATTGAGTTCCTGCACAAGTTGAATTTTGTAAAGATGATATTTTTCCTTCCTCAAGATACATAGCACTGTGCTCTGACTAGTGTCATTGTTTAATGCAACCAATCGTGAAGAATTATGAGGATTATCCACCATACTTATCAAAATGTTCTGTTTCTGATTTTCATTAATGCTTGGACGTCCAGGTTTTGGAATATTTACAATATTGCCAGTTTCTCTTAATTTAGACTCTACCTTACTGACTGTTGATTGGCTGGTAGGGCGATCTGGATATTTTTCATTAAATAAATCGCAAACTTCCTGCTGAGTTCTAGTCATATTCCCGCATCCGATAAGAATTAAAATTTCAATTCTTTGAGTAACAGTTAAATGTGCCATAATACTTTAAATTGAATAATAATTTCTATGTCGCTTACAATACTTATTAGAAAGTCGGTGTGACAATGACACTTTGCAAAGATTTTCACCTACGTGATCCATAAAAGAACTATGGAATTCGAAAAACTAAACTTGATAACGTTTTTGCTTTATTTTAATTGATTTACGTTTTCTAACATTCAATCGTCATTTACTCGAAAACTTTCCTATGTAAGAGGGCAAAATTTTAGTACTGTCTGATAGAGAATTAAACGATCTTTTAGAATCAAGGAAAAAAATATGGTGTTGCCATTTAAAAAAAAATCGATGATGTCATTACTCGAAAACAAATGAAATTTGAAAATCGCATTTTACGCTAAAATATGTATTTTTTAAATTAAAAATCGACCTGTTCGAGGATTTTTCCCAAAAAATAATTGTTTCGTTTTTATTGAATTTATTCCATACTATTGGCGCATACTCTATATTTAATTTATCTACATTACCGTATTTTATCGGTATTGCCATGATTCTGAAAATGGGTTTCTTAGAAGAGAGAATGTCAATATAGAAGGGCTACCTACATAAGTAACCTCCGGTTAAGAAAAAAATGCAATCACATTTACTTTTATTATGCCTTATATCTGAATGTCACTTATGAAGCTCGGAAAATAATATTTGCAAATGCTTTGCATATTTTTGTTAGGACAAACAAATAAAATATCACTAACGTAATAACTGAGGTTCGGGTAGAGAGAGACTTAGAGAACAAAATATGCAGATTTATTTTTAGATTATTTTATGTGTGGTTTAGTTAATGTAGAAAATTCCTCATTCAAAAGTATATTCTTAATGAGTTTTGTATCTGATACGGATAAGATGTATATTTGATAGGTAACTTTCAATAAATAATCTGAATAATAAAACACATGGTTCTATTTGATTGTGTTGCTCATGATATGATATATTGTTTTGCTAGTTGACATAACTATTTTTTATATTTGTAATCATACGGCAGAAAATATATTTTCAAATCTTTTTTCTAAAAATGAATTATCGAAGCTTTCAAGAGACCATGCATTTTTTGTAGAAATCATAATTTCCTAAAGTCAAAAGTTATCTATGAGCTTTCCATGGTCATTCCATTTTGGTTATATATTTCTTTTGTAACATTTCCTATCATGAGTGTTTTGATGAACAATAATGCCTGCAACGTAATTCGATTATGCTTTCTGTCAATTTTATCAGTCATAAATATGTATGAATTAAATGGAAAATATGTTATGTTGGATACTTGCAGTTTGAAAATAGCATCAGTTTTTCTTCTTGAAATATTGGATTAAATAAAACACATCTTTCTCTGAATTTATTTATTTGACCTAATAGAACATAAGATTTATTTAATCCATATTATATAAAAAATAAATTTACAAGATACTGTTGATTTAAATAGAAATGACAATCATGTCAAAATAAAACTGCTTCTATGAAGCAGTTTTACCTTGATTATAAAATGCGTAAAGACTACTTAACTCACCGTTAGATCGTTTTTAGCGGCAAAATTCTCAGGCTAACGGCTGGATCTAATCAAGGGCTCTGCATTATGGCTCTATAGATTTTCGCCAGTCACTTTGTTGTCGATGAGGAGCCTTACGTTCTCGTGCAACCAATTAAACTTCGAAACTTGGGGTGCAGATACTTGGTAGTTGAGGATTAAATTGTATAAAAAATATCACTGTAGTGAAAAAACAGGGAAGTTTAATCATCAGATAATAGATAAAATGTGCGTAAAAGGGACTGCATTGATTGCAAAATGAACCAAAAAGTGCAAATGTTAAATCAGAAAATCCTCTTTATTTTACTAGTAAAATAAAAAAGTATTATTTCACTGTTATATAGATGCTCCACCACACCCAGTTTTTGAAGAAACATTTTTGTTGACGTTTCAAAAAATGAATAAGACACTATCTAAAACATTTTTACAATAACCAACTTTTTTAAATTCAAACTCAAAATACAAATTTGTAAAAATCACCCTGTATATATATATGCGGTTTACTTGGCTGTAGGAATATATCTCATTACAAAGATATAAATATAAATTACCTATATTATCGCTCGCCATCCGTAACCTTAAATGTCCTTCATAAAGTTTTACAGTTTTCAATTTCTGGTCGACGTAAAAAATAGGAAATGGTATGAATTTGGTTTCAGGATTACACGATCACGTTATATCTGAACCAGTATTGGAAGGACGAAAGGCTAGCCTTCAGTAGTAACGAGGAAATTCTGACCCTTTCTGGAGACTTTGCGGAGAAAATTTGGGTGCCAGATACTTTTTTTGCTAACGACAAAAACAGGTAAGTTTGTCTCATAATGCCTTTGCTATTACTACATTTTATTAATATAATAATTATCAATTACTTGCAACCCTTTCAGATTTCATGGTACACAATTAAATGTCAAAATGTAACAGGAAAAAAGTTATAAAGATTCTTACGAAACTCGATAACTGTCATTTTTTGAAAACATATCAAATAAGTCCGAAACGGTTGGGTTTCGGTATAGCGTGCGATGTTTCCTATTCAAAATTTGTCGTGAATAACGCTGAATGTTTTCAGAAGTTCAAATTTTACAGTCAAAAATTCTCTTGTATATTATTTTATACATTAACAGTAAGCAAAAATAACAAATTCTTAATTACGAAATCAGCTCTGTGAAGTTACTTCAAGTAATAACAATCCCTATTGATGCAGTAGAGCTTTGCTCATTTCTAATGAAACAAAAAGACGTTTGCGGATTCATGAAAGCTGTCTCTCAGATTACATACAGCAACTAAATTGGGCCAATTTGATTGCCTCGGATGGAGTCTGTAAGCAATCAATGTAGCGTCGCAGATAATCATGAAATTTGGATTAGCGGAAGCAACTTCATACCGCGATATCAAATGTTATAAGTAAGGAAAATAATATGTACGGGTACAGTCGTCTATGTATTGTGATTCTGATATGTGGCTATAGAGTTTTGCTAGTTGAAATAAATAAGGAATTTTATTACTGGCAATGTTTAAGGTATAAAGTTTCAAATGTAACAAATTTGCCTATACGATCGATGGCGAGCTTCTTGATTTTGGTGTTAATGTGCTGATTTGTTTGTAGGAAGAGCAAATCAATATAAATTTTTGAAATGCAAAAAAAAGGAAAATTTGAAATTATGACCTAATAAAATGTTGAATTATCGATAATGATGTATAGTTGCATAAAGTAACAAATATTGGCAGTAAGATTTCATTATTTCACATTTCATCATGATGTCAAAATAATTAAAGATTCTCACCTTATCTATCTTTAAAAAGATAAGGTGAGAGAAGGTTATGATAATGTTAGTGGTCTTATATTGGTAGATATTATTGCAATAGTTGTTTCACTCACCAAAAGATTTCCTATATGTCAGAACAATTCCAAAACATTATTGTTTTTAAATGCTCTTATGACAATGTTATTTAATAATTACTGATTTGTATCTATCTCTCTGCAAATTGTAAACATGATTTAGAATTTTTACTTGAACATTTATAATTTAGAAGGAAAATATATAGGGGAATATATATGAGATAAAGTTATGTTTGTTTAAAGAATTGTTTTGTTTTATTTAGATAATACCAATTACTTGTGTCAGCAATTGCTATTCTCAAAATAAAGTTACGTTTTCTAAATTTTAAGTGACATGAAAGAATTACTGCGAATATTTGAAATAATGTTAAATAATTTTATATAAAGTGAATAATCAAATTAAAGTACATAATTAGTATTTTAATATTTTTACTGTATTGTATTTATTTACTCTATCTACCTTATAATAAATAATTAAATACTACTCAATAGGTAATATTTAATTATTTATCATTAGCGCCACACTAGACATATATACCGCATTTGAGCTTGTTAGCTCTCCTCAGTATACCATTGAGCCATTGTAGGCACTTTTCTTTCTTAAAATGACACTAAATTTAAGATATACAAAGAATGATATTTTGTTAAAATATGAATGAAATATTATTCATTATAGATTAGGTCCTTAACCTAATCTATTAAGGAAAAATAACCTAATCTATAATGAATAATATTTCATTCATATTTTAACAAAATATCATTCTTTAAGTATATCTTAAAGGTCATTTTAAGAAAGAAAAGTGTTGAAATATTATAAGAATGCTTGGATGTCAAGAATATGTAAATATTTATGCCAAATATACTTTATAACAGAATTAATATATACACACTTGATGAAGTTTAAAATTTTAAATATATTATTATATATTTTGCTGTTTCAGTTTCTTGCACGATGTAACAGAAAGAAACAAATTAGTGCGACTGAATGGTGATGGTTCTATTACATACGGAATGCGATTCACCACTACTCTAGCCTGTATGATGGATCTGCACTACTACCCTTTGGATTCCCAAAATTGTACGGTGGAAATTGAAAGTTGTAAGTCCATAAAGCATACCTAACACATTCACAGGATCCAGAAAAAGTGTTGAGTTAAGAAGTGATAAAGAATGTCAAGATATTAATTCTCGTTTGACGTGTTATACATACAACTTGAAGAATTATTTTCATTGAGTAATTTCAAATTACCACAACTTGAATTTTACTTTACACAGATTAACAATTAAAATAATAAAGTGTATCTTAGGGATTTAGTTGTAATATTTAGCTGAACGTGTCTTCAAACGTATAAAACTTACGTTCTTTCTGTTTTTAACACGCTTATATTAGCTTCACCTGTATGTATGTATGTATGTATGTATGTAACGGAATCTTTCAGCGTAATTTTCACCAATTTCAAGAAGTCTGATCAGCTTGAAAATTTGCACAGGGGTCAAGGACTGATGACAATACAATTATTTAATAACTTTGTTCTAATGTCCTGACTAGGATCATCAGAATAAAAACTATTTAGATTACTTTGCAGGTTAAGTGTATACAATCCATCAGTGTTGTTTCCAAGCAGGCAAGGCAGGGGCAGGGGACTGTAATAGATTCGTGCTCTTGCTTTTCACGTATAGATGGCGACCTGACAGAATTAGTTTTCGGTTTTCGCCTAATTTTAAATTAAAAATTTTTATAAATAAATAAAAATTTGATAATTTATAACAAAATTCAAATAAACATTTTGATTTAAAAAATTTCGAAAAAATACAGAATTCAAAATTAAAAAAAAAAATTATAAATATAAAATTTTGGAGTTTAAAAAAGTTTTGAAATACAAAATTTTGTAAATAATTTTGGATTGTGGAATTACATGATAAAATCAAATTTAAAAATTTTTAGAAATAAATAAAAATTTGATAATTTATAAAAAAATTCAAATAAAAATTTTTGGAAAAAATTTTCAATTGAAAAATTTTAAAATCCAAAAATTTAGAAAAAATTTCGAAAAAGACATTGAATTTTAAAATTTTGAAGAGCGTAAATATTCAAATTCAAAGAAATTTTGATTTGAAAATTTTGGCAAGAATTTTGAAGAAAGTTTTGAATCTACAATTTTGTAAAATTAGAAAGAAAAAAACGAGAACGTTGACAAAAATTTTAATTTGCATATTTTATAGAAACAAACAAAAATGAAAAATGAAACTATAACACAAAGAAAGAGGAGACTGGAGAAAAAAAAATGTATAGAAAAACTATATGAAATGGAAAGGTTACGTAAACATGAATGAAATGAATTTAGATTTATTGTCAAATATAAGATATTTTAAAAATTAAGGCTCTTAATTATAATTACTTTTGTTATTGTTTTGAGACTAAAAATTAAGAAAATAAATTATAGTTTAAAAAAACTAAAAAAACACGCTTTAATAGTAAACCGAACTAAAAAGTAGAAAATAATTTTGAAGTATCAAGAGTTTGTTACAGCAATAGAAAATTCCGACAATCAATTACGACTAATTAATTGGGAATAAGATTAAATTAGAAATTAAATTATTAATAAAATAATTCAATTATAGTAAAAAAAAGCGTGGGGTGCTTGATATTAAATGTTACCATTATTTCAGTAGTGCAGCTATTTATAAAAATAAAGTCATTATGAAAATATAGTAAATTGCACCCCACGCTTTTTTTTACTATAATTGAATTATTTTATTAATAATTTAATTTCTAATTTAATCTTATTCCCAATTAATTAGTCGTAATTGATTGTCGGAATTTTCTATTGCTGTAACAAACTCTTGATACTTCAAAATTATTTTCTACTTTTTAGTTCGGTTTACTATTAAAGCGTGTTTTTTTAGTTTTTTTAAACTATAATTTATTATAGTTTAGTTAAAAATAAAACAGTGGGCAAGAGAAGAGGAGATCTATGCATTAATTTGCTTAGGTTAAACCTTGGCGGAATTATGAATTGACAGTTTACGTGACTATGCTTGAGTGGTTCCTCCACCTTTAAATAAATTAGAATATATTTCATAGCTCAGTTTGATGTCGCATTTTAGAAACATGATGTATATCCCAAATATGAAGATATAGTATAACATATAAATAGGGCGCATAGGTATCTGTTACATACAGTGTGATCCGTAAGTAATGATCCATAGAAATAAACTAGATTCTTCAAAATATTACAATTTCAACTAATATGTTTTTAGATATGACAAAATTATTAGACCGATTGTTACGGGTTTCTTTTGTCACCCGGTAGAATGACGAATTTATTTTGTTCCGGCAATACCTACATTTTCTACTTTATAAAGTACTTAACATCATTGTTCTAAATCCATTTATTTATATAGGTATTTATTTAATTCATGGGTGAAAAGATCAATAAAATATAATTCTAATTAAATAACTTTGCACCAACTAGAAATGAACGGTTTGGGGTTGAAATTAAAATTTAATAAATGGCTTAAATATTTCTTATAATAAACAATAAAATCGTTTAAAGTTTAATATTCAGTTAGGAGAAATTATAGAAATATTAGAAACGTTTACAATTATAATTTTATCGCCGGGTCTGGGCAAAAAAAAGTGATAAGTTTTTCGCACCGAAAATAAATTAAAGAATGACTTGCTAGTCTGTCTTGAAAGAAAGCAGTTATTATCGCAAATTGCGGATTTTTGGTAAAGTTCTTTAATTACAAGTCTGTTACACTTCATTAATTAATTAATGTTGCTATTGCTAGTAGTCAGCAGATTTAATCAGGTATTTAGAAAAATTTATCTATTTTGTTAATTAATTCGAGCCATTTATTTAAACTTTATGAGGTGAATGTATTCACCTGTATCACCATTTATTTCCCTCAACAACCACGTTCATTTCTAGGCCTTTTTTTTCCTACTCGTTTGGCATTCTGCATTGGTGCCCCATTTGCCAGTTATACTGAGAAGCTGGAGGTACCCCAATGATAACATAGTACCAGTACGAGTACCGCAGGCTGAGGTAAACCGGCACGCGAGAGTTCCAGCGAAGGTACCGAGTAAATCGACCCAGGAAGCGAGGCTTCGCCCCGCATAACCCTAAAATTGTCACGTGGCCGTACCGGGAAGGATATTTCACCATCCTAGGACCCTAGAGGATCACCAATTAAGGTCATATTCACTCCTGATCCACTCCGTATATTCACGTTATTTATTTAAATTAATGATTTAATATTTTTTCTTAAACTAAATACTATATATGTATAGATCTATTTAACCACGGCTGTAAACCTTATAGTATATATACTAAGAGGGCCTTCTCTTTTTTTATCATTGACGTAAGCGATATCGATAATTTATTATATAATATTATCTTTGGGTCTAGGACAGCCCCTTCAAGGGATAAAGATTTTCCCTATTACGACCATAAAAACTTGTTCATAAATTTGACCAATCCTAGCATTTTTATTTAGCTATTTAATTTCTTTACTATACCAGGTGATATATTTTCATTACTGAATAAACTTTAAATTAGTAAGTCTTAGTCTAGTTTTTTTTTCTTGTTTAGTATAGCTATTGTTCTTTACTTTATAATTTCTTATTAGTGTATAAAATAGCCTGGGTGCACTCGCAGAGATAGAGACTGCACTTCCACGCCCAATCTCCCTGAGCTGCTGGACTCTCTGCTCACTCTGCACCCGGATTGTCAAAAGGCTATAGCCGGCAGTCTCGCCCTGTATGATTATTTTTTTTTGTTGCTACCAAGCCTAAGCGTAGGTGGACGTAGCACGATATCTTGAGTGAATTTTGGGATTAACTAAAATAAGAACTATTCGTTATAAAAGTCGATACAACTCATTTTTTTACAACTATTGATCCTTTTTCCTCATATTTAGTCAACTTAATTAGGTAATTTAATAGTTAAAATAACAACGTAAATAAGTAAATGCGCCTGTAACGTAATTTGTTCGTAATTAATTTTTGGATCAGTATTAATGAAGTAAACAATTGAAGCTTCCGAGAAACTCGTTAAAACTGTAACGTACCTACTGCAACGTTGCACTGCTGATTAGCTAAAAGTAATATTAGTCATGGTGCGTTTCACTTTTGTCTAGTTTTTCATTGATGTTTGTGAGTGCCCATAAACAAAAATGGAACAATTTGTAGTAACCATAACCAGCTGTATAACATGTAAATTTACGGCGAATCTAGGCAAATCTCTCTGGTTTGTATTTTAAATATTTGTAACTATTATTCTGTGCTGTGAAAAGAGAACCATTCAACAGTAAGTACTTATGTTTAGGTGTACCTATTTGTAATTATTATGTATAAATACATAACAATTCTAAGATAGTATGTTAGCGACAATGTCACATATTCAAGACCTGTTTGCTGTCATGATTATGTTACCGTTGGTCAGAGAAAAAAAATTGTTAAGTCAAATATGTTTTGTTTAGTACAAGTTCTCATACGGCAAAATTAAGGCACTCATATTCCGGACATCCTGTAGAGGAGAGAACATCATAGATAGATAGATACGAGGGAACATCGTTCCATTCATCCATCGGATCTTATTCCTTTCATATATGATAATGCTCTTCTAAAGCCTTTATCCGCATAGAAAACTGACTCGTAAATATGCCATAAAATATTAATTTCTCTTAATTTAAACCTAATGCTTTCCTATACATGACAGAACATCGAATTTTTGTCTGACTGCCTGATCCTTAATCTCTTTATAGACGGATACACTGTGATGGATGTGCTAATGTACTGGAAGGCCACCCCCGTGAGCGGGGTGGAAGAAGCCGAACTGCCCCAGTTCACCATCATCGGCTACGAGACGAACGACAGGAAGGAGAAGTTGGCCACGGGGATCTACCAGAGGCTGTCTCTGTCGTTCAAACTCCAGAGGAACATTGGGTATTTCGTGTTCCAGACGTATCTGCCCAGCATCCTCATCGTTATGCTGTCCTGGGTGTCGTTTTGGATAAATCACGAGGCAACCAGCGCGAGGGTTGCACTTGGTAATACACAAGAGTTTCTACGATTTTTTACTGTATTAGAAAAGCATTTGAAGCTAATAACAATTCCACAGACAAAGCTCAATTCAGTAATTATCTAAAATAAAAATTAATCTAACCAAATTTACTAACCTGGTTCAATGAAAACATTCTATAAATATCTAAGTTCACTTTTGAAACTGTGGGATTTAAATTGTCGATATTTAATTTCAGATAATTTGAATTTATTGGTATAATAATTTTTATAGTTAGATATTAGACTCAACTTAAAGGAGGCCACCTGAAGAAGCAATCTTAAAAATGCAGGAATTGGTCAGATCTCATCTATTGTGGTTGAATTTTCGAGTTCCCACAGGTTCAAAAATGAACTTAGATATTTATAGAATGTTTTCATTAAACCGGGTTAGTAAATCTGGTTAGATTAATTTTTATTTTAGATAATTATAGAATAGAGCCTTGTCTGTGGAATTGTTCATTAGCATACCTAGATGTTTTGTATCAGATAGCATACATATGATTTCATTGATAGGAATTAGAATAGGAGATTTGATTTATATTAGCTTAAAATACCTTTCTAATACAGTAAAAAATGTTACACAAGCTAATAATAAAGAATATATGGGTAGATATTGTGGGTGTAATTCAACGCTGGTCGGGGTTTTAGTCCGCAGAGTAGTTAGTTTCACACAATATCTAAAAATATATAAAAAAGCTTCTATAATGTTATCATGTCACCAACAAATATTTCTTTAGTAACAGAATGAGTTCTGTTATTCGAATAAAAGGCTTGAAAATCATTTTACAGGGTTAGGCAAATCCACCATGTACTTTCTTCTTCTTTTTATGGGCTCAAATTTCAAAATGTATGACGGATGGATGACGGAGTCTTATTTAGAATCGCTTGAAACGTATCCGTACAGAATTTTGTTCTAAATTCTGGGAGTTCGAGAAAACGACTCCGTTATATCAAGCATTTTGAGTACTTATCCAATACAAAAAAAAAATTAAAACCAGGGTGGTTAGTCATTAGACATACTGTATATCAGATTCTGTGTTAGGCATAGAAAAAAAACAAACTATAACTGATGAAATCAATTTTACATAAACTGAATTTAATGATATTATTATTTTTATCCGACCACTATATTAAGAAGGTCACACGTCTATTTTCCGTGGAGTAACAGCGTTTTAACACTCTAGTGTAATAGAATTTATAATTTAGAATTATTATTATTAACATTAACATTTATCTCAAGAACGATCTTGTCATTTTGACCGGAATTATTTAAATTCACTCGATAGGGAGTTGGAGGAGCCAGGTAGGACCTGGATTTTTTCAGCAATTGCCATCTTGTTGGACAGTGAATCTTCAATATTCAACTTTCCGCTACCGTAGTCGATTTTCAACCACCATGACGCTTCACAGTGGTAATATCACCCCCAGCATTGGCCAGTAACGTTCGGTAAAACTTTCTGGATCAGGGAGCCCAAGAAATGCAACCACTTTCGAAAACGTTTTCGAAATTGTGTTGATGCCTACATGTTGTGTTACATTTTCCAGCCACATATCGTAAGAAAAATCTCCCACCGGCATTTTTAGGTTACAGATTGATGTATTATCGACACATTTCTACAGCATTGACTGAAAAAGCTTCTTTCATGATCGTGAAGCTTCTTGAAATGTTTGTTTTCGTATCCGGAATGAGTACGTATAGGTAACTGCCTTTGTCTTGGACATGGGTGATATCCAGAAAGCTTAATTCATTGCATCGTCAAGCACCTGCGACTCCCATGATCGTTGCAACCTGTAAAGGGTTCAAAATAAAACGCTCAATGTGTAAATTGAAATATTAAAATCGTGCATTTTCTACCTTAAGTTGTAAATACTCCTCAAAAAAAAAAAAACATTTTTTGATTTGGTTTCTTCGTCAGTTATCGTCGTTATTCCACAAATTCCTTCTCGTACACACTTTTGCTTTTTGGTGGTTAACAGACGTAATGTTGGTTTTTGGGCTTCTTGCTAGATTTCAGCCGGAATGACATTCCCAGCATTCTCACTCATTTTTTGTGTTGATTTTGTAAATTTTTTAATTCCTGTTGACAAATAAACAAACGCTGACAAACAATATTCTTAAAATAAATTTATCAAATATGACATTCACTGTCCGAATTCACCGGTTTTGGAAGTGGACGTGGATCAAACGTTGAATTACATTCGGGAAATTAACCAGTCTTTAATCTTCTTATATAATTAATAACTATTATGTTATACACATTAAGCTAACAAATAATAGAAAAAACATGCAATCAACGTTATTAATATCTAATCTTCCAATTGAAATGATATAGATAACTAAAAAATAATTAGCGCGCATTCTGTTCTTGGTATTACTCCTTGTGCCAATTTCCTAGATATGTAATAAATCCGAGCATTTAAATGCATACTTCCTGGAAACCGAAATGAAAGTCTACAGCGACTAACTAATTTAGAATGATTTCAATTTCTAGGAATAACGACCGTCCTTACCATGACAACCATCAGCACTGGAGTCAGGAGCTCGTTACCAAGAATTAGCTACGTCAAAGCCATTGATATATACCTGGTGATGTGTTTCGTTTTCGTGTTTGCGGCACTTTTGGAGTACGCCGCAGTGAACTACACCTATTGGGGTGCTCGAGCCAAGAAGAAAAGCAAGAAAAACAAAGAAACCGACGACGGTAAACACGAAGGTAAACATAGAATGCTTGTCAGCTCACATGACATATGAAAAATATGAACCTATGATTTTCCATACATTTCGATCAGAGCATAAGGATCTAACCTCAAAATTATTGTATTTTTAATATAAATACGTAGTACATTTAAAACAGCGATAAAAGGTCGGGAAACGCCGGACTTGACGAGACCACTTGTCCCCTACGTATTTTGGGGCGCTGATTACGAAAATGAGGATTAAAGCTACCTGCAATTCTTGGAACACCCCTAAAATTGCAAAAAACACCCCTAAATAGGGGTGTTTTTCGACTGTACTCGTTGTTTTGCAAATTTAGCCATCTTATATGTTTTTTGGAGCGCTGATTACAAAAATGGAGGTTACAACTTGCAGCAATGGTTCCAACCACCCCCAAAATTGCAAGAAAACACCCCTAAATAGGGGTGTTTTTCGACTGTACTTGTTGTTTTGCAAACTATTTTCCCAATTTTCGTAATCAGCGCCCCAAAAAACATATGAGATGGGTTAGCTTGCAAAACAACAAGTACAGTCGAAAAATACCCCTATTTAGGGGTGTTTTTTAGCAATTTTGGGGGTGGTTGGAGCCATTGCTGCAAGTTTTAACCTCCATTTTCGTAATCAGCGCCCCAAAAAACATATAAGATGGCTAAATTTGCAAAACAACAAGTACAGTCGAAAAACACCTCTATTTAGGGGTGTTTTTTGCAATTTTAGGGGTGTTCCAAGATTTGCAGGTAGCTTTAACCCTCATTTTCGTAATCAGCGCCCCAAAATACGTAGGGGACCAGTGGTCTCGTCAAGTCCGGCGTTTCCCGACCTTTTACCGCTGTTTTAAATGTACTAACGGGTCAATTCTAGATTTAATATGGAAGTTACTATTTGCCGTGTAACTCTAAATTTACGTAGGTAAGTTTTCGAGAATTTTGAACATACAATGTTAGAGAGCAGCAAAATGAATTGAAGATTTATACAAAAATTTAATTGAAAACTAAAATCTTAACATTTTAATTTACTAATTCAACATTTTCATTGCTCCACATGTCCACCTGCCTCCGAAATGCATAAACGGACAATAAAAAATATCTGATATTTTGAAAAACTGGAATATTCTTCTTCAGTTCATCAATATTCTCAATTTATTCAAAATAAACGTCGTCCGTATCCCGAAACACTGAAATCCAATAGATTCAAATCGGGGAAGCGTGGTGGCCACTGAATAGTTGCGTTTCTTCTAATTCATCGATTTGGAAAAATTAAACTTAAATATTGTCTAACATTTAATCCAAGATGAGGCGGAGCACCATCAAGTTATATCCACATATTTTGACGAAAAGGAAGTAGCAAATTGTGGAGCCAAGTAAAAAAATCATTTTTCAGAAAGTTTAAGAATGTCGCAGCATCTAAACTTGATGGTAATATAAACATGGTATGTGCAAATTTACATCGATAAAAAACATTATTATTTATGTAAAAATTGCACAACTGGTTAATTCTATATTCAGAGACAGTGTATAAAATAAGTTAGAACAGTTTAGAGCAAGTTACCAGTTATAAATTGTTCATTTTTAATTAAAAAATGTTATTAAGTGCAACTCATTTTGCTGCGACTATCTCGAATGTTGCATACTCAAAAATTTAATTTATCTCGAAAAGGAAGAATTTTACGAAAAATTATAAAGAGTAATAAAATATTCTAAACAAAATTCTACGTTCTACGTTGCAAAAAATCGTCCATATTTGTACGTCAGAAAAAAGTGGAGGATTAAAATAACCCCTTCCCCACACTCTCGAGGATTTAGTTAACAAGAAGTATCTTTATAAAATTTCAAAGTGATTCGCAAAAATCTGAACAAATTATAGCGAAAATTTCACACCTCTACTATAAAATCAGTAAGATGCCTTTATTTTGACTCGTTACCATAGCAATCAGAAACATTTCCGGAATTTTTTTTCGTGACGTGATAATTAAGTGGAATTTTTTTGAGAAGGTAAACATATATGGTCTACACATTGGAATTTTATCTATAATATACGAAATTTTATATAATATTTCTTCGAAATTGCGTCATGTTACTCGTAAAAAATATATTTCTACCACCTTTAGTGATCTAAAATTGACAAAGAACGATATATTGAACTACTACCCATCTGAGCTGAACTAAAGTTGGTAATTTTTTTTATCGAAATATGGTGTATATACCTTCAAAATTAAACAAATTGTTTCCATACACTTGCTTTTGATTTTCTAGTGTTATCTGGTATTAGGTTTTGAATTTCTTGACTAATAACTTGATTTACTTTATCAAATCGCGACATTTCGCTATACACTTATTAAACTCGACGTACATACACTTCGAACTAGTAATTGACATCTACTGTGACAGAACCGTTTAAATAAAAATGACAAATCAACATATGTCAACAACAACAATACTTTGGCCGAGTCAAATAGGGTTAAATCGTAATATTTTGCCTCCAAAAATACTCAGTTAACGGGATGACCTGCTTTTTTGTTACACCCTGTAGAATATTTATAAGAGTCAAACACTATATGGAAGTGTTGGTTAAATTTTTCATACGCCACGCGAGCTCTGACAGCGCATAATGTTAACAATACATACTGTGTATCTATCTATACAGGGTGTTAAAAAAAGAGTGTAAAATATCAGGAGGTATTCAGGAGGTATTCAGGAGGTAATAGTATGAACCAAAATAAGCAGAAAAGTCTTAATAAACACGGGTCCGCAAAGTAACGGTTGCGGAGATATGGACCACTATTCGTTTTTCAAACATTTTATTTTATTAGGAATAAACCGACAAAAAACAAAGTTACAGAAGATGTTCAAAGTGCCCTCCGTCCATTTCCAAGCAGGCACGACATCTTCGTCTCAAAGATATTCGAACTCTTTCGAAAACACCCTCCTTGGATTGGATTTCTTGACACTTTTGATTAATCCGTAGCTGCAGGCTATTTACAGGAGTACCATACACTAATGTCTTCAAATATCCTCAAACAAAGAAATCTAGAGGGTTCAGATCAGGCGATCTTGGAGGCCATAAAACAGGTCCGGCCCCTCCTACCCATCTATGTGGAAAAGTTTGGTGTAAATACGTGCTAACTGCCATGGAAAAATGAGCTGGAGCACCATCATGCTGGAACCACATTTGTTGCATCTGATTCAAAGGAATGTCTTCCAAAAACTCATACTGTGTGTTCTGCAGAAAGTTGAGGCAAGCAGCGCCTGTTAATTGGTTTGGTAAAACAATAGGACCTAGAAACCTGTCACCTACAATACCCATCCAAATGTTTAATGAAAAGGGGCTAAACAACATGAAACATTCCATATCTCCGCAACCGTTACTTTGCTGACCCATGTTTATTGAGACTTTTCTGCTTATTTTGGTTCATACTATTACCTCCTTAAATATTTTACACTCTTTTTTTAACACCCTGTACATTTGAACGAAACAATATTGTTCTCTAATTAACAGAGATTACTGTAAATGTAGTTTATTAATTAAATTTATTTTGAACTAATTATCTCAGAGTAATCAGATTGTGAGCACAATATTTCTTTCATTCCAGCAGATATCATTGAAATATTTTCAGTTGTTTTCTGTTTCAAAGGCATTGACAAACTGAACGTGTTTTCAAGAAGCCATTGGGTTCTTGCTCATAAATTCCTTTCCGATTTTGAGAGGCTACAACTAGAATTTTTACCATGAATACAACAGTATTATTTTTTTCCTGCGTTTTCCTCTAAACTTAAAAATTGTTTGTTCATGAATGATACAGTAAAACTTTTACATTTAACTATACAATTAAAAAATATCTAGACTGATTAGGAGCTGAAACTAGCAGTTCACTAAACGAATTTTTTTAAGGTGGTATTTCAGGGACCAAATCATCTAACGAGCACCCAGTCCTCAATAACGAAGACATAATCGAACTGGAAGACGTCCGAATGAGTCCAATAGCTTCTATAAGGAACAGGCACAACTCAAGAATTAACACTCTTGACCTAGACCCATCCAAATTCCCTCCAAGTTTTCGCATATCAAGGACCTCAAACTACACTTATAATTTTAGGGCTACTCAAGGTGTCAGATACAGAGGAAATAAAGGTAAATAAAATTAAATATTGAACGGGGAAAACTATTATTGGTATGTTGAATACTTCTCAGTACATGCAACTAAAAATTTATGTAGGATATATGCTTAAAATATGTGATAAATATCCAGTAATGAAACAAGTAATTTTTCTACACCCGTATTTAACAATGCACTTATATGCCCATAATCCGTTTCATAATGATACCCATTAAGATACAGATTTTTCATTACGATACAAATTTTATAATCCGTTTCATAATAATACCCATTACGATACAGATTTTTCATTACGATAGAGATTTTTAAACAATAGAAACCCATAATTTTTCAATCAAGCATGCTGTGCATTTGACGTTTATCCTAGGTTCTTATGTAATTATTTTAGATGTCAAAATCAGTACGTATTAAATTTTCGTAGATACCTAGCTAAACTTCGATAATTTATCAAAATGTCTGATATCAGCGATATAGAAGAATTACCATCGACTCCTCCACACATATCGGAGAAAGCAGAAAATGCAGTTCATACGAATAATTACTGTTACCTATTGTGTTCAATAAAAATATAAAATTTATGGTTTTTGATTATGTATCAGGTGTAGAAAAAATAGCGTATGCAACTCTTATGTAATGGTTATTAATACACTCGCATAAACCATCATTACATGATCGATGCATAATATACTATTATGGGTTTAACATAACATTATCGCACATATCTTAGATAGCACTAATGTATGGTTCAAGGTTCTGCATTAAAAACTATGTAAAAAAGAATGGGTCAACACTAAGCTGGAGGTAGTAGACATACAGGGTGTTCAATGTTCAGTGTTCAATGTTTAAATTTTATTCTGAAATTTCTCAATAATTGCACGAATAATAAATCACACCCACTCAAAATACGCTAATATTTATTAACATGAAAATTTGACACAAGCCTACTAAAAAAAAAAAATTAGCAATATCAGCACCTGAAAGAAAACACACAAAATACATTGAAATAACTTTTAAATGCAAAAAAACCGATAAGGATAGGCGACCTAAACAAGAGTACATTTTTTATGTAGAATTGAACGTTCTTTTACATTTTTAATCTCAACAGATAAAAAAAATATGTTTTGATTTATTTATTTATTTTATGCAAGGCAACTCAACATAATGCCATCAAGCATTACAGTTATAGGGTGCACAATACCTAAAAAATAACAGAATATAGAATACAGAATACAGGTACGTACAATGACGTGTAATGACAATAAAAGTATAGCGAATCCCTAGGCTAAATTATACTACAACTAAGCTAAAAAAGAGAAATATAAAAAAATGAGAATAATACATAACATTCTACATATTGTGCTTTGTAAAAGCAAATACCTATATAAATATCAAATATTATTGAAGACTTGAATAGTTTGGCGTTTTACACAATTTAGTGACAGATGGAGTATATCTATGTGATTAAAAACATGTTGTATTGTTTTTGTAACAAACTAATAGGTGAGTGAGTTGAGGCGCTGGTATTATATATTTGATGATAAAATAAATTCCATGATCGAGTAGAACGTAGTTTTACACAGTATGCGCCAAAAGTATAAAATAAATTCAATAAAAACTAAACAATTATTTTTTGGGAAAAATCCTCGAACAGGTCGATTTTTAATTTAAAAAATACATATTTTAGCGTAAAATGCGATTTTCAAATGTCATTTGTTTTCGAGTAATGACGTCATAGATTTTTTTTTATATGGCAACACCATATTTTTTTTCTTGATTCTGAAAGATCGTTTAATTCTCTATCAGACAGTACTAAAATTTTGCCCTCTTACATAGGAAAGTTTTCGAGTAAATGACGATTGAGTGTTAGAAAACGTAAATTGTATCCATAAAAAAGTAACAGTTCTGAGGTATGTAAAATAAAATACAATTGATTAAATTTTATACTTAAATTAAATGTTCGAATTGCCATCCACCAACTTCTTGACAATGCGTAAGTCTGTGAAGAAATTCTTCTTGCACATTATGAATGATTTCTGGGGTAACTCTGCGTATTTCGTCCCTAATGCGATTTTGAAGTTCTTCTAAACTACGTGGTTTATTAATGTACACTTTTGACTTTAAGCATCCCCATAAAAAATAGTCAAGAGGTGTAAGATCTGACGATCTTGCAGGCCATTCTATCGGTCCGCGTCTGCCGATCCACCTCCCAGGAAAACAGTTGTCCAAAAAATCTCGTAAAGGGCGCGCATAGTGCGGAGGTGCACCGTCTTGCTGAAACCATATGGTATCGTCAGGAATGTCAGGGTCATTATCGTTAGGAAAAATGATTTCAAGGGCTGGAACAAGGTCATTTTCTAGAAACTCTAAATATCTTTGTCCTGTAAGGGTTCCTTCAAAGAAGAAAGGCCCTACTATTCTGTCGTCAACTATGCCAGCCCACACATTTAATTTCTGAGGGTGTTGGGTATGTGCCTCTGCCATCCAATGAGGATTTTCCCGACTCCAATATCTGCAAGTTTGACGGTTTACTGTACCATTCAGACAAAATGTGTAAGCGGCGATCGGGATCATCTTCACTGAGTTCCTGCACAAGTTGAATTTTGTAGGGATGATATTTTTCCTTCCTCAAGATACGTAGCACTGTGCTCTGACTAGTGTCATTGTTTAATGCAACCAATCGTGAAGAATTTTGAGGATTATCCACCATACTTATCAAAATGTTCTGTTTCTGATTTTCATTAATGCTTGGACGTCCAGGTTTTGGAATATTTACAACATTGCCAGTTTCTCTAAATTTAGACTCTGCCTTACTCACTGTTGATTGGCTGATGGGGCGATCTGGATATTTTTCATTAAATAAATCGCAAACTTCCTGCTGAGGTCTAGTCATATTCCCGCATCCGATAAGAATTAAAATTTCAATTCTTTGAGTAACAGTTAAATGTGCCATAATACTTTAAATTGAATAATAATTTCTATGTCGCTTACAATACTTATGAGAAAGTCGGTGTGACAATGACACTTTGCAAAGATTTTCACCTACGTGATCCATAAAAGAACTATGGAAGTCGAAAAACTAAACTTGATAACGTTTTTGCTTTATTTTAATTGATTTACGTTTTCTAACATTCAATCGTCATTTATTCGAAAACTTTCCTATGTAAGAGGGCAAAATTTTAGTACTGTCTGATAGAGAATTAAACGATCTTTCAGAATCAAGGAAAAAAATATGGTGTTGCCATTTAAAAAAAAATCGATGACGTCATTACTCGAAAACAAATAACATTTGAAAATCGCATTTTACGCTAAAATATGTATTTTTTAAATTGAAAATCGACCTGTTCGAGGATTGTTCCCAAAAAATAATTGTTTCGTTTTTATTGAATTTATTCCATACTTTTGGCGCATACTGTATTTGTGCTACCGTTGATGAACTACCCGTTTATCCGGCTAGAGACGGTTCGACAACTATTGCTGCTTTTACAATAACTGACTTAATAATAATCGCAATGTCCTATACACAATTTATAATTCTTTTTGATAAAATATAAAAACGTCATGTCACTGTATTTAATTTTTTTTCTAGCCTTCTTAGAAGTACATTCAACAGATTTACAAAACACATAAAGTAGTTGCCTATTTCCAACAATATTGAAAGACAAACGACCCAATATATAACTGCAGTTAATTTTACCAGTTAACAAATTAAACAAAAATAATATATACGCAATATTTCTCCTAGAACTTAATTTTAACTTAATTTACCTAAATAATACGGTGAAACTAACGCCCTCTAGGAGCAACGTCAAAATAAGCTTCAAATTCGTAATTCTCACACCAAAAAACTCAACACTACCAATTTTCAGAGTCATGCTATCAAAACTTTCTCAAAGATTGAGAAATTTCAGAATACAATTTAAACCTTGAACACTGTATTTCTTAAGCTAGCGACATTCGTATAAGGCATGATGAGCTTAAACATAATATTTTGGTGTCTAGTATCTTCAGTTTAGTGTCGACCCATTCTTTCTGACTGCAAGGGAAGAAGATCTTCATTTGTTGAAATTAAAAGACAACATTTTAACTTTGTATGTTAAAATTGATCTCCTGAAAATCCTTTAATATTAGTCAATAAAAAAATCATATAACAATTCAATTTGGAATTTTAGAGAACTTAAAACATAAAACAACAAATATAAATTATAATCGAAAATTTAAGTATAGTGCATACTACATTACATTGAATCGGTGACTTGGAAAAACTACTTTCCAAAGTTCTTATTAATGTTCCTGCCCTAGCAATATTTCATATCTTCTCTCGCAAGCTTTTATTTTTAAATCCTGTCTCGTCTAGCGAGATCAAAACAAGACCAAGAAAAATAAGACAATGTTGCCAATAGATCCTATCACCTAAAATTTTTTTCGACATCGAATAATCTTTCTGTTATATAGTTTTATATGTTATAGAGTTTTATATGATTCATCCTGTATAAGACACATATTTTGGTCGTTCTGAGGGCAGAATTAGAAATTTTTTTCTTTCTTCTTTCTTTTTTCCTTGGTACTCTGTATGATAAAGTATCTGTTACTGCTTTTGTTAGAATGCCACACTATGAATGAATTTTGCGATTTCTGTTGAACTGCTGACGTATTTGTAATAAAATCTACTTTCAACTTGTAACATTAGTCTTAGTTGTTTCACTCACCAATAGAGATTTATTGAAATTTCTACTCTGAAGTTCAAAAACAATTTTGAGAAAGTGGCATTATTATTGAAAAAGCATCTACCTACGTATACAACGTCAAGTAATTTTTTTAAGTAATAGTAATAGTAACACAAGAAAAGACGTTAAAACTAAAATATTACACATAGAATGTCTCAAATATCAAATATTTTTTGTATCATCAAATAAATGATTTTTCGATAATTTTGAATTTAATTCATTTAATAAATTAAACATCTTTGGTCACAAGTCTGGGAATACTTTAGAATTCGTCTAATTTCGCCCAAATATTTCGTCTGCAAATATCTAATAAAAACAGGAAAAGCACGTTTTAATGATAACACATGATTAAAAATTTAGATCTCTATCCTGCACCTGTATCACTACCATCCACCTTGTTTAAAAAATGCAGGCATTCCCCTAATTAATTTTATACGTTATAGGAACTAAAATTACGTTTTGCTACTAACTTTATTGAACTTTTAACGTAATTTGCATATACTTTAGAAGAAGTAGTTTCCATTTTAGAGGGTACCTTTGAAGTCTCTGTTTTGTGGAACTATTCATTAACAAGAGTTGATAAAAAATGCAATTATATTAAAACCTGTATTTAATTAAAACGAATTGCTCTATTCTAGGAAGTTGTCAATGAAAAGAGGCGTAGCAAATAAACGGTTTTAATTCTATTTTGAATGCATTTTACTCATCTGTACAGGTCATTCAATTACTAAACAAATTTGTCCACCAATAATGGCGGAATATTGGCAAGAATTCAAACGACTTACGTCACAACTGATATTATGCAATTGTTTTTATTGTCAACATAATTTTCGATAGTTTGCGACGTTAAAAACAATATTTTTTTGTCATTTAATGTAATATATAGTCCAAACAGTTACTGCAGTATACAGTTTTATTAATCTCAGTTGCAGTTTGTTAAATAATAAGTACAATTTACAGGCAATTTTGACAGGGTTACAAGAATCAATAATTTATAACAGTTGGCAATAATGTTTATGTACAAATATAAACAAAAAATATGTCATAAAATAATTAAAGCTCTTTATTTAAATAATAAAGTCCAATATGAGTAAACTGCTTGTAACATACATACAATAATTTAAAAATATATGCACCTCAAAAATTAATCAAACACATATTTAGTTTTAACAGAAAAAGTACGTTTCAATCACATGATTTAAAAATTAGTTCTCTGTGTTGTCTGTATCAATACTACAATCCGCCTTGTTGAAAACATCGAGTTCTACCTTTTTTATATAATTTCGCAGAATTTTCGTTTTATAATTACGTTACAGAATACTTATTTTAGAGAAGTTGCAAATTATGTGTTACAATTTCCCAACAACTCTTTCAAATTTTCTCTACGACTGTCTTTATCAATATGATTGTACAAATTTACTAAGCAGATATCTTTAAAACTTGGGGATGAAGCTGTACAGTAATATTTTTGAATAATCGGGATATTTGGGATATTGGATAAATAATCTATTTTGTTCTGTTTAAGCCAACCCAGTCCATAAGCCCAAAGTTCTCCACGCCATCAGAAAAGGGGCTTTAGTAATAAAAGCTTCGATGCCGAAAATCAAAGACGTCAACGTCATCGACAAATACTCAAGGATTGTGTTCCCCGTCACATTTTTATTGTTCAACGTGGGATACTGGCTGTTTTATTTCTTCGAGTGAGAGTAACCGTTGGATGTATAGCGATGATAGTTTACCACGAGCTTAAATGGATATATTTATGTATAAATCGAAACTGGAATAAGTGTATTTAAGAGGATATTTTTATTCTAAATGATATTGATTCTATGACTAGATAGTTTATTGGTTAAGGATATTTATATAGTGTTATAAAAAAAATGTCAGATATTAGAAATAAATGGAGCCGGTGTATTTTTGTGTTTTTTGTAGCAAAGACTAAATTCATTCATACAAAATTTCTCTAGCGGTATACAGGGTGGTTCGGTTTTCATAACCCACCACTGGCATCTATAGGAAACTAAAATATGCAGGATGGCTCAAATTAGAAAAACAGTTAATGGACATTAAGATAAACAAAACAGATTTAAGGTCTGCCGTTGCTGAAGTATTGTCAAAAAAACTGACAATAGTGATTATAGAAAATGGCATCTAGCGTCATTATTTCTCAACAGAAAGAGTTGAAATTTGGAACGGAGGGATAAAAATATACGAGAAATCGAATTCTCGAAAGAAAATTTTAAATTAAATTTTAAAATCTTACATAAATAGTTCCACGATTTCGGTATTAAATTTCAAATCTTTCTGTTGAGAAATAATAAAATTAAGTAGTAGTTATATGGCATTTTCTAAAATCGTTATTTTCAGTTTTTTCACAATATTTCAGCAACGGCAACATACACGGATGGCCAGAAGTACGGAATAAAATTGATATCTTTTGAATGAGTTATTTTTTTAAACGTCGAAACACGTTAACTGATCTTGATTTTTTTCCCATTTTGTCGGTTATATAATAATTAATTTTTCTTCAACCCGATAACCCCCAGCTACCTCTGCTTTTTTTTAAATGGAAACATAAGGCATGAGGGGGCTCGTTGAAAGGTTTATAGAAAACGGAATTCAATATACAAGTTTTATGTGTTCAATAACAAGTTTTTTTTCATTTAGAAATTGAAACAAGTAGATAATTTACAAAAATAAACTCAATGCCTCAAATACTGAAAATGTACTCCATTCACTATTTGGCATTCTCCAAGACGATAGTAAAAGCTGTCCACAGCATTCCGAATGACTTCAGCTGGTAAATTATGCATCTCCGCCCTAATCTTGTTCTCTAAATCCTCAATATTATCCGGTCTGTCCTGGTAGACTATTTCTTTCAAATATCCCCAAAGAAAATAATCCAGGGGCGTTAAGTCGGGGGATCTTGGCGGCCATTCAACTGTACCCCGTCTACCAATCCAACGATTTGCAAACATTTCATCTAAGTATCTTCGAGCATCAATAGCAAAATGTGGGGGAACGTCATCTTGTTGGAACCAAATTCTTTCATTCGGGATATCTGAATCAATTTCATAAGGAAAATTCACAGCTAGGTATCAAGTTAAACGTTAGGAAATCCGGATAGCGCGCGGCAGTAAGATTTTCTTCAAAAAAGAATGGGCCCAAGATTCTGCTGTTGATAATACCTGCCCATACATTAACTTTCTGTGGGTACTGCGTATGCGATTCGCATGTCTAATGTGGATTTTCCTGAGACCAAAAGCGATAGTTGTGCCACTCCATTCCATTCCACTCTGAACCACTCCATTTAAATAAAACGTAGCTTCATCCGAAAAAAGTACGTCTCGTTGAAAACCATTATTGTCGTCAAAATTGTAATCGCCTATCATAAACGTCTTCCAAAAGCTCTTGGACAAGACATACCTTATATGGGTGATATTTCTCATGTTTCAAAAACATTTGAATTGCAGTTCGAGAACCATCGTAATTGTAGGCCAATGAAAAGTTAAAGTATGAGGATTTTCAACAAGTTCTAATGTAATGTCGCGCACATCAGCCTGACTTCTTATTTTGTCTCCACATCCAAGCAATATGAAGATTTTGATGGGTTGATTTTCCAACAATACCATTGCGATTCAGTAAATAACTTGATTTTGAGACAACAGTAATATTTCGAACCCCAATTTACAACTAAAGCGAAAAATTTACCAGAAAGCCTGGAAAGTAAGTGGTGCCAAAAAAGCAACATAAAAAATATCTTGCATTCAAATTACTTATTTTATTCTGTGCAAATTCGGGGATAACACTGAAGATAATTAAATTTTATTTCATTTGTTAAGTAGGTGTTTTATACAACCCTAAAAACCTTGCTATTGAAAATATAAAACTTGTTTATTTGGTATGGCTAGATTCGGTTTTCTATAAGTCTTTCAACGAGCTCACTCGTGGCTTATGTTTCCAATTGAAAAAAAATAGGGGTAGCTGGGGGTTAAAGGGTTGAGGAAAAATTAATTATTATATAACCGAACGATGGGAAAAAATCAAGATCAGTTAACGTGTTTCGGCGTTTTAAAAAAATCACTCATTCAAAAGATATGAATTTTATTCCGTACTTCTGGCCATCCCTGTATATCTTGGGTCTGTTCTGTTTATCTTAATGATCATCAGAAGGTGCAACTATATGTATTCTAATTTGAGCTACTTTTTAAGGGTTTCCCAGATGCCAATGGTGAGCCATGAAAACGGACCACCCTGTATATAGAAAATGACTCATCAGAAATTAAAATAGATTTTTTTAATCAAAATTTGGTTTTGTAAAGAAAACTTGTAAATAAGAATATTCGAGCCATGCAATGTTCTCTTTTAAAATAAATTCGACTCAAAGTATACAGTGCGGACATAAAGGTTGGAAAAAAATTTGTACAGAGCGGACAAGCAAACAATCGTTGGGACACGTCAACTTTTATTTTTAAATGTACAAATTCTGAGAAACAAATTTTTTGACATCATTATTGTTGTAAACATGACGCCATCTCTTTTTTTTTAATAGCGCCATTTGAAAGAGGACGTTTTTCTGCATACAGAATGATGAGTTTTGAGATAACAAGATTTTTTAATAATATATCTTTTAGTATTCGCTTTAATAATAAAAGTCAAAGTTACTAAAAAATTCAATAATAATGAAATTGAATGTTCAAATTATGTACCACTCATATGTTGGCAATGAGCAAGCATGCATATTCAATGATGATATTCAAATTTAACAACTATGAAAGCGGTTTCATCTTAAAAGTAAATTTATAGTTTAAAGGCCAACACATGTTTTATAAATGTAATCAGTTTGTGGCAAGACCACTTTGAAGCTCATTGGCATTTAGTGCTAAATATAGCAATTTAATAAATCATTAGATAGCTCGATGAGTGGCCTAACTCTTGACAGCTTCACTTTTACTCTACCTAAATGGAATATGGCTCTAGACCCACGTTAATATGATGCTATTTATAGAACTCTGACATTGGTTTTTGCCTCGATTTCATCAGCAATCAGAAAACAAAACCAAAATGTAAAATCTATTACAACCACGATATAATTTACTGTAATAGTAATGCGTATATTTTTACGTAGTTTGTAACTGAGGTTTACATTTAACTACTACTACTATTAGCTATTTGAAAGTATTGAATACAAAGTAAACTTAACATAATGGAAAATAGTTTTTCAAGTGTTCCATCAAATTAAAATAGTTGAAATTGATAATCAAAACGCTCAGTACATAGATTGTTGATTCAAGCAATAAAAGTTAACATGTTTAGGAAATGTTTAAAATCGGTATACAGAGTGTTCCGCATAAGAACCGGCACAGAGCAGGTATATGTAGGGGTGTCTAAGAAGTTATAAATTTAGCTATACGAGTCATTCCATATAAAATAGTCCGAAAATAAAAAATATTGTTGCCGACCCATTTTAGATTTTGGTGTAACTTTGAAAAACTCTACTCTAGGGTCCCAAACAACAAAATTTACACGAGTTTGATTTTTACAAGCTCATGTTTCCGCCTATTTAAATAAAGACTCTTAAAAATTGCTATTTTTAAGCTTTATTATTCTTGCTGTCAAATTTTTCTGTTTGAAGATATCTAAATGATCAAGACGGAATTCAGAGTGGGAAAGATAATAGTTTCAGTATAAATGAAGATAATTGGCTCGGACGATTCCTTTGAATAACATCAGCGTACTGAAAATGAGAGTTTTTTTAGTCATTTCTCGTGAATTTCAATCGACTCCGCGGGAATTAAGTATACATATCACAGACAAAATTCAGCCACAAGTTGACCTGAGTAGCTCACTCTTTATAGAAGAAAATTTTGCTTGAAGTTGTTGTGAAATTTTTAAAAATTACAATATTCAGGCTATGAAACGAGCGTGTTGACTGCGAGATAAAAATCTGATACTCACCAGAATCTACTGTTCTTACCTTCAACTTTAAATGACTAAATTACTTGTTTTGTTATTTTCATGTTTAGTGCATATACGAGCCGTTTTTTTACAGCAAAAATCTGGACGTTTTTACTAATGAATTAAAATTACTTACCATCAACAATAATTATAAATATGAAAAATATGTCAAGTTTTAATAAAGTTATGGATATTTAGGGTGTAAAATTGTTTCTGGAAGTAATTATCATCGAAAATGACAGTAACTGTAAACAATTTTTTCAAACAGAAAAATTTGACAGCAAAAAATAATAAAGCTCAAAAATAGCAATTTTTAAGAGTCTTTATTTAAATAGGCAAAAACAAGCGCTTGTAATAATCAAACTCGTGTAAATTTTGTTGTTTGGGACCCTAGAGAAGAGATTTTCAAAGTTACACCAAAATCTAAAATGGGTCGGCTTTGCCAATTAGACGATTTCAAATGGAATGGCCCTGTATACAAAGTTGTAGTCCAGATTTCGGAAAGAAAGATTATTATTCCGATTTCAGTCTTTTTTTTTCTATTGATCAAATTTAAAAATAATGATATTACCTTCTGTAGAATTTAATTTATTTTTTTTTACTCTTGAAAATTTGAAAAAAATGCATTAATTGAAACAAGATTGTTTATTACAAAATAATAAAGTCATTAATAATCAAAAAATTATTACGTATTTTTTTCATACTGCACAGCATTGTAGCGCTCTGTAAAATAATTGTTATTTTCCGATGTTTTCCATTATTATTTTGATTAATTATTTGTGTTTTTTACGTAATACAAAATTCGCTTATTTAAAAACTACCTACGTACTTGACAATTGAAGTAAAATTAAATTGTACTGACTTTTTGATTGCTCAAGATTAATTACGTTTTGCAAATAGGTATATTTCTCCGGTTAAATTTTCATGTAAAAAAAATTGCCAATTGTTTTTTGATACTCTGAGTGTCACTCTTTGACAATTTGCAGAATATAAAGTAGCAACTATTAAATATCACCATGAAGGAAAAAAATAATCATTAGAATGGCATAAGAATATAGAGGCAGTTGTATTTCAAGAAATGTTGCATGTTTGGGTCATATCTCTGTGTAGAAAAATTACAAGTACGTCAATAAACTTTACGTAAAATAGTTTATCAGAAGGTATTTTCACGATTCCGATATCCCAGCTATTCTCTGAGATATGAGAAATGCCTTAAAAGCAGTTTTTTTAAATTTCGCTCTGCATTTCATCGAAATTGGGACATCTTGTACATTTATTTTTTAAAAGTGTTTTTGCTAGATACACTTGAATACTATTTTGGTTTTTAAATTTTACTAGAATATGTGTTTAAATTTATTCATTATGGAGGAGTACCATTATCTTTTCAAAATAAACAAATTTTATTTATTTCATATACGTATAAGTATATCTCTATTGACAGTACTAACAATATGTTTATGTAAAGCATTAAAAAAACGTGACGTGCAATCATTAAATTCCTGACACATCTTCCGTGATATTGAACTCCGCATGACATGTACAGGATGTCTCAAACTCGATATGTATGAACCTACTGAGGATACAAACAAAATTTTAGGACACATGGTGTTAAGTAGAATGACGTAAGCTCTATTTTCAATCGAAAGTATTTTGGGATATGATAGAAACGACTAATGACGGCATCAATTATAGTTTTTTCAGAAACTACCCAGTATTTTCCTGTTAAGAAGCTCTCTCTTTTCTAATAAACTTTTGTTAGAAAAATTTTTTTGTATTATTTCCCGTTTCAAAGTTATCGTCCTAAAGAGTTTCGAAAGAAATACCACTTAAAAATCACATTAGCGTAAGTAATCGTTGGAATTGAACGTTCGTTGATTAAGGTGCATAAATGTCATTAAAAATAAATCAAATTATTAAACTCGATAATTCTTTAATACAGTTAAAACAAAAGGTGATGATAACAATAACTAAATTTAAAAAATGAGGCAAACGTCCTCATACTACATACATATTACAATCTATTCTCTATACGACCTCTCATTTCAAGACACACATCCAGGCTGCGTTTATTAACATTTCGCCGTTTAACTCATTATAAGTGTTTGTGATTTTTTCTTTCAAAAGATTAATACCTCGCAAAGGTGTTTTGCAAACCTTATTTTTTAAAATCCCTCCATAAAAAAATAAAAAGATGGTAGATTTGATGACTTTCCGGACAATAGGTCCAATAATCCCAATTCATTTTTCTGGAAAGTGTTATCTAAATATTGCCGCACAATCCTGGCCTTGTGGGGTGAAACTCCGTCGAGCTAAAACCATTCTCCTTAGCTGCAAAGGCACATTCTCCAGAAGTTTGTCTTGTAGGAAATTTACTCACGCTGTTCAATGCATGTTCATAAAAATAAGACCCAATTAAATGCCTACCGACCACACATTTGTCCAGTCCAAAATGGCCTTGGTTTCGGACTGAATTTACAATGTATAGATTTTCAATGGGCCAGTAGCGTTTGTTGCGCCTGTTTGGCAAACCATTACTGACTATTTTCAATGTGACGCTCAGGCAAATATTCTAAATTGTAAATCTTGTAGATACGATACCCATTGGTTTTTAAAACTCGTCGAACGGTTGATTTATCCAAATTCAATTCCCGGCTAGCCAGCCGCATAGAATTTCGTGGATTTTGTCAAAATTAGAAACAAAGGACCCCGCAGGGTCCTTATGGAAATTGGGTTTCGGTCAAATTTGATGAAACTCTGGACTCTGTTAGTTCTCGACGAGTAGAACAAAAGTTCTCATGGCCACTGAGTCCAAAAGTCTCATGGTTTTGAGATATAGCTCTCTGAAGTTCGACTTTGGGTGCATTTTGCAGTATTACTAGTTTCACACTTACAATAGTATATACTTGTTTGTTCAAGCACGTATGCATGTACACGTGTATTCAAACACATATAAACTTCAAACACATATAAACATACAACTACACACACACATACACACACATACAGGGTGTTAGGTAAACTTGCGGCAAAAATTCAAGCGGTTATTCCTTGGCCTATTCTAAGAATATTTTGTATGATGATGATTTGTGAAAAACCCCTTTGTTTCGAATATACAGGGTGAACAATATTTGCGACAACCATATTCGATATTTGTTGAAATCATTAATGTAAATAAAAGTATGGCGTACGCCAATGAGTTTATCAAGTATAAAAAATTAATGAGTTTCCTCGTGATTTTTTAACAGCAACAAATGGAGATCGCTGGATTGGTCGAGGTGCGCCACACGCATGGTCTACTCGATCCCCAGACTTAAACCCTCGGGATTATTTCTTATGAGGCTATCTGAAGTCATTCGTTTACGCTACTCCAATGGAGAATTTGGATGAATTGCAAAATCGGATAATTGCTGGGTGTAACTCAATCAGAAACAACCCTGGTGTATTTGAAAGAGTTCGGCACTCAATGACGAGAAGATTGACAGCTTGTATCCAGGCTGGAGGAAGTCATTTCGAACATTTATTGCAGATTGAGCAACTTTACATGTACTTTTTTTGATAATAAAATGTTGTTACTGTAGCAAATTTTGTTCACCCTGTATCTTCGAAACAAAGGAGTTTTTCAGAAATCATCATAGGACAAAATATTCTTAGAATAGGCCAAGGAATAACCCCTTGAATGCCGCATGTTTACCTAACACCCTGTATATGTGTGTGTGTGTGTAGTTGTATGTTTATACGTGTTTGAAGTTTATATGTGTTTGAATACACGTGTACATGCATACATGCTTGAATAAACAAGTATATACTATTGTAAGTGTGAAACTAGTAATACTGCAAAATGCACCTAAAGTCGAACTTCAGAGAGCTATATCTCAAAACTATGAGACTTTTGGACTCAGTGGCCATGAGGACTTTTGTTCTACTCGTCGAGAACTAACAGAGTCCAGAGTTTCATCAAATTTGACCGAAACCCAATTTCCATAAGGACCCTGCGGGGTCCTTTGAATTTCTCGTCTCCAAAAACCCCCAATCTCCAAAATGTATGCAAATATTTGGATTTTTTAAAAAAGAATTTTAACTTTGATATCCTGTATCTTTTTAACTATGACGGAAGGTAAGTTTGGCAACATCGCATTATTTTGTAGTCAGGAATCTACTCTTATATACTCTATGTTGAATTTATTTCCGGACGCCCTGTAGTAAGCACAAATTTGTAGTAGTAGTATTTCTTTCAATCCATATTTCCCTTTTTTGAGGTAACCATTAAATATTGTGTTAGACCATATTTAAAATAGGTATATAATTTAAGAGTGATCACCAACCAACGCAGCAATTACCGAGTTCTTCGTGGATGCGAGGGCCTGCGTCTGGTCGAATACATAATCCTAAGCATAGACGGAATTATACAAAAATACTGTTCCTCTATTTAAATTACAATTTTCCTCCGAGTTGTGTAGGTGTAAATTGGAGCGCACGCGCCTTACCCCCAAAACCGGTACAGGCACACTCCGAGTTGATTTCCTCTCAGTTTTCCATATCTCCTAGTGAACTGTGGTGTGTGGATGCTGAGGCGCAGTGCAACAAAATCGATAACCGACAACCCAAGCAAATAAATCGCAAATCGCCACCCCCGATCAAACCGATCAACGATACCCTTCAAGGCGAGCGGCCCACTAATATCTGCAAGATAAGTAAGCAGGAAAGTGGCTTTGCAGGAAATTGGGTCGCCAGATTATTTTGACAGGACCCACCCTTGTAGCATCTCTTCTTCGGGCCCGTGAATGGTTTGACTTGAACGAAATGTCTGGCTATAAGAGAAGATACTGAAGGAAAGGGTGATTTATCACCCTTTTTCCATTTCGATTCTCGCTGAAGAATGGTAAAAGTGGATAGACTTTTTCGACCCTTCGGGGATGTCAGAATATGCCTCATATTCGGTGTCAGCCTTGTTTATGGTGAGCAACTTTTTTTGAACCTGGTATAAATCTACTTTGTTTAATCCACCTGTTATACAGAAGTGTTTAGCAACATTTTTATAGGAAATATCAAATTTGTTATAGGATGTAAGATGTTTACAATTGAAGCTAACTGGTTCTATAAAAGATATACATCAATTACAAGTCCATATAATTTGCTTTGTATTTACTATAAACGTAGATTTATATATTACAACCAAACATTGACTACATAAACAAATTATTTTTAGTTACAGTTACATCATTCATCAAGGTATATGATTGCAATATTTTTAATTGAAATTAATAACTGATATGCCTACAAAGAAATATAGATACAAATTAATTATTTACTTCATTAATCTAACGATTATATTTGTTTATAACAGTTGGTGATTATTATTTTGTCTCAACAATTCTTAATGAGTTTATAAAACTATTTTACTTAAAAAATGCATTATTTTCATAAAAGGCGGTATTTTTTATGCCACTGCCAAAACATAAACATTTACTTGACCTGACTTAATACTTTTCTTTCAGAGTTTATCATCTTTACAGCCTAAAATTTCCTTTTCTTTCTTCTTAATTATTTTTAAGATAATGTAATACATTTAGGAAGATTGTATTTTTCTATTATTGTCAATATTCTACATAACCACGTCTAATCATACAGCATTAGGTTTCTTCATGGAAGTAGAAGTAACACATCAAGCAATTAAGCCACAATTTGGTACGAACAACATACTCTGATAATCGGAGTAATGAGATTTAAAGAAACTGAAGACAATGGGATGATTCTTTTATGAAACAGTTACTGTTGGGTACATATAAAATATTACAGACTCACATACGTTTTAAATAAAACTACTGTCACGTTTATCACCTTTTCTTTCTACCTTAAAATAGTTGTTTGCTTCTTTAATATGTTTGAACTATTTTGCAATATCCCCTAAGAAATGGCTATTCTATTTATAATAATATGGTTTCAAAGAACAGACTCATTATATGATAATACTTACACCTTCAATAGTCTGGTTTTTAATACTACGACTTCATAGGATATGATATAGGAGTACTGACTAGTGGTCCCATTCATCTTTGACTTCTTGAAGGTTTACATTAGTATCTAAATTTATCAGACAATGGATTGTTTAACAAGAGTAGTTATAAATAAGATAGGTGTTGTTTTTATTATTAAAGCAGGTGAAAAGACTGTATAATAATATTTAGTTCTTTCCATTAATATGATGAAACAATAAATCAAGTCATCGTACGTATACTGTTATAAAGAAAGAATACTTTCTTTTTCATTTTAATGATTATTGATATATGAGTCAGTATATGCCAAACAACAGTAGCACAAGTCAATTATTATGGTTCAATTATTTAGAAACAACACTTCAATTTCGCTCAAATATTATTTATTTATTATTTTACACACTGAATAATTGATTGATAACGTTCGTTATTATGGCTTTACGTACTGCAAAATATTGAAACTAACAAATTTTTGGCAGAAATATTTTCCATATCCTTCCCGTAAACATAAATTAAAAAGCTTTCGAATATTTGAAGCGAAGGCGATTACAACATTATTAAATAACGGCCTACAGGCTACACCTTTGTCAGATTGAATTTCCCTGTTTGTAATTACGACGTCCTACACAAGGAATATATTGAATTTTTGTGATACGTTTTCGAGACGATAAAAGTTCCTGGGCGTTTCCCGGCCTTGTGCTGATACGTTTCCAGCCTAGCGTTCATAGTAAACGTTAATGGTTATCAATAACGCAGGATGAATAAATGGACCGTCATTGGATTCGTCCTGATCGTTGTTATAAATAAACCACCCACTCGCAGGGACGGCAACCAAAACAGAATGAAAATGTGGGACGTGGCGTTTATCGACCAGCCAGCGCTGGGCTTTCGTTCGCATGTCTCTTGAATGAATCCATTCATGAGAACAGCCTAGTTCGCAAGCTCGCCTTACTATATTTCGTTTAGGAGGGCCCCGTCTGCCAAACACGGATATTTTTAAAAAGTATTGTCTCATATCGGGGGCCGGACCAATGATTGATTGCGCCACTAACTTATTTTTTCTATTTACTTTAGTTTCGGGGATGACGCAGTCAACTGTTTTCTCCGATAACGAATGTCTAATATTCGGATGATGCGTCAAGCTCGTAGCGCTTTTGGTTTCCATGGCAAAAGTGCCTTAGGCACATGTTAAGTTATTTTAATGTAATACTTGATTGAAAAAAACACCTGTTAAATTCACTCAAAAACTGTTACGATTGAGAGTTTTTCACGATTATATAGGTGTTTTTAAATCACAGATTCCTTAGGTAAAAGTAAATCGATTTAACCTATCATACCTGTATACCAAGACGCATAATAAAAAAGATACAGGGTGTTAAAGTTAAAATTTTCAGGTAAAGTGCCTTTTCTACTTAAAATACAGCAAAATGTTACTTGAAAAAGTTGTTCAGATCGGTAAATTATAGACGTGAAAAATTTCAAAAATACCGGCCTGCTTTAATGAAATCTTTGTGCTTTGTTGAAAAATGGTGTCAAAACTCGCCGATCTTCTTGAAATTTTGCACTTCTCCATAATTTATCATTCTGAACAACTTGTTCAAGTATCATTTTGCTGTATTTTCAGCAGAAAAGGCATTTTACCTGAAACCAAAACAGTTTTTACTCGGTGCACTGATCAATTCAAATAGGATTATTTCAAAAATGGTTACTCCAACCGACTCCAGCAAGGTATACCTTTTTCACGTCAAAATTAGAAACAAATTTGAATTTCTCGCCCGCAACAACCCAAATTTTATGTAAATATTTGTTTTTTTAAGAAGTTATTTACAATATCGAAAATAAAATTTTAACTTTGACATCCTGCATCTTTTTTATTATGCGACTTGGGATGTGGAATGTTAGGTTAAATCGATTTATTTTCACCTAAGGAACCTGTGGTCTCATTTTTGCTACTTCATTTAAAAACATCCTGTATAGGGTGTCCGGCAAAATGTGGGAAATCTCTCGGGTGCGGATAGAACATGAAAAAATAAGGTGAAGAATTCCTACAAATTTTTTTCCTACAGGTCCTCCCTACGGAGATATGTGTTCCTGAAAGACGCCTCTGGAAATCGGTTTTTCTTGAATAACTTTTAAAGTACTCAATATAATTTAATAAAAATTTAATGTGATGGACACTAGTAAGGACCTCCTAGAATAGTGGCCTTGAAACATATTTAGCTTTTTTAGTTTCAGGGCGGGCTAAGCTTTACAACTTAATGCCTAAATTTTAACACCCTGTATGATAAACACTTTAAAATAATAAATCTGTGTAGCTCCAACCTTAGACTAAAAAAATGTACTCTTGTTTATTGTCTATAAAATAAACCGTTTACGAGAAAAAGAATAATAAAGGAATTTATGTTTTATTTTTTATAAAAAAGCCATGATATATTTTTTTCTCGACAACAAAGTGCGATACGAAAGTAATTTAAACAGGAAAGTTTCATTTTAAGATGCTTAATCCAAAAAAATACAAAATTTAAAAAAAAGCAGTGGTGACCCAGGAGGCACCTTAACGAAATTATTAAAAGTCTTCATAAGAGGATTCAAAATGCGAACATAGGTCGAACTTTTTCTTGTAAACGGTTCTCAGGTACGATTAGTAAGCAAAAAGCACGCTTGTTGTGTTTTTCACACTCAGAAGAATGGCCTTAACCACCGCAAAAGCACTGTTCCAATTTAAGCAGTGTAATCTTGCCATTGCTGTCAGAAAATCTATAAAACATCTTTTTTATACATTTCACTTCAGTATTCGAAACTTTGGCACTTTTGGTCGTTCAAAAGTGTCTTAAGTGATCGACCGGCAATATTTCGTTCCCATTTGACTCCCTGCTAATTTCGCCTCGAGTAGTACAAAGTTTTCTCCGCCAATGAGTACGCAATTGTTGTTATTCTGCGTACCCTTGTCTAATCTTAGGTCAGACATTATACATCGTATACGCAGGGTGTTTGTGGACGAAAGAAAAATATTTGTGTTCCGGAGGTCAAAATATAGATCTCCATCTAGTTATCTAACTTCGTAACATTATGGATCTGAAAATACTTTCTTTCTGATAGAGGATATCAAATAAAAATAACAAATCCGACTGTTACGGATAGATCATGCTTGTAACAATCATTTCATTAATCTATTTTCTTGCATACATTTGGTTCAATTTTTGGAAGTTAATAGACAATTTGATACAAACATATCCTTCTGAACTAAGTTCTGGAAGTTTTATTTTGTAGGAGTCACATTCACGTTTTTTTAGATAATATTCTTCTATTGGTAATCATAGCATAAGGTCGTTAATTTAAAGTAATATTTCTAGTTGATGTATTTTCTTGATGATGAGTCATTCCATAAAAGGTATTTAAAGGTGCGAACGTCCAAAAATGCATTTTTTCATATTTCAACTGAGTCGATGATTACAATGTTCACAAAATATACATACCACATTTATGTCTTCAAAACTATTCATTTCACAAAAAGAAGTGAAGGAATATTTGTTTAAAATATAATTTTAACCATCAAAATTTCAAATACGTAACATTTTTAAAATTATACCTAAAAGAACGTTAAATTTATACGCTAAGTAATATTTTGAATCGTTTTTTATGCCGGTAGTATTAGAGGCTGATGTATTTCAAAAATGTACTTAAAAATGTTGACAGATTGACAGTTGCTCTTATGATAGATACCAACAAACTCTATATCAATGCGTACATAAGAAAACGTCTTATTCAAATAGTTAAAAACATACAGGATGTTCCATTAAAAATATTAGTTTTAAGAAAACTATTAACAGTAAGTATGTTTAGGAGTACTTGTGATTATTATGTAGAAATACCTGCCCTAGCAGATGTACGACTTTGTTATATATTAGAAACCTGCTTGCTGCAAATTAATGGTATTTGTATTTCGGATACACTACATTATGATGTTCTGTGAACATCTTAATACGTAAACCGAATCCGGTTCTGATCAAAACCTGATCCCCGATATATAGTAATTACCGTATATTACTTTTAATCTGATTTTTCGTATCATCAAAAGCAATTAACTTTAGATGAAATATGTAAGCAACTGTGCTTCGACATATCGATCAGAAGGTACTTCCCACACTTAAAGTGTGCTATAAATAAGTATCTTCCTTTAATAATTAATGTTTGATGTGTTACATTACGTAATTTGGATGCTTAATATATCGAATTTACTGTATTTGTGGGTATCCAAATTTAAAGGATAAATAATTATGTAGAATTGACTTTAGCAAATTTTATAGTACAAAATTGATACTGTATCAAAGTGCTTTAAAATAATTATCTGGGGTATCACTATCAAATTTCTTCAGGATATCCTTTGGTCAAAAAGTTTTAAAGAACTAAACTAATATCAGTATTGGTACACGTTTACAGCTAGTGGTAATTCGTAGAGATACATAAAAAATGAGTATGGGTAGTACTTTACTTTTTGTGACAATATAAACATGGCATTTATCAAATTTGGTGCTGATGCATATTTGGATTTCGAACATATATTTTTTCTAATTTTGACATATAAAGCAATATCTTTTGTTATCGAAACGAGTGCCAAAACGTTCTACTTTATGTAATGAAAACCATTATGCAATTGGTTACAAAAAGTTTGTTACGTGGTGTGATGAGAAGAAAATTAAACATGTTAATGAGAAAGTTTTACTTGCATATTTTGAGGGTAAGAAAGATCTAAAAGTTTCCACATTATGGACACTTTACTCAATATTAAGGTCTGAACTAAATCTGAAAAGGAATATTGATATTAAAAAATATACAAATTTGGTAGCATATATTAAAAGGCAAGCGGACGGGTACAGTGCTAAAAAGTCAAAAGTTTTTATTAAAGAAGATTTTGCCAAATTTTTAGTGGAAGCTGATGACAAAGAATACTTAATGGCTAAGGTTGCAATGATAATTGGAATGGCAGGAGCATGCAGAAAAGCAGAATTAACATTTCTTCCAGTTGAAAATGTTATAGACGAAGGAAGCCATTTTCGTGTTGATATCCCACCTTCAAAAACAAAAGTTATACGGCAGTTTGCAATTACCACTGGAGACATTGAAAATACGAATCTTGTTGAAATATTAAGAAAATATATTAAGTTGCGTCCCCAGGTTCTTAAACACAACAGATTTTTTGTAAAATATGCGAATGGAAAATGTACCAGAAATCCTGTGGGAATTAACACATTTAGCAGTCTGCCAAAAGTTATTGCACAATTTCTTGATCTTTCAAATCCTGTTCTATATACTGTCCACTGCTTCAGAAGAAGCTCTACCACTTTCCTAGCAGACAGTGGCGCTGATATTTTAAAATTAAAGAGGCACGGAGGTTGGAAATCTAGCTCTGTTGCGGAGGGATATGTTGAAAATTCCATGAATAATAAAAATCTTATAGCGCAAGAAATATTTGGTGAAACATCTAATGCAATGTGCGCCGCTTCCCAAATAACAGCAAGTTCGAGCAATGAAAAAAATATGTCGTCGGGAATTAATTTGAATAATTGCAATAATTGTGTTATCAATATTTATAATAATTAATTAATTTATAATTTATGTTTTTAACTTGTATTTTAACAGTTTAATAAATAGAATAATTCTTTTTGTCACTAATTTTGAAATACATTTTTCGTCACCAATTGCATAAAATTTTACTTTATGCAACTAGTTACAAAAAGTAAGACGTTTCATAATGTCAATCAGTTTTAAAAAGTGTCACTTTATATGTCAAAATTAGAAAAAGTAATTTTTATTTAAGTCAGTAATTTTATAAATAGCACTTTATTAATTATTATTATTTAATTATAAATATTCACAACGCAGTTGGTACAGTTAGTGAAACTAATTCCAGATTAAATCTTATTTGTTGAACTTGCAGTAATATTCCGTGATATGCTATTGGTATTACTCGGTTCTCCAAGAATATCACCGGAAATATTTTTTTTATTTTCTATAGACTTTTCAACGTACCCTTCTGCAACAGAAATTGACTTCGAGCCGCCGTTGCTTCATTTTTAAAATATTGGCCTTAGAATCTGCAAGTAAAGTGGCCGAAGATCTTCTGAAACAGTGCCCCGTGAATAATGCACAATTCGGCAAACCAGTCATTTACTATTTCTATATCTAACAAAGAATCTATTGTGTTTAATATTTTCCGTGCGTAAATTTACATACTTCCTGATAATGTCAACGAAGTTTAGTCCTTCTATATCTCTCGGGGTGTTTACAAATTCACGAATTACTTTGTATTTGAAATACTTACTTACTCGAAAATACGTCTCCTCACCTGTAACATCTTCAACACATAAAAAATGTTAATTCCGACATGCACCGGCTATTCCCACAACCAACACAACCTAAAGCAAAAAATGCGATTTAGTAAACTGACAACTAAATAAAGCAATTATTAGTTACTTTAGCCATTATAAACCAGGGTCGATAATTTTTTAAACCAAAAAAAATAATAGTAAGATGAAACCCATTGCAAAAGGGAGAGAATACAACAAAAATGAAAGGAAAAATAATTTACGGGCGATCTGAGGTCGGGAAGTGGAAGGGGGTGAGTTTTTAAGGGTAAAAAACGGTTTACCTCGATTTCTGGCAAAACTACAAGTCCTATGGAAAAAAGTTATATAGCAAAGGTAATAAAAAGATCTACAGCTTTCATATTTACACTTTTTTTCACATAACCTCAAAATTTATGTGAAAAATTCAAATAACCAAGTTTTTGGTTTTTTATTTTTATCCTTTACAAAAAAATATTTTTGAAAACTTACTTTTTTATGTCCCAAATACACTGTAATTTTTTTGATTTAAAATATTTATTTTTTTCACCTTATTTTGACTTAATATCGATAAAGCACCCTAATTTTCAATCGAAAATTCTCACGTCAAAATATCTGCTTTTTTTAAAAAGTCAGTGGGCTTTTTGTTCGTTGAAATCTCTACTTTCTGATGGTGTAAAAAATATACATTATTTTGGTAAACGTTCTCAGAAAATGCAAAAAGACGAAAAAATATTGTAGATGTTTTATTAAATTAACTTTATTAACTTATTTAGCTGTTAATTATAGTAGTATATTTCGACTTGCAATTTTTTTGTTTATCAGTGCAATATGGAATCTTACGTTTTTCGAGTAATTAAAGTATAAATTTTAATAAATAGCTCAAAATTGTACATAATGATTAAAAAAAAAATTTCGGATTCGAGTTTGTCGTATCATTTCTTTGTTTTTTCTGAGAACATTTACCATAGTAGTGTATATTTTTTTACACCATAAGATAGTAGAGATTCCAACGAACAAAAAGCCAACCGACTTTTTAAAAAAAGCAGATATTTTTATGTGAGAATTTTCGATTGAAAATTAGGGTGCTTTTTCGATTATGTCAAAATATCGTGAAAAAAGATTATTTATTATAAAAGATAAAAATAAAAAACCAAAAACTTTGAGGTTATGTGAAAAAAAGTGTAAATATAAAAGTTGTAGATCTTTTTATTACCTACAACTTTGCTATTTAACTTTTTTCCATAGGACTTGTAGTTTTGCCGGAGATCAAGATAAACCGTTCTTTACCCTTAAAAACTCACCCCCTTCCACTTCCCGACCTCAGATCGCCCGTAAATTATTTTTCCTCTCATTTTTGTTGTATTCTCTTCCTTTTCGAATGGGTTTCATCCTACTATTATTTTTTTTTACTTTTTACGATTTTCAAAGGCTTCAGCACTGGTGTATTAAACAATTATTATTGTTATCCAAACTTCGCAATATTTGTACTTTTGAAAAACCGTTTGATTTCTTAGCGTGGTATCCATCGGACTGCCTTTTCAAAAATGCTAACTATAGTAGGTTTTAGTATCCATAGCGTAGAAGCTTTCAAATTCTTCTTATCTTCAAAATGTGCCAATAGTACTTTGACATTCATGTGTTTTACTTTCTTTTGTTCACGCCTTTCTCAGATTTTTTCCAAAATAAGCCAAGTCATATACCTCTTTAGATTTTTAAGGAATCAGTGAACATACGGCATTTCTTGCCGCTTTTTCGATATCGCTAGGTATACCGTCAGAATCTGAATGTAAATAACACATTTTTCCTAATATATGGCAATAGTAACGATCAGCGTCACAGAATAGATAAGCGTTTATTAAATGTCAAGTCAAATGACAAGAAAATTTAAACTGACACTGACCTACTAGATAATTGATATTTAAATTATACTTGTAAATGATCAAAATTAAAAACTTGTATTGCCAATTTTTCGTCAAAATTAAAAAAAAATTATATGTAATACGTTATGAAATATGATTTTATGTAACTCGTGCGATATTGCGGGATCTCGCAAGCTTGCACTAGTTACATCAAACTTTTAATAACTGATTACATAAATAGCAATTAAAAAACTTTTGTCAATCATTATGGCACTATTTCTTCATAAAGTCACAATGATCGACTCCCACTTGTGCTAATTTTGATTACGAAAAATCCTGAAGAAGTCTGACAGTTGAATTGTGGGGCAACCTGGAAAAACTTATGTCCTGCTTTTGACAGTGAAATGTGCACCAGACGGCTCTTTTGCCAGCCCGTCACCGACTTATCCAGCCCATCGAGGGGCAGCCCGCCAGATGTACGGATCTGGATCCCTGAGACCACCCGGCAGCAAACCTATCTATGCCACTGGCCAACGCCAGCATGGGGTGAGGACCACGATGAGTCCTTCGTTCAATCCCCAAAGAAAATTTGCAATTGTCCCAGCTTACCCCTTGATACCATTGCAACTACCCATGGATGAATACGAAAGGATGACAGGTGAGTAACATGAGTTAAAGCTACGTTAAAAGATACAGTATGGGCTTTTCCTGTAACTCTATTGATTGTTACGTTTTCCAGTCTTCTTGAATCGAGACGTGCTCCACAATCCAAGGAACGACAGGCCCTCAAATAGAGGAGGAGGCATGTATGGAGGTGGTATGTACGGAGGAAGACCGGAATACTACCAGGGGCGTCCAAATCACGGTCTGTCAAATGGAAGGTATCCAATTGACTTGGGTTTTATACCGGGAAAAGGTCTTCCTGGTGACTACGACGCCCCATTCTTAGGGAGGTACCCACCTCACCATAGAATCGTCGACGACGATGATATATCCGATATGTATAATTTAAAGCAACCTGAAGAAGAAGAGGTAGATTTTAAGTTGGGACTCGATCATTATGGACCTGAGTGTGACGAGACTTGCGCCAAGGGAGAATTTATTTGCCACAAGAGCTGCAAGTGTGTTCCTGGAGCAAAAAGGTAGGACCAAAGTAGAAATTAGTATATCATGGCATTCTTGAAGCCTATTTAACGCAGTTAGTTTCTTGGCAATAATCAATTCATATTAACGGTTAAAATATACTACGTGACACAGAAAAGGTAAACACTAATTAAGTAAATATCATTTTATTTTGAAATTTTCACACCTCTACTTTAAAACCATTAAGATACCGTTATTTTGACTCGTTACCATGACAACCAGAAAAATTTCCGAAAATTTTTTCGTGACGATAATTAAGTGGAAATTTTTTCATAGTTGAGAAGGTAAACATATATGATCTACACATTGACATCTTATCTATAAACGAAATATGGTGGATCTACCTACATATAAATTTCTTCGAAATTGCGTCGTATTACTTGTAAACAATATATTTGTACCACCTTTAGTGACTAAAATTGCCAAAGAACTATGGATTGAACTACTACCCATCTGTTTTAGCATTTGATGTAACTAAAGATGGTCATTTTTTTATTTAACGAAATATGGTAGATATACCTGCAAAATTCAACAAATTGTTTCCATACACTTTCTTTCGATTTTCTAGTGTTATCTGGTATTAGGTTTTGAATTTCTTGTATGATAGCTTGTTGATTTTCTTTATCAAATCGCGACATTTCGCTATACACTTAATAAACTCGACGTACATACGCTTCGAACTAGTAATTGACATCTACTGTGACAGAACTGTTTAAATAAAAATGACAAATCAACATATGTCAACAACAACAATATCTTTTTTACTGTATTAGAAAGGTATTTTAAGCTAATATATATCAAATCTCCTACAATTCTTATCAATGAAGTCATATCCTTGACTATATACACTAAGTCGAGTCAATCTAATGGGAGACCTTGTTGGCCTAAATGGGAAACCAACTCTCGCGTAATGGGAAACGAACTCAAAAAGAACGTTTACGCTTGGACTATTTGCTAATAAATGGTGCAATATTAGGTACTAAAATGACATGAATTTGGATATATAATTTTGAAAGCTCCTCCCATCGAAGATGATTGGTTCATACATATTATGTTTGGAAAAATAATGACATTCTTTAAATTGAATTTTGCTGTTTCTTTTGAACTGCTGACGTATTTGTAATGAAATCTACTTTCAATTTTTAACATTAGTAATTAGTTGTTTCACTTACCAAAATAGATTTAATGAAATTTTTACTCAGAACTTCCAAAAGTTCAAAAACTGTTTTGAGAAAGTGTCATTATTATTTCAAAAGCTTGTATCTACTTAAAATTCATAACTTTAATGACATTCAATAGGATTACTGTTTAATTTATTATTACATGAAGGTGATAGTCATGAAGAAGCAGAGAGGAAATAAATGTTAATTTTTAAAATGTAATAAAACTAGATGAATCATTCCAGGAATAAAACGCGAGACGAAAATCGACTATAATGATAGATTTTGAATTCTGATAAGTAATTATAGTAATTCCATCACATGATTTAATAATAAAATATTCTCATATTTACAGAAAACAAACAAATTACAGTAGTGCAGTTATCCAGTTCATATTCACTTTCACGTATCAATGAAAGTCAAAGCAATATACAATCTTCTAGATTGTTCTAATGCATATATGCTAGATATCTCGCGAAAAACAAACTTAAAAAACTATTACTAAACTATTAACTATTCATTGTGTTTAAAATATATTAACCGTCAGATATCACTTTTATCATACTCCTCCAGCTTTGGTAAATTCAAGTTAAGAATTCATTCAATACGTGTAGATAAAAATATACAGGGTGGGCCATTAATAAGGGGACATAGAGGAGGAGTAACGTTATTGGGAGGAATATGAAGATATAGCTAAACATATCTTAGTAAAAAATTGCTGTGGAAAAAGATACAAGGTGTCAAAGTTGAAATATTTTTATTTGTGTTTTCTTTTTTATAATAACGCGAGAATCGCTCAACCGATTGTCACCAAATTTGGTAGGGAAACATTTTTTAAGAAAAATAAAAATAATTTAAGTATTACATCAGTTTTGCCAATAAAAGGCGCTGCACTAACAATGTCTAATAATGAATTTTTCTCTTATTTTTTTTTTTTGACAAAACATTTTGATTCGGTTGACTACAAAATTGTATCCGAGCATCATTTCTACGTAAAAAGATACACTTGGTCAAACTTGATAATTCATACCAATTTCGAAAAAACTGCCCTAAAGGTTTCTGCTTACACGCGACTTCAAAAATGCTATTGAAATTTAATTCCAAAAAATCAGTAGGTATCAATGCGTCGTTTATTTTTTTTTATAAATGTCCAGAGTAACTTAGCAAAAAAACTCATATTTAAAAAAAAATTACCTTCATATTTACTTTTTTAACAGTTCATATTCTTACTCTTCTATCGCAATAAAATAAACTGCTTATGTTTCAAACTTTATGATCTGTGGTTTGAATATAAATGTATTGCCACAATCTTATTATTTAGGCAGGTATATGAAAAAGGGTCACGTGGCCACGCCCTCGAAACGCCTTCGCAGTTTTTTGTAGATTAAAATAGTAGCGCTTTATTTCATTCGTTTGAATAAATGCATATTGTTACACAGTACGACATCTAACAGGAATTATGATAACTATTTAGGTCTTTATTAAGGACTGACTCTCTTGGTGTATATACTCAAGGGTCATATGTATGCTCTCTGATACCAAACATCGAGGTATGCTAATGAACAATTCCACAGACAAAGCTCTATTCAATAATTATCTAAAAAAAATTAATCTAGCTAAATTTATTCCCCTGGTTTAAGGATAACATTCTATAAATATCTAAGTTCACTCTTGAAAATGTGGGAACTCGAAAATTCAACCACAATAGATGAGATCTGACCTATTTCTGCATTTTTAGCTTCTTCGGGTGGCCTCCTTTAAGTTGAGTCAAATATCTAACTATAAAAATTATTATACCAATAAATTATTTGAAATTAAATATCGACAATGTTAATTACTTTTGAGCGAATACCACACGAGCATAAATTATTCCTAGATATTTTGTTTCGGTCACAAATATTTTAAGAAAATTATCGTGGCTTCAAAAAAATTTCCGGAAATAATTTAAGCTCTTGTGATATTAAAAGTGATCATTTTTTGCATATTTACTTCTCTAGATGAAAGTAAAATTGATTCAATTTTCAGTTTGCATAAGTTGTAGTTTGGTAATGTAGCATTCTGTTTTCAAAATTTCTGCCAAAGCTGAGATTATGTCTAGAGTATGTATGTACATTTGGACAGATTTCCCAGTTTACTGATTTTGCGAGGGGGCAGATTGTTGGGTTACGCGAAGCAGGTTTGTCGATGAGAGAAATTTCTATAAGGATCAACAGATCCTTACGTACCACAGTACGGTGTTACCAGACATGAACTCAGGAAGGCTGTGTCATTTTTTACTTTCACCGAGAGGAGCAAACATGCAAAAAATTATCAAAACAAAATGATATTTAATGGATGTTTACCTTTCTCTGTCATAATCTTGATAATTTGATCTAAATTAAAATAAGAGAATTATAACTGGAAATAGAACAAATTAAATTACACCATAATGTAACGTATTCGACAAGGCGTTTACATCTATTTTTGTGCAATACCTGCAGAGCTAATTGAACCTGTCCCACATAATCTAGAAGTACTGAATGTGATCTGATTCACTGAATTCGTTCGTAATGATATTTATTACAATTAGATTGTTTACCTGAATTGTACTTAATAACAAGTGAATAACGGCCTGTATTTACTTAAGTAAGCTTGGTACAATTATGTTACATGATTGTCGGAATATAATTAACTTTATTATTTGTTCAAGAACGTCTTCAAGGTTCGAAATATATTAAGAAACACAGTAGGACTAAAACGACGCATAATTTCGTTCGTAACAACTTTTTTACTCCCCATTTTTTACGTAGGTATATTAAAATTTATTTTATAATGAACCTCGAACAGAATAATTACACGCTTTTAGATGTATTTGAGCAACAGACAAAATGAGAAAGTTTACTCTCCATATAGAACTTTGCAATTGCAGGACATATATTGTACTTGACATTTCCGAATTGAGATCAGAGTAGGCATGTTCTAGTACCGGGATCGGGAAAAGGAGTAAAATATGAGCAAATGGAGGAATGCCAGGACCTTTGACATTTCAACATATTTCTCCGTTATCATTTTATATTCCTCACTTCCCGTGAAATTAAGTTACAAATTGAAAGTTAGGAACACCTGACGAGAAAAAACTTGGAGAGTGTGATATATTGACACAAATTAATTTCAGTTCCGATGGTGACAGTAATAAATAGAGAAACTTCATAAATAATTAGAACATTTTAATGTTTTTAGCAAAAAGAAAACTATACTAATTATTTAGTGAAAAGTAAAATAGTAATAGTTTTGATTGATAAAATATTTCTTTTTTATTTGATAATATTAAAAAAACTTCTTTCCAATACAGAGTTTCCGTTTTTAAATAATAAAGCATGAAAAAATAATAGTCTCCTATAACGCTTTTCTCTACGGCATTTTGTTTTTCTTAATACAAGATATCCAATTTAGTAAATATTTAGATTTAGAATGTATTTTCTGAAAAAAGATACCACTAATCAAGAACACCTATTTTGAGAAAACATTAAAATTTTAATATCTACACCGAAAACTTATCACCTTTGGCGTGGAAGTTCAAAGGGTCCAAACACGAACAAAAATCCATCATTAAGCCACTGGCTTTAGTTAAAAAACTTGTAAACGGCAACACAGTAAAACCCCTCTTGCCATGCAAGTACTGTCATTACTGCATTTTTGTTTTGTATAATAAAGAAATTAACATATTTTTGTTGAACGCACTGAATTACAAAAGTGAAGTGTCCTGTACAATTAAATGTTCATGTCTTTTAAAATTATTGTAACATTTTTTATGGTATCATTATAGTGTCAATATGTTTTACATACAGTATGCGCCAAAAGTATGGAATAAATTCAATAAAAACGAAACAATTATTTTTTGGGAAAAATCCTCGAACAGGTCGATTTTTAATTTAAAAAATACATATTTTAGCGTAAAATGCGATTTTCTAATGTAATTTGTTTTCGAGTAATGACGTCATCGATTTTTTTTTAAATGGCAACACCATATTTTTTTCCTTGATTCTGAACGATCGTTTAATTATCTATCAGACAGTACTAAAATTTTGCCCTCTTACATAGGAAAGTTTTCGAGCAAATGACGATTGAATGTTAGAAAACGTAAATCAATTAAAATAAAGCAAAAACGTTAGCAAGTTTAGTTTTTCGAATTCCATAGTTCTTTTATGGATCACGTAGGTGAAAATCTTTGCTAAGTGTCATTGTCCACATAACAGTGTCATTGTCACACCGACTTTCTAATAAGTATTGTAAGCGACATAGAAATTATTATTCAATTTAAAGTATTATGGCACATTTAACTGTTACTCAAAGAATTTAAATTTTAATTCTTATCGGATGCGGGAATATGACTAGAACTCAGCAAGAAGTTTGCGATTTATTTAATGAAAAATATCCAGATCACCCTATCAGCCAATCAACAATCAGTAAGGTAGAGTCTATATTTAGAGAAACTGGCAATGTTGTAAATATTCCAAAACCTGGACGTCCAAGCATTAATGAAAATCAGAAACAGAACATTTTGATAAGTATGGTGGATAATCCTCATAATTCTTCACGATTGGTTGCATTAAACAATGACACTAGTCAGAGCACAGTGCTACGTATCTTGAGGAAGGAAAAATATCATCCCTACAAAATTCAACTTATGCAGGAACTCAATGAAGATGATCCCGATCGCCGCTTACACTTTTGCGAAATTCTAATGGATTTATGTTAAGGAAATAGAAATTTACACCGGCAAATACTTTTTTCAGATGAGGCCACATTTTGTCTGAATGGTACAGTAAACCGTCAAACTTGCAGATATTGGAGTCGGGAAAATCCTCATTGGATGGCAGAGGCACATACCCAACACCCTCAGAAATTAAATGTGTGGGCTGGAATAGTTGACGACAGAATAGTAGGGCCTTTCTTCTTTGAAGGAACCCTTACAGGAGAAAGATATTTAGAGTTTCTAGAAAATGACCTTGTTCCAGCCCTTGCAGTAATTTTTCCTAACGATAATGACCCTGACATTCCTGATGATACCATATGGTTTGAGCAAGACGGTGCACCTCCGCACTATGCGCGCCCTGTACGAGATTTTTTGAACAACTGTTTTCCTGGGAGATGGATCGGCAGACGCGGACCGATAGAATGGCCTGCAAGATCGCCAGATCTTACACCTCTTGACTATTTTTTATGGGGATACTTGAAGTCAAAAGTGTACATTAATAAACCACGTAATTTAGAAGAACTTCAAAATCGCATTCGGGACGAAATACGCAGAGTTACCCCATAAATCATTCATAATTTGCAAGAAGAATTTCTTCACAGACTTGCGCATTGTCAAGAAGTTGGTGGATGGCAATTCGAACATTTAATTTAAGTATAAAACATACCTCAGAATTGTTACTTTTTTATGGATAAAATTTACGTTTTTTAACATTCAATCGTCATTTACTCCAAAACTTTCCTATGTAAGAGGGCAAAATTTTAGTACTGTCTGATAGAGAATTAAACGATGTTTCAGAATCAAGGAAAAAAATATGGTGTTGCCATTTAAAAAAAAATCGATCACGTCATTTCTCGAAAACAAATGACATTTGAAAATCGCATTTTACGCTAAAATATGTATGTGCTTAGGTGTGACGGTAAAATGGACTGTGAGGACAATGAGGACGAATTAGATTGTGGTCAAGTAGAACATCATCAGATCAAATGCGATGAATCCAAGAACTACATTTTATGCCCAAGGACTAATAGATGCATCTCAAAAGACTGGTTGTGCGATGGAGATGATGATTGTGGCGATTACTCAGATGAGACTCACTGTGGTAAGTTTATAATTCAAAATAGAAATGTTCACGAGTTTCCCAAACTTAAAATTTCTGGTAAGCAGAACTGAATTATATATATTTTTTTAACTCACGACGATATTATTCGACAGCTCTTCATCATTGGTATCAACCTAGGATTGTTTTTTAGGTTTTACAGTAAACTGTACCAATGACCAGTTTCAATGTGAGAACGGCTTATGCATTCCGAAAATCTGGACCTGTGATAATGACAACGACTGTAAAGATTTTTCAGATGAATTGAATTGCACCAAGCTTGGGTAAGTCACCATATTTCCATTATTGTTACAATTTTTCCAGTTAAGTTCTTCTACAGTTAAGTTAGAAATTCATAAATTGTCGCCACATTTCGTATTATACAGGACGATCCGTAACGAATGGGCCATAGAATAATTAATAATCTGAATTTATATTTTAGATATCTTGAGAGGGCGCTAGTTATGCACTGTGGTGGATCTTTTGTCCTAATATTTTTATGTAAAGCCCTATCTGGATGTTGAATAAATAATTTGATAGGCCTCTGATTTATTTTTAACAGAACAGCTAGTTTGATATAGCTAAAACGCTCCGGTTTCGAAATATTCTAACCTTAATGAACTTATGCTTTTGGAATACTATTAATATTATTCTAACTTTATATTGTGAAGCCGATGCTAATGATAGCAAAGAAACAATAGCTTTATTCTATTAAAACAATGCATCTTCAACTTTATGCGCGCATTATAAAAATTGACTCTTACCTGACTGAAAGTATTTCCATTTTCAGATGCTCAGACAATGAGTTTGAATGCAGCGACGCGACTTGTATATCGCTGAGCTGGAAATGTGATAAGCATATTGACTGTTCAGATGGATCAGACGAAAGTGATTGTGGTAAGGGTTAATATTATTTATGCATAAAAAAAAATCGTTTATGTCAATCCTTGCGATACAATATCTAGAAGTGTTTTTCTAACTCCACATTGTTACCTGCAGATATTACTCCATCTTACTGCAATGACGACGAATTCCAATGTGCTACTCACAAATGCATAAAGAAGGAGTTTAAATGTGACGGCGATGACGATTGTGAGGATTGGAGCGATGAAGATGACTGTCCTAAGATACCTGGGAACTGCGTGAATGGAGAATTCAAGTAAGTAAAGAAGAATTAGTGACAAATAACAGCTTCTATATTCGTTTTTGTTTTAGATGTAATAGCGGCAAGTGTATTCCGGAAAGGTACAGATGTGATAAGCAACAAGACTGTGATGAAAATGAGGATGAGATCCATTGTGATTATAATATAACTAAAACCTGCGCAACTGATGAGTTTACTTGTGATAGTGGAGCATGTATTTTGGTAAATATCCTTCCAGAGAATAATAGCCATTTAATATTTCTTCTCGGTATTCAATATTCTTAATTTTTCTCTACCTAAAGAAACTTTGAGGGAATAGTATCGAACTCCTGAATTTGAATAATTTCAAGCAACTGTGATTATGCTTACTACTGTATTGTCTCTTAGAATACATGGGTGTGTGATGGTTACCACGACTGCAGCCATGGCGAAGACGAAGCCAAATGCGAAATAGTGTGCGAAGTGTCCAAATTTCCCTGCAGTGGACTGGCGCCAAACGACAATTCAACAGAATTCTGCATTAACAAGAAGCACAGGTGCGACGGTCAAAAAGATTGTCCGAAGGGGGAAGATGAAGAGAATTGTCCGTCGAAAAGGGAATGCGAACGCAATACCAAATGTGAACAACTTTGTGTCACAGTGGCAGAAGGGAAGAAGGGTTGTGCTTGTCAGAGCGGGTACCAATTAGCTAGTGATGGGTACACGTAAGTATACAGTAACGTCTCGTTTTTACGGTGTAATTCAAGTTCATTTTCCTTTAGGTGCAAAGACATTAATGAATGTCTGTATGCTACGGATCCAGTATGTTCTCAGACTTGTAATAATACTGTCGGAAGTTTTAAATGTGGTTGTATGACTGGTTACGTGCTACGGCCTGACCTGAGAACCTGTAAGGCTATGGGAGCTCCTCCAACGCTGCTGTTTGCTAACAGGATTGATATAAGACAGGTAATGACTTTTTCCATAAATAATACAGAAGAGGCACACGCTTGTAACAAAACAGCAATTAATAATAATGACCTATTATAATTTCAGGTATCTTTAAGTAACTCCAAGTATACAGCAATACTGAAAGGACTACATAATGCAATAGCGCTAGATTATCATTATGAGAAGAAAATCATATTTTGGTCCGACGTGTCAATGGACGTAATAAGAAGAGCTAACATCAATGGTACAGAAGTTAAAGGTAGTAAAAAGATAGATAACTTAATATAGTACCTAATTGTAAAACAATTTTTTTAAATGTTTTAGATGTCATTAAATCCGGACTCGAGTCACCTGGAGGAATTGCGCTGGACTGGATCCACGACTTAATTTTCTGGACTGACTCTGGAACTAGAAGAATAGAAGTAGCCACTCTAGACGGTCAACAAAGAGCTATAATTGCTGCCAGCGAAATAGACAAACCCAGAGCCATAGCGGTGCACCCAGGCGAAGCCCTAGTGTTTTGGACAGACTGGGGCCCGAACCCAAAGATAGAAAGATCGGAAATGGACGGAACTAATAGGAAAAGTATCATAACAGAGTCAGTGTTTTGGCCGAACGGACTGACTCTCGATTATACCTCCAATCAGATATACTGGGCAGACGCGAAACACAACGTCATCGAAACCGCCTTCTTCGACGGTTCCAGTAGAAAGAAAGTGATCAGCAAGGGTTTACCTCATCCGTTTGCTATAACAATCTTCGAGGATGCTATTTTTTGGACGGACTGGCACACCAAGTCCATTTCCACTGCAAATAAAGTTACAGGGGCGGGTCTGAAGACTTTACATTCGCAGCTGCATTTTCCCATGGACATCCACAGCTACCATCCTCAACGACAACCGAAGTATACCAATCGCTGTGGAAAAGATAATGGAGGATGCGCCCATATGTGTTTACCAAATAGAAAATCTTACACGTGCATCTGTCACATGGGACAGAAATTAAGATCTGACAGGAAGACTTGCCAGAAGCCGGATAAATTCTTGTTGTTTGCGAGGAAGAAGGATTTAAGGATTAAGTACTTGGATGGCAACTATCAGCATCAATACGAAATGGTAAGGAAGAAAAACAAATCCAGAAATATTGGAAATACAGAAGGCAAAAATATATTGGAGGCACAAATTACCTTTAAAATACAGTGTGATGAAGTTTGTGACAAAATTTATAATAATTTACAAATTTAAGAAAATCGTTCGGATATGTCACTTAATTGTTCTAAAATGCCCTCTTCTGACGAGCAACAAATTATTATGACGTCGTTGATTGTGGAGAAATGAGGTCATCATCAATTTTTTTATAAATTGCAATATCAATTCATCAAATAGCTATCAAAAACGAAGAAAAAAATTATGCAATTAAAAAAAAATTATTGCGCTTTTTTCCGAAAATTAATGACGTTAAAATACAATTTTGGCTTCAGAAGAACACGTTTAAAAAAAAAGAAATGATGTGTCTGAACGCCTAAAATTATTAAATAACGATAAATTTTGTTCGAACACACTTATGACGAATTTTAAAAATTGTTGTACCACAAAATTCAGAAAAAAATCCTTTATTAAAAAATCAATAGGGCCCACCCTCTCTACATTTGAAAAAAAATATGAGTTTTTAAGGAAATACAATAAATAGAAATTTTTAGTGGTAATAACTAAAAAAATGTACAAAAATATTCAAATTTAGAATTATTCCCATAATTACAAACAAAAAAGAAAACAGTATCTGCCAGTCGCGGCCTTCTAATTTTATTTTTAAAAATTAAAAAAAAAACTTACATCCAGAAAATGTGTCAGAAAATTAGTCCAAAAATGTCAAAAAATACAGGGTGTCCCATTTCCGGTCAAACCGGAAATGTCATGAAATCCGAAATGACCTCAAAGAATTCATGGCACCATCTAGTATAAACCCGCCCAATTTCAAAATTTTATCAGCAGTCATAAAAAAGTTACGTGTTCCCACTTTCCGTTGTCACCCTGTATACACATACATCCGCATAAGAACCGACACAGAGCAGATGCATGTAGGGTGTCCCAAAATATTTCCAGGTTTTCAAGAAAAAATGCATTAATTAAAATAAGATTTTAATAGTGTTATTAGAAGAAATCAAAAAGTCAGTAGTATGTTTTGCCATTAAAATTTGGCAGTTAGTAATAAAACTAAAATAAATTAATACTAAAGAAATCTGAAACACAAATTTTTCAACAATAAACAGTAGTGGAAATAAAATAGTTTTATTACTGTCAAATTTTAAAGACAAAGCCTTACTGATTTTTCTAATAAACACTATTAAAATCTTGTTTTAATTAATGATTTTTTTTTGAAAACCTTTAATTTTTTTACATTTAACAAGAGTAAAAAAGTGTTTTAAATTAAACTCTGCGCGAGAAACTAATCATTCTTTTTAAATTCGAGGTTAGGGGTGACTGTCCCTCAATGAGCACCTTGTAGACCAATAATACACCTAAATCATATACCAAATTTGGTTATTCCAAGTTAAATTTTGAAACATTTTTTTTCGAAATATTTGGCCCCAATTTGAAGCCCTGTAACTCCGCCTTTATGCAACTTTGCATTGTATAGGCATATTTGTTAAATCGCAATATTTTGGGACCCACTACATGCACCTGCTCTGTGTCAGTTCTTATGCGGAACACCCTGTGTATCGTTAGATATGAAAAATGGTAGGTATATTTAGAAAAAAATATCCTTGTTTTAGGTGATACCGGTAGATGGAATAAAATCCGCAGTAGCTGTGGCTTGGGATTCCAAAAACGACTACATCTACTGGTCGGACGTAGACAGAAACTCCCTGAACAGAGTATTTTGGAATGGGAGTTCCCAAGAAGTCCTCGTCCACTCGAACATAAGTAAGTTCGGACACGTCTCCCTCACCTATAGCTGTATGTCATTCTTGTCTATACATTCATACTGTTACGTTTTAGTTTCTCCAGCTGGAATATCCTTAGACTGGGCTACGGATAAAATTTATTGGACGGACGCGGGGACAGCTAGGATCGAGGTGGCCAATTCTAACGGCTCGATGCGATCGTTGTTGATATGGGAGGAACTGGACAAACCTAGGGACATCGTCGTCGATCCTCTGGGTAAGAACAGTAGTTTTAGTAAGATATGTTGTCTTATAAGTAAAATGTTTAGGAGGTCTAATGTACTGGTCGGAATGGGGAGGAAGCCCGAAAATAGAGAGATCAAACATGGATGGCACCAACAGGTTTATCATTGCTAACAAAAACCTAACCTGGCCCAACGGGTTAGCGGTAGACCATACTGCAGGGAAAATATATTGGACAGATGGAGGAGCTAGGACTATAGAGTTTGCTAACTTTGATGGGTCAAACAGAAAAATACTTCTAGGTTTGTAACAAGATCAACATATACAATATTTAATTAAAGAAACAATATATTTTCGGAATACTTGTCTATTGACGATTTAAATTAATTTTCGCGTTTGTGCAGTCAAGTTTAAAGAGTTGTTAGCAAAATGAAATCCAACACAATCCACTTTATTTATGAGCAATTTGTGATTTTGTATGGACTGAAATATATTTTAACTATTTTCATTGTCTGTTACTTGTTAATGTTTAGTGTTCGTAAACTATATTTTAATTACTCTTTAGATATAGTTTACATTTTTGCCGCACGAGGGCGTACTCCTTAGCTTGAATCGCTAATAGAATCGTATTTGGAAGCAGATCAGCGATGATGAATCCATTTGTTAGAAATTTATCAATTTGTCGTTTTGTAGGTGGAAATACCATTCCCCACCCTTTTGGCTTAGATGTTTTCGGAAATAGTATATACTGGACCGACTGGGAAAATCGCAACATAGAAAAGGCGAACAAAATTACAGGTCAAAATCGCACGGTCCTTTCTAGCAATATGAACGACCCTATGGACGTGAGGGTGTTTCATAGAAACAGGAAGCCTATCAAGCACTCGTGTATGATTAAAAATGGAGGGTGCAGTCACCTGTGCTTACTTCGACCCAAAGGTCACTCGTGTGCTTGTCCTACCGGAATAAAATTAGGAGTAAGTGATTATTATAACCATACAATATAATAATAATATAATATACAATACATAATAGCAATAAATAATAATACCTTCACCTCGCATTCTAATTATAAGAATTAGTTCAGAAATCGGTGACTTATGTGAGAGAGGGGGCAGAATATTATTAATAACTCTGGGGAGAACTTGAAAAGTTTTATATTACACATTCCAGATAGCAAGAATATATTTTTAAAACATTACTATAATGTTTGGGTGATATTACAAAAACGACGATAACATATTTCTGCACTGTAAAAATAATATTAAAATATTTTTATACCAAAATTCATAATTTATCCTTTATATCTTTAAAATTTTGTGCAAACCACAACACTATGTGACATTATAAAAAATAAATTTAATTTTTATTTAACTGACGATTGAATTAAATCCGACAAACAAACTAAAAAAGTACATAACTAATTTGATTTCTTATTTTTTATTCCAGATGTTGGCAATAATAATTTACTATATAGATTAAGTACAAAAATTACAGCAATAATACTGTAAAATGTGTTTGCGTTACATTTAATAATGGTTTATATACAAAATTAAAATACATTTTTTGTATTGTGACAAATATTGCTTTGCCTCACACTATCTAAAAATAGTAAGATCAATAAAAATATAACTTACATTAATAAACAAGTTACACACTCTAAGGTTTCTGTTCTGATTCATCATAGAAGTCTCTTCTGTATAACTTGGAAGTAAATCAATATACCAAAGCAATTTAAAGGAAGGATATTTTAATCATAGTGTAACAATATTCAACAAACTAGGTAATTTGTTTATAATATTACTTATTTTTTCCTAAATTGTTGTTAATTGAACTGAATTTAAAATTAGGAGTAAGTGATAACTATATCTACTGTAACTATAACTATATTTAATTAAATACAGGGTTAACTATGACTAAGTACAAAAATTTTAACCACGTGCTCATGGAGCCCTAAAAGACAATAAAAAAGTTATTCCAGAATTTTAGCTCGATATTAAAAAAATGGGGCAAAACCCTTTTTTCCTACGGAAAGTCGGCGCCTATGATGAGTATAGACTGAGATGGCTTATGGCTTAGATACATAGTTGGCATTACATTTGTCAACAACTACCATGCGGTCGTTTGCAGTATTTCTAAATGCAGAAACGACAAAAATTAACATTCTTATTAGTAATAATACCTGATAGGTAGGTAACAGTTAATCCAGTTAGCTCCAGTATTTTGCATTCGTTTTTCATTATTTGGTTACAAACTGGTAAAACTACATTTTCACTCACTACCGATACACACACTTCCCGTAGGTACAGTTGTTAGATACAATGCCTATGTATTATAACAAAATCTAAGAAAGGGGTGGTAGGTAGGTTCTAATAGATAACAGAAAACGTTTAACACCCGCGGCAGTCTTGTCCCATAACCTAGAAAAACAAACCGGCGAACTATATTGTGGGAAAATATCTGTACCTGACACATATTCCTTTATTTATTAACTATAAAACGTTTTAAATTAAAATAAGGCACTAAAAACTGAAAAAGAACACAAAACTACAACGTAAACACAGGAATTAAATTATAACATAACAACGAACCGACTCGATTGGACCGACTGCCGACTGTGGCCGACTGTTGCATGACGGTAGCTTGCTGGTTGCATACTCTGATTCTCGCATTGGCGGCGTTAAATAAGGATTTAATATAATATCGAAAAATTTTTTTTTCGCTTTATAAATAAGTTTGGAAATTTTTTGAAAGGAAATTCTGTTAATTCTTATTTTTTTCTATCCCCTCTTAAAATATTTGTACTTAGTCATAGTTAACCCTGTATACAACAATAATAATACATAACAATGTATCTACCTCTCATTCTAATCGCAAGAATTAATCCAAAAATCTGAGGCTTGTGCGGGAAAGGAAACAGAATATTATACATACTAAAGAAGAGCATAATTTTAAAATATTTTTGTTTCATTTTCGGAATATTTCAATATTATTCATAAAACTTTTTATAATATTTTGTAAACATTGGTATAATAATGTTGTTTCATCGAGAAGGGTTGCCAAGTAAATAAAAAATATACCTAGGTAATAAAAATGTCCAAATCTTTGACACCCTGTATCTAGGAAAAAATAAACTTGCTCTAAAGTAGTAGTAGTAGTAGTAGGTTTGTGTTCTGATTGATCATAAAAGTCTCTCTTATTTATCTTGAAAGTAAACTATTAATCAAGATGCCAAGGCAATTTAAAGGAAGTATATTTTTCCCCATAATGGCGCAAAATTGAACAACCTAATTTATTTATGTTATTTTTTTAAAACTGGATTTATAAGTTAGTACCAGTGATTTAAGACAAAATATCATGGCATTCTATATTGTATTATTATGATTCTATTTCAAGGACGATGGGAAAACGTGCGCCAACGGTCCTGTCAACTTCCTAATCTTCGCACATCGCATAGACATCCGTCAAATATCCTTAGACGTACCCTACATGGCAGATGTGGTGCTTCCTTTCCCCCCATTAAAGCTGGCTACTTCGGTAGACGTGGATAGAAAAACAGGAGAAATCTACTGGACAGACACTGCCGAGGACACCATACAGAAGGCGTCACCAGATGGGAAAAATATGGAGGTGATTATAATGCATGAAATGGAAGCTCCCGATGGAATTGCGATCGACTCGACGGGAAGAAAGGTAAAATAATTGCGAAAAAAGGTCGTTTTTATACAGGGAATTTCTCTTCTCAACTAGATATACTGGACTGATGGCAAAAGAAACAGCGTGGAAGTCTCAGAGTTAAATGGCAAGAATAGGAAGTTGCTATTTCATAATGATTTGGATAATCCAAGGGCTATAACATTGCATTATCACCACGGCTTAATGTTTTGGTCGGACTGGGGAAGCCAAGCTAAAATTGAAGTCGCCTATATGGATGGCACTAATAGGTATTTATATCTTTATCCACAATCACCTTATAATAGGACTTTTATTCAAACATATAAACCGTCTAAAGTGAAGAAAGTAATAAACCTATAATAAATCAAATTTATTTACTTCTTAACATTTACATTAATAGTAATAAACATTTCGTTTTTTGTTTTATCACAATTAACTTCCTCGACAGACATCAGAAACAGCCATTATTAGTGCAACCTAAAACAATGCAAAGTTCACCTAACATGTAAAAGGTAAAGAGATATTACCTTAATCATTAATTCTCAGTAAACACATATACGTTAGAAAAACGTTTATAATGCCCATACAACGTTTGAAAAAGGCGTGCCTTTTTTACGTACAATCAACTTAAAAATGTCGCGGTTTTACACGTTTCTGGTAACCAAAGTACAAACATTAGTAAATGTGGAACGATCATTTTTAATATTAATAAGCTTTAAGTTTTACGTTTAATAATGAGATTGTATTAAGGTTTTTAACTTACGTAAATTAAACCTTGTTATTTTAATGTCCAAAAAGATGTTTTAGAGACGTGTTTTTTAACGTGTTTTACAACGTTGTTTTTGGATCCTTCTGGCGGCATTGTACAGGATGGTCCAGAATTATGTACCATACATGCTAGATTAGATAGTAAAAAAAGGGTATTATATATAAAAAAATATATATATTTAAAAACTAAATAATCAGGTACACTTAATCCTGTAAAACCGCTAAATAAAAACCACTTCTTTAAATATCTATAACACTTAACTAACTATAATACTTTTATGATGAATTTACTTTTTTTAGGTTTTAGTACAATTAATTTTATGTTACCACGTATTCCATCCCTTTAAGATTAAAGCGTTGTTTTGAGTGATAAGTATTTTTTTGAAATACATAATTTTAAATTTAAAAAAATACTATCGAAAACTACCCCTTAAACATAAGTGATTGAATAAGTGGTAACAAAAAATTAATTATCCTAATATCATTTCCTCACCCCATGAATCCATTATTCAAAAGTATCCGAGACATTAAAAAAAAAAGATTTTTATTTCATCCCTCAGAGGGTTATATCTCTCTTCATATCAATAACTTCACTTACATTGGATAATATAGATTATTTAAAGAAAGTCTATACTTTAAACATGTCTAAGTTTAATCTATTATAGTTATAAATATAATAATAGTGCTAATAATAATAACAATAATAATAACCTAATATACATTTAATATGACCACGAAGTAGATAGTCAAGAAAGGAAATAAAAAAGTTTAAATCATTCCCAATCATGATTATAAATATGTCACTGATGTATCTTAAATTTTAGTATAAAGTAAAAAAATTACCAAGTCATAATAATTGTTACCCATTTTACAAAGTAATTTAACGTAGGCATGTACGAGTACAAAATTCACGTCTACTTTTATTAATTTTGTCATCGCCTTTGTAAGTATTTTCAAACATAAGTAGGAAAAGTTATAGTGGAATAAATTTAGATTCCATTATATAATTATTTGTAACATGTAATGTAAAAAACCTAATATTCTTATATTAATAAAATAAAATTAAATATTTATAGAAGTAGGTATACTTACCAAAATAAAATAGGGAAATATTTCACGGATCACAGTAGGTGTACAGTGATGAATATGCGACTGACAAGCTTTTAGAAAAAAGAACTCGAAATGGTATGTGTGTAACACGTGATCCTTATCTATCAATAAGATTATTAAATTCGTATAGAACGTTTAACGGCATTATAATTGACACGTGTAAAAAACGGCAATTCGCTTCCTTCTTTCAATGAATGATTATAACGTATAATACACGTTTAAATTGAACTGTTTTTTAACAGTTGTGAGGTTTATTAAAAAATAATTACTATCTAGTTATTTGTATATATAAGTACCTATATATTCTAAATGCAATATCTTTTTATTAAATTATATTGTATAAAATTTATTTTGGATTGGTATCGTTCCGAAATATTTATTAATTGCAAAACGTTTATGATACGTTTTGTAAACATTACTTATGTCTGTTACTCTAAAACGTTACAAACACGTTTTTGTTCAATGTCAATATATTAATCAGTTGACACAGACGTTTTATAAAGGTTTAAATAAATAAGTTTTATTTAAATATTTTAAATAACGTTCATTTAACGTTACAAAAGGTTTGTCAACATTTTCTGTTAAAAAAGTACGTATTTTAAACGTTATGTTGGACCGTTACTTTTCTAACCATAAAATAATGGTCGATTTTGTAACGTAACACGAATTACCAACCAATGGTACGTTGACAATACGTTTAAATAACGTTTGTGTGTTTACTGGGAATATTGTTACGGAAGCTCTCCTACCTTTTTAGTTTGTTAATTATGTTCCTGTTTACGTTAGAATTTATAATTGAAACTCACCTACCTCGTTAGTTCGTATATTACGTTTCTGTTTATGTTAGCATTTATAATTTTTGTGATGCCTTTATTTTGACGTTTTCTGGAACATTCTCGGCCACATTCTATTTGATTCTCGAGACCGCCGAAAACTTCTAGAAAAACCTATATAAGCTGGATAAAACAGCGTACCAAAGCAACCAAGGGGTATAACAAAACCTACCACGTTTCATTGAGTACTAAGAAATATCATGTGCGAATATTTCTTTACTAAATTACAATAATTCTGACTTCACAAATATGATTGTGATGTGATTATGGATAAACAAACTACGTTCGCGCGTTTAAACACTCTTGTGTGGATATAATGCTACTTAAAACACTTATACAATAAATAACCATTATTAAATATTCTTTAAAGTAGAAGGTAAACAAATAAATAATGTAAAAATGTACTTTTATTCCACTTTATCAATTTCACTGATCCATTTTTAGGAAAACTTTGATTTCGAAGAATCTAAACTGGCCCAATGGACTAGCAATAGATCGACCATCGAATCGCCTGTACTGGAACGATGCCAAACTGAACACGATAGAATCCAGCGATCTCAACGGTAATGACCGAAAAATGATCATAGAAAATGTTCCTCACCCATACGGACTGGTCGTGGTGGGAAACCACATCTACTGGACCGACTGGCAAACCAAAGCCCTACATAGGGCGGATAAGAGTTCTGGTGCTGACAGGACAATTATAAAAGACAAATTGGAGGGTCTAATGGACGTCCGCTCCGTCCAAAGCGATAACATCGCTGAGAACGCTTGCGGAGACAACAACGGAGGGTGTTCGCATCTCTGCTTGAGAAATCCAAGCTCCTACACCTGCGCTTGTCCTACAGGCTTGAACAAATCCAAACTAAACGACAAACAATGCGACTTGATACCAGAAACTTTCTTACTACTAGCTACGCGGTATGCGTTAAGCCAGATTAGTTTGGACACCGACGATGTTTGGGATGTCACTCTGCCTATAGAAGAAATCCGCAATGTCATAGACGTCGACTTCCACTGGGACAAAAAACTGTTCTTCTACACGGATATAGAAAAGAATGTCATCGAAAGCGTGTCCATGTACAACTTATCCGACGTGAAAACTATCGTCAGTTCGAATCTTCTATCACCAGACGGCCTGGCAGTCGATTGGATAGCCAACAATATTTACTGGACGAACACCGGTAACAAGCTCATAGAAGTTGCAAGATTAGACGGAAGCAACCGGAAAGCGATAATAACAGATTACCTCCAGGATCCTAGATCAATAGTGATTTACCCTAGAAGAGGATTTCTTTTTTGGACGGATTGGGGCGATCCAAAAATCGAAAGGTCTTACTTGGATGGCTCTGGAAGGAAGAGACTGGTCGACTCTGATCTCAGTTTTCCTATAGGATTGGTTGTGGACTACGTGGGAAGAAGATTGTATTGGATCGACGCAAAGTTGAATGCGGAAAGGATAGAGACTACGGATCTGCACGGCAATAACAGGGTTCTGTTGAACATACAAGCCACCCATCCGTTCTCACTGACCCAGGTAAATATTTTTATCCACGATCACCATATAATTGACGTTTTATTCACTGTTTAGAGTCGTAGAATCCTACACTTTATTCACCAGAGACTAAATCTCACAATCCTTTACTTTGTACGAAGTTTTTTTTGACAACTTGTTTCAGGGCTAATATTTCAACCCCATCAACGTGTCGTTACAAGAGAGTATATCAGTAATGACCTGATGATGGGGTACAGAATAAAGGTTTGTGACAATTTTTGAAAACTCACTACTTCTCATATTGATGTTCAAATTTTAATGTTAATTATTGCCTATCCCAAATTTAGTATCAGGATTACATCTATTGGACAGACTGGGTTCAGAAATCTGTTATAAGGGCCGAGAAAAACACAGGAAGGGACGCAGTGGTAGTTAGACCACAGCTTGACGCTGCTATGGGTATAACGATGGTCACCGCTGACAGGCAACTGGGTTGGAACCCCTGTGCTGTGGATAACGGCGGTTGTACTCACCTGTGCTTCTTTCGATACAAGAACTACTCATGCGGATGTCCAGATAAACCAACGCCAGGATGTAAAACAGGTAGGATAGTTAGTTTTTACCATTAGCATCCCCAGAACCCGTTTAGTATCAAGTTCAGATCAACAGTTTTTATCATATTGTAGAACCAAATTACCTGGTCTCCCTCAAATGCGCTGGAACCACTTACAAATGCGACTACGAAGAAGACGACTACTACGACGAAACGATAACCTTCCACAACCATCCCTACGACATGGGCAACTTCCAAGAAGACACGGAACTGATATCGGCTCGCCATTCCAACACCTTCTACATAATGACCATGGTGCCGATGTTCATCGTTGTCCTGCTGTGCATCATAGTGGTGGCGTTCGTCCTCGTGAAGAAGGGGAAGAAGAAGTACGTGTACGGAACCAGCAGGAGCTTCTCAAATCCCAATTACTACTCGTCAAACAACGAAGCGAATTCTGCCCAAGGAAACGACAGGAAGCAGTTCATTTGGAAGCGGCTGAAGTATGACAAATCACAGGTAAAGTGTCCCACAATTTGCCTTTACGAGTATTTTATTATCTTAGTATACCTTGTTAGTTACTGGTCTGTTTTCCTTAGCTCACCACTAGCATCCCAGAAAGCGTAAAATATACAGGGTGGCTCAAATTAGAAAAAAAATACAATTTTATTTGAAGAATAACCCATATTTAAAAAAGACAATAATTTAAATAAAAAATCTAATTGTTCTTGACGCAAAACAAATTTCAATACTTAACCAAACAAAATACACAAATATTCTACAAATCCTACATATTACTTCCAAGTGACACCCATTTTCACGCACACAAAGCTCAGTTCTTAATTTAATGTCCAAAACATATTGAATACTTTGTGAGATAGATCTAAAAGCCAGTAGAAATCGTTACATGAGTTACTCTCAAAATTCAATATGGCGGCAAAAAAAAACAATTAAATGTTGCATATCCAAAACTATGGTCGTAGAAATTTTCTTTTGATAAACTTTCTTACCCCTCTGTACCAAATGTCAGCTTTTTCTGTTGATAAATAATGACTACCTTGTATACAGGGTATCTACGACGCCCACTATAGGGATCTTGGAAATGGTAATATTTACAGGGTGGCTTAAAATAGTTGCAAATTTCTAGCCAATTTGTATTTTTAGAAAATGACTATAAAAGTATTCAATAAAATAAAGCCTGCATTAAAATTGTTATAAATCTCTCAATATTAAATATTTATTTATGAAACTTGGGTTGCTAAATCCAGCGACGTAGTTAGATTTGAAGTAAACAATCGCTACAGTTTTTATAAAAACTCACCGAGAAAAAAAATTCGAAGTAAGCCTTGAAAACAAAAAATTAATTTTAATATTTTGTGCCAGAATAGAGTTTTTACTGCTCCTTTTTTTGGAAAAAACCCGAAATAAATCGGATAATAATTATCATTTTTACAGGCTTGTTTCCATTTGAAGTGGGTCACACTGTAGGTGTTTGGTTAAATTATAATATTTTGGGACCCCCTACATGTACTATCGTTTGCAATAATAATGACACTCATTAAAACGCTTTTTGCGAATTCTTTCGAATTGCTGACGTATTCGTATAATGAAATCTACTTTAAATATTAGTTATTAATTGTTTCACTTACCAATAGAGAACGAATTTAACCATGTAGAACACGTGTATTTGAACATTTTTGCTACCAAAAGTATTAATTTATTATTTTTTTAAATCAAGTTGCCCCCCTACAGTTGAAAACTATTGCAGTGATGAGAACAATGCGTTTACAGATTTCCTTCCCCTTCGTTCTATGTAAACCATATTTGCTACTATTTGTAACGTTTCAGGAACGAGTCTATGAGGAAACGGTGGGCATGAGCAGCCCCGAAATCGCCAGTCTAATACCGACCATACTGACTCCATGCAGTTCAAACTGCGAGACGGTCACCCCAGAAGTCGAGAGATCACCATCCATTACCCCCCTACACAAAACTGATGCTATCGAATCCGTTTCTTAAATCACGAAGAAAAGAAACTAATAACTCTAGTCACCTAATAATACAGAAACATAAAAAAAACATTCAAACATATAATTAATGTAAATATAAAATTGTCAAATTAAGGTGACTGACAATAAAAATATAATAATAATAGTAAACGAAGTTTGCCAAGGCCCAGCAGTACTATTATAATATTTGTGCCAAATATTCTATACAGTTGAAGGTTTTGTATTTTTCTAAAAAATAGTTATTTAAGTTGAACCATCGGAATTTATCTGGATAATGATTTATTCTGTTGTAGCATGCTTATAATAGGGTACTATCAAAGGTATGATTTCGTAACAGACTAACTCGAAAATACGTTAAGTTTACTACTTGAATTTTATTATTATTAGACGAAATATTAATGTATTCAATAGATGTTACATATCTCGTTACAGAAATAATTGTTTAATATTTCAAGAAAATATATGGGAATGTTCTGTATGTATCTTCATATCACGTTTCCCACACATTTCCCTCAGAATAATAATTGTTTAATGTTTTGGAACTATTTGTTTATAGGTAAACCTACCTACTTTTATGAATGTATGGTGTACAATATTTAGAAAAATATTTTTTTATAAATAGTATGACAGTGTTAACCAATTCTAAGACTGATTGATAGGATTTGTTAAAAACTAACATTCACATAATTAAGTATTTTGTACTATTGTACAAAACGGTTAGTTATGTTTCTACTGCATGAAAAGGAATGTATGTTATTTTTTTAAACAGACCATTCGTCAGGGTAGATCTTCTCCGGCTCAAGAAGATTTAACTAAACGAATGCTAAAGGGAGATAAGATAAAAATATTTAATCTTTCCCTCGTAACTCACCCCTTAATGATATTGCTAAGATTTTTTTGTAAATGTATAATCTAATATGAATTGAAAATACAAACTAAGTAAGCCTATTCTCAATTCATACCTAAATCAGAATTAATATAGCTCAATGTACTAAGGAAAAAAAAACAGGCTCAATAAATTATATATTTTATTTAATAGTGAAATTATATAAGAAAATTATATCACAGTTTAGGACGAAATAGTACATTCTTTTGTGTAAAAATTAAATTTCAATAAAACATAAGTCCGTAGATATGTTCTAAATAAATGTTTTTTAAATGTTAAGACACATTTATAGATTATTTATGTTTACATATGACAAAAGTCATGCATTCTCTAGAGTCATGAATCTTGTCAGAAGCCTCCGGTGAGAAGCATGATAATAAATAATATAAATTTTAATGTTTCTTCGTCTTTCATTTCCACCCCCCCCTCACTAATTAAAGAATTCCATTCAGAATTCAGAAACAGAAGAATAAAAGGGTAATAATTTACTGTAGCATTAAACCATTGTCTACTAAATCGCGTCACCTTTGTAATACTGCACGGCTGCTGCGATTTAGCAGACGAAGGTAAAACTTAGTTAAAAAAATATCAATAATACTGAACACAAATCTAAATTTACGAGCAGTTTTGTGCGGTTTTCGAAGGAAAACAATGCCAAAATTGTAATTTCTATGTATACACAATGTACACTAAAAAATAGGCCATACTTTAAGGCTAGCTTCCTTGGACAAAAATAGTGCGATTTAAATCAGCTGCCTACGGCAAGCCTACATTAGAGTTTACCTGCAACTAAGTTCTAATTTTATTTTTGTAACAAATATTGTTCATACCTGTTTATTATTTACATGTCTATGATACGATCGTTTTTTATTTACTTTTTATTATTTTAATTTAATTAATTTTTTTTTTATTTTTTAATTTTAAGTTAAAAATTTTTTTTTTTTTATTAAAAGAATATAGTTTGAAATACTTAATTTTGCTCAGTGAACCCCCCCATGTTAAATTTCTGGCTACGCCACAGAAAACATGAATATTTGATTGATTTTTGCATTTAATGTACAAGGCGTTCTAATGTCAAGTAAGTATAGCTGTCTGAAATATATTTCAAAAATAAATTTAAAACAAAGCTTTTGTTTTTGCTCTCTTGTTTTGGTTTAAGTACTTTAAGTGGTTATTTTTTAAATGTTGCCTTTGTCTCATGTTGTCATATTTATCTGTTTTATAAGAACATTTTTTTACAATTTATGTATTGACTTACAAGCTTAACAAATATGTTAAACGCAGTTCTTTTCTAAAACGGTGCATTTTGGAGGCTTGTTAAAACCAATCGAAGACTCTTTCAAAATTAATGATCATTTGTTGAAATGAATATAATGTTCAGTGTACAGGTTTAATTTTGTTTTTTTTTTTCGAAAAAAAAAAGACTAGATTCGTTCCACAACGATTCTGTCGTCGCACGTTCTCTTTTAGCCACAAGAGGTCGCAAACTACTAGGCGTTTGAGAAGGCACTGTTGCCAGAGTATTTTTCATGTTAAAACGGATTTTTTAATAAAAATCAGGTATCTTTATGTTATTTTAAATTCAACTAAATTAAAAAGCTAGACATTATTATCATACATTTAATATTGCTGAATTATCGCTATTAGCATAACCATTATTTGAAAATGTAATTATACATATAATGTACAACCTATTGCAATAATAATGGCAATTTTACTAAAAATTTTCCCGCTGCAATACACAACACTTATGCCAATTATGCTACCATCTTTCCAAAACTACATGATATGTAATTATGAGAAAAGATTTTGCAAGTATCTAAGGATATCCGAAATAAAATATTTCCAATGTGATTGGGAAATAGGAACAGGAGAACAAAACGAACGTGTTATGAACGTTAATGTTAAACAAAATGTATTGTTCCATAAATATTTCTTAAAAATAAATATATACACAAAATATATGTGAAAAAAAAAAACTGGTTGTCCCAGAAGCAATTGCAATATATATTCATCATAGCATACAGCAGCTTAGTGAGCACGTGCTAGATTTGATAATTTAAAATCAGAAGATTCAGTAATTCACATAACAATAAATGTTTCTCTAGTACTTTATGTGCAATGTTATCAGATTGATTTCAATTTAGAAAATATGTGAGGCAACAACATATTGCAATTGATAAGAGACATTACAGGCTTATAAAATGATTATTATTCTCATTCAAGGGATTATGAATGCAGATAACTACTGACTTGTTTTTCAAAAACTTTCAAGTTTCTGCTAGTTGGAAGCAAAATTGACATGTTATCCATCAATTTTAACGGCCTGTAAATAGTAAAATGGCACATTCTGTTCTTAAAACAAACACAGTCCTTACATTTTGTATGATAATTTTTCCAAAATATTTGGAACAGCTCAATATAACATTTTAAATATCTAAAATGATTGGACTGTATTCAATATTAACCGAAAATAATTAAATATATACAAGCTTAGAATATTGTATAGTCATATACATAAGCAACATTAATTTACATTTATAAAGTAATAAATAAATAATATACTGAAACACAAGTCTCTAGTTTGTATGTAATTTTGGTTAAATATCTGTAAAAACAGTAATTGCAACTACCTCTAAAAATTATACAGGGTGTACCTGCACACATAGATTTTTTTAATATTAAAATATTTATAAAAACTTGTTAGTTTTACATTTGTCTAAAAGTATAAAATCAATACATAAAGTTTACCTATCACGAAAGTGCTTTTATTAAAATTTATGTATAGGTACATCTCTTATTTCTGAAAATATTTAATATTTTACATATAATACTTATTACTGCAGGCAGTGAAAATGCATGATATAACATTTTAATCTTGGCAGACAATGCAGTTAAAGTGCATTTCAGATAAATTATTACTATTGACGGTTCTTATCAGACAGTTTAGAATGTGCGTATGCTTATAATTTGCCACCCTGTATAATTTAATTTTTGGTTTAATGTCTTGTCAGTCAAATAAGGAGGGAATACAAACATTAATATTAAATTATCTATACACTCATTAGTTAGTTATACAATATAATTATTGCACGAATAAATGGAATGTAGTTGTCATATAGAACACAAAAAAAAATATTTTTCAGTTCGGTATTAATTTGTGAAATTTGTGGAAAAATAAAATTTAACTTTGCTTTAACAACAGAATACTATTTTCTTTTAATTTTTTTTTATAATGAGATGTAAATTTAACGATTTGTTAAAACAGAATTATTAATACATTGTCTCATATTTAATAAAATAGAAATATTTATATATAAAACTTAAAATACCGAACAAAAAGTAGTGGATATTAACTTAGTTCCGGAAATATAGCATCCAAGGTAACTTCAACGAGCTCCTAAAATTACAAAAATAAGACTATCAACTTCAGTATTATTTTATGTCTTCAGACAAGCTCTTTCAGAAATATTCCAGCATATATTACGAACGGTTATTCGTTTAATAATTTCAACGTGTTTTTTCATAAGTCCTCTTCCACATAATTATTGGTAGAGTTATTTTTTTTAGTACACCTGATATTTAGTATCAAAAAATACATGAATTTTCCTATCAAGTTTCAATTTGGCATCATATTTTAAAAATTTCTTCTACAGGGTGTTAGAGGTTTGAGTGTCATAATTTTAACACACACATACAACAAAATAAACAAAAAAGTCCTATATAACATAATAAAATCAAAATATCCAGTTTTCAATGTACATTGCTTGATTTTGTCTTTTTTTTAAATTTAATCATTTTATTACATGTTTTTTAAAATCATATTTTATTAAAATATTTTCCTGTTCCAAACGTTTAGGAATTACTAAAATTTAAACACAAGGGTAGGTGTTTTTATATTCAAAAATTCATTACCCCTAATTTCATTAAAAATTAAATCGCAAAACTATTCACATTCACAATAATTTTCTTACATTTGGATTTTTTGTCATCCACTAAAAAACAATTGTGACAAACGCTAGGCAGTTGAACTTCAGGTAAGTTGGTAGTAGCTCAAGACTAGATTATAATAAATTTCTCATATTACAACTCTATATACAGGTTTCCCTGACGACAAAATAATGCAATGTTGCCAAACTGACACCCTGTATCTTTTTTACCATCAACTTTTGACTTCAACATCACCTTGTTTTGTCATCAGAGATCTACTCCTGTTGTATGTTGCATTTATTTCTGGACATCCTGTACATATTTTAACAATGATTTAACTTACGTCCATGTAATATACAACTTTTTTGTTCATTTGTGCTTAACCTATCATTTGGTGAAGTAATGGCACTCAAACCTCTAACACCCCTTATAATTTTGAATTAAGTAATTTCTCAGTTATTTCACTCCGTTCAAAGTTAAATGTGTATTAAGCAACTCTCTGCGTTTTAAATAAATAAAAAATATTTGTTTAAAACATGTTGTTTAAGACATGCCAAGATTGTTCCATCGAATGTAAAAATAAAATTGCGTCTACGCTGTTTTCCTCCAAATTATTTCTTCTTTCCTCCAAAATTCTATCAGCCGAACTGAAACATCTTTCACTAGCTGCACTGGATGCCGGTATACATAAAATTTGTGATGCTAATTTTGCTAATAACGGAAATTCCGTTTCATGGTCTCTCCACCAACGTAAAATGTTATTGTCAGGGTAATTGGAATTTTTATATAATTCCATCTCTACAGCTATTTGGGTTTCAGAAAATGTAGTATCGTTCATCGTATGAACGTCTTTGTATTTATTTAATATGTCATCATATTGATACAAGTCCTCCTCCTCACTATTGGCAGCTTCATAATAGTCTGTTAAAGACTCTGATAAAACTGTTGTGGCTGTATCATTTGATTTTGTAATGTTAGACAGTTCTTCCTTCACAATATTAAACACTTCGTCACGCTGGACGTCGTTCAAGTACCGCAGCTGTTTATAGCTCGGCCATAGGAATGCAGCAATTTTGTGGATTCTGTGAGGAATAAATTCAACATTGAAGACCGTGTCCAAACAACGTGTAATAATATAATGCATTTCATTATTACTTTCCACATTCCGCAAATTTTGTAATTTTTCTTTAAGGATATGCATATGTAATAAAACCAAGTGAATGGTCGGCTTCTTTTCACTTTCAAGTAACAACGCTACATTTTTAAATAGTTGTAAGAATGGGATTATCTCATCTAGTAAATATTTCTCAATCCCGAGTAGACGATGAGATTCTCCAGATTTTTCTAATATATCTTCAATGACATTGAAATTTTGGCGCACAGAGAAACACATTTCATATTTAGTATTCCATTTAGATGGACTTTCTTGTTTCACTGTATTTTCAAGCATCCGAGTCATTCCTGACCGTTTTAGATAATCAACTAGAGATTCACACTTTGTAATAAGAGCTAAAATATGAGGCGCGCCTTCCTCTAGTACTGTTTTATCAAAAGTGCATTTTAAAATAAGATTTAGTACATGTGCCATACATTTAATCCAAGGATGACATTGGAAGGCTTCTTTAATATTTGATCCCTGATCAGTTGTAAATGTTATAATTTCATGTAAATTCCTTGGTAGTTTCAGCCTCTCAAATATCTGCTTTAATGCAAAAATGATGTTTATTTCTGATTTAGAAACATGTTCGTCCTTAGTGTACTTTTGAAATTCCACAGTGCATAGAATACGACTAAAAATAAATGCCTATATCAAATACCTACAAACTGTATTATCATAAAATTCTGCATACCTATGAAGGTGCCAATAATCATTGAGATAATGTACGGTTAAGGTTATGAAATTCGTTTGTTGATTACTTTCTGTCCATATATCTATCGTCCCGGCACATGATCCTAATACAATTTGAAAACAATCAATTATTTCACCCACACATGAAAATAAAAATTAATATCGTGCCTTACCCTTTTCTATAATAGGTCGCAAAGTAGTAACAAGTGCTTCAAGTTCATTAACATGCAGTTCATTCAGCCTGCGACTGACTGTAGACGAGTGTGGTAGAATGTCATTAATTCCAAACTTATTTGTTCCAAGTTTAATGCCTGTTTCTATTAACGAGTGTGCCAATTCTTTGAAACCATCTCCATCCACGGTCGTGACAGAACGGAGATCACGAGTCACAAATTTCACAAAATTTTCCAAAATATCTTCTCGGATTTGGTCACTTACAGTAAGACGCATGTTTTTAGGTTCTTCGTCTGTGGCAACTGTTTGCTCATGTTGGCGTTTGTAGCAACGGTGTTTTTTTAAATTTGAAGGGCTACATCCTTTTGCATACGAAAATGTACTTTTGCATGTTTTACATATTACATACGGCAGAATTTCTCCAGTAGCAGTGTCTGTAATTTTTTCAAAGTATAACCACACGTTACTTAAACCAGTTCCTTTTACTGTCTTGTATTCACCACTATTAATTTTGGCCAAAATACTCATTCTGAAGACACGAATTTCAAAATGTTATAGCGCATATATTTCACATCAGCGCACCATCAGAAATAACAATGAACATATGAATTGGACCAACGTTTAAGTGCAAATAATATTAATAATAATAAATAGTAATGTATAACAATAAATTAAACGATCATTAATTATTATACTCGTACGATGCCCGTGATGCCACGATGCCAACACAAAACACCACAACCAACAATGGGCAATTCGATTACGTATTCGTATCGTGAAAGAAAACGATAATTACTCATAATTCACTGATTTCATTTGTACTTTGGGCAGGTCTCTAAAATATATATAATTTTTCCGTTTACAAACGTATTTTTAATTTGATTTCACTTAAACCTTCAAAATTAATGTAAACAAAAATTTTAAACGTAGCGCCAAATGTAGTAATTTTTAGATTGTATTGACTGGTTTTAGTAAGAATAGTAAAAAGAAAGATATCTAATGTTCGAGAAATTTGACCACAGCAAAGTAAGAGCCGCCATTTTGGTTCCTTGCTGTAGACCAATTCAAAGAAGCTAAAATTATCTTCTAAAATGTTATACATTTTAATGTTTAAATGCTTGGCATTTGCAAATACGATTGATTTATATAATAAACTTGAAAACTACTAACATATCTATTATGTATAAAGCCTTGAGTTGGGACTAAATGTAGCAATAATAACAGTTTTTTTCATTAGATATCTAGGAACAAACATATTATGAAAGTTTTTCTCAATAGTTATAGAATTACTGTGACAGAAGACTAATTGAGATTCACAGTTCATTTTGGTTCATAATACTCAAAGAAAAATTTAAATTTTCAATGTATCAATGTGCTGTTGATACATAACAGTTATAGGGTTATATATACCTTTATATATATATATATTATTTTAAACAAAACCAAAACAATGTAAGCATAATGAACTTAATAAAAAATCGTACTTACATAAAACAGATGTTTGTTCATATTCTTCTCCTGCAGTGCATCGAAAACCTTCCTAGCACCGTTTCTAGCAGCGTTATTCCCAACAAGCGTCATCAAAACCTCAGGTACGTTATTAATAAACATCTCCTGCGCCTTAATGGCTGTCTGCAGTCTTTCCTCTTTGGTTCTTTGCGGGCCCGGATCAGCAATGCTGCCGCCGGGCCAGAAATTTTTTAATACTAAGGTGATATAGTAGTGCAACATCTCTTCCGAGAACCACCACGAGATTGTCTCATGGATTTGCTTGTTGATATTACGTCCGTACGTTACTTGAACAAAACCTATCAATGTTTTTCGGACATATTTGAAGACACCTCTCATGTCGAATACTTCGCTCAGGAGTGCGTAGAGGGGCTCGGCTATTGTGTCTTTATTGTCGTCACATATTTTCACAGCGTTACCGTTGGACTTTGAGAAATCGACGGTGTCGGTGAGCGGTGGTTCTAGGCATTGCGAGATGTCTTCATCCTCGCTTTCTTTCAAGACGGAATAGGAATCCTTGCTTTGCTCGCTCCCGCTAAAAGTGGGAAATAAATTTAAAATTATGATTTTTTATATAAAAAAACATTTTTTGGACATTATTAGAAAATATGAACTGACCTTTTAAATAAGGTTGAAAAGAAAAATCTGGACTTTTTGGGACTTGGCGTGGAATGTTTCAAATGTTCAGAACTGGGACTTAAAAAGGAATATATTGCCTCGCTCTGGTTAAGTCTATCATCTCTTAAAACAAACTGTAAAAAAGCATTATTTGAATAATTAAAAAAAGTTATCAAACAATAAAATATTTTCAAAACAGAGTCGTATGGATATAAATGTTATTTATTTTAAAATAAAACATAAATAAATAAACAAATAAATAAAACATAAAAGCAAAAACAAAAAAATATAAAATTTTTATATTAAAGAAATATTATCAGTTAGACTTACGTCTAAGTACTTCTGGATCTGTTGCTTGGCCCTTTCCAGAGACAGTTTGTCAGTTTTTCCAAAAAGAAACTTGAACGTGTTTGAAGGCAACTCCAGGTTACGAATTTCTGAACAGAGTGGTCGTAACTTCTTGTGTAAGTCCTGAAATTGAGTTAAACTCCTACACACAACCCATCCTGTACATATCGCGCCTTCACTGTCATATATGTCATCTTCTTCCATTTGCACGACCAAGACAAACTGCGGAGGCTCTTTCTCATCGGGTATCTAAAAATTACAAATATTAATTTTTCTAGCAATCCTTGTATATCGAGGTATTTACCTCTGCACTTTGCACAACTGCTTTCCATTTTCCCAGGTTTTCAGCCCAAATCTCGGTTCTCGTTAGATGGGCTTCCAATTGACGCTTCTCGCCTTGCAGCCACTCTACCTCATTCTCCAATTTACTTAAAACCTTGGACTCTGGTCTCATTGAAGTTCTCAGAGCCTCCAGTGCCTAGTAAATAAAAATATACAAAGTTATAAATATCATCCACGTCAAATTCAACTTTCTGTTGATCAAATTCATTCGTTTGAAAATCATATTTGGCAAATCAAGTCAACCCTGGTAAAACGACCAATCATTTTTCAATATTTGCTTCACCATGATTGGCTCAAATCATAGTGTCATACTTCACAAAATGACTGTAAAATGAGCAGGAAGACCAATCATATTTGAACAAATGGTGAAAGATAATTGGTTGATGTAGCAAGTTTTTACTCCTTACAGCTAAGTGTTCGTTATATTCTGTGATTGTTATGTCTAACTGTAGTTTTGAAATAGCAATAGTATTTGTCTTCTCTTTATACTAGATGGTGCCATGAATTCTTTGAGGTCATTTCGGATTTCATGACATTTCTGACCGGAAATGACCGTAAATTTATATTTTTAAATGGGACACCCTGTATTTTTTGACATTTTTGGAACCAGAGGATCATTCTACGTATGGTAGGACCAATTTTCTGACACATTTCCTAGATGTAAGTAATATTTTAAAATTTTAAAAAATAAAACTAGAAGGCCACGACTGGCAGAAATTGTTTTCTTTTTTGTTTGTAATTATGGGAAAAATTCTAAATTTGAATATTTTTGTACATTTTTTTAGTTATTACCACTAAAAATTTCGATGTATTGTATTTCCTTAAAAACTTTTTTTTCAAATGTAAAGAGGGTGGGCCATATTGATTTTTTAATAAGGGATTTTTTTATGAATTTTATGTAACAACAATTTTTAAAATCTGTCAAAAAAGAAAACAATTTCTGCCAGTCACGGCCTTCTAGTTTTATTTTTAAAAATGAAAAAAAATTACTTACATCCAGAAAATGTGTCAGAAAATTGGTCCTACCATACGTAAAATGATCCGCTGATTTAAAAAATGTCAAAAAAATACAGGGTGCCTATTTAAAAATATAAATTTACGGTCATTTCCGGTCAAACCGGAAATATCACCAAATCCGAAATGACCTCAAAGAATTCATGGCACCATCTAGTACAAATCCACCTAATTTCAAATTTTTATCAGCAGTCATAAAAAAGGTACAGCATGTTCCCACTTTCCGTTGTCACCCGGTATACATGAATTTTAATGTGTAAAATTGTACGCTACAATAAAAATATTTTTTTTACTTCAATTATTTTAAAATTTTATTAACAATTTTTAAGTAATATATTTTTTTTTACTTTAATCAGATAATGATTTATCCATCTTACCATTGTTTTGTTGTTGAGTTTTTCCTCCAACTGATCCAACTTCCTCCTAGCATAATTCGAGTGATCTCCCACGTTCAATCCACTTTCAGGACTACCAGCAGAATCAGTTGAGGTTTGTCTTTCTTCGATGGACCTGTTACCGTCGACTTCAGAGATGTCTTCTTCATTTTCCATCGCGATAATCATTTCCTTGTAATAATCACTGATTAAGAACGGTTGATAGTATTTTTCTTCGATCGTTTGGACCACATGTCCTTGAACTTCGTAAAACACTTCGGGACCTTTGTCACCTAAAATGATTTAGAAGTAATATTGAGGCAGACTTAAAAAATGTGGTATTACCTAGTAAGAATGCTTCCATGCGTTTTTTAGTAGCCTTGTCGACTTTTATTTCAGAAGTGGGATTTCTTATGAAAGTATAAAATATCTCTGCACCCAACTGATGCCAGTTTTTTCTTTGCGCCGTACGTAACTCTTCGACTGCAGTCCAAAACCTGATCAAGTCTTGGCTGGCTAGCGTTTGCAGAAATTGCGATAAATACTTTCGTCCAAGAACATGTTCAAGTATCATGTGAAGAGGTAATACCTAAAAACGATAGCATTATTTATTTTTATATAATTTAAAACGGTTTAAACTCACTTTCTTCATTTCATCTCCGTACTGATAACCAGAATCCCAACCAAGACTAATCAATTTCTTTTCGCAGTGATTCTTAGCTAAAGTTAACTGATTTATATGCTTTCTAAGTTTTTTGGCGGCGTTAATGTCAGATTTTTGTATCCCGGCGGAAGATAGTGTAACTTTGTCGTTGTCTAAATCGACACCTTTCGCACGATTCAGATTTTGCAACGTCGTAGCTTGCATAAGTTTCGTCACTATATTATATCTGCAATAAAAATATTTAACAACAAATACCTTCTAAATTGTGAAGTGTACCTTATAGATCTTAACACTTGTATATCGTCGATTCTGTCAATAAGATCTTCAAAATTATTAGCATTCTCTAAAGCTTTTTTTGGTAAATTTACATGCACTTTATTCGCTTCTATGTAATTTATAACGTTGCGGTTAAAGAAGTCCGGATCTGTTATAATATCGATGATGGGTTTGAAAACTAGAAAATTATATCAATTTTAAATTTAACCAGCCATATTATGAAACAAACATCTTTATATATCAGTTATAAATACCTTTACAACACAATACTTCCCGGACTAAATATTTTGTTGGAGATAAAGAATACGATCGAGGTAACAAGAACATAATCAGCAGTTCACTAACAGTGCGCAAATATTCAATTTCTTTTTCTGAAGACATTACATGTGGTGATAATTGAAACATTGGTGGACGATCAGATTCAATACTAAAATTAATTCAAAGAAAATATAGATAAACGTCATTATACACATTAAAGAAAAATCTTACACAAAAGTTTTAGACTCTCTAATTTTTTCAAAGTGGTTGGTAATTTTTGAAACAATATCGCACGCTATAAGTTTCGCATGGTCCATTCTAGACAATTTTTCGTGAAGAGCATTAACAGCTCCCCATAAATCATCTCTGCAACATATTTAATGTAACACTATGTATAAATTTTAAAACATAAACTTACTTGATATTAATGCCTAGAGGTTCAACTTCATAAGCATAGTCTTTGATATAAATCAATATGTAGTCTCTTATAACATAATCTAAAAGTTGCTGAAGTAAACTATCTACAGTTCTTCCAAATATCTGCGGTAGGTTTGTTGAGGTTGTCTTTGTAATTGTCGAGTCATATTCTTTCTAAAAATGTAACACTCACCCTAATTATTAAGACGAAAAATCAAATATACTTGCCATTAATTTATTCCTGAAATGTTCGGTTTGTTTCAATGTGTGCTCTGCTCCGACAATCGTTTTGTGTGGCAAGGAAAGCATAATATTTATCCATAATGCCGTGAATGTGCCCAGAACTATGCTTATCATTAATAAAACTATAAAAAGAAGATATGAGAAGCATGTTGGATAAATCACTGTAATGCCCAGGAACACAGTTGTAAGGGCGGTAGCATAAATTCCACTATTCATCCTTAAAAAGATATTGTTATTTTGAACATATTAGTGTACATTTTATAGAGAACATAGTTCTCTTTGTTTAATAATGACTAATTGATTTCTTATGTTATCGAAACCTCACCCTATCATTCGAAAATCATAGTTATCAAACCATGATAACAATATTATAAATAAATAATGGCAACAACTTTCTCACAACAGCTGACAGTTTGACAATTGACAGTTAAACGTCATGTCATTTAATTTTAAGCAAATTTTCGCTAAAAGCATTTATTTTATTGGTTAACAACAACAGTTTCCAATAAATAAAAAGGCGCTTATAATATAATTCATGTCCTAAAATTGTGTATAGGATACAAACATACATAGACCTATTATCGCTTGCAATATTTGAAATTAATAATAAGTATTATTTTAAAAAAAAAAATTCTATTATTACTTTAACCATTATTAGCAAATGTATAAATATTGACAATATTTTAAGTAAAATTTAGTGGTTTGTATCTAGCTCCTTATGGGTATAGGACTATCTATAATATTTGGGTGAACTCATAGATATGGGCGTTGTTTGTATACATATAATTATACAAACAACAATATGGGTAAATTAGAGGACTGTAAAGAGAATTTGATAGGGTATATAATTTGTTTTTTAATCTGACTGGACCTAACTGGTGCTTCATTGGCTGAAAAGATTTTCGATGCACAACTTTATATATTAGGTCAACTTCCATATTTGGTCATTATAATTATAGGTAAACTGAGATTTGAAGTCAACCTTTTTAAAAAATTAATATTGAAATAATAAATTGATATGTATACAGTAATATAAGTAATTTGTGTAGATGATTTACTAAAGCATTTATATTACATAAATACGATAAACAATTATCTCCATTTTTATTTTCTTCTGGTTATTGTACGTAATCGCAAAAAATTGCTTACCTTCGTTACAAGGCTTCTGGGTTTCAACCACAGTTTCTACTGCGCTTGCGTACTTCAAAAAGCTGAAAGCTGACTGTCATTTGTCATCTATAGCTATGATCCATGTTCAGTTGTCAACGTTGTCAATCTTGTCTGTCATCTTTTCATAAAAATAAAAAAAAATAAAATAAAATTAGAGTATTTATTTCTTTCATTGATTAATAATTAGTAAATTGGTAAAACAGAAGATGGCCACAGCTATGGATGTAGACGCTGAGGAAGTTGAAATGCCCACTTCCAGCAGTTCCAAGGGAGAAAAGAAACGCTTTGAAGTCAAAAAGGTAAATGTACCTAACCTAAAAAAGACAATGAATTGTATGTTAAACTTAAAATTTTGTCTCCCTTTTAGTGGAATGCTGTAGCTTTATGGGCCTGGGGTAAGCCATATTCATTTCTGTAGTGGTACGTATTTTTACAATAATTATATTTATAGATATTGTTGTTGACAATTGTGCCATTTGCCGTAACCACATTATGGACTTGTGCATTGAGTGTCAGGCAAATCAGGCATCGGCTACTAGTGAAGAATGCACAGTAGCTTGGGGAGTATGTAATGTAAGTTTTTAATTACATTTTTTTTTCTTATGTAGCGCAAGTTATAAACTGTTGCTAACGTATTTGAATTATACATGTAAATATAAAGTTAAGTGTTATTTGCATATTTTTTAGCATGCTTTTCATTTTCACTGCATTTCGAGATGGTTAAAGACAAGACAAGTGTGCCCACTAGACAATAGAGAATGGGAATTTCAAAAGTAAGTTAAATTTTAGTCACATAACGAAGTACAGAATAATTAATCAAACGTAATATTTGATTTTAGAAATGAATTTATGTTTGTAAGTATACAATGTTTTTTTTTCAGGTATGGACATTGAAGAGTGAAATGGAATTTGAAATATTTATTAATATAATCAGTTTAGTTAAATTTCCACTTCAGTGGCATTTTTCTTCTATTCATTCAATAGTTTAAATTATAAATTTTTTTCTTAATAAACACATGTTTCTCGTATATTTTTTTATTTTCAGTTAATATATTCTAAAAAAAAATGCATATGATGTAATCATATGCATATTTCGATATATGATTTTCCCATAGATTTTTAGTCAATAATCAGGATTAGAGAGTTAAAATGTTTATTTTAATTATAGATACAGAGATTCCATATATAATATTAGATATTATGTTTAATTATATTACAACTAACATGTTTTATATAGATATTTTACACAGTCTTATAACAATTTTGGTAAGGGTATGATGCGATGATATAAATGTGTGTCAACAATTTTATAAAATTAACAAGTCAAAGTTGTCTTGATATTTTGAGATACAATCAATTTTATATTCAATAATAATCATAATAATAATCAAAACAGCATATTTTAGAAAACAGAATGTGCATATTAAATATTTTTCATCTTTGGCAGTTTTTAAATTTTGCTAAGTCAAATTTCATTTTATATAACTAGGTGAAAGGGTTTAAGATTTTTTTTCCTGTTTTTAGATGTACTGTTTTAAAAACTGAAATCGTAAGAAATCTTGATATTCATTTTCACAAAATATTAAATAAAAACATTGATATAGATGAAAAATATCGAAAACCGAGGCTGAACAAAACATAGATGGGTGAAAATGGGTGTGCCCATAGTGTATCACAGCATATAAAAGCTATATATGAAACTAGAAACTACTAAAGAGTGATTGGCCAGATACAAAACTGTTAGGGCCTTGATATGAAATTCTAAAAATATTACATATTTCCTAATTATATATTAGTTTCTACTTTCAAAGTAAAACGTTTAGACTAAAACACGAATGAAATTTCTGAATGCCTACTAAAAAAATAAATGCAACATTCGTTTTCAGGTTCTAACAATTTTGCAGATCAGATTAGCCGCATGAGTTATTGTCACAAAGAGATAAGAAATATATAACAGGTTAGACGTAAGAACAGGTTAATACATATATAAATATTTTATAGAATTTTAATATATTTAACAGTAACATTTTCTACTTATCACATATATGGAAGTAAACACTTTGGGGATTTGATTTATATACATAAACTTTTTAACAAGTAATAGTTAGAAAAAATCCTATAAAACCTTATAATAATAAATAAAATTTAAAATTAGGTATAGCAAAATTAAAAATAGTCAAATAAAATTAAAATGTATCAACAGGAATGAATTCTAGAGGATGTTGAGAAAATACATAAGGAAACGTTTTTTTCGTCTTCAAAATAAAGGTTTATACTTTGTGGATTCCATAAGCAATATGTCCTCAGATAAATAAAATAAAATAAAAATGAAACTTTAAATCCCCGTAACTTTTTTTGTCGTGTTCATTTTTTCTTTAAGTAATTCTTACCTTTATTTTTATCTATTTCCTGATTATTTTCGGAACACCCTGTATAATTTCTTAACTTTGTAGTTATGTTAAGTGTAAGTGAATTTTCTGTTTGGTTCTATAGAATTTTTTATTTTTATGGTAGGTAAGTAAATATATAAATATTTTTTCTCATATTTTCGGTTAACATGATTGTCGGTCATTTTAATATTTTTTCACAATATTTTCAGAATTAATAGTATCCTGCACCATTCTTTGCTATTTGACACTATTGAGTGCTTTTGATAATCAGTTCGTATGGCTGTTATGATTATATTAATTACAAAAAAAAAAAAAAAAAATAATAAACCTTTGTAATCTTACAGGAAGTGTTGCTTTGTTAGATATTCGAATTTGAGATCAACTTATACCAGTATTATATGATAAAAAATATTTATTTGTATATGCATTTGCATTTTAAGAGGCAAATGGTTATGGTATAATAGGTAAGTATTTAAGCTATTAAGTCTTATTTTGATGACTGTAAACAAAAAATTTTAAAGACGAAAGCTCGATTGACAGTACACACGCAAAAATACACCTTGATTTATTTAGGTTCTACGTTTAAAAATAAGAAAAAAAAGTTTATATAAACATGGGTTTCGAAATTCCTCGTTTTCGAGATATAGGTTGTTTAAAATGTTCTGTCTTGAATACTATATAATTTTTATTTCTCGAAATCCGAGGTATTGAGATGAGATTTGGTACATAACAGTGTATAGTGAAGGGCTACTTTTACGTGTACAAATTTATATGGTAATATGCTAACATTAGTAACGTTCGCGCCGTTAAATACTCATTTTTAGCAAAACAATTGTACGCCTGTAAATGCAGAAAACAACTACTCCGCGGACTAATGCCCCGACCGGCATTGAATTACTCCTGCAGTATCTCTGTGAACAGCCAACCCTTGTCAGACACACCACCAGACATAGACCGGTTTGGGGCACTCATCAGTATGCCATAGGAAAGATGACCGACAATTGAACTGTCTGTTCCTTCATATGTATGTTCACATATAAACTGAGTGCAGGTGATATATAAGTAGATATAAGAGCTTACTTCCTGCTCGACCTAAGCGGCTCGACTTACAGAGCGGAGCAATTGTTTCCTGCAGTATCATTTACAGATTTAATGGCTTGTCGTCCAGGGCGAGAGGTCTGCGTTAAGTACCTGCTGCAATGTAGGTCGCTTCCTGTTAATATCATTCTGTAACACCCTGTATAGGTACATATAGAGTATATTTTATTAAAAATATACTACATATATAATATCAGGCATATTGTCTACGTGTGTAATTCAAATAGCCAAAGTTTTTTATAAGTCTGACCGTAGATACTTAATTATGAAAGTTTGTGCGATGAGTTGCGAAATGACCTCAACATGCCTTTAAAATTGTTATGCTTCAGTCACCTACGTTAGAAACTACGGCATACTGCTAACTTATGGTATAAAGGGGTTACATTTCGACAATAGCTAGGTGAGGTGGTATCTCGACTACTTCCTGAGCGAATGCCACATCGCCACAGGTCGCCTAAGGGCAGTCAACATTTGGTTCCAGTGGCTCAGGGACCGACCGCTAGCCTGGGCCCCAACGATCACGTGGCCTATGGGGTAGCCGCTGACGGTGTCTTCGGCCGACGATTCAGCTACCGTTAGTCGTAGTTGAATTGTCTGGAGAACAAAAATAGCGTAACTATTAGACAACATCAATTATACCTAGAAAAGAAAATTTAGAGAGTGGCTCATGTTATAAACCTGCTCACAATGTATAGCGGTCGACACAAAGAAACATACGTGCAGCCCGTATATCTCTAATATATAATGAAGTGCGGGTGTACGAGTATCTTTCGGGCGGGCAAAATTTCGGCTAATTTAATTATGCATGTAATTAAGGCCTATACTATTGGGAATTATAGGTGACATATGAATTACGGATGTGAATTTCCATATAAATGAAATCAAAAAGAATATACTGATAGAAAAAGATGACATAGTGATATAGCGAAGAAACTATTTAAAATAAATATTAAAAGGTCGGAATCTGAATCGATTAAATTTTACGAAGCCGTATAAGGGCCTCGTCTACAATTTTTAGAAAATTATAGAAAAATTATTCGTTTTATTATTCTCAGTTGCAGTTTCATAAATATTTTGATGAAAATATAAAGAAGTATTCATTTGTCCGTATGACGTAAGTCGTCTGAATTCGTTCCGTAACTATAAGAACTAATCAATTCGAAACCAGCATATGACTAGTGGCACCGCTGACGACTAACTGCGACTGTTTGCTATAGTCATTTCAGGTGTAATTAAAAGGTGCAACGTTACTTAGACACCCAGTACTTAAATAATAGGTACTGTTCATAACAATGGTACAATCAAATTTAATCAGGAAATTGGAGTTAGCACATCATGGCAATCTAGATCCAGAAATAAAAATAGGTGTAAGGAAATTAAGTGATCCAAATCATTTCCCAAACAAGTCAGTCGCACCTTAAATCGTCTCTAGAATCGAGAACAGTAAAATTATACAGGATGTCGCATTTAAAATTTCCTAGTTGATGACAAATATCATAAAGTTTCATTTTCCCCTGTATATTATGTCCTCTAAATCTTAATTCTCTATCTAGAACGCGTTGAGTGCCACAACTTGTCCCATAATTTCGTTAGCAGTGTAAGTTCAGAGATTATTTCAAGTCCGAAGTCAGAGTTAAAAGTATGAATTCAGAGATTAAAGTTTGAATTCAGAGTTAAAAGCCTGATTTTGACGAAACATGGATACATGAAGGTTATACGGATGGCGGTACGATATAATAAGTGTCAAAGTGTGACCGTGATAGAGACGCACAAGTGCGCGGGAAGTGCGTATCGGGTAGGTGTAAGTGGGTGGTGGTGGGCCATTTGTGTCCATTTTTTTTTGTTATTAATTCATTCATTTGGCCGTAAATGGATTATTCTGTGATATAAGGCATACCTCGAACAGCTCATATTTGTCTTATCAATGCCGTGGAAGCGTTGAAGATTGCCTTCATACACAGAGGCAAATTCAAAACTTCCTCAACGTCACCGTTTACAGATCACGTCGCCGTTAAAGCTGTTATGGTGTAATAATAACATTTGTGTTTGTAGTAATTAGTATATAACATAGTAAAATGACATTGAATGAAATAAATGGATTTCTTTACTTCTATATTATCACAACAAATAAATTATTTAAACTTACCGACAATGTGTGTGCAGGGACGCTGAACATCATGGCCTCATTGAAAATTGGACTCCGCTCCCCTTTTTTCGTAGAAGTTTTTTTCTTGTTAATTTTTTTGTCATGTTGCATGAGATATACCTAGACAGAACAATATTAGAGTTGTCGTCCATTTGCACTACAAAAATTTGCTTACTTTAACGAAGGCCTCTCCTGGATTTTCTGTCCTAAATTTTAAATTCCTAGCCTTAACTACAACAACAGTCAATCTTTCTGCTGTGGGTAAGTAGCTTATGGAAAACATCAGCTCCCCAAATTCTGTTCCTCTCTGCACAAGATACTAGTAATAAGTAAGTATTAAAAATATATATATATATATATAAGTATTATAGCTCAGTTTATAGATAAATAAATTGAACAGTTTTTAATTCAAGTGACTTTGTATTTTCATATATCGTCACTTTAATGTTAAACTAGCCTATGTCCAATCACATTTTTAGAGTAAACAGTTGCATTATTTTCTTTCGCCCAATTTACAAATTTATGGTATGCATTGTCATAAACTCTTCTCGACTTTTCTGGAATTACGGCTGCCCTTGACGAATTTGCTATTTCTGGTAACTCAGGTGGAGTGCACTAATACCTTCACTCATTTTAATATTTATCTGACAACTAAGACCAAATTTGACTGACACTGACAGTTTATGAAACTTAAACGCACGTTTTTTTACTGTTTTAGAAAGGTATTTTAAGCTAATATAAATCAAATCTCCTACAATTCCTATCAATGAAGTCATATGTATGTTCTCTGATACCAAACATCTAGGTATGCTAATGAACAATTAATTCCACAGACAAAACTCTATTCAATAATTATTTAAAAAATAATCTAATTTACTAACCTGCTAATGAAACACTCTATAAATATCTAACTTCACTTTTTGGCGGTGGGAACACGACAAATTCAACCACAATAGATGAGATCTGACCTATTTCTGCATTTTTAGGATTGCTTCTTCAGGTCTCCTTTAAGTTGAATCAAATATCTAACTATAAAAATTATTATAAAAATTACTTCAAATAATTTTAATTTTTATAATAATTTTTATAGTTAGATATTTGATTCAACTTAAAGGAGACCACCTGAAGAAGCAATCCTAAAAATGCAGAAATAGGTCAGATCTCATCTATTGTGGTTGAATTTGTCGTGTTCCCACTGCCAAAAAGTGAAGTTAGATATTTATAGAGTGTTTCATTAGCAGGTTAGTAAATTAGATTATTTTTTAAAATAATTATTGAATAGAGCTTTGTCTGTGGAATTGTTCATTAGCATACCTAGATGTTTGGTATCAGAGTACATACATATGACTTCAATGATAGGAATTGTAGGAGGTTTGATTTATATTAGCTTAAAATACCTTTCTAAAACAGTAAAAAAATGTTACAAACGCTAATAATAAGGAATATATGGGTAGATATTGTGGGTGTAATTCAACGCAGGTTGGGGCTTTTGTCCACTGAGCAGTTAGTTTCACACAATATTATTAATACCTAAAAATATTTAAACGCACGTGATTTTAATATTCTTACCATGGATATATACGGTTTTGATAAAAATGGACATAGATATGTTCTGCATTCAGGTGACGATATGTTTATTATTAAGCGTGTTAATTAGAGAAATTAAACTGTTAGTACTAGTTGTGCCTCTAATTTTTTTATGAGAAATCCAATCTGGTAAATAAACTTACACTAGTTTATTAAGTTTGTTAGAAATTTTGAACAAAATTAATGTGAAGGCTGAAAATTGTATTGCCGTTATGCTATTTAATAAGGTTCCTTATACTGTAACTTTACATTTTTGTTATTTTGGATCATCTGAATTATAATAGTTAATTTAAACTGTGATTGTGTTGACATATTTTCTATGAATATTCTCCTATTTGCTCAACCGGTCCTGTTACGAATCGCTTATCCAAACACTAGTAATAATAAAGTAAACAGCGACAAAATGAGGACACTTATCACACTGCGTTGTGTTAAAAACATCCAACGTTACCTGTCCAGTATCGGTAAGAGTAACCCATGTGGTGACGGGCTGTCTGAGGCTGATATCCGAGAGCCGTATCTCACCCTCTCCGATAAGGGTGTGAGAGAGAAAATCGGTGGCGTAAACGTGAAAGCAGAGCAGCCTCTGCGATTGTTCCCTGGGGTTGAGCGAAAAAAGAAATCTCTCTTTGTAACTGGGGCTGCCCGTACTGCGGTAGACTTTCGTTTGGATGGTGGCCTCTTTGTCCGGCAGCAGGGAGACCCTGACGTAGCTGTCCAGGAAGTCGTCTCTCCGCGACACGCCGCACAGGTCCTTGGCCTCCAGGACGTTCACCACCAGGTCCCAGCATTCGCTAAGGGACAAATTTGGTCAAGTTTATGCATTTAGGGTAGGCACGCATTTGATTTTTTTCAGTAGTTGGCAAAAATTGCAAAGGGATTGATGCAGTGTTTAGGTTGTTATGATTGCGGCATATGCTGGCCACAGTCGATGCACGCGTACTATTCGAAGAGATAGCAAAACGTTTGTTTGTGATCCAAATATTATAATATTTTCAACGTCATTGGACAGTTGTTATAATTAGGTACGTAGTCTGACAAAATTCGTTTGTTTATATTCAACTATTCTTGAAAAAATTGTAAAAACCAGGTGTTACCTTCCCTCCCCCAATAGTAACCTGTATGACCTTCTAACGCTACAGAAAATACGTTATTAGTTTATTACTAGCTTTATCTTGTCTGTAAGATGGGTAGCAACAAAAAACCTCGCAGAACGAAAACTTTTCGACATTCGACTACGTTTTATAGAAAATAAAACAGCAAACAGATAGTGCTACAACTTTCAAACATTATTGTTTTTCGAGTTGAAGAGCATTTTTAAAATTCCCAGTTATGAGAATTTTAAAATAAGTTTCTCTTGAATAGTTTAAATGTTTTGATCAGAATAATGTTACGTTATTTTTCCACTAGCATAGAACGACCCCGAAACAAATACCTTTTTTCTCTTATAGACACTAAAGGTTAAAACTTATTGTACATATACACAAATGCACATAATTTATGGCGAATTAAGTAAAGAGCCGAAACAACGTTATTGTAGTGTACCACCTTTAAGTGACTGGAAAGTTGTTGGATTAGTTCCATTGGTCACTTTTTTGATGAATGTAACTGAAGAGTTAGATTCTTAGTCTCTGTAACTTTAAGTATACATTTTAAGTGTATATCACTTCAAAGATCTATTTTCAAAAGCATATATATTAAACTATATAAAAAAACTGATGAGCATGTATCGAAAGATCAGTAACACTGTAGTTTGCGTCTCATGTGAAGCATTTGCTGCTTGTCGTCGGGCTTCGAAAATATTCATATTAACTACCTGTCATATTCTAGGCCGATACACAAATACCCCGTCACATTGAACATCTCCAGGTCCCCCAGAGCGACGGAAGTGTCTGAGCAGATGCTATCGCAAGACATGGCCCTTTTCAAGACGCCCGATATCACGTCGGCCTCCTCGCATTGGGGCAACGGGACCTGCTGACTGGGCTGAACGTATACCCCCGACAATTTCAGGGGGCCGCTGTTGAGGAAGGCCGCCGCCCCCGGGGTACAGGGGCTGGGCGGGGGCGTGATGCAGACGGGGAACGACGATTGGGAGATCAGGTTGGCCACGTTGACTGCTGATACGGGTCTGGGGATGGGCGATATTGATGTGGTCTCGATGGTCTTTGTTGTATCTTCGATACTGGAACAAAGGGGAATTCGTTATTGGGTGCTTAGCTTTCGAGTTTTTCATATGATTCCCAAAAAGCGCCTACTTACTTATGGAAATTCGAAGCAACAGTGAATTTTTTTCTTAGAGTGCAAAAACCATTGATGCGTAATATCGTAAGCCATTTTAAAACTCAAAAATGTTCTTCTAAGGCATCGTGTAAGAAAATTGGATAATGATTTTATTTTTGATCTTAGAACATTAAATGTCATGTGGAAGCTTAAATGCAAGTAATGGTTTTTCTAACAAAAATATTTACGTGAAAAACGTCGAGTTGACATTTTGATAATGATATCTATGGTACTAAAAGAGTCAAACAAAAACTGAAATTAGTTGCTACAGATCATTGGCTGTTAGTTGAATTTTTTATAGATTCCCATCAAAAAAGTGTCTTCGAAGAGAATGAGCGATTCAGAAGAAATTATTTGTACTCCCCTGAACTGAGAGAAGCCGCTGAGAGTTTAGAAAAAGATTTGTTACCCAGGCAGAGTTGTGCAAAATACGATAAAGTTTATGCTGTTTTTAAGAGTTGGTGCTCGCAAAAAGGTGTTCAGAAATCTGTTTCTATTCTATTTTAGCGAAATTTCCAAAATCAAAAACTGTCAACCCTTTAGTCCATTTATTCAATGTTGCGTACTACTTTAAATATTAAATATAAACAGGATACCTCTAAATTTTCGAAGTTGTTGGTATTTTTGAAACGTCAAAATCTAGGATATGTATCCAAAAAGTCAAGCACTTTGTCCAATGAAAACATTGCGGCATTTTTGAAAAATGTACCTGATGGTATGTTTACACTTATAATTGATGTATCAGATGCATGTCGAAGTGACGAACTGTATCAAATGAAATTGAGAGATGTTAATATCGTGAAAATAAGGTTCACATCAGAATTCCATCATCATCCATCAAAAACCTACCAGTCAAGAGTATTTATAGTGAGTAATGAAGATTGGGTATCTTTAATTAAAACACATGCCGCACTTCGTTTAGATGTTCTAAATGAAAACTTCTTTTTACAATTAAAATTAGGTAAAATCACTCGTCAGCCAATTGGCCACTTTTTTATAGGTCAATTTTCCAAAATTTGCAGTGTTTCTAATGCTTCCGCATTTTGAAACATACACGGAACAAAATATCTGACGCAATGCCAAACTGGTACTAAAAACGTTACCATTTCTACGCAGGATGTTCAGCATAGATTAACAATTTCTGTTGCCGTTTATAACCAATTGAATATTACAATTAATTTAGTAAAATAATGTATTATGCTTAATGTGAATAAAATTTGCTGAGAATGTTTTAATATAGGGGTTGAAAGTGACATTTGTCTGTTCTATAATTGCTTTTGAATCATAAAACTTTGGCAAAGCCTCTTTGAACAGATTCAATTGTAGTCCTGCTTATCAGGAATTTCGTACTGCTGATGCATATTCGAGTTTAGATTTAACATAAGCTTCATACAAGAGAATTGGTGTTTCAGTACCATTAAACTGTTTGTTGTGGTTTCGTAAAATAAAACCTGAACTTCTTAAGGCACTGGCTGGTATTAACTCCATTGAGCAAAATATTACATTTTTCACCTCGTTACCATGGGCGAAGTTAGGGGCTTGGGGGGGGGCTAAGTCCCACAGAAATCGAATTAGCCCCCCCCCCCCAAAATATTCATAAATAACACACATTTCGTAATTACACACGGTACACCCGGTGCTTTAGCCCCACCAGATTTGATGACCTAATTTCGCCCATACTCGTTACTTTTTATTTTGTTGTATTGACGGTATAAGCTTTGCTATCAGATAAATCAACGTAAAACTCCACTTTTGACTTTTGTAGAAAAACCAAATTCAAATGGCCCTGCAATTAACGCTCTTAGATCTAACATATGAAGACTACAAACATCAAAACCAATTGTTATTTTTGGTCGCGAGATGGTGGTGTGCAAATGCCATTTTCTATTCAAATTGAGCATTTCAATAACATTATAAAAGCGGGAATAATATTTGAAATTTCTCATATTTTTATTATTTTCAATCATACTTATACAGCCTCTCACTTATAGTATAGACCCTTGAAAGGGATGTCCTGGGTGTATTTGCTATATAGTCATCCATACAAATAATTACCGAACAATATATTGTCTATATCGAAAGGACGAACTTTGTTTGTCCCGAAATAGAACGTTTTATTCTTCCACGTCGTTGAAGAAGTCTTCACCGAAAATAACCTCGTTTGCCTTTGTTGAAAACGACATGTTTGAAGTAAGTATAAGCAATTTCCCAGGTCCATTATAATGACGTTATGCATACAAAGTTTAAAGCTGCAAAGGTGAATCGATATTTCACATCCCACATTCAGTCGTTGGTAGTTACCCGCAGGGTTCTATTTCATTGTTAGCGTCGGTAAAATGTGAAGGAACATTTACGCCTTCTATCTTCGAAAAAGGTCGGAACATTGTAATTAAAGTAGAAGAGATTTATTTCAATTAGGAGCATAGAATTACGTCGATATTGTGTTATAGTTCCATTTTAAAGCTATTTCATTAAAGAAAACTAGTTTTAAATTTCATATCAAATTATTTATGCTGGGTATAGATATTTCTTGGCTAATACTAGTATTTCTTTGGTAAAAAAAGTTAAAAAAAGATAAGTATTTCAACATAATTTATTTAAGCTTCTGTACAACTGTTTTTTTTATTACACAATTATGTAATAAAAAAACAGTTGTATAGAAGCTTAAATAAATCCTGTTGAAATACTTATCTTTTCTTAACTTTTCCATTTACCATTTTTACAAAAATATTTTAGTCGGCTATGTTATCATGCATATACCACAGAATTAAATTATCATTGAGCACTGACACTCAAGATAAAATAGAATGGCAGAATTGTATTACAATACAACATTTCATCATCGTCAGTTTTACGACGCTTAATACAAGAATTTAACAAACGGTAATGGTAACGGACAAGAAGCAGAAACATTTGTATTAGTTCGTAAAAACTGGCTAAGACAGGCTCAAAATATTGTAATGTCAGCTATGTCAAACTATTTTACTAATTAAAGCCACAAATTATGTCTATTAACAATTAATGACAATAGCGAATTCTTGTCAGGTCGCCGATTATACGCCTAATCAGGTTTTACAGTGAACCAGTTTCATTCAGAACCAGAATTATTTTTGAACTGCTCTTTTTGATTTTATTTTTACAAACTTGTATTTAATAATAATAATAATAATAATAATAATAATTGCTTTATTGCCCAACAGAAATTCCATTTACAGGGCAATTACAGAAAAAACAAAAAACGAAAGTTAAACTAATTACAGTACAATATCTATAATAATAATGATAACAGAGAATCATATATAAATAATACATATTCCTTATACATTAATAGATTATGGATATATACATGTGTGTGCTACAGACTTAAGTAAAAACATCATCAGTCAAATTCAGGACAGCTATTTGTATAAGTTCCCTTAGTGTACATACATTAATATCACAGAGGTAACTAAGCCTATTATAATTATCACACATCACAAAAATTGGTGATTTGAATAGCAAATTTGTCTTCGGTGCACAACAATAAAATGTTACATTATGTCTGACCGATGGTCTAGGCACAGCAAAGTTTAATTGACTCAGAAGATCCCGACAATCAATCCGACCATTCAAGAGCTTATATAGAAAAGAAAGTGCAGAACATTTGTGCCTTAAATTTAGACTAATTAAATTAAATCTATTTTTTAATAGGCTATAGGCTATACCTCTCTCAGGATATACACCATCCATTTTAAATGATAAATATTTCAGAAATTTTCTTTGTATCAATTCAATGTCAACTTTGTAACGTCTATAAAAAGGATACCAAATCATACAACCATATTCAAGTTTGGAACGAACATAAGAATAATATAATATTTTCAACGCGTCAATGTTAGTAAAAGTTCTACAATTTCTGATAATAAATCCATACATTTTCATTGCCTCACTGATTTTCAAAGAGATATGTTGGTTGAATGTTAGCTCCTGGTCAAACAAAATGCCTAGATCTTTATAAGAGTCAATGCGATCCAAAACTATGTCGTCTATTCTGTAATTATAATAACAAATACATTTTTTTCTACTATATGAAACAATTTTACACTTAGAAGTATTCAGGTACAATTGATTGTTATTACACCATGTCAATAAATTATTAAGGTCATTTTGAATCTCTTGACAATCCTCAACAGCATTAATGTCTCTATATATCTTCAAATCATCAGCAAAAAAAAGGTTACGACAATTAAGAACATGACTCAAATCATCTATGAAAAGTAAAAAAAGCAAAGGGCCAAGGTTAGACCCCTGAGGTACCCCTGACGTTGTTAAATATCCTGGAGATTTAAAACCATTATATTCAACATATTGCTCTCGTTGACTAAGATAGGATGAAATAAAGTTTTGAGCTGAAGCAATAAAACCAAAGTTACCCAATTTATTTAATAATACATTATGACTAATCCTATCGAAGGCTTTGGCAAAGTCAGTGTAAACTGCATCTACCTGTCCCTGACTGTCAAGAACTTCAAAAGCAAATTGAGCGAATACAGTTAAATTCGTCATGGTTGATCTATTATTTAAGAAGCCGTGCTGAAATGGAGTTAATTGATTATGCACAGAAAGCTATATATATTTGTAAGAGTCACACCCTGTATAGTTATTTGGTACATCTTAATTTGAAATTGAGATAAATTGTATACATTTATCTACCTTCAATTTGCTCAGTTACTTTATTAGTTTAATAGGCAAAGTAATTTTTTTTAATAATTAATTAATTTAATAACAAGGCTATAATAACAATTAATTGATTAAATGAATTATTATCTAATTTATTATGACATCTGAATTTATATCAAAGCATAAACAGAAATAAAGGTAATTGTTTCAGTATAGCAATTTCTTTCTATCCCGTTTTCTTGTAAGACCATTTCAGATAAAGGGAAATTTATGGTTTCAGGTGGAGATTTCTTTTATCCTAAGCCTTCTGGTGCTTCTGAAATTTACTTAAATAACATGTAAAGATAAGTTGTTTATAGCGTTTTAGAATCTCTTTATCTTTCTTAAGTTTTTAAAAAAAAGCTGATATATAAAATATATAGGGTGTCTTGCAAGTCGCTACAATAATTTTAGGAGGTGATAGAATACTTGCTTTTGAGTCGATTGAAATAAACATACCTATATACCAAGTGTTACAATACTTGTGATAATTAATTTTTTAATATTTTGTAATTTAACCCTGCATTTCTACAATTATTGTGTAGAAGACAAACAAAACTTTTTATAACAAATATATCTATACTTTTTTTATTAGGAATGAATGGATTATTTAAATTATTTAACCAATAATATGATGATATAATATATGATATTAAGAAAATTAAAGGCAATTTTACAATGGGACCAGACTTAATACCAGCTTTCTTAGTAAAAGATTGTGCAATAGTTTTTGTTAAACCTTTAAAAATTATATTTAATGCCATACTTAAATCTAGTGTCTTTCCAGAGTCTTGGAAACTTTCTAGGATTTGTCCTGTTTATAAAAAAGGTCCCAAAAATAATGTAACTAATTACAGGTCTATTGCAATTGTAAGCAATTTTTCAAAAATTTTTGAAATAGTTATCCACAATCACCTTTACTCTCATGTCGAGAAATATATCTCCCAACATCAACACGGATTTGTAAAAGGACGTTCTACAACAACAAACCTAGTCTACAAAGTACAATATATTTCCGAGGTATTAGATAGGGGCAGTCAGGTAGACGTAATATACACCGATTTTTCTAAGGCGTTTGATCGTCTTAACCATGATCTATTGATTGATAAACTGCATTCTGCGAGTATATCGGGTGCTCTATTAACCTTGTTTCGCTCATACCTTACAAACCGTTTCCAATATGTTCAGTATCGTGGCTTTCAGTCAAATAAATTTTCTCAATTTTCGGGTGTTCCTCAGGGATCTATTTTGGGGCCCTTATTCTTCATTATATTTATTAATGACTTAACTCAATTATTAAATATAAATTTTTTATTGTATGCAGATGACCTTAAATTATTTGTTGAGATAAAGTCAGTATCTGATTGTTATAGATTACAAGATAACTTAACAAAAGTACACCGTTGGTGTGAAGATAACTATTTACCATTAAATATCAGTAAATGCAATATTATGTCGTATAGCCGAGACTGATTCAAGATTTTGATTATCTTTTGGATGATACTATTTTAAATAGAGTGTCGCAGTTCAAGGACCTTGGTGTAACATTTTGCGATAATCTGTCTTTAGACGTGCATATTCATTTAATAACTGAATCTGCATTCAAAAGCCTGGGTTTTATTTTGCGTAATTCTAAGGCTTTTCGCAACACGGTGACATTGTTTAATTGTTTTGTTCGCTGCAAACTTGAATATGCCTCTATTGTTTGGTGTCCGATTTATAACACCCATATAAACCTATTGGAAAAAGTACAGCATAGATATTTAAAGACACTGCATTTTATCAAATTTGGTGTTTATCCGGTTCGTGGCATTCCAGAAGATATTTTGTTATCAACATTTGACTTAATTAGCTTGCAGCGCATTATGTACTCTCTAATGTTTCTACACAAAATTGTTAATAATTTTCTAAATGCCCCTTCTCTGGTATCTAGAATTTTTTATCGAGTTCCTAGATTAAATTCTAGATCTAGTTCTGTTTTGCAGTTGTCAACTGCTCGTACTAATATACTTACGGCATCTCCTCTTCATCAAATGATTACTAACTACCAATTGTATGAAGATCGACTTGATATATTTTTTCACTCAATTAATTTGATTAAATCTCTATTTGTTTAGCTGTTTTTTGTTTAAAAAGACATTTTTGTGATTTTATTGCTTGTTTTTTTTTTAATATATTATTGTTTATGTTATATTTTTGCTAATTAATTTTTGTTTGTTATTTGATATTTTGTTTTTATTCGAGTTATTTCTGTCATTGTTCATTTTGTATTTTAAATTGTTTTTTTCCTTGTCCTGTAACTGGGATTCGTCCCGTTGGACACTGTATATTATTATTATTAAAAATATATATTCAAAGTGGCTTCGTTACTTACCTAGAACTTCATAAACATGGTTTTTCTAGTTAGTGAAGTTGTAATAGCACTTATAATAGTGTTAGTTGTAAATGTTAGTCAAGAGGTAAATAGATTTCAGTTCATGATCTGTCATAGTTTGGGCAACAGTTTATACCAATATATTTACCATAATTTTCAAAAGTTTGATGGTACCATATTAAATTGTTAGATTTACGAACACACTAACTGTATATTAGCTATTCAGTGCCATCGAGTTCTGCAGGAAATTTGAACATTACATCATTAATAATGTACAGTTTTAATTATTTTTTTAAATATCTTTTTTCTCTAATTCTAATCTTTTGTTTCTAATAGGCGATGCCCCCTGCTGTTCAGTGCAGGGTGAGCGATCTTTCAAGTACAATTTTATGAATATTCCGGAATCAAATAAATTATGCTGAAACAGCAGCTGCCGTCGTATATCACACCTTGAATGGTGAACGGTGCGTACTTCCTAATAAATTTACAGCCAGTCACAGGCTGGGGTTATATTAAAATATTCAGTAATAAAAGTTGTTTATTTAGTTTTACAGACAATTTCAATAAGCGTTTGGGTTCATTACCTGGCACGTTTGAAACTTTCTCTATTTATGCCGGACTTCCAATTTGATGTAAAATTTTCACTTAGAATATCAACCCCTCTGCATGACAGCTCCTTTTAGTATTTATGGAGATGGGTCTGTTGCCAGGAGCAGATTCCAGCAATGAAAGTTCAATAATTGCGTCTGTCCCTTTATATTATGTATATATTACATGTATACCCACCAGAATGATTTTGTTCACTTGTATTTACAATTTGCTATTGGAAGGTTAGGAATATCTAGAAGAAGTGATACAGCACTATTTTTTTGTTTCTAAATTTTGAACAATCTGATTTATAATCATCAATTCAGCTGCTCCAATGCGAGCAATACTAATCCTATTATCAGAGTGATATCAGAGACAATCCTATTACTATGTGAATGATACTTGTACTTAAACAATGTAAAGAAACTAGCATTTCTGTTGTTTGTTTTTGAAAACCTGGAATAAGCTTAAAACTAAACAGAAATTCTATTCGGCGATTCAGTCACTTACATAAATGGTAAGATCATTCTCATGTTATTTATGGTTAGTTTCCTCATCCCTTTACCGAAGTGGAGCTCGAGAAAGATTTATGAATCCCTGCACAATATTTCAAGTTCTGGTTAATTGAGAGTTCTCCAGAGTTTTCATCATGTCCCATTACGCATGTTAATGCTTATAGAGATGATTACAATATATTATTTTGTTAAAATCATTATATGTATAGAATGTTGTCAAGCAAATAACATTTTTTAATGAATTAGACACATTTAAAGAAAAAAATATATTTTTTTCGGATTCTGAGTAGTTTAGTTAGATATAATTATTTTTTTAAATAATGTATGGTTCAGAACAGTAGGTAACATTTTCACATAGTAGGCATCTGTCATGGTGACAGTTTCATTGTAACTATTGTCACTTTCGGGTGCTATCATTATTTTAAATTAATATGTTTCTTTATTTTTCTTAGTTGTGATCGTTGTGTCTTGACTTTGCATTTCATTTTTTTGCAATCATGAATCATCATGCTTTTACTAGTCATGAATATGCCGGTACTCATTTTGTTTATGGTATCTGTACCTTCTGCAAGATTGTTTAGAGATACATGCAAGAGCGATGGCATCAGGAGCCCTAACTGCAAGATATCGTGAATGTGGTTGTCCGAGGAGGCGTAGACATGATTTAGACGAAGTAATTTTTAGATTTTTTTAACGTAATCTTACTGTGTAAGAAGATTATCTGCTCGTTTTAGAACAAACAATACTTATGGATGGCAGTTTCTTAAGGAAAATAAATTATACCTTTACCATTTTCAAAGGGTTCATGGTATCCTTCAAAAAAATCATGCCGCTCGCCTTTGTCTTTGTCGCACCATTCTTGTTCGCCAACAAGATAATTACACATTCGATTTAAATATTTTATTTACCGATGAGGTTTGTTTTACACGGGATAGGGTTGTCAATTTGCACAATCTTCATACGTGATATTATGAAAATCCCTATGCCACTTATGGAACTCATCATCAACGTGGATTTTCAGGTAATGTTTAGGCCCCCATTGTTGGAAATCACCTTCAGGGACCATTCTTTCTAAGGAACCGATTGGGAGCTGTTGAATATCTAACCTTTTTGGAAAAAAAATCTTCCAGATCTACTAGACGATATTCTTCTTGCTGAACTATGCTGATTATTCTCCGGAAAATGATCTAGTCTGGAATTGACGCGTTCATATCATGACCACCTCCTTCGCCGGATTTAAATGCGGATGATTTTTATTTATGGGGTGACGTAAAAACAATGGTATATGCTACGTCTATGACTACCATTGAAGAGTTGCGGCAACGTATTGGTGAAGCTTTCAATACCATACTAATTCAACATGAAATTTTTCAGCATGTTCGATTGAACTTACTAAGAAAATGTATTTCGGTCCATGGTGGACAATTTGAGTCTATGATTCGTACTCGGAATAAAGATTTTTTTAATGCACTTTAAGATTCAAAGTTATAACCTAAAAATCAGAATAAAAATTTATTTTCTTTACTATTTTGCTTTCTTATGTTAATTAGTAACTTGGTAAATACGTATGTAGGTCCTATTCAGATTTGCAGATTATTTCTAGTGGCAATCATTACAATGAAACTGTCAGCATGACAGATGCCTAATATGTGAAAATGTTAAAAAATGTTACAGTTCTGAACCATACAAGTGCGGCAATTTTTTTCTTTAACAAAGTCTAATTCATTAATAAATAATATTATTTGCTTGATAATTAAAAGGAATAAAAAAATTTCGAAAAATGTCTGTTAAGGGTAAGTTATTTATAACTGATTCTGATAAAACTTATGATAGTTAAATACCTTTATGATATGATTATTTCCTACAATTTTCATTCTATTATCTTAATCCGAAATAAAGTTATTTTAAAAAACATCGAAACGATATCTCGTTGCTTGGAATAACCAATGTTTATAGTAACTTTTTTTGGCTATACTTTTATCGCCTTAAGTTTTATATATCTTCAAAAACCCTGTAAATAGAGTTACCTATAGGATTAATCTTAAATACACACATATTTCATCAGACTTTCACCCTTAAGGAATTCATAAAAGTTATCTGCCAAATATTTCCAAAACAGAAAAAAAAATATATTAAACTATTGTTTTTGGTTAATTAAGCAAACTAAAACTCTGGTTAAACAAAACACGGAACTGATTTACGAAAATAGCCTACTACCTCTTCAGGGAATCAAGCAATTCAAATTTATTCATATATTCCGTAGATGTAAATACTAGTGTTAACGTGAATGAACCTTAATTTACATAAAACATTTTTTTTTCGGTGTACAGGTACGTAACACTGAATGAAGCTCTATGCGAACGATGGCGTTTATGCCGTAACTAAAGTGAATAGAATGTATTACGTTCAGAGGCAGAATCGTTTTCTGTGGAAGTGTTTCGCTTTTGAACGTACCGGCGCATTCGGCAAAACTTTAAAAATAAAGTATAAAGCAGATACTTATTTAAGTTGACGTCAGTTTTCATAAATAAGAGAGTAAAATGAAGTTTCTTATTATTTCAGGCTTCACCTATTTACAGGGTGTCTCAAACTCGATAGTATGAGCTTACTGTGAGGATATAAAATATTTAAAGAAAATTTGGGATACGTGGTGTTAATTTTCAATCACGAGTATTCTTGGGATTTGACAGAAACGACTAATGACGTCATCAATTATATTTTTCAGAAAAATATTTATTTTTTTTTCCTGTTAAAAAGCCCTCTTTTTTCTATTAAACTTTTTTATTAGAAAATGTTTTCTGTATTACTTAGACCGCCTTATTCCTGGTCATAGAACCTTTGCAACATTTGAGGCGACCTTGCGACGAAATGAAGATGCATTTTCTGTTCGGAAGAATCAAATAATTGACCGAAGGGTAAGAAACAATGTTAATACAGCTATACTGTTACAGTATGTAGAACAAAATCCACTAAATTTTATACGGCAGGCTAGCCGGAAATTGAATTTGGATGATAAACCCTTCAACCAATTTTTAAGACCAATGCATATCATGACTATAAAATTCACAATGTGGAGTATTTGCCTGAGCGTCACATTGAAAACAGACTTAATTTTATAGCTCAAATTGTAGTAAATCTTATCGCCACAAGGGTAGGATTGTGTAGCAATATTTAGATAACACTTTTCCAGGACCTATTCAGTGGAACGTCACCAGATCTAACACCTCTCGATTTTTTATGGAAGGTTTTAAAGAATAAGGTTTACACAAAACCTTCACGAGATATTAACTATTTGAAAGAAAAAATCACAAACGCTTGTAATGAATTAAATGGCAAAATGTTAATAAACGTGTCTTCAAATAAGTGTAGGTTATACAGGGTGTTAATTAAGCAAGTGTGCACAAACTTTAAGGGGTTAATCTATGATTTATTTTAACACAAAATGTTCATATAAGCATGGTAAAATGACCGAGAGACATTTTTTGTGCAATTTAATTCGTTCAGTTGACAGAGCTTTAGAAATTTGAAAAAAATCGTTGATGTATCATTTTTTTTTAAACTCTGTGAAGGTTAGCCGTAACTGCGCACATGGTTAAATTAAAAATAATTTAACACCCGCAAAATGTAGCCTCTAAATACTATTAGGGTGCATATGCCAAGTTTTAACTAAGTAGCTCTTACTAAAAGAGAGCTTTATAACAGGAAAACAATTTTGGTTTGTTTCTGGAAAAAAATATAATTGATGACGTCATTAGTTGTTTCTATCAAATCCCAAAGATAATACTTAATTGAAAATGGATCGTACTTCATCCCATTTAACACCACGTGTTCCAAATTTTATTTAAATATTTTGTTTCTTCTTATCAAAAGATCAAGAGATTTATATTATTATATTATATTATTATTATAAATTTTAAACGATATTTCAATAATACAAATTAATCAAATAAAATTATAACGCAGCAAAACGCCATCGATCCTTTGTATATGTTGGCTGAAATATAATTTTTTATAGAGTTAGATCGTGTTTAATTAAACTGAAATTTGAGATGTAGGCAACGCACAAATATCCCCTCTTGTAAATAAATTAGAGACAAAGGGTGGTGCGTCTAATACCATAATAACTTAATTTATTAAAAATTAAATCACAGAGCTCAGTCAAAGGGCTTTGCGAGGTCGTACAATGTAATAGCTTTGTGTTCTTCGCTTCAAATTTTAATAATTATGCCTTGAATACGTTAAAAACTTCAAGTTTACTTAGATGGTACTAAATTAATGTTGTCTCTGAAAGGAGAAATTGTAAATTTACGTTATAAATATTTATGTTATGCCTACAACAGATTAAAACATCGTGAATATTTTTATATCACTTCTCTCAATTATTTTTATAAGTATTGCAGATATGAATATGACGTTGGCCTTACGTCTACTGAATAATAGTACTCCATCCCCTTCCCGCATAAGTTATGCTCTGCTTCATTATTAGGATATAACGTTATGATATAGTTTAATAATCTTGGATATGTGGATATATGCATAACATATTTTAATTCTATAGATGAAGTCCATTTTAGTCATCTAACTCCATATTATTCAAATAGGGGTGGTTATTAAGAAAATATTTTATATTTCGTCATCAAATCAGTATTATTTTACTCTAATTGAACCCAGTGCTCGAATATACTTATGGCGGAATGGCGGCTACAAGCCGCTATTTGAATGTAACGTTGTAACATCGCACACGACAAGGTAACCGCTTTCTGTATATCACGGAAATGGTTATATGTCTTTATAAAATTTAGTCTTTTAACAGATATCAAATATGCATATATGACATTTTTAGTTATTAGCAATAACGTTTTTAAGAAGCCATTTAATTTTATGAATCGTAGGCTACAAACTTGGTAACTATGCAGTCTCTCGCTTACCAACTCGCCGACATACGTCGTTCTTGAATCCTGTAAGGTAGACAAAGAGGGCAGTTAACGATGCAACTTAGATTATTACTTGTTTACTTTGTTGGCAGTGCAGGACAGCACTTTTCAGTGCTGCACTGATTTGCCAGGTTCGAACGTGTTATAATGTTTGCTTTCCTGATATCCTAGGTGTTTTTTAATTACTGTTATCGTTGGCTCATTACAATTTAGTGTTGTGAATACATAAATGTTTAAACAGTATTGTGAATAATATATACATTAAAATATTGTGCTATTAGGTACTGCATATCTAATAAGATACCGAGAGGATTCCTCGGAAGAATCTCAACCTGGTACAAGTAGAGATAAAACGAATGGTGATAGAGAAGATGCGGAGGTTAGAACGGATGAAGAAGATCAGTTAATTAGATATAATGTATATTATAATATAAAACACAATGAGGTAGTATAGAGGACATTAGAAAAAATAGCTTACTTACCTAATAATAATACACCAAAAAATATGTTTGCATAATTGTTCTCTGTTATTCATTTTTTATTTTGTTTTCATTATAAGAAGGCATATTTAACTTAATAGTTATGTTTTCTCTCTCTTATGCACCCTTACCCTACCCAATTCTAATCCCACGCTCCTTAATTGGACCTTGCTGGGAAATAATAATTTAAAATTACATAACAACATCCCACATTTAATCAAAATATGTATTTAGCATTTATTTCTCTTATACAGGGTGTTCGGAAAGTAATGGGACCCAGCTTAAACATAGCTTCCTGTGATCAAATAGAACTGATTTAGACAAATGTCTACTTCACAATGCTTGTACTTATCTAAAACATAACTGTACCAAATTTTAACATAATTGGCCGTTTCGTTTATTGATTATGCCCATAACAAGAAAACAATTTTTTTTGAAGCCCTGTAACTTCTAAATGAAGCACTTTTAGACTAAGCTAAATTTGTCTAAATCGGTTCTATTTGATCACAGGAAGCTATGTTCAAGCTGGGTCCTATTACTTTGCGGGCACCTGTATACTTAATTTTATTTCGAATTATTATTGGCAAAATTTGCCTTTGATGTTTTTATGGCAGTTTCTTATGCCGTTTTTTTTATTCGGTTATGTCGATGAGGTAAACCGTAAATAATTCCGTCTATTTGTAGTGAGGTTATTTCAGTCTACATAAAATTAAGCAAACATACGTTTCCAAAGTCTGGCAACCATGGAAATGTAAAATGTTGCGAATCACATAACGTTTGTCTGAACAATTTTGCATAAAATTAAATCTATTTTTCATTGCTATTAGTCTAATAAATCACCCTGTATATATACATATTTCAAGTAGGTAATCATATCACAAACCTGAGTGTTTTTCGAGGTGAGGTAGAAGTCAGCACAGAATTTTCTGTAGACAGCGATGACGTCGTGGCAGGCACAGGTGCAGGCCTCAGGGGTTGGGGGGGAATGGAGGTCTCTCCCTCGTAATTGGTCCCGCATTCATCATCCATAAAGCTAGTGGAGGCTACTGTTATCCTAAAATCCCTATCTACGGAATCGAATCTTTTAAAACTACCGGTGCCGCAGTTCAGTTGAATGTCGGAGTCTGAGTGAACCTGAAAACAATTACATTTTTCGTTATACAGGGTGACTGAGCGGGGGAGGGGGGCGACTTCAATATTCGAGAGGAATGTTCAGGGGGGCAAAAGTGAACAAAAAAGCCTGATAAACATATGATCTAATATCAACGGTTAGTGAGATAGCAATGAAAATATTTTTATCCGAGTTAATTATTGTAATGCATCAGTAGAGAAAAGTGTTTATTCTGTAGGTATTATAAATTATAACATTGATTAAAGATCTAATAAACCGAAATTAATGAATGCAATTTTCAAATATATCACCGTCCGCCTCGATGTATGCAGCTCGTTTGTGGATTGCACCGATAACTCGTTGAAGTGTACGGTGATTTTCTCTTATGAGTGCTGCACAATTGATAATCCGATCGAATAACGCCTTTCTTGTCTTCACTATTCTTGCATATACTAATGATTTAAACTATCCCTAAAGACAGTAATCAAGGGGATTCAGGGGGATTCAGATATGGTGATCTTGGTGGTGAATTATGAAAACCACCTTGGCCAATCCAGCGTTGTGAACTGAAAAGCGATTATTTAAGATGATGGATCTCAATACGACTAAAATGGGCAGGGACATCATGCTGAAAATACGTGTTTTGCCTAATATCTCATGTTCAGTCCATTGTCCAGTAGATCTGTCAAATAATTTTCTAAAAATTCTCCATATCTAGTTGCAGTAAGGCGATGATCTAGCACAACTGGGCCAGGTGATTGGTTATTAACCATACCACACCACATGTTAATGCTGAACCGATGCTGAAAGTTACTTTCCACCGTGGCGTGCGGATTTTCATCTGACCAACGATGGTCATTGTGCCAGCTATTTACTCCATCAGGAGTGAATTGAGCCTCATCAGTGAAAAAAATGTATTTGTAAAGTGTATGGTTTGCGTTTATCCAATTGCAAAAATACAAGCGCAAGTCATTATGACCGTCCTGAAGATTCTAGACGCTCTGAATATGGAAGGGTTTTAAACCATTTTTGTGAATGACTTCCCATCCCCTTGTACACCCGGGCTACGTTCTGCTATAATATTTAGAATTTCTTCTTTCACCGCTAGGCCAGGACCAGCTTGCCTCTCAGATGTAATTCTCACACTGGAAACCACTCCAATTTCACGTGCATTGTTGAAGACTGCCTGAAATACATTTCTATATATCTGGCACTCTTTTGTTCGGAAAGCGCCGTCGATATTTAGCAACTGAAAGATTAGCGCTACTGTTGCAATACCCATAATAGCGCTACTGTTGCAATACCCATAAATAAAAATAATATCAGCATATCCTCGATGACTGTACGAAATTATGTCTGTACAATACCGACTAAACGCACATGTAAAAATAAATAAATCTCAATAACGGTTGATATTCGACCATATATTTATTAAGCGTTTTTGTTCACTTTTACCTCCTGAACACCCCTTTAGAATATTGGGGGTTCTCCAATCATCTGGCCGAAAATTATGAAATTTCAGGACGGGGATGGATGTGGTCTAAAAAAGTATATATCGCACAGCCTGAATAATTACAACACTTGCACGTTACGTGGTCTACAAATTGAAAAGTGGATGTAGATTTTCATTTTTTAATGTTTGGGGATAGGTAAATTCTTATCTTTTTTTATATATCATTCTATAGGGTTAGACTTATTTAATGTCGGTACATATAAATGTCACTTTTTCTCCCAGATAAATAATTATTAATCCAATGTTTTTCCTAACAAAACAACTAATTAATGAAACTGTCAATTATACTTTGATTGCTTAGTTCATAAAATTTTTTCCATGTATCTGACAATCTAATTAATTTGAATGATTACATGTCGCTGTAGATGGAATAATCCAGTTGATTATTAAAAATTTCCACTGGTATTTATGTACGTTTTTGTTCTTACTGTGTGTTGTCGGAGACAGACTTTACGATGACAAAATATTGACGAATAAAGTGATTAATTTCGTTTCTTCTAAAACTATATTACGTTAAACAATAATATTAGGAAGATATGTGAATAATTTAATACCCTTTCTTAAAATCAAAGTATATCTCCGGAATATTGGAGCAATGAAACAGGAACTGACCCCAGAAAGCACGTCAAAATAAGTTTCAGGAATGGTGGGACTAAAACAAGGACGAACTAAGTTTATCTAATGGCTGTTGCCGTACTTTACGAAAACTTTTGGGTCTAAATAGAAGGGTTGTTAAAATGACTATAAATTTCTTGTAAAGGCTGTATTACGTCATTGCGAGACGCTGCCACGGTTCACCTTTTCCAAAGCACAAAAGTTCATAGGCTTTCGCAAAAATTTTATGTTGGGGGCAAATGTTTCGCATCATAATCATCACTGATTTTACAATTCATAGTACAGTATGCGCCAAAAGTAACAATTATTTTTTGGGAAAAATCCTCGAACAGGTCGATTTTTAATTTAAAAAATACATATTTTAGCGTAAAATGCGATTTTCAAATGTCATTTGTTTTCGAGTAATGACGTCATCGATTTTTTTTAAATGGCAACACCATATTTTTTTCCTTGATTCTGAAAGATCGTTTAATTCTCTATTAGACAGTACTAAAATTTTGCTTTCTTACATAGGAAAGTTTTCGAGTAAATGACGATTGAATGTTAGAAAACGTAAATTTTATCCATAAAAAAGTAACAATTCTGAGGTATGTAAAATAAAATACAATTGATTAAATTTTATACTTAAATTAAATGTTCGAATTGCCAAAGTGTACATTAATAAACCACGCAATTTAGAAGAACTTCAAAATCGCATTCGGGACGAAATACGCAGAGTTACCCCAGAAATCATTCATAATGTACAAGAAGAATTTCTTCACAGACTTGCGCGTTGTCAAGAAGTTGGTGGATGGCAATTCGAACATTTAATTTAAGTATAAAATTTAATCAATTGTATTTTATTTTACATACCTCAGAATTGTTACTTTTTTATGGATAAAATTTACGTTTTCTAACATTCAATCGTCATTTACTCGAAAACTTTCCTATGTAAGAGGGCAAAATTTTAGTACTGTCTGATAGAGAATTAAACGATCTTTCAGAATCAAGGAAAAACATGGTGTTGCCATTAAAAAAAAATCGATGACGTCATTACTCGAGAACAAATGACATTTGAAAATCGCATTTTACGCTAAAATATGTATTTTTTAAATTAAAAATCGACCTGTTTGAAGATTTTTCCCAAAAAATAATTGTTTCGTTTTTATTGAATTTATTCCATACTTTTGGCGCACACTGTATATGATTATAAATATAAATAAATATAAAATATCTTGGGTTTACAATTGGCTGTTGTTGTTAATAAAAATAAAGTAATTAAGGTAAATATGGTTTCATCCTGCTCTGCTTCATTCTACAAGATGCCAGAGTACAATTTTCTGCGCTTCTGGAATTTTTATTATTTTTTCATATAAAAACTGATTTAATTTTTCAATATAAATAAACTAAGAAGATAATGACGTCATCTATATAATACTATACGTCTAGTATAGTACAAATTTCCTGAGGAAAATTTGAGAACAGTTTTCGTTGTTAAAGTTTTTTTTTTTTAATTTCCAAGGTTATCAAAAGTTGATAAAACTGTAATTTAAAAGTAATGTAGGGGGTTCTTGTATCAGTGGCAAATTAATAATAATAATAATAATAATAATAATAATAATAATAATAATAATAATAATAATAATAATAATAATAATAATAATAATAATAATAATAATAGTAATATAGTTTATTTCACCAATACACATAAAAATATTAGAAATTACATAAAAAGGAAAGAAAAAAATTACAGAAAAATACATGGAAAGGGTAAAAATAAACAGAGAATAGATCTCATCCGCCACTCAATAGCAATAGCCAAGTATAGCGAATAATACCTAAAACCCACAAAGGCGAACCTTGTGCGTGGGTAATATTAACATTTACTTACAATTTTACTCAAAATACAATATAAATACAATGTACGCACCTAAACATTAACACTAATACAACAAATGAGTTACGTATACATGCAAACATATATGTGTTCTAATAGACACGTAAGTGCAGTGGAATACACATAGCAAAAACGAAACAAATACTATGATATAAATTGGGTAAGTTTTATTAGTAGATATTTTTTCTGTCAATTATCTGATGTATTTTACTTCTAGGTGTTAGCACTATCCAATCTCTTAGACGCTTTTTAAAAATCTTGATAGAAAAAGTATTTTTATAGCAGGAGGGATTTCAGCGTATATTACAGGACTCAGGTAAGTGAAACATCTTTGGCCAATATTTTTTTCAATTTTTGGAATACTAGTAGTTTTTTGTCTAAATCTTGTGTCATGATTATGTTCAATGTGAGGCATAATATTTATATATTTAAAATGTCTTATAGCCATAGTTTGTAGAAATAGTTGTCTTATGTCAAATATTTTTGATTCTTTGAACAAAGCTTCAGTTGCATATGTGTATGGTTTATCAAACATTATTTTTAGTAACCACTTTTGAGTCACTTCTAATGCTTTGAGGTAGTTGCTATGAACACCTCCTCAAATTAGTAGACCATAAGTTATATGAGTTTGCACTAAGGCGTAATATAATACTCGCAAATATTCTGATTCAAATATATTTTTATATAACTTAAATTTACCTATAAAAGATCTTATTTTTTTTACTACATAGTCTATTTGGTGGTTCCATCGAAGATGATTGTCAATTATTATGCCCAAATATTTGATTTTTTTTTGTTTTAAGATGGTTACATTTTTATCATTTAATTTAATGCTTAATTCATTATACTGTGGTAAAGAATTTTGATATGAGCAGAAAGGCACAAAGAATGTTTTGTCAAAGTTAATAGTCTGGCATTAAAATAGTTAATAATTATTCTGAAATCTTTTTCAACTCTATTCTTTAGATGCTGCCAGTTACTGTCTTTGTAAAATAATACAGTGTCGTCAGGAAAACTGGTTAATTTTCCTGAAATGTTTGGATTAAATAGATCGTTAATATAGATATTAAATAAGAGCGGCCCCAGCACAGTTCCTTGAGGAATACCGTAAGTGACTATTTGTTCAGAACTTCGAACATTGCCTATTTTGACACATTGTGTTCTATTTTGGAGGTAACTTTTCATTAGGTTAAGTGCAACTCCACGGATTCCAACATTCTCTAATATATTCAATAATTTACTATGGCTGACAGTATCAAAGGCTTTCGCCAAGTCAACGAAGATGCATAGCGATGCGGCACCTTCATCCATTGCCTTGTATACATCAGTCATAACATTTGCCATTGCATCTTCCGCAGACTTGGCCTCTCTAAAACCGAACTGTTTGTCTGATAACACGTGATGTTTATCTAAAAAACTCGTTAAGCGTGATTTCAATACTTTCTCAAAAATTTTAGATAGAGTATTTAATACAGAAATAGGTCTGTAATTTGCGACTATAGATTTATCACCTTTTTTGTAAATAGGATTTATTATTGCCTTTTTAAAGATATTTGGGAATATACCAATGTGCATTGAAGTATTTATAATATATGTTAACGGTTGAGAAATATATTCTGATATGTATTTTAGAGTTTCAGATCTTATGTTATCAGTGCCAGGAGATTTTTTTGCCTTTAATGATTTAATTAACTGTCGGATTTCATCTTCAGGGCTTTACTAATATATTTATTAATAAAAAAATGATACGCCACTGAAAAAGCCGTATTTAGTGCAATAAAGAATCACATTTTCCACTAAATATAGTTCAATAAAGTTTTGTTTTTTGCATGAACGTAGACAAATAAAGTTAGTCACCACTTTTACTTATTATTAACTATAAAAAATTCAAAAACATTTATTTGTTGTAAACATTAATTACAACTTCTGAACAATTTGTTTAATTAATTTCAGCAGATGATAAGGGGCTGTATTTTCAGAAAGTAAGTTTATTTCCCGAGTGCTTGAACTTTTTGAAGGGCCATCAATGTCAGAAATTCATTTTCTTCTTATTTTCTTTGGAATCTTCTATACAACTTTCCGCAACTGTGTTAGAGCGCCAACCACCATGTCTCTTAACAGTTAATAAATAGACTCCTGAATCTGGAAGCAAGGAAGCAAATGATCTACGATAACAATGTCCACTATATTGTTGACGATTTGGAAGACCCAGGAACAATACTATATTACATGGCATTTCCCCAAAAGTATTAATGTCAACTGGCTGCTAGATGTAAATTCCATTTCTTCCTAGTATCATTAATAACTATAGCTAAATTAAAAAAAAAAACATAGTACAATATCAATAATTTGTTTGTTTCTTTTTTTTTATTAATTTGTAAATCTTGCTTATACAATTTGAATCGCTGTTTATAACACTTTCTATGCAATTTCATTTATCATCTATGCAAATATGAAATTTTCCTTTAGTTCTGTTAGTATTTTATCTGATTATTCGTACCCAGACACTGGGTGAATAGCATTTACCCTATCTACCTCAGCTATCTGGCTAATTAAAACCTGTTAGTTGTTTTAATGAATACGGCTGGCACGTGCAGTACCGTAATTAATATGATATCAAAACGAACGCTCCCGGCACCTTTATGTTTTGTTAAACAAAGGGAAATAGAGTGCAAAACGCGCGAAGATATCATTCGCTCAATGTGCATTGCTGCCTACGATTTGTTTCCTCCGCACGTGAGAGCACAATTAAACTGGTTAAGTGTAAACGTGAAGTACTTACGCCTGCACAATTATAAATAAATACGATGAAATGTGTCATTTCATAAGAGGTCGATAGATTTGTTTCTAATATTTATACACAAAAAATCACCGCTGCACTCTTAAAAATATCAATTAAAGAAAAGTGTATATAATTGTATGCCATGTGCATGCATTGAAATCTTAATAGTCCAAGAATCTCATGAACGCTGCGTATTATCGAAAAGTATCAAGATACCTTTTAGATTGCTTTTGTGTGTAGTATTTAAATTTACTTTACTTTCTTCGAAAAACTGTGTACGCTTTTTGAAAAAAGGGGCAACCAATCGCCCTTTACACGCCACTGACCAAGGCGATAGGATTAATATTGTCAATTATGACGTCTCCTAATACGTATAATATGTACCAAGTTTAAATCAAATCTATTCGTGGATAGCCGAGATGTGTCAAAAAATGTTATCTTTTAACACTTATTTTTTTGATGGGGAATACGGTGTGACAATTAAGTTCCGGGAATTTAGTTATAACTCTGAAACTGGCAACACTGCATCGTTGGTCAATGTTTTTTTCGAGAGGGGGGACCTTCCTTTTAGTTTCAGTCCAAGGTTGAAGTCGATAGCACGTTTAGTTTGTTTTATGTGTATTTTTTGGAAGTAACTTTTTTTACTGGCGTCGTGAAAATGAGTGACTTAAATCACAAGCAACGTGTTGTGATTCAACTTTAGTGAAATCTGGCGAAAAACCCTTGGATATACTTCGAAAATTGCAGGCGGTCTATGGAGACGAGTGCATGTCGAAAACACGCGTGTTTGAATGGGCAAAACGGTTCAACGTGGGGCGAGAATCGGTAGAAGACGATCCACGTGAAGGAGCTCCCGGCACCTTTCGCACTGACGCGAATGTTGACCCTTTGCGTGCACTGATCACGTCTGATAGGCGCCTAATCATTCGTGCGCTGTCTGACGAGTTAAACGTCAACAAAGAAACTGTTCGCAAGATCTTACACGAAAATTTGAATATGCGAAAGATTTGGGCAAAAAACGATCTGCGAGGATTTGTTTTGCTGCATTCGGAGCGACGGTAGAAACTGGATGAGTCGAGTAGTCACTGGAGATGAGACCTGGGTATTTGAGTATGACCCCGAGACCCGTAAACAAAGTCAGCAGTGGGTGGAAAAAGGTGGAGAGCGGTCAACGAAAGCGAGGATGTCCAAGTCACGACTGAAGGAAATGCTGATCATTTTTTTCGATATCCACGGCATCATTCATCTTGAATATGTTCCTGCCGGTCAGACAGTGACCGAACAGTTCTATGTTGGCGTCCTGGAACGGCTGCGGGCGCGCGTTTTCCGTGTGCGACCAAAACTCGCCGAGAACAGCTAAATCTTGCACCACGATAACGCGCCAGCCCATTTCTCGTTCGTTTTGCAAGAGTATTTGGCAAAGAAAGGCAGTCTAACGTTGCCGCACCCACCCTATAGTTCCGATAATGCTCCCTGTGATTTTTCTTATTCCCCAAGATGAAGTCGTACGTCAAGGGAACTCATCATGGCGGCGTACAGGAGGTCGAAGAAGCTGTAACGGGTTAACTGCGGAGGATTCCCAAGGATGCTTTCAACGGGGGAGCAACGTTGCAATCGTTGTGTAGTGTTAGAGGGAGACTATTGCGAAGGTCGATAAAAAAATTTTGGCGAAATTTTATTTGCTTGTTTTTTCATTAATTGCCACACCTCGTATTTTACGCAAGCATTTTTAAGGAAACCGTTAAAACAAAATGGGAAACAACCGCGTTATTGTAAGTCTTAACGCATCTAATTTGGAATAATATTTTTCAAACCCACCTATAATCTCAGACGTTTTTCGCAAGCAGCTGCCACAACAAATTTGATTATTCCTACGTAAATTTCAGCACTTTTTCAGATCTCTTTTGAAATAACGCCCACCTACGTTCCGAGCTTCATCTTCGCAGATAAATCCTGGACCCGAGATAATAAATAAGAAAATGAGGCGCTATAGCAAAAAATGTCTGTAATCATTGTTCAGAAAAAGTTGTCTGTCTTATGATATAAACTGTCAGCGTTCACACAGGGGCCTCTGCGTTGTATAGCCCACTATTTAATTCTCCCTTGATCCCGTTTGACAGGAATTCGGTGTCGTACGGGCATTGTAGCTGTAATAGAGTTTCTCATTTTGAACTAGCTACACACAACGAATATCTATGAACGTGTACGTGGCCGGATAGATAAGGGTGGCTGGTGAACTAAAGCGTTATCTCTCGCTCTAGAGAAATATTAATTCAATGCCGTGTCCCCGCTGATATCAGAAAGACAATGGCATTAATTTTAACGAACAAAAACGATTCATTATACAAACACATACATAGTAAAGCAAAGGAGATATACCGAGTGGTCCATTTAACTTGACAAAGCTATACAGGGTTAACTATGACTTAGTACAAATATTTTAAGAGGGAATAGGGAAAAATAAGAATTAACGGAATCACCCTTATAAAAAATTCCAAACTTATTTATAAAGCCAAAACAAATTTTTTTCAAGACTATATTAAATCCTTATTTATCGCCGTCACTGACCTTCTGTCAGCCGCGAGGTTAGGTATATTCTGCCAAAGGCAAAAGTGTCAAACATAGTGACAGGTCATCGCATTGACACGTGTAACAGTTTAGGCCGCTTTGAAATAAAACAAAATCTTTACAAAATGTAGATTATTATTTAATGATTTAATGAAAAATACGGTAGCAGAGAGGCAGCACCTACCTTACTAATATTTACTTTCAAGATTGATTTTTGGAGAGATTTTAAGAATGTTGAATCATCTTCTATTTTCTAACTTGTTTAAATTAAAACCTGCAAAGATTTGTACTTTCTGTGGATCTCTCCTTCCTTCGATCGTTCTTTTTGTGTAAAGCGAGATACCTACTTGGTTTGGCGGTCTTGCTCAAGTCGATTACTTACGTAGAGAAAATATGCACTTGTCACACTCCCATAAATCAGCACCTTATCCGTCATCTAGGCATTGAATACGACATGTTTGTAAATACACAAAAAATACGCGACAAAAATTAAATTTGCGAAAAATAAATACTGAAAAATTATTTCAAACTAATCAGAGTACCGTAACCGTAACTTACTACCATTTAACATCTACAGACATCTGAGGACATCTGTAGGCCACTAATGCAAGATGCACTCACGCCTATATATTTTTAAACTTCTTGCGTTGCGTTTTTGCGATAGTGTTTACATCAGTCAAGTGTTAAAAATGGCTTACGTATAGCAACTTTCCCGGTAGACATATGTCAAATGCAGCTACTTTTACCACGGAAGTGCAACGCGGATGTGACACGAAAAATTTGCGACCGAATCGTAGAAGAGATGGAGGTCCAGGGCCTCAACGGTGTATAGCAGCAGTTGAGGAACACATTTTAGAGATTGTTGAAGAATATCCCCGATTAAGCAAGTACAAGAAATGTCCCAATCAACAGTGTGGCATATCATACACGGTGCTCAATTAAATCCATACCATATACAGCATGTTTAAGCATTAATACCAAGGAATTATTCATTACGAATTAGATTTTGTGAATGGCTACTGCGACAAAATGCTCAAAATCCCAGATTTACTGCTGACGTGTTAGATGCAGCTATTTTTACACGAAATGAAATGTATAACATTATTTAAAAAATAAAGTGTATCGCACTGAAGTGGACACTATTGATGATTTAGTCTAACGTATCACAGCTGCTGTCAATAACTTACAAATTCAAGATGGACAAAAACCAGAAGCATTTGTGTTCGTTCGTAGAAACTGGGTAAGATGGGCCTAAATGTGTTTACACGTCGGTGGCAAAATTTTGAACAATTATAATATCAAGTACTTATGTCAAATTATTTTATTAATTAATACCATACATTAATTTTATTAATTAATAATAATTGCGGAAAAAGCAGTTGAATTTAGTGATATAAAATAGAAGCGGTTAAATACTACCAACAAGAAACACATACCTAGCACTGAAATTATTAAATAACCTTCGAAACTCACTTTGAATATACATTGGCACGCGATCAGCTGCAGCCATAGATGAGATCTGACCTATTTTTGATATTCAAGGATCGCTTCTTCAAGTGACCTCCTTTTTAAATAAACTTCAAAAGTATTTATATTACAACTGGTTATTAAACATTATTATAAATAAAAAAATAGTTAAAAAAATAAATTTCAAAACGACATAGTCAAGAGGCCACCAAAAATATTTATCACTTGCTCTGATTTTTTTTGCGAGCTATTGGACTAAATATCATCATCAAAAAACATGATCTCTTGTAGTTAGAACTACGGAAAAATGATAAGATGAAGACAAAGTAAAAAGTAAAGAAGCTAATAAAAAAATATCTAGGTAACATTGTGAGTGTAATTCAACGCTGGTCGGTGCATTGGGCAAGTCCACAAAATATCTAGTTTCATGCATCAGTTCCTAATAAAAGGAATATATAATTTAAAGAATACATATATAGTTTGTTTTTAATTTTATGTATACACATTACAATTATGATCAATCCAAATCTATCTGGAAACTTTTGTTTTCATTTTATTCAAATATTACGTTTGTAGCGTAATTTTCCAATGACTGCAATTTTGGGCTAACGTTGAATAAGAGTGACAATGCCCTATCGATTTTCCTTAGCAAGTGAGAGACTTCCGGATAATCTTTATGCGATGCCATAACATAAAACTTTACTTTCTTCACCGGCTAAACCGTATAAGCTTGAACTTGTACGTCATTGATGACCTCATATCGATTTTCCTAGCCGGTAGAGCCAGCCATTCACGGTTGTCTAGCCATCGCTGCCGCTGTTATAAATACCGAAATAACTTCAGAGCTGGCTACCCATTTACTTTGAGATGTAGGTTACGGCAAAGAGATGTATTCATCATCAAAATTAAATCTTCTCTCGTTTTATCAATGCTGGTTTTCCTTCACTCGGTGCTCAATTTAGATACACATATTGTTTGACTTCAAAATATTTATTAGAAACGTGAAAATATTAAAGCAACATCGACAATAAACAACATTCAACATCATTCTGCACATTTTATTAACTACGTACTCGTATAATATGCATATACAGGGTGATCCACAACTTATCTAAAAAAAGTTGGGAAGAGATGCGTCATAAAAAATGGAGTCAATATAGTACAAAAAATTTCTAAGAATCCTTATAGTTTCCGAGAAAAAATATTAAAGTTGTAGTATTTTCAACCTTTACATCGCTAGGCTTCTGTAGTCTTTAGCCAGATGATTCCGAATATTGAAATCCGATGCGAGTGTTTACATAAGTTTTTCAAGTGTCAAAAATAGCTTACGTGTATAGTAAATGCTTCAGCAAAATGACTTCCTGGTAAACATGTGCCAAATGCAGCTACTTTTACCGTGTAGTGTAACGCGTGCATATGACGGGAAATTTAAAACCGAATCGTGGAAGAGATGGAGGTCCAGGACGTCCACGGCGTATTGTAGCAGTGTGACGTATCATACACGAGGCTCAATTACATCCGTACCACGTACAACGTGTCCAAGCATTAATGCTTGGTGTTAACCAAGGGATTGGTCTAGGAGGACCGGTACCATGGCCACCAGGATCTCCTGACTTTAAATCCTTTAGAGTACTTTTAGTGGGGATATTTGAAAAATGAAGTATATCACCCCGAAGTTGACACGATTTATGATTTCCGCAAACGTATCATAGCTGCTGCCAATAACTTACGAATTCAAAACGGACAAGAAGCAGAAACATTTGTTAGTTTGTAGAAACTGGGTAAACTGGTTACAGTAAAGCGTTGACATTTGTGAAATTTGTTTGAAAGATATTTCTTGTGTAATGAAGAGTGACAATAAAGTTTGTTTGTCTACGTGACGTGTTTCCACGCAAAATCTACAAAGAGGTTACAGTATTATATATTTCTTTCTTTGGTAATTTCTTTCAATTTTTTTGTTTGGTCGCCGCTGGCATACTTTGCCTTGTCAGCTTTTACAGTGGACCAGTTTCCAGTGCCGTGCAGAAGTGTATTTTTAAATCATTTTCGAACTGCCCTTGTTGATTTTTTTTTACAAAATTGTATTTGAAGTCTCCATTAAAAACTTTTTTTAGATAAGTTGCGAATCACCCTGTGAAAAAAATAACTGCATTCCTTTAAAATTTGTAAAATTATCATAGTAACTAAACAAATTTATATAACATCTTTATTTTTTGTTTATTTACATATTTTCCATGTTCTCAGATTTTATTTCTTATTTATTTCTTGGCATGACTTGATAATATACAGGGTGATTCAATAAGAATTGGCAATCTCTGAACTGGAGATACTACACACCAAAATATGGCGATTGAGCCAAATATGCCTAATCGGAATGTTGCTGGTTTAAAAAATACAGGGTGTTCAATGCTAGAACTTTATTTTGAAATATCTCAACTTTTAAACCTGTCGGAGTATTAAAAAAAATGGCACAATTATATTTTTTGGCACGGCAAATAAGAATTTTTAATTAATTATGACGTCACTAGTAGAGGGTGTACTTATGGCACAGCATGTTTCTTTTAAATGGCAGATTTTTTTTGCTGTTTATCCATCTGACTATTGAAACAATCGATTCTCCTACCTGTTGTATCTAAAAAAGATATACCTTGTTGCAGTCGTTAGGAGTAACAGTTTTCGAAATAATCTGTTATCGTTTCAGGTAAAGTGTCTTTTCTACTGAAAATACAGCAAAATTTTACTTGAAAAAGTGGTTCAGTGCCCATTCTTAATGGATCACCCTGTATTTTACTATATTCCCCTTTTTGTGATTTGTATTCTGTAATCGAATTACAGCAATAAAATAAAATTTAATTACATGCATACCGACAGTATTTTTCTTCCCACGTGACACATATAAAACCCTTTATTCCAACAGATAATCCAAAAGGTTTAATCACACCTATATTGGCTGTTAACAGGAATTTTATTAAAGTTTAGGAACCAAACTTGTTCTAATTTTAATATGAGCTTCCCGGATTTCCAATTAAACGAGGGAGGGTATTCGAATCCCACATTACCATTACCAGCTGCTTCCAGAAGCACGTAGAATGTGTCCCTTTTCGGATTAAATCGAATAACTTCAGCCTCCCATTAATTTATTTTTTAGGCACACCTGCGTAACATTTAATTTACGGCGGAAGAATAAAATTATATTTACAGTTAGATTACAGATTATTCACTCGTGCGAAGAATTTCACAAGCTTATTTAGAACTACATATATGATCAATTTTGAGAAAAAAGCATCCAGAGCAACTCAATAATATAAAAAAGAAAGATCGTAGTGTGCACCAATGCAAGACAAGGCTTTAGACTCGAAAAAGGAGTAGTAGTGTTTTTTCATTTACTTGCGGACAATGTTCTTACACCAATGTGTGAATGATCTGCCGTATTTAGAAGAAACAGTGATATAACAGTTTTTACCAATTTCGAGGCGTCAAATAATGAAAAATGAGTTATTTCCAAATTTAAAATATAATGTTTATTTGTGTCAACTGCTATAAATTTTAAAAGGGTTTATAACATGAGTCACTCTCTAGATTTTCAGCGGTTGAGTATAGTGACTTTTGGATGTTAAAAATTATCTCATGAATAGATTAATTAGTTTCACTTTTTTTTTTGAGAGTTTAATCGAGATTTTCAAAATGATGAAAGCAATTGTTTAAATTTTCTGCAAGATTTGATTCACTTTAGGCGTCTATATGAGAAAAAAGTGCTGTTCGAGTTATCGAAATTATAATGAAATAATTGCAAATCTATGTAGGTACAACAATGTGACTATAACTCCAAACAAAATTTGTAGTATTATTTCATACACTATCATGTTTATAATTATATAAGAGTAGTAATAATTTCCGAACACTATTTTATTACAACAAATGCACATGCATTGTTGTGCCATTGTTGTAAAGGTTTTGTAAGTTTATTAACTTAACATACTATAACTATGAACAATTACCAGAGAATTATAAAATAATTACACATTGGTATTATTTTTTCTACTTGTACTTTAATATAATTTGTATTAAATAATACTATAATTGTGTTTCTATAGTTGATGACTACTACTATAATACTATAATTCTTGTAGGCACAAATTTATAATAACTGTTACTAAATGACAATGGAATGGCTAATTAATATAAATATCAAATCATTGCTCTGATTTATTGCATTATACGTAGATATAAGAGATATCAAAAGCAAAAGCACAAGAAGCAGTACATTTAAGTGGCGGAAACCAAATGAAGCGTAACTTAGTTAGCGAGGTAATATGCATACGTAATTGACTGCATATCGATAAAGCACAATGAGCCCTTCAATTGGCGAGCTTAATTCTCAATAAAAAATACTTTTGAGAACTTGGGAGCGAATTTTGATGTGTTCGTATCATAGCCGCAGCTTCCCTTTCGCTGAATTATAATTCACTTATTGTTTAACAAGGGAATGTAATGAAGTAACCAGTCTTTCTGTAATTTGATCAGGAATTTATTCTTTGTCGAATTCAGGAGTCGACCAGTAAGACTTGAATTATTAAGTAAGTAGGTATGTACAATTCAAAGTCTTACAATAGGAAGCCATGTTTCCTAATCTTTTCTTTTCTTCAAAAATTAATAGTTATTTATAGTGGAATATAGGCATTATAATATATGAATGAGACGTAATAAAAAATGCCTTTATTCCACGTGTACTATACAGGGTGTTAAAAAGGAGTGTAAAATATTTAAGGAGGTAATAGTATGAGTATATATATATATATATATATATATATATATATATATATATATATATATATATATATATATATATATATATATAGTATAATAAGCAGAAAAGTCTCAATAAATATGGGTCCGCAAAGTAACGGTTGCGGAGATAGGGAATGTTTTATGTTTAACTTTTTTTTATTTTGTACGTTGTATATTTTCTTATAATAATTGTTTAGCGAAATAAACAGTACGTATTTGACAGTTGTTCTCAGTGCACAAGTTTTCTTTCGCTATGGCTGGTTACTCTAACGCAGAATTAACAGACATGCATTTCATGTATGGTCGTGCTAATGGGAATGCCTCCGAAGTGCGACGTCTTTATGACGCTTATCCAAATCGTCAGATTCCTTCACAACGCATGTTTGGAAGAATTCACCAAAGATTACGTGATACCGGTTCATTGAGCAAACAGTGCCATTTATCCAGAAGACCAAGGTCGGTATCCACTCCTAGAGCAGAAGAAGTAATTCTAGCACTAGTAGAGCAGAATCCAGGTACGAGTGTGCGGAGAATATCAGCCGAGGTAAGAATTAGTGGCCCTCTTGTTTGGAGAATCCTTCACGAGCAACTGCTTTATCCATACCATGTGCAACGAGTACAGGCCTAAAATCCAATAAATGATCATCAAGCACATTTGGTTTTTTGCCGCTGGTTTCTACGCCATGATGCTGAAGACCCTCGCTTTCTTGCAAACATTCTTTTTACTGATGAGGCGGGGTTCACAAGAAATGGAGTGTTTAATTTTCACAAAACGACCAAAATCCTCATGCTCTAATAGAATCTGGACATCAGGCACGTTTTTCATTAAACATGGGTGGTATTGTAGGTGACAGGTTTCCAGTTCCTGTTGTTCTACCAAACCGATTAACAGGCGCTGCTTACCTCAACTTTCTGCAGAACACACTGTATGAGCTTTTGGAAGACATTCCTTTGAATCAGAGGCAACAAATATGGTTCCAGCATGATGGTGCTCTAGCTCATTTTTCCATGGCCGTTAGAGAGAGCACCAAACTTTTCCACATAAATGGGTAGGAAGGGCCGTACCTGTTTTATGGCCTCCAAGATCGCCTGATCTGAACCCTCTAGATTTCTTTATTTGGGGATATTTGAAGACATTAGTGTATGGTACTCCTGGAAGAGCTGCAACTACGGATTAATAAAAAGTGTCAAGAAATCCAAACCAAGGAGAGTGTTTTCGAAAGAGTTCGAATATCGAACGAAGATGTCGTGCCTGTTTGGAAATGGACGGAGGGCACTTTGAACATCTTCTGTAATTTTGTTTTTTGTTTGTTAAAAGCTTCCTTTGTCGGGTTATTCCTAATAAAATAAAATGTTTTAAAAACGAATAGTGGTCCATATCTCCGCAACCGTTACTTTGCGGAACCATGTTTATTAAGACTTTTCTGCTTATTTTGGTTCATACTATTACCTCCTGAAATATTTTACATTCTTTTTTTAACACCCTATATAAACTGTTATCTAGAACTGCAAAAATTTTTATTTACAGCTACCTTAAATTGAGAGAAATTCCAAATCAGATCCATTATGTAAGGATAATAATTGCTGACACAATTTAACTATTTGATTTATTACAAAATGGCTTACTAAACATTTTCTCGACAAAACTTTATTTGAAAAGCAAATTTTATTATACCTGCTAATATGTTATGTACTTTATTATGCATAATTTCAATTTGCATCCTTAGACTTAGATAATGTGGCCTAAGCGTTAATATTTCTTTGGTAGAGATAATTTGTTCAATATAGTGTTTATTCTAAAGCATATCTAACTATGTTCAAGTGTAAAGAATATGGAAAATTAAACATTAACTTACCAAATATCCATTAGCATTGTAGTGTCCTTTAAGCTTTGTTAGTCCTATCATTTCTTCCTTGTTAGAGAAGATCCATGCTTGTACCCAACTTAAAAAGTTAACAGAGTGAAAGAGGGTGAAGAATATCACGATCACAATTGCGATTACACATACGACTGCTATGGTAACCGCTATGGATAGTTGTATGTTTCCCATCTGCAAATAAAATTTTAAGTTAACGTAAAAGTTTAGATAGCAACGAGGGGAAATCAAATGTAAAGAAGTCAAAAAAGATTTTGTTTTGATTTAGGACTTTATCTTTTGTTCTAATTATTTTAAAAGGGGAGATATTTCAAACTGACTCATTCTTATAAATAATATAAAAATGTAAAAAACTGTGGCGACAAAATTTAAATTGTATTCTAATTCATAATTCTCCCGAAAACCGAAAGTGATGTTCTCCTATCATCCTATTCTTTCTCGTCGCTTGGAATTTCGTATCATATAAATTTATTAAGATGTCACTCATGAGTAGGCTACTTTATCATTCCTTATATTGTTCCGCAGTAATATTAAGAGATAAATCTAAAGAAACTGTGGGACCGTCATCCAAAATGATCGCAACATTCATAAAATATTCTTTCGGTTCCATTTATATTCTCTAAAGAAAATGAACGAAAACGTGAAAAAAGTGGCATAATGTGGTACGCAATTTACATCTAAATTAAACACAATAAAAAATATAATTACGTGAGGCTTATTTGGAGAATATTTTAAAAAATTCTCGAACCAAAATTTTCGTTGTTTATGTTCATAATATTTTTTACACTTACTTATTTGTTTCTTTGTGCTTCATACTAACTGTGTAAAGTTTAATAACTTTTAGATACAAAAACAAAGTTTTTCAAGATAGTCAAACATTTTTTTAAAATTTTAAATGACATCGAAAATCGCTTCCTCTGACCCTACCACGGCATTTAAGATGACGATTCAAGACCTGCTATGATTTTTTTTATACCCCCGAAATTCAATAAAAACGTTTAGAGATATTTTATTTAAAATCTGATAAGGTGGTGTTACTCAGGTCATCTCAGAACCTGTATGTATGAAATTTGAGCCAAAAACTATACAGAGTGTTTTCGTCTACACGTTCTCAAAGTTTTATTTTTATAAAAATTTGTAAAAATCTGGTTTTCCAAAATAACGCAACAAATATTTTTACCCTGTATGTATACCCTTAGAAAAAAATAATGAAAACACTAAATAAAATAAGAGTTTTTCGCTTCGTATAATAATTAAATTGATGTCAGTCCCAGTGAACCAGGAAGCAGGAGAGATGTGGAATGTCTATTCCTGGTTCCAACAGGACACACTCGAAGGGAGGCATTTAGCAATAATCCTGAAGCTATTTATCGAATTTCGCCTCAATTTGCTTAATAACTACTATCTGAATCCAATTGTGATGCCACAGAATTGATCATTAAGCACTGGCCTACAATAACAAAGTTTGGGTAATATTGGGGTTACTAAATCATTGGAAATAGCTAGATTAAAATTACCTCCTCATAATGTAACAGCGGAAACATTCGGGTGGATCTCAAGCAATTCTGATAACAAAAGGTAGAAACAGTCGAGATGCAGCGTTATTATTTTTAAAACTTTTACATTTATTCAAATTTGCTAATAGTGACATAAAATTCCAGATAGGTAAAAAAGAATCATACATTTTTTTTTTAATTGGAGAAATAGATACTACTATTACTACTACGATGACTACTATTAGTGCTTTGTTGATAGATAAAATCCTGTTAATACAGGGTGATATACAACTTATTTTAAAAAATGGGAATAGATGCGTCATGAAAAAAGGATTTTTTTATATATTTTTAGGTATTAACAATATTGTGTGAAACTAACTACTCTGTGGACTAAAGCCCCAACCAGAGTTGAATTTCACCCACAATATCTACCCATATATTCTTTATACATAATTATCTAGATATTTATAGAGTGTTTTCTTTAAACCAGGTTAGTAAATTTAGCCAGATTAATTTTTTTTAGATAATTATTGATTATAGTTTTTGTCTGTGGAATTGTTCATTAGCATACCTAGATGTTTGGTATCAGAGAACATACCTGTGACTTCATTGATAGGAATTGTAGATTTGATATTCACTCACAGACAAAAATATTTTATTTTAAATCTTTTTTTATATTTGTATTTTTTCCTTTAACACAGTAGGCGTTTTTTATTAGAAAAATGGCTTACACTGGAGTGTTTTACGTATATTCTAGTTTTTTACTGATAAAATGTAGCTTATAGCTGAATGAGCAATAATGTTACAAATTACAAACACTGTATGGTTTGCCTTGACGACTAACTATGTCTGCTCTGTTGTTTGTTGTTATCAAAATGACATTTCGAGTTCTTTATTTGTTGAGTTTGATTGTTCTCGTTAGTGAGATGCCACATTTAAACGAATTGCAGACAAAAAGATATAGCGAGAAGATTGCATATCCATCAATCCACTGTTTCTCGTATAGTAAAGCGATACAATGAGATTGGAGAATACAAAAGGCGACCCGGTCAAGGGTCCAATATTTAAGACTACAATATTTGCGAAATCGCACAGTTACAGCTCCGCATCTCAAAAATGAATTACTAATTACAAGACAAGTCAATGTAAGTGTCAAAACGGTAATAAGAAGACTTAAGGAGTTTGGTGCCCTGCCAGAGTGTCTAGACTTCTCCCACGCCATGAAACTAAACGATTACAATTCGCAAGAGCCCATGTTAACTGGAAGAAACATCAATGGAGACAAGTTCTTATTACAGATGAAACCAGAATACAATTGTGGAAGCCAGATGGACGTGGGCGAGTATACAGAACGTCTGGTGAACGTTGTGCAGAATGTAATCTAGTACAGAATGTTAGATTTGGAGGCGGTTCCATTATGCTATGGGGAGGCATTAGTTGGGAGAGTCGCACGGAGCTCATTGAGGTGAATTTAAGAATGAATCCTGACTGGTACATTCACAACATACTTGAAGAGCATGTTTTACCTTATGCCGGCTTCATTGGATACGATAACTTTCTGCTGATGCATGATAACTCCCGTGCACATGCCGCTAGAATAGTGGTTCAGTACCTTGAGGATGTCGGAATTGATGCATTAGAGTGACCACCAATGAGTCCTGATGCAAATCCCATAAAACATGTATGGGACATCCTCAAGCGACGTATATGAGCACAAAATCCAACTCCTAACTCAATTGCAGAATTAAGAATTGCTGCACAGGAAGGATGGCATCGAATTCCGCAAGAAACTATTAAAGACCTTCTGCGGAGCATGCCTAGGAGGATGCAGGATATCGCTAGAGCTAGAAAAGGAAGTACTAAGTACTAAATTGTTTATTATGTTGCCTTAAAGTCGTTATTTTGTCGTCATTGTTGCTCTTTTTAATTAAATGTTCTAACCAAAAAACAGGATATTTCATTAATGCCTCTATAAATCTGTTGCAAAGCTTCATTATGTAATTTATTTAACCATTAATATACGTAACACACTCCAGTATAAGACATTTGTAAAAATAAACACCTAAAATGTCAAAAGAAAAAATACAAATATAAAAAAAATATTTAAAATAAAATATGCCATATTTTTGTCTGTGAGTGTATATTAGCTTAAAATACCTTTCTAATACAGTAAAAAATGAAAAAAGGAGTCAATATCGTATTTTTTTTTTGTAAACCCGTTTTAGTTTCCAAGTAAAAAATTATTGAAGTTGTAGTATTTTCAACATTTACATCGCTCGGCTACTGTAGTCTAGCTGGACGATTTCGAATACTGAAATCCTATTACTTATCAAATATTAACGTTTTTGTGATACGTGTCTGCATTAATTTTTCAAGTGTCAAAAATGGCTTACGTGTATAGCAACCTAGTTCATGGATATCGTTTTAATTTATTGTGAAGTGAAAATTCTTCAGCAGAACAATTTCTCGGTAAACATGTGCCAAATGCAGCTACTTTTACTGCAGTGGCAATAAGAGCAAGTGTATTACAACGCGGGAGTGACCCGGCAAATTTGAAACTGAATCGTGGAAGACATGGTGAACCAGAACGCCCACGGCGTATTGCAGCAGTGTGGCGTATCATACACGAGACTCAATTATATCCGTACCATGTACAGCGCGTCGTACCAACCCAGTAAACACATATACGTTAGAAAAACGTTTATAATTACGTACAATCAACTTAAAAATATCGCGGTTTTACACGTTTCTGGTAACCAAAGTACAAACGTTTAATATTAGTAAATGTGGAACGATCATTTTTAGTATTAATAAGCTTTAAGTTTTACGTTTAATAATTACATTTTATATACGTTATTTACTAGCGTAAATTAAACGTTGTTATTTTAATGTCCAAAAAGATGTTTTAGAGACGTGTTTTTTAACGTGTTTTACAACGTTGTTTTTGGATCCTTCTGGTGGCATTGTACAGGGTGGTCTAGAATTATGTACCATAAATGCTAGATTAGATAGTACGTTAAAAAATAAGGATATTATATATATATATTTCAAAACTAAATAATCAGGTACATTTAAACCTGTAAAACCGCTAAATAAAAACCACTTCTTTAAATATCTATAACACTTAACTAACTATAATACTTGTATAATGAATTTACTTTTTTTGGGTTTTAGTACAATTAATTTTATGTTTCCACTTGTTCCATCCCTAAGATTATAGCGTTGTTTTGAGTGGTAAGTATTTTTTTGAAATACATAATTTCAAATTAAAAAAAATACTATCCAAAACTACCCCTTAATCATAAGTGATTGAATAAGTGGTAATAAAAAATTAATTATTCGAATATCATATACTCACCCCATGAACATTATTCAAGAGTATCTAAAAGACATTTAAAAAAAATGATTTTTATTTCATCCCTCAGAGGGTTGTATCTCTCTTATTATTGAGTTTTGAACAAAAACGTATGTAAAATAGTACCCTTATTTTTTAACGTGCCATATGCTCTAGTATTTACGGTACATTCTGGACCACCCTGTATTAAATAAATAATTATCAGGGAATTAATATAATATAAATAAAATAGTTACAAAATTTTCTATCATTTAATCTTGTTCCTATTAATAATTATTATCGATACTTCAATAGTGTGGGTCGAATGTTGAACTCGCTATATGCCTATAAATAAGAGTATTAAAAAATATCAATCCCTATTATTGTTTAATTTCAAATTTAGGTAGGTAATAATAAATAATTGGTTTTAATATCAGTAATAGTTTATTAAATAAATAATAATACGTACATAATACAAACAAAATATAAAAATACCAAAGTAATTAATCTTATTTATGCTACTAATTGGAACCTAAAATCAATGAAATTAGGTCTGAACAAGTTTTATAAATTATTAACTTCACTTACATTGGATAATATAGATTATTTAAAGAAAGTCTAAACTTTAAACATGTAAAAGTTTAATCTATCGTAGTTATAAATATATGTAATAATAATGCAAATAATATAACCTAATATACATTTAATATGACCACGAAGCAGAAAGGAAATAAAAAAGGTTAAATCATTTCCAATAATGATTAGAAATATGTCACTGTATCTTAAATAATTAATATAAAGTAAAAAAAATTACCAAGTCATAATAATTATTTTACAAAGTAATTTAACGTAGGCATGTACGAGTACAAAATTTACGCGCTACTTTTATTAATTTTGCCATCGCCTTTGTAAGTATTTTGAAACATAAGTAGAAAAAGTTATAGTGGAATAAATTTAGATTCCATTATATAATTATTTGTAACATGTAATGTAAAAAAACTTAATACTCCTATATTAATAAAATAAAATTAAATACTTATAGAAGTAGGTATACTTACCAAAATAAAATAAGGAAATATTTCACGGATCACAGTAGGTACGTACAGTGATGAATATGCAACTGACAAACTTTTACAAAAAAGAACTCGAAATGGTATGTGTGTAACACGTGATCTTTATCTACCAATAAAATCATTAAATTTGTATAGAACGTTTAACGGCATTATAATTGACACGTGTAAAAAACGGCAATTCGCTTCCTTATTTCAATGAATGATTATAACGTATAATACACGTTTAAATTGTACTGTTTTTTAACACTTGGGAGGTTTATTAAAAAATAATTACTATCTAGTTATTTGTATATATAAGTATCTGTTTATTCTTAATGCAATATCTTTTTATTAAATTATATTCTATAAAATTTACTTTGGATTGGTATCGTTCCGAAATATTTATTAATTACAGAACGTTTATGATACGTTTTGTAAGCATTACTTATGCCTGTTACTCTAAAACGTTACAAACACGTTTTTGTTCAATGTTAATATATTAATCAGTTGACACAGCCGTTTTATAAAGGTTTAAATAAATAAGTTTTATTTAAATATTAAGTAACGTTAATTTAACGTTACAAAAGATTTGCCAACATTTTTTGTTAAAAAAGTACGTATTTTAAACGTTATGTTAGACCGTTACTTTTCTAACCATAAAATAATGGTTGATTTTGTAACGTAACACGAATTATCAACCAATGGTACGTTGACAATACGTTTAAATAACGTATGTGTGTTTACTGGGAAGGGATTGACCACCGCGACCTCGTAAATCATTTGGATTTTTTTGTGGGGATATTTAAAAAATGAAGTGTATCGCACCGATATAGACTCTATTGATGATTTACGCAAACATATGTATAGCTGCTGCCAATAACTTACAAGATCAAAACCGGCAAGAAGCAGAAACGGGTTAAGATATCAATTTTTTGTTCGGTCGCCGATTACATACCCTGTCAGGTTCTACAGTGGACCAGTTTCTATTTTTAAATTATTTTCGAACTGCCCTTTTTGATTTTTTTTACAAAATTATATTTGTAAAAGTCCCCTGTATATTCAAAAAAATTTTATTAGATAAGCTCTGCATCACCCTGCATATATTGAATGTGCCCTGTATGTGCTGTTAAATATTTGTTAAACAACATATAACATAAATTATTTATGAGCTGTTAAATTTAGCTCTAGTAACATGCCATTATAGAATTTAATTTCAAAACATGTGAAATGAAATTTTAATTATTTCCAGTAGAAATGTTTGGAATTAAACATTCTCTTTATCCTCTCATACGCGTGTTTTTTACAGTCGGTTTTGCATAATTGGATTTTTCGGAGCGAAACAAACTAATTTGAATATTTAGGCATAGAAATCTTGTCCACATATGCTGCAATAAACTTGCTAATTATTAGAACAAGATCGACAGTAGCCATGAGGTAAAAATTGAATATCATTCCAAACGTCTCTTTAATATAATTTTCGTACTTAATGTAATAATAAATTTAATGATCATAAATCTAGCGCAATTTGACAAAAAGTTGTTTACTCCTTACTTTCGAATATATTCAGAGACTTCAGATTTGTAAGACAGCGACATAATCCGTTCTATCGAATCGATGTCGTGGATATATAATTTAATTTTTTCTGAAATTCAACTGACAGTACTCCTTTAGAACTTGCTCGCTACGCTACTTAGGAAAGAGGCATCATAGGCTGTATCTGAATACGGAAATTTCTGCTTTGTATATATTTCCTTCCTAATAGTCTCTTTACTCTTGTGTGGAGACTACGAGGTTTTTTTATGGTTTACTCAATCGATTTTCGCTCAGACCGAGCAGGATTTAATAAAAATAACTTTCAGAGTTTTGAGAGTTGAGAGTTAAGAATGTCTACCAACAAATATTTGCAGAGCACTAAATAAATATTATTTAATAAATATTTTAATTTGTAATAATGTACACATTATGAACTAGGACAGATTAACACCATATTTTATTTATAAATATTTTAAATGGTCATGATTTCTATACTTCGGCATCAACATTATAGTAAAAAATTAATTAAACCACAATTTGTTAATCTGATAAGATAATTTAGCCTTTTTAGCCACCCATCATTTTAGTTTGTTAATTATGTTCCTGATTAAATGAATTTTTGTAATACCTTTATTCTGATATTTTCTAGAACATTCCAGGCTACATTTGAGTTGGTTTAAGATGCGTTCTCGAAGACCGAGGAAACTTAGAGAACTCAAAAATAAATCGTCCTCATCCTACTAGTGAGCTTATGTTGAAAAGTTGACAAAAAAGTTGATTATTTTGAATAATTCATTTAGAAAAATCCCCGTCTTCTAAAACGCATCTGATTCAAATCGAATATATCCCGAGATACGAGTATTATAAAAATATTAAAGAAAGTAATTAGAAACAATAAACAAACTAAAAATGTAGGTTCTTCTGTATTAATATGAAGACGGTTTCGAAATTAATGACCAATCTATCAACAATGTCTAAATTTAATAGACAAATAATGTGGAAAGGGAATTAGAGAATCAAACACAAATATCTCGGTGATTGATGCTGTGGAAAGGTGCAGTGTCTGCTGTAAGCGTTCTTCCTGTTATAAAAAGTAAAAATTAAAAAATCAAAACAATGAAACACACGTAACTGGAAAAAATACGGCGACGTGAGTATTTTTAAAAAAATAATAGATTGTACCTTTAACACGCCTCTCTACCGCTTTTTGCTTATATTGTTTGAAATTTATTTAAGGGACTGCACATAAAATTTCAAAACTGTGTCACTTAAGCGTAAACGAATTTAATGAATCAAAAAATATACTTTACAGTAGTTAATGTAGTAAGGTATCAACACGTTCTAATATTTGATTTAAGCCAATAAATTTCGTATAGGTACCCTAAAATTAAAACTCTACTAAATTAAAACAGATCGACATTTATAATTAACGACCCTTAATTATGTTACTCAGTCTTAATTAACGATAAATCGGAGAGGATAATTTGACATTCAATGTTCCATTAAAATTTCTGCGAATTTATCCGTTAATAACTTTTGTATGAGTTTTATAAAGGTCCTGAAATAAACTGTGCACGGTTTCGGAAGGGACTTATCGGATTAAACCAAATAAAAGCTTCCATTTATGGGCAAATATTATCGATTCTTGATTAACTTTGATCTTTGACGCTTTAGAATGAAACCGGAAAGTAATATTTCATAAATAGTATCAAACAAGTATACATAAAAGGCATACACCCAGTAAACACACATACGTTATTTAAACGTATTGTCAACGTACCATTGGCTGATAATTCGTCTTACGTTACAAAATCAACCATTATTTTATGGTTAGAAAAGTAACGGTCTAACATAACGTTTAAAATACGTACTTTTTTAACAAAAAATGTTGGTAAACTTATTTATTTAAACCTTTGTAAAACGTCTGTGTCAACTGATTAATATATTGACATTGAAAAAAACGTGTTTGTAACATTTTAGAGTAACAGGCATAAGTAATGCTTACTAAACGTATCATAAACGTTTTGCAATTAATAAATATTTCGGAACGATACCAATCCAAAGTAAATTTTATACAATATAATTTAAATAAAGTGTTAAAAACCAGTACAATTTAAACGTGTATTAATACGTTATAATCATTCATTGAAATAAGGAAGCGAATTGCCGTTTTTTACACGTGTCAATTATAATGCCGTTAAACGTTCTATACAAATTTCATGATTTTATTGGTAGATAAAGATCACGTGTTACACACATACCATTTCGAGTTCTTTTTTGTAAAAGTTTGTCAGTTGCATATTCATCACTGTACGTACCTACTGTGATCCGTGAAATATTTCCTTATTTTATTTTGGTAAGTATACCTACTTCTATAAGTATTTAATTTTATTTTATTAATATAGGAGTATTAGGTTTTTTTTACATTACAAATAATTATATAATGGAATCTAAATTTATTCCACTATAACTTACTTACAAAGGCGATGACAAAATTAATAAGTAGCGCGTAAATTTTGTACTCGTACATGTTAAATTACTTTGTAAAATAATTATTATGACTTGGTAATTTTTTTACTTTATATTAATTATTTAAGATACAGTGACATATTTCTAATCATTATTGGAAATAACTTTTTTATTTCCTTTCTGCTTCGTGGCCATATTAAATGTATATTAGGTTATTATTATTAGCATTATTATTACACATATTTATAACTACGATAGATTAAACTTAGACATGTTTAAAGTTTAGACTTTCTTTAAATAATCTATATTATCCAATGTAAGTGAAGTTAATAATTTATAAAACTTGTTCAGACCTAATTTCATTGATTTTAGGTTCCAATCAGTAGCATAAATAAGATATATTATAATACCCTTATTTTTGACGTACTATCTAATCTAGCATTTATGGTACATAATTCTAGACCACCCTGTACAATGCCACCAGAAGGATCCAAAAACAACGTTATAAAACACCTTAAAAAACACGTCTCTAAAACATCTTTTTGGACATTAAAATAACGTATATAAAATGTAATTATTAAACGTAAAACTTAAAGCTTATTAATACTAAAAATGATCGTTCCACATTTCCTAATATTAAACGTTTGTACTTTGGTTACCAGAAACGTGTAAAACCGCGACATTTTCAAGTTGATTGTACGTAAAAAAGACACGCCTTTTTCAAACGTTGTATGGATATTATAAACGTTTTTCTAAAGTATATTTGTTTACTGGGCATAGTTATCGCTTTAAAATTTTCGAGTTCAGTGACATGGAATTCATTAAATTACTAAGTAAATATGAAATATGTAAATGGTTCTGTTGTATTCTTTTTTTTTATATGAACGATTTGATACCATTATGTATGAAAACTTATGGTTAAATGACCGTCACGACTGATAGCAGATCGAGTGTTTAGTTCTTAATAACACATAAAGTCGTTGAAATTTTACCAATAGCTCTTTTGCTGTTGTTCATTATTGAGGAAACTAGTGGTATTGAGTTTAGAAGCCAAACTTTTAATAAACATATATATATATATATATATATATATATATATATATATATATATATATATATATATATATATATAAAATACCATTGTAAACAGTCACTAACGTAATTAGAGTAATAATTTCTTCTAGGGTTAAATACAAAAGAAGGTACGTTCTGAAAAATGTTTAGAAACATATTTATTACAGTTTTAACGAATTTCGCGAAAACTTCAATTGTTTACTTCATTAACACTAATCTAAAAATAAAATTACGAATAAATTACGTTACAGGCATTTTTACTTAACCTTAATTGTATCTTACTTTGTAATTTCGTAACATAGTTTTGCACATTATTGCAGTTGTATTTTTATTTTTGAAATATATTTGTGGACAACCTATTCATTGTAGACAAGAAGTTTTTTTATTGCTTTCAGTCAGATATATAAGCCCTTAAATTTATGGACACCATGTATATAAATATTTTAATAACATTTGTTTATTTTTATTTATAGATATGTGAAAATTATTGTTAAAGATGTGGTGTCCAGAAACCAACAAAGATTAGTGGAAAATTTGTGGCAGCAATGATTAAACAAAACGTCAACATTTTATTGGTATGTTTACTTTTATTCTACACGTTTTTCGTAATCAGAATATAAATCTACTTGTTGGAGTTTTTCGATGATCTGGCGAATGCGCCAGTATATAAACGAATCCGAAATAAATCTCCAAAAATTAAAAATAAATTAAGATATACGCAAAATGAGTTGTAAAATCAATACCTAATATTTAACTGTTTACGTCCTGCTTTTATAAGCTTATTTATGATCTGTTCTGTTCTAAATTATCGTTGATTGGGGAAAAGCTTAACTGAATCTGCGAAGAAGCAGCAAATTCCGTCTCTTCTCGGCAAAATGATAAGGTCGTTATCAGCAATTCGCCGCTGGGTCCCGATTCGTTTCATTAACTTACTTAGCTGGGTGATTACTTCCTCGATTACTTTATCTGAATAGTGTCAAGTGAGATTCACAAACATGATGCTTTCGAGTCAACAGTAATGCTTGTTCCACTCGGTGGAAAAGCTATTAAACAGAGTAGGCGGTCCATAGTAAATCCTTCTATATTGAAAAGAGTACCCAATGAAGCACGTAAGTGGTCAACAAAAGACCCTGCAATCTAATTTTTCACGCTAGGACAAACCTATACTTCAACAGAAGTGAGTTTTTGTCGAAAATTCAATAAAAATGATAAATATTTGCAGTTTAAATATTCGACAGATGATATTGAAACAATAACAAAATTATGTAGGGAAAAAGAGATTATTTTATTACGTACCATGTAATTTTTCAAATATTAAGAAAATTTACAATATTAATTAAAATAATACACTGTAAAAAAAGTTTCTGTGTAAGCGAGATTTTCCAGTGTGTAATTGAGGATGTGTAAAAATTTTGTGTTAATAGTTTTACACACTATGGCTTTTTTGTACGTTTTACACAAAATGTGTTAGAATTACTAGCATTATGATAAAATATACTGAATTTGTGTAATATTTACCATTTGTGTGTTAAAAATACACCATTTTGTGTAAACTTAACACGCACACAGCTTAATTGTGTTCTATATCCCTACTCCTGAGTGGTTGAGCACAACTGCGCAGCTGCAGTATATCAGGTGATCCAACACACGTCACTACGCCATATTGGTCTTGTAGCGGTGTTGTGTACAGTTCTCGTTTGCTGTGTTCAAATGGAGAATATTTAAATTTAAATTGAGGTTTAATTAAGGAAAATGGTAAGTACTTACCTAACTATAACAAATATTACTGATAATTGTAATAAAGCTTAAACTACATATTTAGAATATAACTATTAAAAATATTAGGAGTTTACTCTGACGTTTTAGATTACTGTACTGTAATCTATCTTTTTTGTAACTTTAGAGAAAGAAAATTATATATTCAGATCACTATCAGTTAATTTTCGTAAATGTAGTGCCTAAATACATCTTTGTTTGTTGTTTCATTGTTTATGATTTGCTAGAACATTATTAGTGCTTTATTAGAATGTGTACTATTATGCTGATAATTTTAATACATACATATTTTGTTAGCAGACTTGGTTGTTGTTCATTTGAACAGAATTTAATTTTTTTAATAAAATCATAAAAAGTAAAATATCTTTTATTTTATAATTACACCATAATTCAGACAATTCTTTATATTGATAGGGAAGCTCACCTACCTTGTTAATTATGTTCCTGTTTGCTTTTGAAATTATAATTTTTAATACATATATTCTGCCGTTTAATAGAACATTCCAGGCTATATTCAATGCATTCTCGACGATAGGCAGAACCTCTAGAAAATGTCATAATAAAAGTATTTCAAAAATTATATTTATTAAAAATTATTTCTATGGGCCTAAAAGTCCTGTAAACAGGTTTATATATATAATTATTTCGAAAGTAAACAGGAACATAATTAACAAATTAAAAAGATAGGTGAGTCTTCCATACCAATACCTACTATACAATAAAATTAACATGTTAATGTGTATAGCCTACACCTACAACCTACAATGATACAAATAACACAGAAATATATAAAAGTTACACATGAAATTTGTTATATTAACACAGTGGATTGTGTTAAACCTTTAACACACTGCTACGTACAGAGAAATGTGTAAAAATATACAGAATTCCGTGTGGACCTCGATTAACACAGTATTGTGTTCTTTTGTGTTAAAATATGTGTAATTATTTTTTTACAGTGTACCTGAAGGGTGTAATAGTGTTGTTATTTACATGACATATTGGAATAGTTATATGTCACTTGTGTATTCTCTTCTTCAATTGTAGCAGCAAATCGTGCAAAGTACTGTTAATTTAATACAAATAACCGAAATTTATTTATTTTATTTTCATAGAGATAGTTATTGTAAACTCGTTATCCCAATCCAGTAATTGTCGACTTGTTTATACAGCCATGTGCGTTATACAGGATTTTTCAACAAAAAGTAGCCACCCTTAGTATCTTTTAAAACTATCCTTTGGTTAAAAATTGCCAAGAGATGTCAACAAAGATAACAATTGGGACATCTTTTTAAATAAGATTCGAATTTCATCCATCAACCCCTTATCCGTCACAACCAACCTCTCTAAATTTTCAAATGGCTCCACACCATATATGCACATTGTTGCAAATGTTATTTCATAGAGAATGCATGCTACTATTAATTTTTTATATTCGCGCGAAATTGAGAGATAAAAAATCTTTTTCTGTTTATTTTGGTTAAACTACTGATAACAATACCGATACTTTTTTCCAACTTTTGTTTTTACCTCAGTCAGTCAACTTCCAGTTCATTTTCAATTCAAAGTGTCAACATGGTGTACACGACTGCCGACAAAATCGAGATTGTGCGTTTCTATTTAAAAAATAACTACTGCGCACGAGTTGCAGCGCGTGCTTTCAATGAAATGCATCCCTATAAATTCATTGGCCATCAAAGTTGATCCAAAAATTCATGGAAACTGAATCAGTGGCAAACAAAACACATCAACCAGAAAGACGAATTATTAATGAACCTGTTGAACTTGCTATTTTGGGATACGCTACAATGGATAACAATCAGTCTTTAAATCAACTTTGCCTGGCATCAGGGGTTTCAACAAGTAGTGTATGGAAAATTTAAAAAAACGCAAATTTTACCCATACAAGACAAAACTTGTTCAAGAACTAAACGAAGACGACGATGCGTTTTGGGAAATTATGTCTAATAATCTATTGAATAACGTGTACAATATTTGCTTCAGTGATGAATGTATGTTTTTTTGAATGGAGAAGTCAACAGGCATAACTGTACGTATTGGTCCAACACGAATCCGCATTTGTTTAGAGAACCCCATACCCAATATCCACAGAGACTTAATGTTTGGGCAGGTATTCTAGGAGACTACATCGTTGGCTCGTTCTTTATTGACGGCAATTTGATTGACGCTACTTACCTTGATTCTTGATACCGCTGTTGATCCGCGCAAAACAAAATACTGGAAAATGACGAAAATTTGCTTAAAAATAAACTAGTTTTCCAGCAAGATGGTGCACCTCCTCACTATTAAAAGATACTAAGGGTGGCTGCTTTTCGTTGAAAAACCCTGTATATAGATAATGTGGTGCATTTGCAATTAAAGTGGCACGAAACATTTCAAGTGCGTTTACGGTTTACTTGTGCTGTAAAAGAGCGTACATGTAAATATGTAAAATACAATAGTTTCCATGACACAACAAATTTTGCTGTGAATTAAAAATATATTTTTCATTCGCATGTACTGATATCTAAACATGTGTTGATGTAAAATAAACAATAATTTTTCCATTTAAAATTTCCACGTATCATATTTTCAATTCCCATAGCAACTACGTTGAGGTTGCAGATGTGTGCATCAACGCTTACCAACTGGATTCGTGTGGTTTGTTTAATCAAACTTTGACTTTACCGCACCATGTGTTGAGCGTGTCACTAAACAGGAAAATTCAAATTATGTGCAAGATTTACTGGAAGTTCTGCAACTATGATAACAAATAGAATATGCAAAGTAAGCATTATGAATTTGAAGCTATAAAATAGAATATTATGAGGCTTAAGTTATTTACCTATCTAGATTTAAATATGGCTCTACTAGTTTTCGTGTTCAATTTTCTATTTCCTATTTTTTCTATAATTACGGTTGTAAATCATATAAATTTAAAGAGAATAATTTATTTATACGCAACTACAAAAGTACCTCGCATTTGTATTTGAATATTCCTGTACCGTTTAATTATAGATAACAGGTGTTTTTACCTTATCGTACTCAAATAACTCCATAGAGGTAAAATTATTTATGAATTAAAGACCAAATTCCATCTTTTTGTGCAGTGTTTTTCTGGTGATTTACAAACATGAATTAATATTTAGTTTCAAAATGAGGTCTGTGAATGTACAGGGTGATTTTAAATAAAGTAACAAAAATGAGACCACATGTTCCTTAGGTGAAAATAAACCGATTTAACCTAACATACCTATATCACAAGTTGCTTAATAAAAAAGATACAGAGTGTCAAAGTTAAAATTTTAGTTTCGATATTTGTAGATAACTTCTTAAAAAATTCAAATATTTACTTAAAATTTGTAAACCAGGGGTTTTTGCGGGTGAGAAATTCAAATTTGTTTCTAATTTTGACGTCACTAGTAGAGGGCGTCACCTATGGCACATCATGTTTCTTTTAAATAGCAGAACTTTTTTACTGCTTAGGTTATCCATTTCCATTTGTTAACATAGCATCAGTAAAAATTTAAAATGGGATGGAAAATCCAACAAAAATGTCCAACTACCAGTATTAAGCGGGATATAATGATAACAAAGTTGGAGAATAATATGCTGGTAATTTTATAATGCCTGTGAAGCTGATAGCATAAAATTTGAATAATCGTTTTGATTGATCGCAAATTCGATGTGTGACACGTTATTTTCAACACTTTCAATTACTTTCAATCTATATTTTACTCTCAATTTTTTATTATGTGTTTTGCAATTCGTAATATTACCATAATAATTGAATAACAGTGAAAAATTCTCTGAATAGCATCTTTAATTACTCACTGTTATTACCGTCGTTCAATGAAATTATTAAGTTAGTATTAGTATTTTACTCTCAATTTTCTATTATATGTTTTGCAATTTGTATAATTACCATATATATATATATATATTTACCATATGCTGTTCGTGTTATTGGCAATTTAGGGTTGAAGAGAAGAGAATCTTGTAGGGAAACGTATAAAAATTGTAAAATTTTGACCGTAACTGGTGTGTATATATTGGAGATAGTGTGTTTTGTTTTTCGTCATTTAGAATTATTTACAAAAAATAATCTCGACATTATTCATCCTTATATCAAAATGGTTGCCATATATACAACTCTTTACCAATCGAGTTTAGAAATTTAAAGTATATATTTATACATTTAAGAAAAGAGTTAAAAAATATATTATTGAAATTTTCCCGTATAATATTGATGAATATTTTCAGAACAATGTTCAGTAGTTTATAATGATGTTTGTCTTCTAATAGATTTTTTTTCCATTCAGTATTTTGTATTTTATACTTGTATGTTTATATATGTATTATTGTGGTATTTATTTTGGTTTGTACTATTTTGACGTATTTTCTGTGTAACTATACATATGAGAAATAAAGTTTATTATTATTATATTATTATTATTATTATTATTATTATTATTATTATTATTATTATTATTATTATTATTATTATTATTATTATTATTTGAATAAAATTGAAAAATTCTCTGAATATCATTTTTAATTACTCATTACCGTCGTTCAATGAAATGATTGCGTTAGTAATAGTAATTCAGAGAAAACATTTAAAAATTAATTAAAGAAACTTTGATAATTTGAATTGAATTACTTAAATAAAACAAAAAGGTTTTCTCTGATAAAAATAAGCTCACGTGTAGCAGCAGTCTATTAAGCTCCGGACATTTTCCTAAAAATGAGACACAAACATGCAGCACTTAACGTTGAAGCGTATGGTCGAAAATGCTCAGAGGTATGGAAATAATTTAATTATTTTTCGTTTAGCTCTAATAAAGGTAATTAAATACAACAGAATTTTAATTAAACGCCACTTAAAGCTGTTTTGATGTTTATTTGAAAAAGCGCAATGTTTTTTAATGTACTTGGGCAACGGATATCCGGAAACTCCGCGCAGGAAATTTAGGAGGTAATATAATAATGTGCCAAATTCATGGAAAATTTTCTCGAAAAGTTAATAGTACATTTTTTAAATTAGTTTTTTCTCTATAAATTTTGTTATTACTGGAACGATTTTCTTCAAATTTGGCACACTTATTTTTATTTTAAGTACGTCGTTTTGAGTAAAATATTTATAAATTTGCAGCGCCTTGAAGAGTACAAAGGGCACGTGCTAGGTGAAAAAATTACACTTTTTGGTCTTTGCTTTTATTGCAATTTTGGCATTTTCTTGATAATGATTCTCATCTCTTTTACGATTAAGCAAAGTGTACCTCAAAAACAATTGAATGATAAATGTTATAGTGTTGCTTTGACGGTCATTTCAAATCTTATGCTTCGTTCACAAGAAAAAGTATATCACTTTGTATAATCATTGGTTTTTATATTCTCCATTGCATTCTCATCATTATTTCTCTCTGCACATTTTTTTTGTATCTTTAGTCGTTTAGAAATAAATTTGGTTTTCTTAATAGATGTACGCTGCTGGTAATTTACGTAAATTGCAAATTTTATATTTTATACTTACCAACATACTAAAAAATTATGCCAAGTTTGCTAAAAATATCTCAAGGCGTTTAGAAGTTATGAATTTTAATGTGAAGCATTGGACATCTTATATCAATTGGATTATATGCTTCTTTAACAAAATTATCTTAATTCTAACCATACTGCACCCCTGTTCATAGAGAATATTGGAAAGCAGAACAATTGCTGTATTTTTTAAGTAAAAAATGAAGAAGTATGTATGTTATATTAATTAAAGTTGATTTAATTGTTTTTAGAAAAGGATATTTGTACTCCTAGAGGACTATACGATATAACTATGTTTTCGGGAGCCTACTAATTTTTATTGCCCACCTTGTTTACGTGCTACAGGTGTAAAACATTTTATTAAATGGTCTAACAGCGAAAGTGAATACAAGGCTACGTTTAAATGTGGTAATAAACATATTTTACGTGAAAGACTCGAGTTTTACGAGGACATAGGATATTCCTTTCAGTACTAATAAAATTTATGATGCCAAAGGTAGAGAATTGATTGATAACTCGACCTAAACATGTGAAAAGTGTTTTCACTTAGATAATAATTGTTATTTAAAAAAATGTTTTTTTTTATATCTTACATGAAAATTTCCTTTTCATCCATATGTATAGTAACACTCTAGTGCTTCAGTTGTTATAATTCAATATTTTACATCATGATAACTTTTATAATGCTTGTTTGATATACACTTACGCCATATCTGCTAATTCTTGATTGAGTAAGGTATCTTTACAGTAACGTAAATTATTCTGCAGTAGTCAATATAATGTCCACACTGCGTTGCAGAATATAGAGAATTGAATGAAACGATGAAGTAAATAATTAAGGAATTATAAATAGCTGAATAGTGGCCCAAATTTAACTTTTGTGTATTATTATTTACACTTATTTCAGAAAGGCCCTGTATACAATTGTAAAATATTGCTTTTGTGCTTAATTTATTGAACCATGATTTTTATAGAAGTAATATTTTCTCTTACTTAAGGATGTTAGTAATTTGAGTCGTAAACACAGTGTTTTGTTAGAAATCATGATATCATTACAGTTATAATTGATATAATTGCAGAAGTAATAGGTAACAATAACAATAATTGCTATAAAAATGAATAGCAAATTATTTAGTTGCATATTATTCAATTATGATTTCTATATTATAGAAAATATTGTTGCATATTTCTTAGCTTAACACTTGTAGCATATTAATTACTTCATTATAAAAATCATAAATCCTAAATTATCGGATATAAACAAAATTAAAAATGTTGACTAAAAATTCTCCCTTGTTTTTTAAAGATCCAATCTCTCAGACGCTTAAAATCTCAGGAAAACATTTTGATTGTAAATATTTACAAAGCACGCCCTAAAATGTTTTACACTGAAGCAACGTTTTAATTTTACAGTTGAATACTTTGGTACAAAGCCCATTTGAAATACGACACAAGATTTAATATTCCATATATATTTTATCCTCTTTGTATACAATGTAAACTTGTGCAGATTTTGCACAACTACCATGAAAGAATAAATCTCCCTCAAAGTCAACCAAATGTAGCTTTCCATATGCCACTTTGTTTGAGCTATTTTACACACATTTTTCTAATTTGGCGCACTACATTGGATGAAGTTATTATTACCCATGAAAAATAGCGCAAAATTAATTGAACAAAATGATATAAAAATGTTGGACCATTGTGTGGACGTTACTGGAAGAAAACAAGACAATTCCTGTGAAAATTTAAGTAAATATTATTTCGTTCCCAAAAATAAGACTGGATTAACAAAATTCTTGTACTAGTTCATATTTATACAGGGTGTTAATCACATACATACCCTGTATTTCTTTTACAATTCAATTTATTTTATTGGTCAAAATGCGCTAGACATTCAATATACATTTTTTTTTACTGTTTTAGAAAGGTATTTTAAGCTAATATAAATCAAATCTCCTACAATTCCTATCAATGAAGTCATATGTATGTTCTCTGATACCAAACATCTAGGTATGCTAATGAACAATTCCACAGACAAAGCTCTATTCAATAATTATCTAAAGAAAATAATTTAATTTACTCACTCTATAAATATCTAACTTCACTTTTTGGCAGTGGGAACACGACAAATTCAACCACACTGCCAAAAAGTGAAGTTAGATATTTATAGAAAGTAAATTAGATTATTTTCTTTAGATAATTATTGAATAGAGCTTTGTCTGTGGAATTGTTCATTAGCATACCTAGATGTTTGGTATCAGAGAACATACATATGACTTCATTGATAGGAATTGTAGGAGATTTGATTTATATTAGCTTAAAATACCTTTCTAAAACAGTAAAAAAATGGTACAAAAGCTAATAATAAGGAATATATGGGTAGATATTGTGGGTGTAATTCAACGCAGGTTGGGGCTTTTGTCCACTGAGTAGTTAGTTTCACACAATATTATTAATACCTAAAAATATATAAAAACTTTTACATAAAAGGTGAACATTTTTCAAGTAGGTATTGTCATATTTAATTCCAATGAATTAAATATCGACATATTTAATTCCAATGAATTAAATATGACAATTCATTGGAATTAAATATGACAATACCTACTTGAAAAATGTTCACCTTTTATGTAAAAATTTTTATATATTTTTAGGTATTAATAATATTGTGTGAAACGAACTACTCAGTGGACAAAAGCCCCTACCTGCGTTGAATTACACGCAGTCAATGTCAATACATGATGTCACTTTTTGTCATTGTCGATATTTATTTATAACTGCAGTGATTTTAGAGATATTTGTTTGAAATTTGGCATATGTTTTCATCTTAAGTTGGCACACTTTCTGTGCAATTTTGGTCTAAAATATCAAAGCATGAACGTAGAAAAGGGTGGTTGTAATACCTACTTACACCCCAATTTTTTTTTAATATGTCTATGGTATCAGAATATTTTTTTAGATAGTGCGTGTTTTTATTTTTTTTTACTCTTAAGATATTAATTTGAGGCTTGGTTTACGACACATTGAAACTTTTTTGGATGTATTAGATCTGACACAAATTCAATATCGCTAAATATTAAATGGTAGTTTCCATTATATTCAGTAAATTGAAATAAAAAAACGGCACAACTAACAACAAACTGTAAAAAAGACAAAAATTTAACTCAGATTAAATATAAGGAAACACTGGTGGGTAATCATGCAAATAATACTTTATGGAATATAATATAATTGTCTAAAAATAGCTAATTTAATATGTCAATTTTAATAATATAATTATTATAATTGACATAATATTAAATAATAGTAATAATATATAATTATTAAATTTAGCAAAATATTTTACATTGATTCCATTAATATACTTAAAAATATGCACGTCAAAGAAAACTAATATTTCATTATAAATTAAATTACATAAGTACTGATACAATTAAACTCTATTATTACTAAAAGTAATTAAAAATATATTCATTCCAAGAGAAAGTTTTTATCATATAGGAGAAAATTGAAAGTAAATTCTTTGAAAACTGCGTTAAAATTCCGTGCCAAACAATAAACCAAATGCCATAAATTGTTTATGTAATAACAGAAACTAAATTTATTTGAAGGTCTACTTGCTTTGTTAGTTAATAAATCAAGTAGTGTGCATGGAATTTCTAAAACATAAAGTGATTTTGTTAATTGATATCGCTCTCTTTTAGCCTAACACAAACTAAGATGTTACAATGTATTGAAAATACGTACGATACTAATTAACCCACCTTTAATATTTTATTCCTCAAAATAAAGTGAAAGGTTACCATGCTAGGTTTTTCCTCACATATCTCATTTTCACCACGAACATCGCTCTGACGATCACTTCACTCATGTTACTCGCGTCTACTAACTTGGAGAGTCGTGTCTATTTGGATATAAACAGAGGTATGTGGTCTCCGACTACACTGGCATGGGGGATGTTTTCGCCCAGAGGGAAGACCATGCACTGAGGGAGATCCACAATAGGAGCGAAGAGCTGTCGTGGAGCCTGCGTGGTGTTTTGTTAATGGTAAAAATGGGATAATCACTTTTGAATGCCCGTTGCGCGACTGCCGCAAAACGGGAATATTAATTTCTGAATGCCACCGGACCGAATGCCTACACCGTAAAAATTTTCACTTATAATACCACTAGAGCTTCAATTATTACTGGAAATTTTTTCGAGCACACGAATAATTTTCTAAAAAATATTCGTGTGCAAGAAAAAATGTCCAGTTTTTAATTGAAGCTAGAGTGGTATTCGGTAAGAAAATTTCACAATGAAGTGTTAAAAAATATCGACAAAAATATAAAGATATTAAAATTTTTTGATTGTTTTGAAGAGACAGAAATAATAAAAAATAAGTTGATAGTAGTTCAATCTTTCAGTTTTCTAAAAATTTAGTGTACTAAAGTTGGTAAAAATATATTTTATTGCAAAAAAACTTGAAGCAGTATATATAATCAAAGTAACTTACATACATATAACATTAGGTTAAATAAAATACAACTAACCGTCTTTAGTTAAGCAAAATAATAAAAAATAAGTCAATAGTAGATCTCTCAGTTTTCCACATACTCGTTTTACTAAAGTTGGTAGAAATATATTTTCTTACAAAGAACCTTAAGCACTATGTAATATCAATAAAAGTCATATGTATATATTATTAAGAAGGCCATGCAATCCATGTCAAACAAGGCAATCGTGACTTTTGACGTTATTTGACCATTTTCTTTAAAATCGTTGTGTTGTACAATTGAAAAATGGAGCGGTTTGAGAAATACGTTTTATGCAAGTTTTGCAAAAAAGTTAGTGAAATTAAAATGTATCATCGGAACCTAATTATTTTTAATGTATTTATTACAAGAATGCGGGCCAGAAATTTATTCGCCAAACTTGTTTGGGATTATTAAAAATCATTGACTTGGTGTGTAAGAAATATGGAGCTCTTCGTGGATCACAGCAGAATAAGATTGTTTCAAAGTACTACATTTATTTTTTGAAACATAGACATTTTATAAATTTTAGTGAATGTGTGCTTGTTTATTCCCCATTAAGAAAAGAAGACGCGGCTGAGGAATTTCAGCAACATTTGGACGCTTTAATTAAAACTACTAAAAGTACATACTTGGTAAATAATTATTTATAAATGATTTGTACTTATTAAATTATGATAGAATAAATTTGAAGTTAAATATAAATGTCATTTTATTTATAAATGTCAAAAAATTTCCAGTGTAATTTCATGCTCCTTACCCCAAGGAAGAGAAAAATTTCCGGAAATTTTCTTAGTTGCTATAGTAACGCTACAAAATACAGGCCTTTAATTGTCTGAAAAATACTATTGTGAAATTTTCAGTAAAATTTCATTCAAAATCAACACAAATTGTTGTCAAAACGAGTCCACACCTGATTGTGTTGAGGTTAGCTTTCTAAACTATGTGTTAATCCGAACACAAAATAGAGTTACATTATTAATGTATTTCGTTATTTTTTCACAATGTGTTTACAATTTAAATCAGTAATGAGTTACTTTATATAAATTTAGTGTTGCAACAAACTTGAAATAGTGATGATTTTTTATTATACTGTGTTGGTTCTTACACAGTTTTTATATTTTTAGAAAGGCTATTTAATTTAGAAATTGTTTTTTATGTAAAATGTTAAGCTTCCTAGTAAATTTACAAAATACAGAGGAATACATGCTCATCCCTAGCTGTTAAATTTGACGTGGATATTTAAAAAGTCGACATCTGTTTCTTGGGTATTTTTGTGTTCGTGTCAGACAATATCTGTTCATGCGTTTTTCTAATCGATGGATTGGATGAGGATATAATGCACCAATAGCCTAGCCACCGCGGTCACCTGATCTGAATTCTGTCGATTTTTATCAATGGGGACACGTGAAACGTAATTATATATGCATTTTTAGGATTGCTTCTTCAGGTGGCCTCCTTTAAGTTGAGTCAAATATCTAAATATAAAAATTGTTATAAAAATTAAAATTATTTAAGTTAAATATCGACAATGACAAAAGTGACAGCCTGTCAATGAATTAAATATGACATTACCTACTTGAATAATGTTTAGATACCTTTTATGTAAAAGTTTTTATATATTTTTAGGTATTAATAATATTGTGTGAAACTAACTACTAAAAATGCAGAAATAGGTCAGATCTCATCTATTGTGGTTGAATTGTCATGTTCCAACTGCCAAAAGTGAAGTTAGATATTTATAGAGTGTTTTCATTAAAACAATGTTAGTGAATTTAGATAGATTAATTTATTTAGATAATTATTGAATAGAGCTTTGTCTGTGGAATTGTTCATTAGCATACCTAGATATTTGGTATCAGAGAACATACATATGACTTCATTGATAGGAATTGTAGGAGATTTGATTTATATTAGCTTAAAATACCTTTCTAATACAGTAAAAAATGTTACAAAAGCTAATAATAAGGAATATATGGGTAGATATTGTGGGTGTAATTCAACGCTGGTTGGGGCTTTTGTCCACAGAGTAGTTAGTTTCACACAATATTATTAATACCTAAAAATATATAGTAATTATATAAGTCCAAGATTTGCGTTCCTGCCATAATATCTTTTTTATACTTTTACTAAGTACTCTAGAATATATTAAGATACGCAACATACGATAATGTAGATTTGGGCTATAAAACACTGAAATACGATTTGGACACAAACATGTTTTATCTAAGTTTGAATATAATTTTTCAAATTAATATTTATATAACGTCATCCTATTTGCCTCTTTTTTTGTGAAAGTCAAGTTCAATTTAGGGTTAAGTTAAAATGTATTTGAGTAAAAAATGAAGTACTTAAGATACCCACCGAAATAAAAAATTTGTCTACTAAAACCGAATACATTTAGAACCCAATTTTACATTATTTCATTTGCTGGAACTTCAACATAACTTTCTTTAACTTATTTAAAAGCAATTTGTCTGGAAGACAGTGAAATATAGTAAAAAGTAAATGTATGTATACACATCCGTAACGTTCAGATATTTCAAGGGAAAAGGACGGGCTTAGACAATGGCTCAACAGACTACCCGAATCCATCTTAATCTGGAAAGAGGGAAAAGTACATTAGGAAGGGTATATCCAGAATGCTCAGAGATTTGCTAAACCATGTCTAACATATCCTAATCATACTGCTTAACTCGACAAGTGCAGTGACGGTTTGTATACGTAGTTTTCCATGAATATTTATCGTTATACGGCGTTTCTAAAAGACATAGCAATATTACTAGAGCTGATCATGGGCGTCGTTACAAAATTTTTCAAGGAGGGGCAAATACAGAAAAATATTAAACCGGAAACAAAAAATATACAGGGTGTTCAGTAAAGAATGGGATGTAGATAGATTGGATAAAAATAAGCTGAATTAACTCAACTTACCTTAATATAAAAGTTAATACTAACGGAGCTACAGGGTATCAAAGTTGAAAAAATAAATCACATTTTCTTTATTATTTTTCGATCGCATCGACCGTATTTTATGAAAATTGGTATAGGAGGTGTTCTTGGGACTAGAAATTCGCATATGTCAACGATTTTGGTGTATCTGCTAGAGGGCGCTACACTGTATCTCATTTTGGACTGGAAAATTTTTCTTTCCTATCTTTTCTAGTTAAAAAAGATATACCTTGTTGATGTCGCTAGAAGCAATGGTTTCTGAGAAAAACGCATCTAAATCTCATGATGCATGCAATTTATCTAAAAGTAAAGTCAAATTGTTGCTTAAGTAATGGGCCATACTGTAACAGCATAATATTTTGGTCGCAAATAAGTCGACTTACTTTAGCTTATCCTAAAAAAATCCAAAGAAAATGTGTGAAAATGTATTTCTTCAATTTTGACACCTTGTATCTTTGGTATTATTGATTTTGGTGGATTTTTGCTTGATAGTTGATATTTGAAGTTTACTAATAATTCTCCAACCTTATACAATCAAGTTAATCAACTGTGGGTAAATATGCCTTAAAAAAGAAACATAAAATCTGACTTTGAAAACCTCACTTTCACTAAATGGGTAATATTCCTCAGCGCGTAAAAAATCTCGATGAAAAAAGTTTAAATGTTGGTTTACTTAAATATTTCATTTCCATTTGGATTTTTATCTGTTGAGCAGGTACACTTCTTCTGAAATATTGAAACACTAAATGCGATTTATTATTAATTTTGATATTGTTTTTAATATAAAGGTATGTATTACACTGGAGATCACATTATTCGATTTAATGTAAAATGTCATAACTAAATATTCACCAGTAAATGCGTCCTTATATCGTACAACACCTCATTTTTTACAGCTTGTACAAAAGAGTATGTTAGCAGTTAATATACAATTCTCGACAAAGCAGCATTTTTAAGGAATCTGCGGATTTCATCATAAGAATCGCTTTGCTGAATTATATCTCAAGAGGAATATATGGCATTATAAGGCTTCTTTTTAATAAAACCTAAAATGTTATATGCTCGTAAAATTCCGTCACAGACGTAATGTAATATTCTTTTTCCAACCCAACAACTAGATTAGAAAATTTTGTTATCAACATTTTATTAGACATAGTAAGGAATAGCATTGATAACAACAATTTATGCAAAACACTTCTCAAAATATTAGACAAGGCAAATTTATTGTGTACTCAGTACCATCACGATCTAATGGTTAATATCTGATGCTCTGCCATTTAATATTATTACAATTAAAAGTTTAGTTAGTTTCCAATTATAAATGACAGAAGCTAAATTTTACATTGTTATTAGCTTAATTTAACCACTTCCGCACCTATAACATGATTAATTAAACTGAAAAAATCGCAATTCTAAATAATTTTATATACAGGGTATTCCAAAATATTGCAATTTAACCAAACACACAAAGTTGCACACAGGTGGAGTTACAGGCTTTCAAAGTGGGGCTAAATATTTCCAAAAAAGAAATAATGTCTCTGAATTACTTTCATTTGAAGTAACCAAATTATTGTACATGATTTAGATTTATTATTAGTCTTTTTTGACGATGAGTTCAAGTAAATTGAAACACTACAAGGTGTTCATTGAGGGTGAGATATCCCTAAAATTATACCAGACTTTTTTCCATTGATCGAATTTAAAAAGAATGAACATATCCTGCGCAAAATTTAATTTGAACTGCTTAATTTAAAAAAAAAATAAGGTTTCAAAGAAAAAATACAAGATTTTAATAGCGTTTATTAGAAGAAAGAAAAAGTAAGTAGTAGGTTTTGTTTTTAATATTTGATAGTAATAAAACTATAAAATAAAATAAAAGTAATAATTATTTATTATATAAGTGTTTTAAGTAGCATTTTATCCACGTAAAAATGTTTAAACGAGAAAACGTAGTTCGAGCGTTTAATATTCTTAACTATTGACTAGTTTCCGATAAAGAATATTTAATGATTAAGGTAATATCTGTTTGCCTTTTACACGTTGTTAGGTATATAGTGCACTTTGCATTATTTTAGGTTGCACTAATAATGGCTTTTTCTGGTGTCTGTCGATGCTGCGACTTAACAAATTTCAAAATTACTGACGTACAGGGCGTTGGCAGTTACCTAACTTGTTTAATACTGGACATCAAGACAGGTATTTTAAGAAAATTTTCAATTGTAGGATTTTGCCTGAATGCTATTGAAATATGCAGAAAATATATTTCTCTACGCTCAATTCGCTTAAGACAAAACAGATCCACATCAATTCGTCGCTGTTATTACAAAGAGTCCTATCCCATTTTCTACAATTTTTCAGGAAAGCGATTTAAAGAAAACTGTGGTGATCATTTTGGCTGTATCACTAACACTTATGTCTTATTTCAATATATTTTTTCGCAATAAAGTAGATAAATCAATGTAGAATGATGAGGCATATAACATTTTTAAAAAATTATAGGTGTTTTGTTTTAATAAAATATTAGTTAAGATAGGCCCTTTCGTAAAAATAATAATAAGTTCTGGTTTGTACATGAAACCAAATAGGCCCCTCTATTATTAATAAAAAAAAATTATTTTTCAATGAAAAGGTAGGAAATTTGTTTAACTTTTAGTATTTTTATTTTTATTTAAGGAAAACATACAATAGTATATTATGCAACGATCATGTAATGATGGTTATTCGCATAAACCATAGGAAACGAGCCGAAGGCGAGGTATCCCGGTTAATGCTCGTGTATTAATAACCATTACATGAGAGTTGCATACGCTATTTTTTCTACACCCGATAAATAATCAAAAACCATAAATTTTATATTTTTATTGAACACAATAGGTAACAGTAATTATTCGTACGAACTGCATTTTCTGCTTTCTCCGATATGTGTGGAGGAGTCGATGGTAATTCTTCTATATCGCTGATATAAGACATTTTGATAAATTATCGAAGTTTAGCTAGGTATCTACGAAAATTTAATACGTACTGATTTTGACATCTAAAATAATTACATAAGAACCTAGGATAAACGTCAAATGCACAGCATGCTTGATTGAAAAATTATGGGTTTCTATTGTTTAAAAATTTGTATCGTAATGGGTATCATTATGAAACGGATTATGGGCATATAAGTGTTATAATACGGGTGTAGAAAAATAATATTATATACTAAAAAAATAAAACGTATCTTAAAATCTACGTATTAGGTAATGCTTAAAAACTAAAGAATACCAGTCTGAGTACCATTTTAACTAAAAAAAATTAACAAAAGAGAAAAAAGAAAATTCTGAATGTTTAACAGTTTCAAACCTAAACTAAAACGGTACAGGCTTGTCACCAGTACATAGTGCTATTAAATCATTATAATTAAACAAAGATATTGTCTTAGGTTCCTTGTTTAACTTTGAAAGAGTTATAGTGCCACTAACTTTTCTTTTTATGGTGATAGCTCGAGTTTCCAGATGACTGGTTTTGAAAAACAACTGATTCATAATCAGTCACAACCAGTCGCACCCTGTTACTGCAGGGTTGCAAGATTTAATTTATAGTTCTTTTGGTTATGTTATCAAAATTTCCAAATGCCTAAATTTTAAGAAAACAGACACAGGAATATCTAATCATTTATCTTTTGGCATAACAAATTTCATTTTTTTTAAAATTTAGTTATTAATCATTCGGATGCCTTTGTCAAATAAAATCATAATAATTAATAGGTAATGTACTGGGCCTATGTGAAAATTACTTTCCATCTCTTGCAAAAATATTATAACATAAAGTCATACAATGAGATTCGCCCAGCCAGACGCGCTTTAAACATATGGCATAGGGGCCATTGTCAACTTTGGCCTTTATAATTCCATAAAATATAAACGGTGTAATATTAAGATATGCCAGTCTGTCATAACATAAATAAGGTCTACCCATGCCTAAATATGGCCATAACTAATTTTCACCAAATATCGAGTTAGGCCCCTTCGTAATAACAGCGACGAATTAAAAATGTACGTGTCATCCTGTTGGAGTCAACACATTCGTGAAGGTACCATTAATAGTTCTTCATTCCGGAATATCACAAATCCAGAAGCATATACTTGCCATTGTATGAGGCGCAACTTTATTGGTCAATAAAGGTGCTGATCTTACAACCACTAAACCGCATGGTGGGTGGAGGAGCTCCTCTGTAGCATAAAGTTATGTTGAGCAGTCCATATTTAACAAACTTGATACTGCAAGGAAAATCCAAGACATCCGTAACTTGTGCAAATAAGATGATTGTGGATAAAAAATAAACTTGGCAGCCTGTAAACTGTTATTGTTATGAAATTGCTTAAAATTTCTAAAAAACAACGCCTTTAAGGAAGTCTTGGATATGGATTCTTGGTTGGCATAGACGTGTCCTCTAAATTTTATATAAAGGCAAATCGTTAATATTTCAAATACAAGGTTCCATCTTACATACTTCGACTATTGATTCTTGGTTATAAAATAATTTTAGCAGCAAACAAGGAATATTAATTAATAAAGTTACGCTCTCCTCGATCCTCGATCTCCGTGTTTGTAATGTAGCGCGTTGGATTGAAGCCAAATTTTAAAATATATAATTATAATAGCAAGATACGAAGATGGAAATTTGTAAAAGGAATGTACGATAAACATTTCAGACAGGAACGAAGCCAATATCGAAAGCAAAAAGCTACTAAGAAAATTATTGCCTTCTGACAGACACAAAGATCGATTTTGCCATATGTTCACAGAATAATATCAGGATTTCCAAGAGAAAAACAATAAAACTATATAAAAATAAAATTAAATGATTCAAATTATTCAAAAGTTTTGTTTGAATATTGAATAATACTATTTCATTTTGTAGTGAATTTTAATGAAATCATCATCACAAGTACACAAATTAATATTACATTATAGTGTTACCCACACCAAAGCACAAACATATATACATATAAAAGAATTATACCAAATCTTAGCCTAATTTAAATATGTATTGTTTATTAAGACCAAAATTTAATAACTGTAAATAACATTTCAAATAGCAGTCAAATTGTAGCGGAAATGTCAGTAAAACGAATGAATGAATTCATTTTATATTGGTTACCCGTATTTTATTTTATTTCACTTATACCCAGTTAGAGAATAGAAAAACAAACAATTAAAAAAATATATATACATAAAGCAAATTTCATTATATAGATTACATATATTATAAAGTGGAGAGTGTTTATTCAGAATATTTGTCTTAACAGGTGGCAAACAAAATATGTTACATTGTCTGGTAACATAAAAGCCTAACATTCTCAAGATGGCACTGCAGCCAATGACATTATGCATTACTATATCTAAACATATTAAATAAGCCTTTTTACATCGATTTTCCAAAATTTCAAGACCCAATCTATTGAGCATTTCTAATTGAGGAAACCAAACAGAGGCATACATACTCTCCATCGGCTTTAAAATTAATATATTTTAAAAAAAGCTGAGCATTTTCAAGAGCATCCACATCCACATGTCCAGCATAATTAGGACACCAAACAATTGGAGCATATTCACAATTACACCTGACAAAACTAGAATACAAAATTTTCAGTGTTAGAATTCTGAAATTGTTTACTATTCCTTATAATGAAACCAAGAGGTCCATGAGTCCTTGTAGTCACATAATGTAGATGGCTATTAAAAGACAATTTTCTGTCAAATATAACACCTAAGTCACAGAAGGTGTCGGGTCTAGAAAGCATGTGTTGTTCAATGGAATAATAAAAAAACAACTGTTTCTTTGTAGAAAAAGGCAGTACATCACACTTACTAATTGTAATGAACCACCCGGGTTCATCCCTAATGTAAATTTAATTTCCGGCAATAATATTTTATTTTGTTAAATTAAGTCCAGCGAGCGCTCGAATTTTTTATCAGTAGGCACTAATTTTTACTAAACCGTCGATGCCCTACTCCGAAAACACGCACCGCACGCGCATCTCCCACCGTGACCTGTGGTTGTCAGGTGGGGAGTAAGTTAACAAAAGTGAGGAACCGAAAGGCAGAGTTGTTGGAAAACATCTCTCGAAGAACCAATCCAGAAGTTCTCCCGATCAGCCCAAGAAAACCAACCGAGCCAGGAGAAGCCGCAGAGCCCAGCAGTGCCCAGGAAATAAGTAAGCAATCTACCTTTCTCTGAATCCTATCCTTTTCACGCCGTTTGGGTGTTTTGAACTCATACGGGTTGGCTTGTACTTTTGACGGACGAGGTAGTTTGGCTGTGCACAACACCGCTACCTGACCGAGCCGTCGACTGTCTGCCGTTTCACGACGTTGTCCTCATCCGGTTTGGCTGTGAACAACACCGCCGGCGAGTGATAAACGCCAGTGAGCCCTACGACGTTTTTCGTTGTCGGTTTGGCTATGGACAACACCGCCGACGACGAATATACGCCGTTTTGGTACACCGAACGTACACCGAAGTGTTTGGCTGTGAACAACACCGCACTAAGGAGTCGTTGGTGACTAAGTTGTACAGGGTTGTTCTCACCGAGGTGGTTTGGCTGTGCACAACACCGCCATCAAGGGAGATACACCGCGTGCACTCATTTCTATCCTTCCGGATAGACATCCGAAAAACTGCGTTATTTTCCGTTAGACCAAAACCGTCCCATTTGTTCGCTTACTTGTTTTGTTATTAACAATTGCTGTATATTGTTACTCTGCACTGCTTGCGCTTTCTCCTTGGCTACAGTTAATTTAAAACCGCTTTTAACTAATGCTTTCTATTCGCATTTACAGGGCCGAAATAAATTCAGAGTAGATTTTTGCTAAATCCATACATTTTGTTTTTATTTTCAGAACCTCGCTGGAACCGTCCTCTAGGTATAAGTTTATAGTTAAGTCCGTATTTTGTTTGTAAAGATTTTCTGCCAATAAAGTATTTCATGCCGTATGTTTTACTTTAAGGGTATTTCGTAGTTAATTTATATTTTCTTTCAGCACCGAAACAGACCGTTTTATATTCTGTTTGAAAATTGTAAGAAAATATATTTAGCTAGCATTTTGATTTTAGGACCGTTTATTTATTTTTAATTGTAAATTATGCATCCGATTTAAAGACAAATTCATATAGTCTTTATTACTATTTAACTGGTTATTATTTATTTCCATTCATTCATATCAGTAACTTTGATAAAATTCCGATCTAACAAAAAAGAACTTAAATAGATTTTTACCGTTTTACACTGACAATTCTGTTTATTTGAAAAGTAAAACTATCACTACACCGATAAAACTAGTTTTGTTGTTCTCTGGGAATAAAAGAAATACAACAGACCCCTGGAATTTAACTTTCTTCACTGTAGCTGCCCGAGTACTTACTCTAACCGAGGGTGAGTTCACGTGGAGTTTCTCCCACGTTAAACATAGAGAAACTGGCGCTCGAGACTGACCGAAAAGATATCCTGAATTGCGTCTCCGTGACGTCACTTACCGCCGCCGAACACCGCAGCACAATATAATCTAGTCCGAGAAGGTGCGTCACAAATCTGACGGCCGAACCGGACGCTGGTGACGTCATATCCGGCGCTACGAAAATTACAAATAGTCGTTCGCAATCGGGATACACGCGAAAGATTCTAAAGAGAGAAAGATAAGAGAAGAAAAGGGCGTCACATCATAGAGACATCTTATTTACCCTGCACCATTCATGAATGACATTTAGATTAAATAGAAGTTCAACAGCATCATCAGAATACTTAATTGTACTAAAAATTTTCAGACCATCGGCATACATCAGACAAAGCACAGTTGAAGTATTAATGATGTCATTAATGAATAAGCTAAAGAATAAGGGTCCCAAATTAGATTCCTGAGGGACCGTCAAGATGGCTCATACTTCAGCAGACTTGTAACCGCGGTTTACGTTATTTATAACATGTAGACCTCTTTTGGAAAGATAAGAGCTTATAAGATTTAGTAAGGTGTAAGAGAAACCAAAATAATTATCTAATTTATTCAAGAGTATTGTGTGATCAACTTTTTGAAATACCTTTGTCAGATCAGTGTAAATCACGTCAGCTTGAAATCCATTATCGATCGCACTGGCTAAAAACTGTTTAATACAGAAGAGATTTGTAACAGTAGACCTGTCCCTAAAAAAACCGTGTTGCGCCTCCGTTACTTAGTGTTTTGTGTGATGAAATAAAAAATCACTTTACTTTTTTACTTATGAAAAAACAAAACAACAGCATTTCAAAACAGTAAAAATTGTTGATTATAACGATCGGCCGATAATTACTTATGTCTGATCTTTCACCTTTTTTGAGTACTGTAGTGATGACCTTAGATCTTTTCTACTGTGATGGAAAGGTACGTGTATTTAAGGACAGGTTTATTAATTTACACAATGGTATTTTAAACAGTATAATATTGTCTTTAAATAGAAAAGGATATATATAGGTACCAACTTTGACTAATGTGATACCTACCCAGTAAACACACATACGTTATTTAAACGTATTGTCAACGTATCATTGGTTGATAATTCGTGTTACGTTACAAAATCAACCATTATTTTATGGTTAGAAAAGTAGCGGTCTAATATAACATTTAAAATACGTACTTTTTTAACAAAATATGTTGGCAAATCTTTTGTAACGTTAAATGAACGTTATTTAAAATATTTAAATAAAACTTATTTATTTAAACCTTTGTAAAACGTCTGTGTCAACTGATTAATATATTGACATTAAACAAAAACGTGTTTGTAACATTTTAGAGTAACAGGCATAAGTAATGCTTACAAAACGTATCATAAACGTTTTGCAATTAATAAATATTTCGGAACGATACCAATCCAAAGTAAATTTTATACAATATAATTTAATAAAAAGATATTGCATTAAGAATATATAGGTACTTATATATACAAATAACTAGATAGTAATTATTTTTTAATAAACCTCCCAAGTGTTAAAAACCAGTACAATTTAAACGTGTATTAATACGTTATAATCATTCAATGAAATAAGGAAGCGAATTGCCGTTTATTACACGTGTCAATTATAATGCCGTTAAACGTTCTATACGAATTTAATGATTTTATTGGTAGATAAAGATAACGTGTTGCACGCATACCATTTCGAGTTCTTTTTTGTAAAAGCTTGCCAGTTGCATATTCATCACTGTACGTACCTACTGTGATCCATGAAATATTTCCCTATTTTATTTTGGTAAGTATACCTATTTCTATAAGTATTTAATTTAATTTTATTAATATAAGAATATTAGGTTTTTTTACATTACATGTTACAAATAATTATATAATGGAATCTAAATTTATTCCACTATAACTTTTCCTACTTATGTTTCAAAATACTTACAAAGGCGATGACAAAATTAGTAAAAGTAGACGTGTGAATTTTGTACTCGTACATGCCTACGTTAAATTACTTTGTAAAATGGGTAACAATTATTATGACTTGGTAATTTTTTTACTTTATACTAAAATTCAAGATACAGTGACATATTTCTAATCATGATTGGGAATGATTTAAACTTTTTTATTTCCTTTCTTGACTATCTACTTCTATATTAGGTTATTATTATTGTTATTATTATTAGCATTATTATTATATTTATAACTATAATAGATTAAACTTAGACATGTTTAAAGTTTAGACTTTGTTTAAATAATCTATATTATCCAATGTAAGTGAAGTTATTGATATGAAACTTGTTCAGACCTAATTTCATTATTTTTAGATATATTATTTTGGTATTTTTGTATTTTATTTGTATTATGTACGTATTATTATTTATTTAATAAACTATTACTGATATTAAAACCAATTATTTATTGTTACCTACCTAAATTTGAAATTAAACAATAATTGATATTTTCTAATACTTTTATTTATAGGCGCATAGTGAGTTCAAATTCGAGCCACACTATTGGAATATCGATAATAATTTTTAATAGGAACAAGATTAAATGAGAGAAGATTTTGTAACTATTTTATTTATATTATATTAATTCCCTGACAATTATTTATTTAATACAGGGTGGTCCAGAATGTACCGTAAATACTAGAGCATATGGCACATTAAAAAATGAGGGTACTATTTTACATAATTTTTTTTTCAAAACTCAATAATAAGAGAGATATAACCCTCTCAGAAATGAAATAAAAATCATTTTTTTAAAATGTCTTTCAGATACTTTTGAATAATGAGTTCATGGGGGAGTATATGATATTAGGATAATTAATTTTTTGTTACCACTTATTCAATCATGTTTAAGGGGCAGTTTTGGATAGTATTTTTTTAAATTTAAAATTATGTATTTCAAAAAAATACTTATCACTCAAAACAACGCTTTAATCTTAAAGGGATGGAATACGTGGTAACATAAAATTAATTGTACTAAAACCTAAAAAAAGTAAATTCATCATAAAAGTATTATAGTTAGCTAAGTATTATAGATATTTAAAGAAGTGGTTTTTATTTTGCGGTTTTACAGGATTATTTAGTTTTTAAATATATATAATACCCTTATTTTTTAACGTACTATCTAATCTTGCATTTATGGTACATAATTCTGGACCACCCTGTACAATGCCGCCAGAAGGATCCAAAAACAACGTTGTAAAACACGTTAAAAAAACACGTCTCTAAAACATCTTTTTGGACATTAAAATAATAAGGTTTAATTTACGTTAGTTAAAAACCTTAATAAAATGTCATTATTAAACGTAAAACTTAAAGCTTATTAATACTAAAAATGATCGTTCCACATTTACTAATATTAAACGTTTGTACTTTGGTTACCAGAAACGTGTAAAACCGCGACATTTTTAAGTTGATTGTACGTAAAAAAGGCACGCCTTTTTCAAACGTTGTATGGGCATTATAAACGTTTTTCTATGTGTTTACTGGGTATTTTGCATGAAATATATGTTTTATATATAATTTTAAATTAAGTTAGTGGTAAAAAATGCTGCCAAGGATAATCCAATATAGGCTGTACATGAATGTTAATAATTGGACATTTTTGTTTTAATGTGTGTATTCGGACTAATGCTTTCAATAAATTTAAATCCTGAGCTGTACCCACAACAAAAAAAAGCCGACAATAGTTGTTGACAGGGTTTATTCGGCTACTAAATCATTTAGGTACTCTGAGACGGATTTAGCACTACCAGCTTGTTTTTATGGCTTTGGGTTTTCTGCTTTTACTGGATTCGCGATCCCTTTGCTGAATGTTGTTTAGCTTTGAAGTATCATCAGTGTGGTCATACGTGTAAAAACGTTTATATGTGAAGTATGTAGTCTTGTAATTTAGAAACATTATAATAACGATTTAATTTTACCTACTTGTAAAAGAATGTTGTGTAATGTAATTATCAAATTAAGAGCAAATGTACTTGTTTACGTGGCAGTTAATTGTTGGTTTGTTTGTTTTCAAATTAATACTTTTTTCTTGTATTTTTTCTATTTTTTGGCGAATGCGCCATTGTCACTAGATAATTTATTTTATAATTGAATCACTCGTTTCAAAAACAACATAAGTCACTAAAATTCAATTTTACAGGAGAAGCAAAAAACTGGATAATTACATAAATTTAATAAATTAAGTAACCAAACAATTTTAAATTGATGTGAGAATATGCTTATAACATAAAAAATACACACAATAGTTTTTACCAAACAGTGTTCTTGAGAAAAAAATATTTTTGATATCTTGACTTACGCAGTTTATGTAAAGAATAAAAATAGTCTGTAATATTTTCTTACATATCAAGTACTACAAATTAAACACACTCAATGGACAGTAAAAAAGCTTTTATTAACGTTATTACAAGTGTTTTTACACTATGGAACGTAATCATATTCATTATCGTCCTCTGTATCTCCTTCTTCTACAGTATATGTTGTTGGCCATCGCAATATTTCTTGATAAAATGGCTTATACTCATCAAGAATGTGGGGCTGAACTTGTCGAATATTTTCTATTTTTTTGGGGGTTTATTGGAACATAATTATTTGGATACGCCTGTTGTGTCGGTGGAAATGCAATAGCATGATTTGATGTATTTCTTAGTAAACTAAACGTGTGATAGTTTAAACCATAAATAAAGTCATGTGCTATAACAACTCCTTTTTTTATTGTGATTGTATTCAAAGGACATGAATGAGGACGGTGTAAATGATTGTTTTTGTTCTTTGGGTACTATCTTCCCAAACGATTCATCGGATAAGTAGTTTCTTTTATAATGAAGAGGCCACCATTTACTGAAGTTATAAATCTGATATGTCTTAATGACAAATACTTTAAAATTTGGACTAGTATTAGTCATAATGGTATAGTACTGATCTGGAATAAAAACGCCATCATGTTTATTTTCCTTTTAGTGATACCAAAGTCCTGGTCGTTCCTGCTCGTCTTTGGTACTAAAGCCGTTTATTTTCTTTATGCAGAAGTTAAAGTCGTCTATCGAAAATGCTCGAAAGCATTGGTTTTTGCAACGAAAAAAATTACTTAGTTACTAAGTGTAACATAAATAAGAGTTTTGAATAACTTAGCAAATCGCAAAAATGGAGTACGATCGACCGACTATCCATACCTTAACTACTCGTATATAAAAACGTTCGGAGCAAGAACAACATAAGTCAACGACTAATGTTGTTTTTGCCACGAACATAGGATGTGACTTTGCATTATTTATGTAAGGGTAAATGGGACTTGTGTCATTTTTATTCGGAACGTGTGCCTTCTAATGAAGATTCGTTTCGTGGTAAAAAGTGAATTTCGTAAAAAAGTGACTTATGTCGTTTTTGAAACGAGCGATTCAATTAATATTTAAGCATAATATTATTTATATTATTAGAAAGGAAATATGTTAAGTAAATTATTAATTTAATATACAGTGATCCAGAAATATTTTGAAACAAATGAAGAACATAATCAACTTGAGAAATTATTTGACATACACTGTAAAAAATAATTACAGTAAAAATAGATGGCAATTTATTTACCGCTCATTATTGCTGTAACTTTCCTATAGATTGTGAATTTACAATTAAAATGTAAAATTACATTGTAAATTTATTTTGCGGTGCAATTTTACGGTTAGTAACTGTAATATTACTTTGTACAATATAAAATTTTTTTGCAAAGTAACATATTACTTATAAAATTACAAAGCAACTTTACAGTCAATTGTGTAATTACATTGAAGATACACATTGATTTTGGCACTAGTCACTAAATTAATTATGTAAGTCCTAGGGCCTAGGTACACGCTGCATTCGTCAAAATGAAGAAATAATGAAGGCCTCCCAGCGCTCTCAACGGTTAATGATAGTGCTTTTAAGAATTTGTAATATATTCTCACACACATGAAGGGTATTTTTACAGTCAATTATATAGTAAAATTGGTATATTCGGTAATTTTACAATGTAAAAATAGAATTCGTTGTTAATTGTGAATGTATTACAATATATTCTATAAATGTACACATTATATTGTCGATAACATGTAGAATATCCTATACCTAAAATCAGCTGTCGTCGTCGAGGCATTTAATTTTAGATACGAGCCCAGAGTCATATCATTTGGCCCAGCGGCTATTTTAATTCTTCACTTTACTTCAGAAAACACTGGTAGACACAAATGGAAAATTTATTAATTCCAACTATTTTCATTGTAATTTGAGACATTTTGTAAACATTTTTTATTAAAATTAATTACTTAAATGCTAGAAATGTGCCCATAATAACAAAGTATATAATTTAACAACAAATCATTTCGTTTGGCCCAACAATCATATCCGCAAATTAGTGATTTCACCCTTTTGCTTCAGAACTGTTTGAATTCGCTTTGGCATAGTGTCTACTAAGTTTTTACAATCTTCAGTAGTAAATGAGTTCCAAATGTGAGTTAGTTTCTCTTTTAATTCAGGAACTGTTCTAGCAGGTGAGGCACGCAACTTTTTCTTCATAATATGCCAAAGTGTTTCTATTGGCGACAGATCGGGACTACTTGATACCCAGTTTAAGGTGGGAATATTATTCTGCAACATCCATTCCTTGACTATTTTGGCAGTGTGACACGCAGCGCCATCTTGTTGGAACACGTACTCATTTTCTATTGTTTTTAATGTTTCAATTGATGGCATTAAGCTGCCCCTAAGGATGTCAATGTATCTAACAGCATTAACAGTCCCTTCTACGATGTGCAGTTTTCCAACACCCTGGGCTGACATACATCCCCAAATCATTACAGAAGCCGGAAATTTCACTTTTCGGCGCAAACAGTCTGGATGATATGGCTCATTTTTTGTCCTCAATACTCTACTTCGATAATCTCCGACACATACCTCAAACCTTGATTCGTCACTCCAAATGACACTATTCCATTGCATTTGTGACCAGTTCTGATGAATTTTTGTCCATACCAACCTATTTTTTTTTCTGCTTTCCTGTTAACAGAGGTTTTTCTTTAGCCTACGATTTAAAAATCGTCTGCTGTTAGTGCCTATAAAATGAAATAAAAAATTACTTACTTTGTAAAACTTATAACCCAGTCGTTTGATAGCTCTGAGACAGGTTGATCTTGAAAAATATTTACCCGTCACCCTATTCCATGCTACACTTAATTCGGCACAATTGGTACGACGGTTTTGCTTCAAAATACGGCGTAAGCCTCTCAAATCGGTCGCGGTTATTTTTGAAGTTCTACCCAAATTTGGTTTTTCTTCCACTGCTCCTGTCGTTTTATATAATTTGACTATATTTCGCACAGTATAGCGTGAAAGTTGCAGTTGGTTAGCAATTTTACCACAAGAATGTCCAGCACTGTATAAATAACTTTTCGCATATCGTTTGACAAAGCTTTACCACGCACCATTTTTGAGGAAAATACTGTCAACTAATTTCTGACATGTCACTAACAACAATCAACAAATAGGCAAATGTTATGTTTAACTCAAGGCTAATACGACGATAAAAACCTATGTTTATTATATGGGCCCATAGATATATTATGGGCCAAACGAAATGATTTGTTGTTAAATTATATACTTTGTTATTATGGGCACATTTATAGCATTTAAGTAATTAATCTTAATAAAAAATGTTTCCAAAATATCTCAAATTACAATGAAAATAGTTGGAATTAATAAATTTTCCATTTGTGTCTACCAGTGTTTTCTAAAGTAAAGTGAAGAATTAAAATAGCCGCTGGACCAAATGATATGACTCTGGGCTCGTATACCATGAAATCTTTAGGTATTGCATCTAATTTTCTTTGATTAAACCTGAATTTAAGTACAAATAATGTCCATTTGAACATCGCAAACGATACTTAACTGAACACAACAAAGCAAGACGATGTGTGCTGGCTCTATTGATGAACGTGTGAAGTTAACAGGGAATTAGCTTTTCCTGTCATATTATATTACATCTAATTTTAATACACTTTGTGTGAACCTTATAAAAAACCAGATTGTGCTACGGAAATTTTACATAACCTGAAAATCTCATTTACCTACACAACAACTTTTTTGCAGTATACTATCCACCCCACTAATGGTATCTGCTATTGATTATGAAAGCTTTATCTACGTTAAGCATGCGCCATAGACGTAAGGAATGTTTGGCATGAAAGAATTCCGTTCAGTATCTATCAGTTTTCTATGGGACGTTTTCAATACCGTTAATGGATTTATTCGACATATATCATGCTTCGTCCCCTTACAGATTGTATTGATATCAGGCAAGCAAGATTTAAAGCAGAATATTTTAGAATCAAATAAATTAAACTAATAGAATTAAAAGTAAACTTAATGTTATTTGGATTATTCAAGTTTTTTTTTACGAAATTATACTTAAACATGTTCAGTTGGTAGAATAAAATTTGATTTGTTTAAATTTAAATATTTATTATCATATATTTCAAGAGACATATATTGCCTCTTAAAATATATATTGTAACTTTCTTTACCTAAAGCTATAAATATATTAAATTATTATATTTTTATATTATTTACTCATAAAATATTAAAAACATCCTTACCTTTTTTGGAGACTAAACAAGGGCCTAAAATTGATTTATACATCTTTTGTATACGCTGAATATTAGATTATAGAAAATGATACAATATGTATTTTATTAACTATATAAAAATCATTGATGGCATCGAATCTTAAGTCACCTTATTGTAAAATCAAAAAACTAAATTGCTCTATTGATAAATACGTTGAAAGAACATTGACAGCAACAAAAAAGTATTCAATAAATATTTTAAATTAATTTGTACATTTAATGAATTCGAGAAAATGTTCTCTTAGTACTGTTATTTTGCCAGTTACAGATTTCTGTAAATATCTAGATATTGATTTCTTTGAAGTTGTTAAAACAAGATTACAGATATCACTTTAACAAAATTTCTCATCTCAAACATCTATGTTAATATGCTGCTAATTTTGGTATTTATTTATATTGCTATTTAAATATCTTGAGTATTTAAATATTTGTGAGAGAACTAGATTCGCAACTAAAGTACTTTCAATGATGAATTGACAGATGGCGCTGTCATAAGTAAAGTCATCGAAGGAGATCATATTATGTCGTCACGTGTTTCCTGAATGAATAAAATGATTTCCTGCTGTAAATTAGTTGTTGGCACATTATATCCCTCATCCATTCCATAAATAAATCATACTAGAAAATTAGTAAGTAAGTGGAATGATAGCATTATTAATTTCATTTCATTTTTTCATCAGTTGTTTCGCATAATTATCAGGATCATGAAATTATGATGGATAGAATTTGAGTATGAAACGAATTCATATCAACATTTAAGTTATAAATGATCTGATTTAGAGTAAATATCGCCTTTTGTAAACCACAAAATTGGATGAGTGTAGTGAATAGTAGTAGTATAAGATCCCACTATATAAACGACGTTCTCCGAGCTGGTTAATGGATGAAAAGTATTTTATATCCAATTAAATATGTCAATAAATATATTGCAAATGGGTTGTCTAAAAAAATTCAGTCCAAAATATGATTAATTAACAACTAAAAATTATTATTTTTTTGAACATTTCACTGGTTTGGTTAATAGACAAATTCTATACCAATCGAAAGTATGAAGCCCATAGAATATGCAAACGTTAGGTTGACTATTTTTTTCCCGTCACAACTCTTGGGTAGGCAGGTATAAACAGGTAAATCGATACTAGTAACTTGCACCGGTGTGGTTAATAAATTAAAATTAAATTAAAATAAAGATTATTTCATTACCAACACGATGGTATAGGGTTGTCTGCGAAAAATCAGTCCTGAATTCCGGTTGTCGAGTTTTAAAAAGTGAAATATTCCCCAGCGAACCATTCCATGCGATAGAAGAGTACACAGCATTGCAGCTGTGTGTAGTTCGCCCATACCGAAAATGAAGACAATCCGTTTATCCGTTCTCCAAAAAATCGAATAAAGTCAGGGGGCGGCGGTATTACTATTAATCTGCCCCTAGGAAATTAAATTCAAATGTTGCCTAACATTTAATCTCAGATCTAAGATGGTAATTATCGAGTAAAATGAAAAAAATACTTTGCAGAAAGTTCAGAGATGTCACGATTTTGTTAGTAGAAAGATATCCACATTTTTTACCTAACCATCTCATTTGTTTCTTATGACACATAAAGTCTCAGTAAATTAATAAACAACAAATTATTTCATGGAGGTTTCATTTGAATTTTAAAAATGTTATTAGTTGTATTTACAACCCATTTCTTTGCAGCTTTTTTTTTGCAAAATCACCGAAACAGGTCGATTTTATTTTGTTTTTGCGTGCCTCCGGTTTTCTACAGAATGATTCTAAAACGCTGCATGAAAAACATGGATCACACTGTTTCAACCCTAATAAATTTCGGACCCATCTTATTCAGTTTCTATAAACTAACACAAATGTTTCTGCTTCTTGTCCGTTTTGAACTCGAAAGTTATTGGCAGTATACACTTAATTTTTTAAATATCTCCATAAAAAGAAGCCCAAACGACTTAAAGTGGAGATCGTGGTGGCCGTGTCATGCGCGCTCTCACTGCACACCGCGGTAAAAGTAGCTGTGTTTGGCACATATTTACAAGGAAGTCGTTCTGCTAAAGCATTTTCACATCGCCATAAATTAAAACGATATCCATCAACTCCAAGTTGCTATACACGTAAGCCATTTTTGACACTTGAAAAACGAATGTAAACATTCGCATCACAAAGGCGTTAATACTATAAGTAATCGCATTTTAATATTTGGAATCGGCTGGCTAGAGACTACAGTAGCCTAGCGATGTATAAGTTGAAAAACTACAACTTTAATAATTTTTTTTGGGAACTATAAGAATTTTAAAACAATGTTTTACGATGTTGAATACATTTTTCATGACGCATCTATTCCAATTTTTTTTAGATACGTTGTGAATTACCGTGTATATTTATTTAGATACTTTTTCAAGTATCTATTATAATTCTCATATAAGATCGTACTTTTCATTAAGGTTTCAATAAACTCTGACTGACTAATAAAGATTTTTGAATGGTAATTGCAGGTCGACACCCGAACTTTTTTCACGCAAATGTCTGGTATTCCTCAATACAAAGGAAAACCCGAGTTCTTGTTTAAGGTCTAGCGGGCAAATGTACAAAGACGTACTTAAGGCGTCTGGTGCTCAAATAGACAAACCGAAGTGTATTTCTCCACAAATTGCGAAAATTGGATTTAATTTACCGTAAATAACAATCTGAGTCTGTTCTTCAGTTCAAATGCTGTACTCGTATGTATAGCCGTACATTCAGGCTGTCTGTACTTCAACCGACCGAACTTTAATAATAAATCTATAGTAGAAATAAAATTTAATATCAGTGCAAGATTTAAATTGTAGATAAATGATATTCTTTTGTTCACCACCATTTTTAGACAGCAAAAAGTAGGTACGTGTCACGAGTTACCGAGTATTATAAAAAAATGTCGCATGAATAATAATAATAATAATAATAATAATAATAATAATAATAATAATAATAATAATAATAATAATAATAATAATAATAATAATAATAATAATAATAATAATAATAATAATAATAATAATAATAATAATAATAATAATAATAATAATTGTTACGGTATATTTTTTCCTTAAAAATTAAATAAGACCCTGTATATGTAGATCTTAACGAAGTATTGTTTTTATAGCTAGCGATTTTTTTTTGTAGATAATCTAGAGTTTAATCTAGAGTTAAAAAAAAAAAAACTATAGGTTAAATTTCTCTTTAATATTTTTCTTATTTGAGATTACCAAAAATGCACTTTCGATCTTCCTGGTATGTCATCATGTTATTGTCACATTTCTATCTGCAGAATCAGTCGAACTTCAAATAATATACTTTATATAATTTAATAAGAACGTCTTACTCTTTGCTAAAATAAAAAAGCGTATTAATATACTTCAAGGAAACTTTGTTATCCCATAATACCTTTCGGTTAGCATTTATTTACCTCATTTTGAAACTTTGTAGTATAAACCTGGAAAAAAAAAATCAGTTTTGTGATAATATCAATATTTGAAATAATTATTAATATTCAATATAATACTTACCGCGCCATCTCACGTAGAGAGGTGTCGGTCGTTCAGTAGACTGATAACTTACCGCAAATTTCTAGTTTCGCGACTAGTCTTAGACCGGAAGATGGATTTCGGAAAGGCTTTCTAAAAGAGTTGTCTCTCTCTCTAAAATTTCCGCACTTCCGGCTTTTGAACGCAGGTCAAGAGGGTTCGGCAAGAAATGGTGCTAATGCTCGTACACATTTTCAAGTGATTATCTATAATCATCCATTTTGGGAGTAATTTTTGTGCAAGCAAATTTAGTGATTTTTGTTGATTGTTTCCTGAAGTTTTTGGTGTGTGAATAGTTCAGGCAAAATCACATCTTTTACAAGGATTAAACTGCATCAATTTCCGAACATCTCTGTCGTTCTTGGAACACATGCTATTGTATTTTTGGACATCTATTTGTATTTTGGGAGACCCTTCCAGTGAAGGGTTTCTTTGGGGAGTGGACACGTTTGTCACGAGGTTAGGCTGCACTAGGTGCACAGTCTGGCTCTGAATCGAATCCGGCGTGCTGGTAAAAACCAACCGGCGGCCCAAATCTCCGTCTCGATAGTTTAGCCGTTGGGTAGTTTCCATCACTGCACCACACTGAGACTGCAGCGCATTCTTCGCTGCAGCGTATCCATCACTGCACCACGCTGAGACTGCAGCGCATTCTTCACTGCAGCGTATCCATCACTGCACCACGCTGAGACTGCAGCGCATTCTTCACTGCAGCTATTCCGAGACTGCAACGCATCTAGAACTGCATCGGAGCCACTTTACGCAAGTTACCTAAAAAGAAAAATAAACTGTTCTACTATTTCTCTATAAATATTTTTTTAATAGTAATTATCACAATATTATTTAATTCTAAGATTGCTCTAGCGTGAATAGTTAGATTGATACTTACCTGATTGCATTTCATAGCTAGAGCTGATAATAAGTTCATTGGTATATATATATATTTTCTTTTTTTTTTCTCAATTAAGTTTAGAGTATTTTTAATATACATAAATTCAGTAAGATATTCAGTTTCAATAATAATTTATGTGAGAGTAGTTTTGGCAAATATTTAATAGACTATTTAATTAAAAATACTAATAACTGTGAGGCGGAAATTAATCCATGCATATTGCAACATCCTTTTTTTTAAATCTATTTTACCTCGATAAGTATATACTGAGTGTACGTAGATATCTGAGTTATCTACCTATATTTTTTTTATGCTACGTAGAGTTTTAAAGAATCGCTTAAGCTTAAGCCATATCTTATAAATTTATCTACTACGCTGGGTATATGTTATTTAAGTGTTGATTAGTTATTAATTTCTGCTCTTTGATTTTTTTTTTTAACAACTGCAATTCTTCTTAAACTTGTCTGCAGTATTGAACGTAGGCAGACTGTTTATTATTATAAAATCTTTACTATCAGATTCCAAGTACTCTCACCTTGATTACTTTGTTCCATTACCCTTACTTATTTTCATTTAGTTTTATGAATGTATGTATATAGATATATATATATATATATTTTTTTTTTAATCGTACTTCCCTGTGCTTATGAAGCTTATCGCTTCACTTGTTGATATAGTATTTACCTGTGTTTGTGAAGCTGATTGTTTCACTTGTTTGATTGCTGATATATTGTGTGAATACTATAAGTTTTCATTATACTAGTTGCTGCATAATTGTCATTTTTTTTAACCCTTGTTTAGTAAATTGGAAGGGAATTATATCACTAGTGGGTATTTGAGTTGAAATAATTTACTTGGCGCCCAATTTAACATCTTAATTTTGAATCCAGCCCATCTCCACTGTTAGCTGGTCGGAGAATACCCAACTGTCATCTGACAGCTGTAGTTATTTGTAGTACGTTACATAATAATAATAATAATAATAATAATAATAATAATAATAATAATAATAATAATAATAATAATAATAATAATAATAATAATAATAATAATAATAATAATAATAATAATAATAATAATAATAATAATAATAATAATAATAATAATAATAATAATAATAATAATAATAATAATAATAATAATAATAATAATAATAATAATAATAATAATAATAATAATAATAATAATAATAATAATAATAATAATAATAATAATAATAATAATAATAATAATAATAATAATAATAATAATAATAATAATAATAATAATAATAATAATAATAATAATAATAATAATAATAATAATAATAATAATAATAATAATAATAATAATAATAATATTTATTATATATGGACGATTTGAAGTTAATAGCATCAAGTAAAGCTCAACTAAAAAGGCTTCTTGCAGTTACCAAGAGCTTTAGTGAAGACATAAGAATGGAATTTGGCTTGGAAAAGTGTGCCGTGGTATCATTTAAGAAAGGGGTTATTGAAGATATGGAAAATGTCATTCTAGACGATCAATGCCAAATTGAAGCGTTGGAACAGGGAGCGCTTTATAAATACTTAGGTGTGAAAGAGGGTGATGGAGTTGACCATGAAGGAACTAAAGACAGTCTGAAACGAGAGTACACGCGTAGAATCCGAAAAATACTAAGAACTGAGTTAAACGCCCGAAATAAATTTGCAGCAATAGGAGCTCTGGCTGTTCCCGTGATACACTACAGCATAGGTATAATAAACTGGAGACAAGAGGAAATTAAACAGCTAGACATAAAAACGCGCAAATTATTAACAATGCATGGAGCACTGCACCCAAAAGCTGATGTCTCACGACTGTACGTGCCAAGGAAACAGGGAGGGAGAGGACTAAAACAAATAGAGGCAACAGCACGTAGAGAAATTTATAGCTTAGCTTATTACATGACACATAACTCTCATAAAGATTATCTGCTTCAGGCTGCTATGCAATGTGATACTAAACAAATAGCATATTCATTATCAAAAAAAGCTCTAAAAACAGCAAAAGAGTTAAGAAATGATGAGGAGCCTGAACCTGTAATAGATGATTTGCCTCTCCCAAAAATAATAATCCAAAAAATCGGAAGTCAGATGATAGCTAAGTGGAAGGAAAAGCCAATGCATGGTAAGCTAATAAGAGACATTGAAAATCTGAATATAGATAGAAACATTTCCTATGCATGGCTGAAAAATGGTCATTTAAAACCTGAGACTGAGAGTTTGTTGATTGCTGCACAAGACCAGGCCCTCAAAACAAGATACATTGAACACCGTGTTATGAAAACCAGAGAGGATGAAAGGTGTAGAATGTGCAAAGAGAAGTCTGAAACAGTCACACACATCATGACTGCATGTCCCATTTTAGCACAGTGCGAATATATAGATCGCCATAACCGCGTGTGCTCTCTAATCCATTATGAGATATGTCGCAACTATAACTGTCACTTGTCAGTACAGAAATGGTATCAACACAAGCCTGAAAATGTAACCACTAACAACGGAAAAGTCACAATTTTATACGATCACCCCATTAGAACAGACCGGACAGTGACAGGAACTAACGAAGGAGGAGGTGCAAACAGACCAGACATTGTTATAAGAGCTGAAAAAGTAACTTACCTAATAGATGTAGCCATCCCCGCAGATACGAATGTTATCAAAAAAGAAGCTGAAAAAAGAATTAAATATAAGAGTTTAGCAATCGAAATCCAGCGAATGTGGCGGACTAAAGTAATTATAGTACCTGTCATAATTGGGGCTACGGGATATGTTAGCCAAGAATTTAAAATATGCGTCGAGCAACTCCCTGGAGACCATCGCCCAGAGCAGATCCAGCAAACTGCAATATTAGGCACTGCTCACATACTGCGGAAGGTATTGTCGTAAACCTGAAAAGAGAAAACAATATAAGAACTACCCTCTACATTTACACTTACCTTACCTTAAATGCATGGATTGCATTAGGTGAGAGTAACGATTCCAACCTAAACTTAACTACTACAAAGGATTAACAGCAGTCCGCGCTACACCCTGACGAAGGACTCCAGGGTGTTGGTGAAAAAGACCCAACTAAGAGTTGAGGTTGTGTGACAAGGCATAATAATAATAATAATAATAATAATAATAATAATAATAATAATAATAATAATAATAATAATAATAATAATAATAATAATAATAATAATAATAATAATAATAATAATAATAATAATAATAATAATAATAATAATAATAATAATAATAATAATAATAATAATAATAATAATAATAATAATAATAATAATAATAATAATAATAATAATAATAATAATAATAATAATAATAATAATAATAATAATAATAATAATAATAATAATAATAATAATAATAATAATAATAATAATAATAATAATAATAATAATAATAATAATAATAATAATAATAATAATAATAATAATAATAATAATAATAATAATAATAATAATAATAATAATAATAATAATAATAATAATAATAATAATAATAATAATAATAATAATAATAATAATAATAATAATAATAATAATAATAATAATAATAATAATAATAATAATAATAATAATAATAATAATAATAATAATAATAATAATAATAATAATAATAATAATAATAATAATAATAATAATAATAATAATAATAATAATAATAATAATAATAATAATAATAATAATAATAATAATAATAATAATAATAATAATAATAATAATAATAATAATAATAATAATAATAATAATAATAATAATAATAATAATAATAATAATAATAATAATAATAATAATAATAATAATAATAATAATAATAATAATAATAATAATAATAATAATAATAATAATAATAATAATAATAATAATAATAATAATAATAATAATAATAATAATAATAATAATAATAATAATAATAATAATAATAATAATAATAATAATAATAATAATAATAATAATAATAATAATAATAATAATAATAATAATAATAATAATAATAATAATAATAATAATAATAATAATAATAATAATAATAATAATAATAATAATAATAATAATAATATAAGAGTTTAGCAATCGAAATCCAGCGAATGTGGCGGACTAAAGTAATTATAGTACCTGTCATAATTGGGGCTACGGGATATGTTAGCCAAGAATTTAAAATATGCGTCGAGCAACTCCCTGGAGACCATCGCCCAGAGCAGATCCAGCAAACTGCAATATTAGGCACTGCTCACATACTGCGGAAGGTATTGTCGTAAACCTGAAAAGAGAAAACAATATAAGAACTACCCTCTACATTTACACTTACCTTACCTTAAATGCATGGATTGCATTAGGTGAGAGTAACGATTCCAACCTAAACTTAACTACTACAAAGGATTAACAGCAGTCCGCGCTACACCCTGACGAAGGACTCCAGGGTGTTGGTGAAAAAGACCCAACTAAGAGTTGAGGTTGTGTGACAAGGCATAATAATAATAATAATAATAATAATAATAATAATAATAATAATAATAATAATAATAATAATAATAATAATAATAATAATAATAATAATAATAATAATAATAATAATAATAATAATAATAATAATAATAATAATAATAATAATAATAATAATAATAATACCAAAAAATTATAAAATCATGTTGTAGTAGGTACATATATATAATAATGTGAGTATTTACAATAATTATTGGCAAAAAGGAACCATAAATTCACCTAATGGTACTCTTCCTATGGACCCTTAACTAAACTAAATAAAACTAAAAAAGAACAATTTTGGGCAAAGATAGCTAATATGTGAAGATAAAAAAAAGAAAGACTGGAATTGATATTATAACTTTATTAAAAAATTCGCGATTAACGACGGAGAGGGCAATGAGGAAAAATAGGTGGCATGCTTACAGAATATATAAGGATAAAAAAAGAAAAAAAAATACAACAGGCAGGCGGAAAATCACACATCCTAAACAAGCGAAATCTGATTTTCTAAAAGCATTTTTTTTTTACATGAAATACATCTTTATTTAAAATACAAAAACAGTCATAGAACATATAAAAACCTTAACAAAGAAATGTAACAGTTTTGTGAATTAATGCACCTGTAAACAGTGTATGGGTAAATATAGTTCTCAATTATTTCTTACGCGTTCCGTTCAAGCGGGGTAAAGTGCGGCGTAGCGGGGTTTGCGCTGTGACCAGCGTGGGGAGCTTTTTTATTTCAGCTTTGTTAATATCTTAGAAAACATTTTTTTGATACATACTTTTGTATAGCATAAATATTGTAATTGTTATTTTCTTAGCTTTCTTGACAGTAATAATAATATTATTCTTGTGGAACTCTGCCTATTTGTGATTTTATTAACTATAACATATACAGTTTCATTTTATTATTTATTTATATCTCATATACATTGCCAAAGTTGATCATAATATAAGATTCTTTCGTATTAGCTTGAATATAAAAACGGGAATGATATATTTTACATGCATATGTCTAAGTCGTCGTCATCATCATCAGGTATTTCCTCGCCTCCATCATTACTGTTGTCATCGTCTTCGGCGTTCAAATTTATCACTAATGGCTCTACAGCAGTATCCACTAAATGTTCTTTTTCTCTGTATTTCTGTTCCACTTTTTTGGCATGTTCAACCCAGTTGGACCAAACAGAATTTAGTATATTTTCCATGGCCGATTAGCAAAGGTTCAAAACATCTTTGATTTTAAATGTAGAAATTCGTTTAGAAACGTCATTTGTAACATAAGCTCATATTAGTTCAATAAGGTTTAATTCACAATGAGCCACGGGAAGCCATAAGAGTTTCACCATATCTTGTGGCAAATCCTTTGTAATCCACTGAAAAATAACAATAACAATTTATATCTTATAGATAAATATGTATGAAGTAAGTAAATATTTTCTAACATCTTATCAAAGCTGAACTAATAAAGTATCCGACACTGGTCGCAACGCTCCACTTTACCCCGCTTGAACGGAACGCGTAAGAAATAATTGAGAACTATATTTACTCATACACTGTTTACAAATGCATTAATTTACAAAACTATTATATTTCTTTATTAAGGTTTTTATATGTTCTATGACAGTTTTTGTATTTTAAAAAAAGATGCTGTATTTACGAAGATTCCATCAACTTGTGTTTAACGCAAGATAAAAAAAAAGGAATTCTAAGAAGAGAGACTCACACAGTTCGAAACAACATAGTTTAATGTACTACCAGTTAAAATTGCACATTTCAAAGCCAATAAATAAAAAAGTTATGACGAGTTGAAGTGACAGGATTACGTTTCGCCGCCCGAAAATCGTGTTTTATGGTACATTATTTCTAATAACTAAAAAACGAATGATCATCAAGTAATCGTTGGAAAATAATTGAATGGTCGTTGTTTAAAGTGCATAAATGTCACAAAATACTTACATGTGTACCTTACTTAAGTTAATACCTCATATAGTGTCAAAATTGTACACAAAACTATAATTTTACGGTAGCAATTTGTTATTCTAGAATTTTATATTTACTATTAGGGCAGAGTTAAGGAGAAGCTCTTTCCGGAAATTTACAAAGTTTTGATTAAAGCGTCCTTTAACTCTTTTGCGAATAAACTCAGTATTGCGGCAAATGCGATAATTTATAAGCAGTCATTTGGGAATGCTTGACTCAATAATTAGTTGCCTTTGTCACTCAAGATATTCAAATTTAGTGCGTATCTGACATTCGAATAATTCTTGAAATAAGAAGAATTTCCGTAAGTTCTTGTTATTTTGGATATAGCTATCTGAAAGATGGTTTGTTATAATATGTTTGTCCTGTAATTGGAATGTATATTCTGTTGGGTAATAAACGCCATAATAATAATAATAATAATAATAATAATAATAATAATAATAATAATAATAATAATAATAATAATAATAATAATAATAATAATAATAATAATAATAATAATAATAATAATAATAATAATAATAATAATAATAATAATAATAATAATAATAATTATTATTATTATTATTATTATTATTATTATTATTATTATTCCCTGCGGAGTCATCATACTTAAGTTGGTTTTGCTGTCAACATGAGTGACACATCTATTTTCTGTAGAAACGCTACTGGTAGTACTGGTGGTCTTGCTAGTAGTTGCAGCAGTAGGAAGTTTTTGGCACGCAATTTCCTTCTTCTGTTCCAGTGAATTTTCAATGTAGTCTTCAGCTACCGTCGAAGATTTCCATCCTCCATGTCTCTTGATGGTAGTAAGATTTGCACCAGAATCTGCTAACAATGTCGCCGATGAACGACGAAAACAGTGTCCGGTGTAGAGTTTAGGATTTGGTAGATTCAAGAACTCTGCAATGTCGGCAGGCATTTTACCAAACATGTTAATTCCGATTGAATTCTTCACACATTTATTCTTCATATATTTAAGAAAAAGTTGTCTATGGTCAGCGTTGGGTGGCCGGAGTGCCATATACTTTCTAAAAAAGTTTAAATAGAATTCACCAACAACACTGAAAGTCCGAGGCACTTTCGTTTTGGTATCTGGTATAGTCACAACAACCGAAGTGCCCAAATATTCGATATTGTCGATGGTCATCTGACACAATTCCTCCCGGCGACACGCCCCGAAGACACCCACTATTGCTGCGACTTTCATCATCAGATACTTTTCGTCTTCTGCTTCTGTGAGAAATTTGTCGATATGCGTTTTCGTCAAAACTTTTGACTTTTTTTGCTTGATATCTTTCGGTTTAAAAAAGCAATAAGTTTATAATGTTTGCTTATATCTTGATCTTGCTTTATTTTTAACATAGTTTTGATCATGGAATAATTTGACCACAGCGTTGACGATTTCCATATCTTGGCTTTTTCCTCAAAATATGCCAGTAAAACACTTTTGTTACATTTCCCAGGGACCTTTTAAATGTTGCACCATTCCGAAAAGCGTCTATAAGCGATTTCGTACTGTTCCTTTGATGGATTCGTTATGCTCATTATCGAGATTCATTATACTTATAATATTACTAGAAAATGCTGTCAATATTTTTGCGTTTTTTCCGTAACTAACAACAGCACTGGTTGCTACGAAAATTTTGGTTCATAAACATTGCGATCTGTGTGGTATTTTTTGATTTCTTATTTTTATTGAGTTTAAAGTTCTTCCGATTGTTTTGTAGAAAAAATAGTGTATGATATACGTGTTAAAAGTGATTTTATTTTGTTCTTCACTCACAAAATAAAATCTTACTTTTAACACGTATATCATAAATAGCTATTATTATTATTATCATTTAAAACACTTGTTTAGTACAACTTATCATATGGCAAAATTAAGGTACTCATATTCCAGACATCCTGTAGATATAAAAAAAAAATGTAAATAAATCTCAAAAGGATTTCTGTTAATTCTTTTATTAATACTTATTCCGAAGAGATTTTCATTCTGATTTAAGCAAAGCCGTGTTGAAATATGATTAATTAAATATAATTTAAACATCCTAATTGACTTTAAAAAAATTTAAGCTGTGTATAATTGCTTATTGGTTTATAAACAAACTTAAAACCCTTTAATTCACGTGAACCTTTTTAATTGAAATTTCAAATTTTACATTTTTCAGTTCACATTTTGTAGCCAGTAAAATGATGTTACTCGCTAGCACGACAAAAAAAAATAACCAGAAATATTTTTCTTTTCTCTAAACGAAATTATACTGACAATTCCACTCATATGTACATAAAAAATACAAACATAAAAATCATAGTTTACTATTGGTTATGTTAGAATTAATAGAAAATAGTGGCATCATTGTCTTTTGTTCTCCTATTTTACTTTTAAATAAAAGTGTAGTTCAATTTTAGCATTATTTAATGCTTCCTTTTTGTGCATACTTTCGTACATATATCAGTATTTTTCTATGATATTATCATGTTCAAATTATTTCATTAATATTTTCAGAACATTATCGGTCGTCTTCGACTCGGAATAATTCTCAAAATATTCATTTGAGCATAAGTGATATTTTAAGATATAAAACAATAACAATATTAATGCTGTAGTCATTTACGTCCATTTTACATGCCTTTTACCTATAATTTATCGTATTCGTAAAATGTTAGATATCATTCAGCTGTAAGGTTGTCTAACTTACCTTCAGCAATATATATCGAAGGATGCATATTTTACCCAGTTTGAGTATACGTCTTGTCGAAATAAAATATGCATCTCCTGCCTTTTCTTGAAATAGCTGCGTTTTTCTGCATATTGATTCGTATACTTACATCTGAGTAAGTTTAATGTTTTAACGCCTGTTCACTTTTTCTCTTCAAACATTAAGATATTAGCGTAAGATAATTGTAAGTATAGTATCAGAAAACACACTTATCAGCCTTCAATTTATGACTGCTTCGGGTATACTAAGCGATCTTTACGTTTTAGATGCAAAGTCTGAATAAAAAATTTAGGATCAATAACTTCTCATGAAAACAACACATCACTCGATCTTATTATTCATGTTATGTAAAATGCGGGGTAATTATTTAGGTACTATAGAAGGAAATGTTTAAAATTGACCAAATTTTCATTTCTCTCAATTTTTGAGAATGGTGAACATGAATCTGAATTTATTCTGTTCCTGGGAAAATATTTTTAGAAAAGGAAAGATATACTTACTTAATATACCTATATTATTTCTTCAATCATTCATTTTTCTTTGGAAAAAAAGTCATTGAGACATATGTACGTATAAAAATATGCTCTGAAATTTACTCCTCTCTCTCTTATTTATAATTTTCTGATTACGAGGTACTGTAAGTTTATTTCTACAAACAGCATATCGAATAAAAATGCCCCTGCTAAATAAATACCTACTTTTATGTTTGTTTAAATTTTATGTTTATTTGTGCATATATGAAAACCCAGCAACTGATTAAAATATTCTAAAGAATTTATCCCGAACAAACTTAATTTTATGACAGACTAGCAGTACTTGCAATGTTATCTATTGAAAAATGGTCAGAACTCTCAAGCTATGATGAATAAGTAATTGAGAAGATTATTTTGGACAAAAGCGAAATTGATTTTCACTTATAATACCACTAGAGCTTCAATTATTACTGGAAATTTTTTCGAGAACATGAATATTTTGAAAATTCTGAAGAAAGAATTTTCTAAAAAATATTCGTGTGCAAGAAAAAATGTCCAGTTTTTAATTGAAGCTAGAGTGGTATTCGGTAAGAAAATTTCACAATGAAGTGTTAAAAAATATCGACAAAAATATAAAGATTAAATTTTTTGATTGTTTTGAAGAGACAGAAATAATAAAAAATAAGTTGATAGTAGTTCAGTCTTTCAGTTTTTCTAAAAATTTAGTGTACTAAAGTTGGTAAAAATATATTTTATTGCAAAAAAACTTGAAGCAGTATATATAATCAAAGTAACTTACATACATATAACATTAGGTTAAATAAAATACAACTAACCGACTTTAGTTAAGCAAAATAATAAAAAATAAGTCAATAGTAGATCAATCTCTCAGTTTTCCACATACTCGTTTTACTAAAGTTGGTAGAAATATATTTTCTTACAAAGAACCTTAAGCACTATGTAATATCAATAAAAGTCATATGTATATATTATTAAGAAGGCCATGCAATCCATGTCAAACAAGGCAATCGTGACTTTTGACGTTATTTGACCATTTTCTTTAAAATCGTTGTGTTGTACAATTGAAAAATGGAGCGGTTTGAAAAATACGTTTTATGCAAGTTTTGCAAAAAAGTTAGTGAAATTAAAATGTATCATCGGAACCTAATTATTTTTAATGTATTTATTACAAGAATGCGGGCCAGAAATTTATTCGCCAAACTTGTTTGGAATTATTAAAAATCATTGACTTGGTGTGTAAGAAATATGGAGCTCTTCATGGATCACAGCAGAATAAGATTGTTTCAAAGTACTACATTTATTTTTTGAAACATAGACATTTTATAAATGTTAGTGAATGTGTGCTTGTTTATTTCCCATTAAGAAAAGAAGACGTGTATGAGGTATTTCAGCAACATTTGGACGCTTTAATTAAAACTACTAAAAGTACATACTTGGTAAATAATTATTTATAAATGATTTGTACTTATTAAATTATGATAGAATAAATTTGAAGTTAAATATAAATGTCATTTTATTTATAAATGTCAAAAAATTTCCAGTGTAATTTCATGCTCCTTACCCCAAGGAAGAGAAAAATTTCCGGAAATTTTCTTAGTTGCTATAGTAACGCTACAAAATACAGGCCTTTAATTGGCTGAAAAATACTATTGTGAAATTTTCACTATAAAAAATAATATTATTGACTACATTTTCCAAATATTTCAGTGGCACTCAAAATAAAACTACCTATGCAATCATAATTGTGAACTTTTTCAATACTTTATAATTGTACTTAAATATTCTCATTCTACTCTGTTATGAAAATTGCGCGCCGCTAAATTTTATTATATTAAGATATATTTCATACATAGCTATAGTTGCGGCAAGAATTCAGTCGACTTACGCCATACTAACAAATGAATAATTCAATATATTCTCATCAAAATATTTAAGAAACTGCAACTGAGATTAATAAAATTATATGCGACACTGAATAATTGAAATTGTATTAAAGACTCTTGGCATCTTCAATGGTCACTTCGGTCAAGAAAGACTGAGAAACTAAGAAATGTATTTATTTTAATTGTATTGGTATGATCTATATTTCACACTAATTATTAAATTTATCTTTCATTTATTACATCTTAAGCAGTATAAATATTAGCGACTTAAGTTCAGCCAACATTCTAGTTTGCGTTAATGCATTGTTGATTATTTAAAACTTTAATATTTCTAGCTCTTAAGCTACATTGATTGATTGATTAATATTTTATTTTAACAAACAATTTCTTGAGGTCTCCAGTTTTCTAATGTAGGCATAAACAAATATGAAAAAGAATATTTAAATTTTTCACATTTTATTTTAACATTATAATTTGGTTTCATCCGATACAACTATGTAAATGTTGTTAAATGTTTTATTTTATACCGAAAAATACTAACATTCGTATTTCTTACATAAGCCATGCAGAATAACCGTTAAAATTTAATATCTTAACCCTTTACTAACGCACAATTCAACATTTATGAGATTACTTCAGTAGTCGCTAACATTCCCATAACACTATGTTAAATTTGACAAATATAATATTGTGCAGCGAAATTGGATATGTCGCTGTCACTTAAGTGCCTCTCCCTTGTAACTTCCTTTGGAGGATAGTTTCAGAATATAAGGTCAACGAGAATGGTCTGAATTTAGATTATCTTAGACATTCCATTTCCATAGTTTCGGTGCGATAATATCGTCCTACATTTTACAGATGAATTCAACTTGGAAGGCAAAATATTAGATGCTCGTATATCTTGAGATTGTTTGATATGAAAAACTATTTAAACAGGCGACCTGACATTTTCACCAAACGCATTTCCTTTACCTTAGGGGAAACAATATTTTTTCAAAAACTGCAATAAATTAATGTGTTATGTACAACAATTTAAATTATATTTGAAACCGTGTTTGAAAACAGTGACTATCATAATGCTTAAAACTATAAAAATTTGTTGTTTGAAAAAAAAATAGTGTCAGAATTACCTATAAATTGTAATTCATATTCAAAAAGTGTTTAATTTAAAATGAGCTCGGAAAGTGAAGACGAGCATTTCCCAGAGGAAGTATTGAAACCGGCACAACGTGTATTTCACAATTAACCTTCAAAAAATCGTTAAAATGTGTATTGTTTAATTAACAAAATCACAAATAAGTTTCGGAAAATGACAAATTTGTTTTATGTTCTTCAACGAATGAGACATTGGCGTTCTAAAACATAAAAGTAGGTGATAAAGGTAGGTAGGTGAAGATGATAAAAGACTTACTTTTGTCAATTGAAAATGTCAGTCAGTCGAAAAAAGTTATACATGTTTTCGTCTCAAAACGCGCTTTCCACAAAATGCAGTCTTACGGTAATGACCCATTACAATATTTTTTATTTATTAATTAAATGACGGACAGAAAAAGTCCATTAAAGGTTACAAAATGTTTCAGCAAATACATACACACATACACAGAGTACTTAACAATTACACACAATCAATTTAAGTGTTTACAAAATTATGCGTGTGTAGGCACTAAAACTTGTAACGTAAGATATATAAAAATAAAATAAGTCTAGTGGCATAAAATAGTTAACAATTTACCACAAGGATACATTAAAATAACATTGCCATAATCATTATAAAAGAAAACACTGAAAACGAATATAGGACGGGACATATCGAGAGGGATAATTAATATAGATTGGCACGAGCTTGCCGGCAGAAAGAGCTATATGAATCATTGAAGATGTCAACATCATTACCGTAAGTATTGAAATTTATTTGCATTCTATTAACAGGTGTATTGCGCCCATAAGAGGTTCTATGGAAGATGGGTTTAAACATAAGTGGTGCTCTTGTGTTTCTAGGTGGTACGTTCAGGTTCAGCTGCGACAACAGGTAGGGTGAAATACTGACGTTATTAATTAGCTTAAAGACGAAACATATATCATAGTACTTTCGACGATGTTCAAGGCTGGGAAGGTTTAGATATGAAGCAGCCTCATCATTAGTGAGGATAACGCCGTTACGATTGAGCTTATAATTCGCGTATTTAATAAATTTCTTTTGAACTTGCTCGATTCTATTAATATGGTTAAGATATTGAGGTGCCCAAATTATCGCGCAGTATTCTAGGCTAGATCTTACTAGGGACACGTATAAGGTGCGGTAAGCTTGTATGCTTTTAAATTTAGAGGCTGATCTAGTAATGAATCCCAGCAATCGATTTGCTTTCGCGATAAGATGGTCAATATGGTCATTAAAGTTTAGTTTGGGATCAAGAATAACACCTAGGTCTTCAACTTGTTTAACCTCGATTAGAGCAAGGCCCTTTAACATATATGGGGGATTCTCTAATGATTCTTGTTTCCTTGAAAATCTCATAAACTCACACTTATTCATATTTAAGTGCATATCATTTTGTTCTGTCCAGTAGCTAAATCTGTCCAGATCATCTTGCATTTTCAGGCAGTCACGTAAACTGTGTATAGCAGTATAAATTTTCAGATCGTCAGCGAATAACAATATTTTACAAAAGTGAAAGTTTGAGACTATATCATTGATAAAGAGGTTAAACAGCAACGGACCCAGGTGTGATCCTTGCGGTACTCCTGAGCTAGGAATAAAAGCATTTGACAGATAACCATTAACTTTAACTTGGTGATGTCTATTGAAGAGATATGATGATAATCATTTTAGGAGATTACCACTAATTCCCAGCTTGGACAATTTTACAATTAGCAGATCAAGATTAACTTTGTCGAAGGCCTTGCTGAAGTCTGTATATACTACGTGAACTTCAGCTCCTTCTTCGACAAAGCATTGCGCAAAATTTACAAAGGTAGCTAAATTAATAGTTGTAGATTTTCCAGCTTGAAAACCTTGTTGCTCTTCAATAATAATATTTTTAAATTGGTAACTTAAGAAGTTGGTTACTATTTTTTCAAGTGCTTTAGGAATAGCGGACAATATTGTAATAGGTCTGTAATTGGAAGGATCGGATTTATTGCCAGATTTAAATATAGGAGTAACGTAAGCGCGTTTCCACACATCGGGAAAATTTCTGGTGGCTAGAGATAATGAGAAGAGGTAAAATAATGGTAATGCTAGACTATGCGAACAATTTTTAAGAACGACGGGAGGAATTCCATCAGGACCAGGTCCCTTATTTATGTCTAAATTAGAGATAATATCAAATACTAAATCAGGCGTGATATCGACACCTTCAATGATATTATGTGTTTCATGTTTAATGTCATGATTATTAATTGACCTTTTGGTATAAACATTTTCAAACACATGTGCAAATGTTTCGGCAATATCAGGCCCACCAGTTATTTCAGAATTATTTACAATTAAGGCATTAGGAATATTGTTTTGGCCCTTTACAGAATTTACATACTTCCAGAAAGTTTTAATGTTATTAGGAATGCTATTTTCGACACCTTCTATATAATTGTTATAATTTAATTGAACCATGGTTTTACAGTGTTTTCTTAATCGAGAAAAACGTGTGTAAGCATTAAAATCTTTTGATGTCTTGTATTCTCTATGAGCGATTTTCTTTTCGAATATTAAAGATTTTAGTTCATGACTAAACCACACTGGAAATTTACGCTCTTTGCAAAGTGATTGAGGTACCGATATATCTACTGCATGATATAAAATTTTATAGAAGGCGTCAGTAGCATTATTAATGTCTACATAGTCGTTAATAAAATCCCAGTCTATATGCTCAAGATAATCATTCAGTAAGACATAATTGGCATGCTTAAAGTTATAATAATAATTTGTATGCATACGTAAGGTATCGTCCTTAGCAAAATTTAAGTTAACATTTAAAGGCGGGTGGTATACAGAGACTATTTTAATTTCAATATTGAAAATTTAGGTTTTGAGTTTTTGGGAGTGCCCTCTTTAAGTAAAATAAAACAATTCTTGTACCTCATCCGGTTATACTGGAAGTCGCCATCTACTTAATTATTTTAAATGGAACACTGTATATTGCTGCTTTCTCATATTTATCTGTAATGGTCTTCGAACTATTTCAATTATTACTTGGTTCTCTATATGTATGCTTTTAGTCTAAGTTCAGTGTAGAGGTATAATATTAAATTTTAAAGAAGAAAATTGAGATAACAAAGAGTAAAGTAAGATATTAAAAAGAGATTAATGTGGTTGTCACGTGTAACTGACAGTGAGGATTTGGTGTTTTTTCTTTATGATTTGATGCGGAGAACAATCTGTCCAACTTACCACGCTCTTAATTATAAAATAAATACCTTCGAAGGAAAACGCGTGCTATACCTCTATACCCTTCCACGGTTTTCCGTCCCTTATCGGTAGACAGATAAAATATAACGAGCGGAGACGATGTTCGACGATGATACAGGGTTGATAAGCTTCCATGATTTCATTCAAGTCGCGACTCCCGCGTTACCAGTTCTCCGTTCGTAAACAAGTCCAATCTGAGCAAACAGCTGTTACCCTTTTTGGCGACTTGTTGGCTTCAAGCGACCCTCCAACTGCGAGTGTTGTTGAAACTGGTGAGTAACTTGCAAATTAAAAAAATTTAAACTATTTAAATTTTTTTGAAGTTCGAGCCAAAAACTTTTGCGTTAGACTCTGTAGACTATTTAAAATGTTTTTTCCTCGCATATTGTATTAACGTCAACAAATTTATTTGTTTAAATGTGACAATAAAGTTGTACTAATTTTAGCGATACTGTAATAGTATTTGAGTCGAGTGGAGGGAATTGTTTGGAGTAATTAAGGTTTGTTTGGTTTGGAATTCTGTTACCAATAATTTCAGCCAATAATAATTTGTAGATATATTATTTTGCATATATTTTTATGAATAAATAATACATTATAATGATTGAGCTAAAATGATTAGTCAAAGGTTGTTTATATAACATTATTACAGACAAAAAAATGGGTCTGACAGTTTCAAATTAATATCTCAAAAATAATCTAAAAACATCTACAGTTTTTGTTGTTAGATTAATTTTAAATTCAATAAAAAATGTAGTGCTTTTTCAATGTGTTTATTTCCCGAAGAAAAATAGCGGTAATAGCATTTGGCATAGAAATTGTCTTGGTTCTAAACAGGATCTTCATTCGACCCTTTGCATTTCCCTTGAACGTGATCTGTTGTAAATAAAATATGGGCTCAGTCCGCATGTTCTTCGAAAGGTCCTTTATCTGTATGTGGAAAATCCGTTCGTTGTTCAATTTTAAGCAAATTTGATTCATTTTTTCACAAAGGTTATGTGTTTTTAGTGTGTAAAAAAATCAAAGATTTTAATTAACATTTTACAAGAATTTCAAAAACTGGATTAGTGGTATGCAAGCTTTCCCGTGTCTAAAGCTAATTGTTTACGAGAAATTTGGGAAAAAATCATCTACTTTCAAACTTGCTACTTTTAAAGATATTAAAGATGCAGAAATTATTTTTGGACGATAACTAGTCAAATCAATTAGTGCCCGAGACAAAAAAAATTTTGCATTTGAAAAAGTCTTGTTTTGACATGCGAAAGACAACAGCTTCTTTAAAGTCTTGTTCTTGCTTGTTCTTGCAAGATCATGCCTTGTATTGTCTCGCAAATTTCTTATCTCTCAATTTTTTCAAGACTATTGCATGATTCTTGAGACACTCTTGTATATAAATGAGAAACATGAACCTCAATTACAAATTTGGTAACAGTGGTGGTTACTCTCGGTCGGCTATAGTCCCGTTCAGAATTCACAAGTAACTACCGACATGGTCGATCGTGGACAGTGGTCGATCGGTAGACGTTATAAAGTATAAAAACGGTATGTAAATAATGAACGAAATAGGCGAAACAGAATTGCGGCTCTTTCAGTCAAGTGGCAGTGAATTTATAATTCGTGCAGTTTAGCAGAACAAGACTCAATAAACTTTGATTTTAAAAATGTCAAGTTTGAGTGACACTCGAGAGCAGTAATGTCACTTTTTGTTCGTAATGCATACAAAGTTTTATCTACAATCACTCAAAAAAATAAAATAAATAGCGAATAGAATCAAGATAAGAAATTAATTTGTTTGTATTTGTAATATAGATGCTGAAAGAACAGTCTTTATAATCTTTAATAATAATTCCTAATCAAAAAGGCGTATTACGGCTATATTCTAATGTGGTAAAATCATGGACCAATAAAGTAGTCGATGTTCGGCGAAAGCAATGCCCTATGTATAAATGACAGACAGGTAGATTAATAGTTTGCTATTTTAGCGATAACATTCATTTCTATCATTTGATTCAAACACTTGTCTTTATTAAATTTTAAGAATAATCGTGCTGTTGTGTTTTTGTTTCTAAGTCTCAAGGCTACATACTACCTATAGAATGATAAAAAGTTTCTGCATCACTGCTAATTTTTGGAGGAGTATTCGGGATATCACTATCATTATTTTCAGTTTTCACCAATTTTCCAACTAAAATTTTCTCAACAAAACTGCGCAAATGTTACAAAATTTGATAATTGTTAAATTTACTACTTAAAAAGGACACTTTTTATTTGATTGCTGTTGACGAGGAGCGTTTGCTAGATTTTTTCACTCGGCAAGCAATAATGTGACACTTCTCAATAAACGTCAACTTTTCGTCACTGTCATACAAAAAACCCTATTTTAATAAATGATTGTAAATATAGTCGAGGCAATGAACTAAAAAAATTCTAAAACTAGTTGTGGTGGACGGATCGGAATGCGGTTTTCTGCATTCTCTTCCAAAAATTATTTGTAAAAAATGTGGTGACATGGAATTTCTGACAAATCGCAAATTGAATTGCTGCAGCCAAAAATGCATTCAAAAAATGCATTATTTGAGAGGTCTCTTGGAAAATGTCAAAACTTGCTAAATAAGTGTCAGAACTGGCCCAGATCGGGTACTCGGGGGTTTTCGAGGTCGCTGATCACGAATATGATGTTCAAATTAACCCCCCGAACACCTGAAGCTCAGGACCGCCGATGAATGTCATCTCCGTGGGACTCTCCCACAAATCACGCGGGAAAGAAGAGAAACTCGGCGCCCGGGTTTTTTTTTTGATTCGCTGAATCCAAATCTGGCATCGGCAAACACCCCACGGGCACCTGGTGCGTCGGAACCTGAACGCGGACGTCATCTCCGAGAATGTTCCTGAGAATAGTGCCAAAAACCACCCGAAAATCATAATAGGGGCGTTTTGTGGGGCGTTGAATCTTAATTTCATGTCGGAAACGACCCCTCGAACACCTAGTGCACCAGAACCTGACCCTAAACGTCATCTCCGTGGCTTTTCCTGACACAATCAAAAAAGGCGAACCCAAAATTGTTATGGGGTCTTTTTGGGGCACTGAATCCGAATTTCACGTCGATAACGACCCCCCGAACCCCTGGTGCACCGGAATCTCACCCGAAACATCTTCTCTGAGGGGTTTCTATACACGATCGAAAAAGACGAATCGAAAATCGTTATGAGGGTTTTTTTGGGTCGCTGAATCCAAATATGATCTCGGCGCACACCCCACGGGCACCTGGTGCCCCCGAAACCGGACGTGCACGTCATCTCCGAGAATTTGCCCACCAAGATCGCTAAAAACGACCCAAAAAATCATTACAAGCGCGTTTTTGGGCCGCTTAATTCAGACACCTGGTGTACCGCGGGACCTGGACCTGAACGTCATCTCGGAGGGTTTTACAGACACGACCACAACAAACTCACCAAAAACCGTCTCATAATGTGACACATTCATTAATGTGTAACTCTCGCCTAGGGATTTCGGAAAAATGGTTCCAGTCCTGTAAGAACGACGAGAAAATATTGATTATCTTAATAAGAGATATTTTATAAAAATCCCCAGTCATTCAATTATATGAATAAATTTATAGTCGTATACCACTTTAATGGGAAAACTTCCCGATCATATACGATAACTATTAATTATTATTTATCTAAATTTATTGCACGGTTGATGTTAATCGAGCGTTTTACATATATAATCGCTCTTGATAATATCGGTTTCCATTATATCTTTCCGTACGGATGGAAACGTTTTTCGGTCAACATGTCAGTTCCATACTTTAAAAATGATGAATCCTTGTCGGAAATCCGAGGAATTTCATCCTTAAGGTAGGGTAGGTTGCAGTAATGGTGTGATACCTAACTGTATTGAATTACGACCCTTCGTGCAATGGGTAGCATTCTCAATTTTGAAATTCCGAACATTTTACGTGGATTTTTGGGATATCTGATAAAATTAAGTTTATACTCGTTTAACTATTAAAACAACAATTATATTGCTGTCCTATGTTGATCATTCTATAATTTTCAAAACTCAAATTCACTCCTGAATATAACAAACGCATAAATTCAGTCACAATAGATGGGATCTGACCTACTTCTGCATTTCTATCTCATCTTATAATTTTATATATAAGGAAATATTCCACATATTTTCTTCTGCAGTACAGATATACAGTGCGTTCCTAAAGTCACACACAAATTCATTATTAGGTAAATAAAAGACATTATTGAAAATTCCCGACACAGGTCGATTTTTTATTTTAATTTACTTTTTTCAAATAATAATTTAATATATAGGGTAACCTAAATCAGCTAGGGTAATCCGGAAATTGGAAAAAATATGGTGTTTCATTTAAAAATTTGATGACGTCGTTACTCGAAGGTAGGTCACCCTGTATATTAAATTATTATTTGGAGAAAAACTAAATTAAAATAAAAAATCGACCTGTTTCGGGAATTTTCAATAATGTCTTTTATTTACTTAATAATGAATTTGTGGGACGCACTGTATAATGCATTATATGATATTCAGACCATATTAAGCTAATGACGATGTGTGGGAGGATGTTTGTTTTCTTCGCATTCCCCATAACTCATATGAAATTGGATATTTTGCCCTAAATTAACAGTACGAGTAATTATTATGCGTTACTTGTCAAAGTTAATTCAAAAAAATAATGTGTGATAAAGTTGCTTTCTTTAGTTGTGGTTATATAAAAGTACATCACTTTTAAAATGTCTGTAGGATATTTTAATTAAGGTTCCGAAAGTTTTTACTAAGCCTCAGTAAAAACTGAAAACTACCACAAGGGATAACTTTTTATCCGCAGAAGAGCAATACGTATGTATAATTTTTTATGGAGCATAATTGTTTCGAAAGCGCTCTTGATGAAAAGACACCAACATATTTGGCGTTCAAAAATCACGGTTACACACACGTTTTCTTTCTCATATCACAATAAAAAAAATACTTCGTTTTTTGTCGTGAATCGCAATTGTTTATTTTTGTACTTTTATTTGTGTTGTTTACATTGTAGCATAATTGTAATTGATTTTTCCAGACATCAAGTATAAGTTTATCGCTTGTGGCAAATTCACTTTATAATACATTTTATATAAAAAAAAATTCTGGCGTTAAACACAAAACGAGTAGTTTTTCCACAAATCTATTTCAAAAATAAAAATACAAATGTGTTTTGTTCGGTACAATTTATCATCTAGTAAAATAAAGGCACTCCATATTCCAGACACTCTGTTTATTTTGAAAGGGATTCTAAATCTATAATTGATGTTAAAATTTTGTTTGAAGTATTAGTGGTGTCCAACCATCTAATCGATTCCTAAAGTTATATGATGAATAAAAATCTTGAATATTATTTTTTGTAAAGAGAGTTCTAGTTCGTTTATATGAACGTAAAACTTGATAATTTTCTCTTAATAAATTAGCGAAAAGAGTGTTTTTGAGGTATCAATCAAGAAAATATGGATTCATTTTCTTTACATAAAGGATTGCGCGGTATTTCATTCAGGCCACACTTGGCCTTGACCTGCAATTCATTTTCAGTTATCATTTATAAGTAAAAGCAAAACCATATTCTAATTCCTATTTAGTTAGTTTAATTGTTTTTAAAATTGAAAAAAGACCTTATTTAGTTCAGCAAGAATAAATGAAATAATTTAAAATAAAATACGTGAAATAATACTCATAATTTGAAATGTAAAATTATTTTTTCATGTCATGACGATTTATAAATAATAAAACCAATACTACCTACAATTATTATTACTTAAATATAAATTACACTGTGCCTACTATAAAAAAGTATGTCTAGTACCAAAATAAAACAGGAAAACCAATTACAATGTTATTTATTAATAATTTATAGTATATTATATATGTTTTCCCGAAACATAAATATTTACAGAATCATTCAAAAAAATATATTATTATTGTGCTTTTATTTGTAGAGAGAAATTAGCTCACAATGCCGCTATTTCAAAGTGTATACACGTTTCTTTCAGCGAAGAAGAAAAAAATACGCTTTTTTATAAAACGACTAAATCGAATAAAAATGTAACAATAACAGTATGTATGCCTACTATTTGTATTGCTCACTAAATTTATTTGACATTCAAATCCCACTTCGACCACAATAAATAACGACGAATATTACTGATTCTCCAGTGACATAAAGGCTGTTTATTAAATACAAATAGATTTCGGATTACATACACGTTTTATATAGACTATACAAATCTAAAAATCAACTTTCAAATTCGATAAATCTCGTGAAAAGCTTATCTCTATCAGAATGAATTTCCAGTAAATCGAGAAGTTTGCTTTAAGTGCTCATATTGCAAAATACGCTATTAACACATACAATTTTGTAGGAAAGGCTCTTTGGAAACATATTTTTTGCGCGTCAAAGTTTCCTTAGTATGGAGTCTGCACGTTGTGAAGAATATACTCAATGTTTGTTAAGCAAAGTTCTGAAGGTTTCTAAGTTTGATAACACGACCCCAGTTTCTAATAACATGCTGAATATTGCTATTTATTTAAAATCTTACTATACTGTGTGTTTCGTTTTTTAGGTTAACACCTCTAGAAATGCGAGAAGGCAATTAGTATAATGAAAGGGGTTTATATTCTACAGCATTTCATTGATGCGTGAAAAATCTGGCCTACTATAATTTTTTAAAAGGGTCGTTTTTCCAGAAAGTGGTATTAGGCATTTTTTTTCAAGAAGATAATATTCCAGACTAGTCAGCGCCCATCAAAATACACATCGATATATGAAATCTACAAAGATATTTATGTAGTAAAATCCAATTATAGTCTCGATTTCTTAGAATATAAATACTTGAAATACATTTTATAAATAAATATCTTCAAGTTTAAGGAGAAAAGTACACCAAGTACATCAAGCATCACACAAAAAATATTTATCAAATATAACAGCAAAACTTGCATTTGATTTTAAATGCCAACGGTTTCTATTTTATTTTCCAGAATATAATTAAATCATCAGCCGTGTAATTTACTAAGGCCACATTTATTTGCGTATTTTTCATAGTCTAATTAAAAGTGAAACAAACAAATCTCTACTCCAGACGGATTAGCCAGGTGTATTTTTTTGCATTTACATTAATCATTTCAGAAAATACAAATGCAAAATAACAAATGCCTAAATTTGAACGAATTACTTTAATTAATTATTCATAAAACTAAAAAAAATTGTAAATTTATAAATAAAATTTCAGGCATTACAAATATATAATATTGTCACGGAATTTGCCCCACTCACACCCAAACCGACGACTGTGGTATCGCGAAATGCTAAGATTGCCCCGATCGCCCCTACACGATTCTGTTAAACAAACAAAAAGCCGTGGATCGAGACGGGACTAGAAAATTGGGGAATCGACGAGAAGCATTCGGGTCGTTCGGGAAGATGAATCTAGAGATACTAGAATATACCTGGAATATTCGTTGGGTCTATAAAAGAAAAATAAACGGCCGATTAAGTTAGTTTTGTATAAGTCTTGTATTACAGTCTGAATTGAAGTGTTTAGTTGGAGATATCAAAGTGATTTAGATAGCGATTAATTAAATAAGTGTTTAGTTGAGTTCTAATTAGTGTTCAGTAGTGTACTGAGTATAGTTAATAAAGAAGTAGTTAATTAACGGATTGTTTTTCTGGCAGTAAGTAAAAGTCGGATTGAGAAATCCGTGACAATATATAAGCTTTGATCAAAAGTTCAGTTATAAAATGTTATGGTTTATTTTGTTTACTATCCAGCATGCGAAATATGGCTGTAGTTGAACATATCGATTTTGATTTAAATTATTAATAGCGGGAAAGTGCCAACTTATCGTAAATTTCTCAAAACATGAATATTATCGCTATTTTCATCATCATGTGGGGCTGGCAAGTTTAACTTGAGCTTCTGATAATCGACTATGACAGTCAATGACAGTTTTATGATGAAAATTATAGAAAAATATTGCAGTTATCAAAACTGGATAAAAGTTGACACATTTCCCGCCATTAAATTTTCTCAAATTTTCGCGAATTTCGCGTCCATGAGGACAAGGCAACAATTTATTTAAATTATACAATCAAGACATTATTTAGAAACATTATAGACTTAGAACGCTTAAATACTGATGAAATTAAATAATGGACTGATAATTTTTGGCAATCTTTCTACAGCTGAAGACGATTTTGGATAAAAGAAGCGCGTCTATAACAAAGACAGATCAGCAATATCCGGATTAGCAAACAGCGATGAATGAATTATTAGACTGAATGAGGATTTATTAGGACAGAGCGAAGCAATAAAACAATAAAACAAAAATAGCACTTCCATTGAAGAACGTGCTCCGAGTGCTAACTCATATCACTCGATCCAGACTGACCCAAATGCTGGTCTTTTCTTTCGTTTATTCGAATTTGCTCCTGGGGGCTATAGTTTAATATAAATCTGTATTATTACATTTTCCCGAATGAGTATTCATAAATATAATGTTAAAATAGTTTCCAACATTATTTTTTGCAAGTAATGTATAGTCTATATCATCGATAAAAAGAATATAAAAAATTTCAAAAGACGCCGGCCGTAGATAGTGGGATAGACTGGTGCAATATAATTTCAAGAAAGTGACATAAAAAATTAGAATATGTGGATATATGCGTAGTATATTAACATAATTTTATATATCATGCCTATTTAATTCATTTAACTCGATATTATTCAAGGCGGGGCGGTTATTAAGGAAATGTTGTACATCCTGTGATCAATCGGTGTTTATTTTACCCCAATCCAACGCACTGCTCGAATATAAAAACTTATATCGGCCAGCGCTATTTGAAATGCGACGTTGCAACATTTCACATGAACGTGTTAACCGTTTTCTGTATATCATGGAAATGGGTCCTTGTCTTTATAAAATTTAATCCTTTCATAGGTATAATATATTAGCACTTCATAAATTTGCAATAACATTTTTAAAAAGTCGTTTTATTTTAATAATTGTATGCTTATGGCGGCTACAAGCCGCTATTTGAATGCAACTTTGTAACGTCTTACACAACAAGATAACCGCTTTCTGTATATTAGGGAAATGGGTCCTTGTCTTTATAAAATTTACTCTTTTAACAGGTATCAAATATGTATATATGACATTTAGAACTTCGGCTTGCATCAAACATTTAATAATAGTATATTAGGCAACGTTCTATAGGTCTATATTATTCAGAGAGAATTCCGATACTGGCACAAAGAAAAGAATGTACAAGGATTTCTCGAACTCCATAAAATGTGTACTGTGTATTGTAAATGTGAATGATTTAAAAAGGTTTTTCAGAATAGAACATTTTACTTTTTATATTATACTCTGTAGCATTAACGGTTTCGTACAATGAAGATGTATTTATAAAGAAACTCACGTATCTTTACAGAGCATGAAATATAAGTGTAGGACTCAATGTCGATGGGGATATGTTAGACTTTCTGTAAATATCTCACGTTTGTGGAAGTACAATTTGATCTGGATTAAGTGTATGAAACACACATACATTGCTGTGTCATAAGGACTGTATACGCTGCATATATAAAGACGGGTTATTTATATCCTTCGATGTTCCTATAACAAGCAAAAAGTCTTACATTTTTATGTGGCATTAACTTTTGAAAGCAATATCTGGATTTAGAGGAACGTGAAAAAGAAATAAACTCTTGGAGGGGTTGTTTTTGAATTTATCTTTAATTACGAATCTGAATAAAACAATAATACATCCTTTTAATTAAGATTTATAAAAACAACTATGTATTTGCTACTGAAATGAAACCACCAAATGGAAATTCATCGCGATACTTTTATTCTGTTATTGAGTTGAGATATCTACCCTTATCGTTTTACCACTGGATGTGTGCTTCATTTTAGAACCCTTTACAAAATTCAAGTAAATGAAAGGATATAAAATTATTACTTTTGTAAAAAGTACTGTAAGAGGTTCTTTGAGGAAGAAAGGAGTATATATATTCTCCTTTAAGAAAGCTTTTTACGTAATAAACTTGCTTTTATTTACAATGTCGTCAGTGTAGAAAGGCCAGCAAAGAAAATAAGATGATAGGGATAACATAAATAACCAGCGCATATCAGTGTATTCTCAGCGGTGGCGTGTCCATAGTTTTTCGGCCGTTGATATTCGGCCATATGTTTATTGGACTTTTTTGTTCACTTTTGCCCTCTAAAGACCTCTTCCGAATATTGAGGGTTTCCCCCCAATCACTCTGTCTAATATTAAATTTAATTTACACATACTTTATACAGTATGCGCCAAAAGTATGGAATAAATTCAATAAAAACGAAACAATTATTTTTTGGGAAAAATCCTCGAACAGGTCGATTTTTAATTTAAAAAATACATATTTTAGCGTAAAATGCGATTTTCAAATGTCATTTGTTTTCGAGTAATGACGTTATCGATTTTTTTTTTAAATGGCAACACCATATTTTTTTCCTTGATTCTGAAAGATCGTTTAATTCTCTATTAGACAGTACTAAAATTTTGTCCTCTTACATAGGAAAGTTTTCGAGTAAATGACGATTGAATGTTAGAAAACGTAAATCAATTAAAATAAAGCAAAAACGTTATCAAGTTTAGTTTTTCGAATTACACCTCTTGACTATTTTTTATGGGGATACTTGAAGTCAAAAGTGTATATTAATAAACCACGTAATTTAGAAGAACTTCAAAATTGCATTCGGAACGAAATACGCAGAGTTACCCCAGAAATCATTCATAATGTGCAAGAAGAATTTCTTGCACATTGTCAAGAAGTTGGTGGATGGCAATTCGAAGATTTAACTTAAGTATAAAATTTAATCAATTGTATTTTATTTTACATGCCTCAGAATTGTTACTTTTTTATGGATAAAATTTACGTTTTCTAACATTCAATCGTCATTTACTCGAAAACTTTCCTATGTAAGAGGGCAAAATTTTAGTACTGCCTGATAGAGAATTAAACGATCTTTCAGAATCAAGGAAAAAAATATGGTGTTGCCATTTAAAAAAGAATCGATGACGTCATTACTCGAATACAAATGACATTTGAAAATCGCATTTTACGCTAAAATATGTATTTTTTAAATTAAAAATCGACCTGTTCGAGGATTTTTCCCAAAAAATAATTGTTTCGTTTTTATTGAATTTATTCCATACTTTTGGCGCATACTGTATAAAAAAGACATGTTCTTAGATATCATTTAACTTGCTTTGGATCATTTATTTTTAAATTATTTTTTGTATATTAATTTATATTTAAATTTTTCCTTTTTCAATGTTAATGAGATGAGCATATACATCATAAGACATTACACATCTGTTCATTTTACTGTTACCATGGCATATACATTTTCCAGGCTGCTTTTCATCGTATTATGGCAGTTATCGGCGATTTTCGCTAACATATTTTTCTGTTTTGTCACAGTTATCGATTTTCCCGTTAAAGAAATTGAATCATTGCCCGACTTAAACGGAACGTAAAAACTGGGAATAATAATTTCTTACGTTCTAAGCAAAACGGGAATGTAATTAGCATAAATTGGACACCCACCATGAAACGCAAAAAAATTAAATTAGTTCTGAAACACGTAATTTTTGCCCAGGAACACGAAATTCTGTTTTGTTTAATAGAGAATAACATGATAAAGTATTATAATGTAAAGAAAACTAGACTGAAACAAGCGACTCATTATAATAAAGTTTATTATGAAGAAAACTGCAAGGGGAACAGTTATTACCTGTTTAGTAATGAATTTAAAACCTTTATCATAGAAAAATTATAATTTCGATTTTTAATAGTTGACAATTTTTGTCGTCTAATACCTAGGCAACATTTTCTCATTAAACAACCCAAATTTACTCGGTAAAATACAAACCTCTTGTGCAATTATAAGTGATAGTTTCATTTCCAGTGGTAAGCCTATATTTTCAATAATTATAACAAAAATATTTGCATTATACAAAAGCATATCACTGTTTGGTAGCTAATAGCTTTACAAAGTGTATTCATTAACTGGTAACCATCTTATCCTTGTTGCTGGGTTTGCCCGGTTTTCCCACTGGGCTCCCCCAATTTACTTATCTAGGAAGGCCCACGTTTTGTTTAAGTAGTTGGTCAAACAAAACTCAAAGTCAACTTTAGTGACCCGAAGTAGGTTGACAACGAATTTGACGACGGAGAAGCGAAGTAAAATCTTATTAGACTGACAAACTTTTTAATTATCTACATTTCATTAATGAACTATTAGATTCACTGGTTATAAGAATTTTTTATATTATTACAATCTTGTTATCGTGTTATGGAAAGTAGTTGTTCAGTCAAAGGCTGATAAATAGCATGATGTGGATTCTCTTCGGTTTTATAAAGTTTCCATTGTAGTATTGCAAAGTTTTGAATTTCATGCATACAAATTGTACATTGTATAAATATGGAGATATTCGATAGGAATTCTTATACAGAACCCGTCAAAACAATCGATTTATGTTTGAAGAACAAACACTGGAAAAATAAATGATTAATAATTCGAATTGTTATATCAGTTAACTTCGTTTCATCTTATTGTGATGGCAACGTTAATGTTATTTTTTTAAAACTGTAGTAACTTGAAGACAAATCTGTTAATGTTTATTGAGACTGAAAATAATAATCACATCTTGAATTATAGAAACATAATTTAGACCACTCTATATATCAACCAGGACACTAACAGAGGATCATGTAGACGTAAAACTCTTTCAGAATAATAAACTAGTAATTCGTAAGCTCTCAGCCTTGACCTTTTATGCTCTATCTTTGAGAAGACAATCAATAAGGTAATCATTTTTCTCATCGGTTCAATAGATTCTTACATTAATGTGAACAAACAACGCATTGTTTTTCTACAGGGCGATACAACTATTAGGTTAATGCATAAGTTTTATTAACAAAATATATAAACTATTTATGATTTCAATTCCAATAATGTGGATTTTTTTATATTAGATGACTAAAGTGGTTTGGAACTGAAGATTCCTCAAGCCTGTTTTGAAGCGTGACAGAAAAACGGTCTAATAAAAGCTAAGCAAGTATATTTGAGTTAATATTGACACACAAGACAAAACTACTTGAAGCCTCAGTAGTTCTCTGATGTAATTGAAACGTGGGTTGTAAACTTACCAGACTATAACCCGAATACATAATTTTCAGTATGCGTCCACATTTGTCAGTAGGTATAGCATCACATATAGTAATATAATTAAACAGCAAATTAAACTGGATATGCATACTATTTCCTAAATTAAAATTGTGTTCCATTTTACACGTTTACCTTGCAATTAAATATACTGATAGATATGCATTATTTAATTTATACACGGCATAGTCCAGTAACCATATACAAAAGACCTTGCATCTGATCTAGTGGTTCTGATTTTTTGCTCTGAGTTGTTTATGATGTTGGCTCAAATAATAATCCAAGTTTTATGAAAAATCCAAAAAACCACCAAGTGTTCTTTCACTTACAACATCAAAGTATATTTTAATTTTGAATAATTTTGTTGATTTTAAATTAACATAATTATTTACAATTCTGTTTTTTTTTTCAAATTTTTAAATCGGTAAACCTTTTTTGGCAATGTTGAAAAAGCGTTAATTTGTTGTATAATTAATAATATCGTTAGCATATTCCTTGCGTTTTCCTGTTCTTCGATTGCCATTTCACATCACATGGTTACAGTACACACATCTGAATCTTAACAGAAACGACAATAACATTTTAATTACACTGCACTGAAATTTTACATTTAATATATTACTAACGGAAAAGGAACCACAAAATGACCGTATAATGCTAAGAAACGAGGTTAGCAAATACTTTACAAAAGCTCCTTCCAATTTGGAATTCCTACACTATTTTAGTGAAATTCAAAGAATAAAATTCAGTTTGCAGTGCTTTCAGAATGCCGAATTATTTGCGTAAAATGAAAACAAATTAAAGAGATGAATTGTTCATTCGGTCGTATATTGTATGTAGCTGGGTACAATTTCATATTTTCTAGTACAGCACTACAGAGTTTTAAATCTAATTAGAAATTTATATTTTGGATTCCAGATTAAATAATAAATAATTATGTGTTTAAAATAATATTGTAGGACGTAAAAGTTGTTGTTTTGCAGTGCACTAGTTATTGATGATTGTTTGATGAAAGTTTCAACTCTGATCTCGATAGATTCTTTTCAATATTCTACATTGAATATGGACGAAGCGAATTCTCCATTCTCCATCTTAATATATTACGAGCAGCATAGTTCTATTGTGAGTCCCCGTAATCCTTCTAACTTTAAATTTCTAATTAGACTCCAGAGCTTTGACAATGGTTCTTTCAAATCCTTTTTCTCTTCTTGGCAGGTCCCTCAAATGAATTAGCAATCGTTCTTAGCAAAATGTAAGATAATCCTTGGTTCTTTAATTAAAAACGTATTTAAATGTAAATGTTCTTCTATCAAAACATATTCAAAGTTAGTTTCCACTTGCCATTGACAACGTATACAAGAATAATAATTTCACTTGCCAATAAATGTCGACCATTCACTATCTAAGGTAAAATTGTAAAAGTTCCCCGATAAACGTAATGTAGTTGAGGGAATAATTTTTCAAATATTGCAACAATAATAATTTAATTCGCCACAGAAACCAATAAATGTCGGATGTAAAAAAGATGTTCCGTTGATAAACTAATTTCTCGCATCAAAAAGCATCCAAGATTACGATTAAGTTCGTCTGGACTTTGAAATAATACTAATTCATATATAAAAGGCTTCCACCACAATGAGTATTTACTTCGTTTGGTGAAGGTCTTTTGTAAGGAATCACAGTGGGAAATTTCTCTTATTATCTGGAAATCAATTTGCTAGCAACAGTCAAGTTTTACGAGAGAAATAAAGGGTTTTATTAGTTCCGGAGATTCTAATGGACGAGAATCTGCTTAATTAAGAAAACGCTGAGACCTCTTGTCTGTTTCCTTGTAAACAAATGATGTTTTCGTCAAATCGTTGCATAATAATGACATTTGGATTATCATTTCAGTATCTTTTAGGCACATGTGCTTAAAACAATTATTTTTACGCACGTGCTTAAAAATAAAACGACTGAATTTTAAATTATTTATTTATAATAAATATTAATAACACAATCTTTCAAATCGGATAATTGGATTAATAATATTTATAATAAATATTGTGTTATTAATATTTATAATCTTTCAAATTGGACAATTTGACATAGGTGAACACGTATTTTTTTATTCACTTCGTATAACTTCAATATTGGATGAACACCTGCATCTCAGTGCTGCTGGTGCACTGAGTTTTTGGAATGAAAGTGATATTTCGTTTCTCTCCGAGAATTTTCCTTGCTATCGCCTGCTTATTTTGTAAGGAATTTCCTATGTACCCCTCTGCTAGAGAAGTCGAACGCTAACCTCCGTGCTTCTTGGGCATCGTTATGTTGGCTCCTGCATCTGCAAGGAAGGTTGCAGAACGTCGTCTAAAGCAGTCAGTAACATAGGGTAATCTAAGAAATTCGGCAATTTTTTTAGGAATTGAACCTATGTTATTTATATCCACTGCTTGTGTAGTACATTTTGAATTCCTGTACGTGATAAAAAAATCGATTGTGATCAATGGTGGGTGGGCGTAGACTTGCATATTTGTAGAAAATTTCCAAAAAATTAAATAATATAAGAACATTACTTTTGGTATAGGGAATAGTTACTTTAATGAACTACTTAGCATCTTCAATGTTGTCTTTACGTAAATAAGTTAATTCTTCTCTTCTACAGGCTCCAAATATACTAACAATCAAGACGACTTTTTGGAAAATACTTTTCATCTGTCTCTTTAATAAGCCTTTCAACCTGTTCCTTGGAAAATATTCTGGATTTACTGTGTCTATAATAATTTGACTTCCTTTTGAGGAAAGCAATAGAATTGGTATATTTACTAATAGCCATATTTTTATTTAGGTTAAATTGTAGTTAATATGGTATAATTATTCCATAATGTAGAGGGTGTACATTTTAAAGATAACTGGGACAAGTACGCTAGAGTAACTTTCTCCGAAATATTACATACCTCTTTCGACACACCAAATATCGAATTTTGCATAAGTTTTTTGGTATAATTACTTAGATTTCTGAGAAATCAATCTACATAAGGCAGCTTTCGTCTCATTTTCTATTTCAGAATTTTCACTATCACTAAAATCTGTGTCACACATACTGAAGTTTTATGAACAATTAATACCGAGTTTAATTATTGGGGTTTAATGTTCATAAACGTTGACAAATTGGGGGGGTGCACTTGTAATGTGTACTAGTGCCACGAGCGGCGTTAACAGCAGTGTAATATATATGTTTAAAATCATCATGGCCACACTAAAAATCCAGAATAGTTTGTTTGAAGTTGTACATCTTCTATGGTATAGTCAACGTTGCCTAGCAACGTCGTTGTTGTTTAAAAATAGTTCATTAATTTGTGTGTGGAACTTTATAGGTTAATTTTGGATGTGATATATTGGTTTTACTGTAAATTTTGTTCAACTCCACCAGATATAACTTATTTTGGAAAAAGAGGGAATTTGTTGCATAAAGTAATATAACAGTGTAGTAAATATAGTAAGGGGCATAAATAGTAATGATAAGTGTCATTTCTCAGTTCTAACAGAGTTGATTGGAATATCTTGTGAATATGGACGGTTTACAAACGTTAAAAATTTTCCGACAAAGCATAAAAACAAGTAAGTATTATAGGCTGAAGCCTTTGAAAATGATAAAAAGCGAAAAAAATAATAGTACGATGAAACTCATTGAAAAAGGAAGAGAATACAACAAAAATGAGAGGAAAAATAATTTACGGGCGATCTGAGGTCGGAAAGTGGAAGGGGGTGAGTTTTTAAGGGTAAAAAACGGTTTATCTTGATTTTCGGTAAAACTACAAGTCCTATGGAAAAAAGTTAAATAGCAAAGTTGTAGGTAAATCAAAATAAAGATCTACAACTTTTATATTTACACTTTTTTCACATAACCTCAAAATTTATGTGAAAAATTCAAATAACCAAGTTTTTGATTTTTTATTTTTGTTTTATAAAAAAAAATTTTTTTCACTGTATTAGCTGAAAACTTACCTTTTTATGTCCCAAATACACTGTAATTTTTTTGATTTAAAATATACATTTTTTCACTTTATTTTGACTTAATATCGAAAAAGCACCCTAATTTTCAATCGAAAATTCTCACGTCAAAATATCTGCTTTTTTAAAAAAATCGGTTGGCTTTTTGTTCGTTGGAATCTCTCCTATCTTATGGTGTAAAAAAATATGCATTACTATGGTATGGTAAATGTTCTCAGAAAAAACAAAGAAATGATGGGACAAACTCGAATCCGAAAATTTTGTTTTAATCATTATGTACAATTTTGAGCTATTTATTAAAATTTATACTTTAATTACTCGAAAAACGTAAGATTCCATATTGCACTGATAAACAAAAAAATTGCAAGTCGAAATGTACTACTATAATTAACAACTAAATAAGTTAATAAAGTTAATTTAATAAAACATCTACAATATTTTTTCGTTTCTTTGCATTTTCTGAGAACGTTTACCAAAATAATGTATATTTTTTTTACACCATCAGAAAGTAGAGATTTCAACGAACAAAAAGCCCACCGACTTTTTTTAAAAAAGCAGATATATTGACGTGAGAATTTTCGATTGAAAATTAGGGTGCTTTTTCGATATTAAGTCAAAGTAAGGTGAAAAAATAAATATTATAAATCAAAAAAATTACAGTGTATTTGGGACATATAAAAAAGTTTTCGTGAAAAAAAATAATTTTTTGTAAAAGAAAAATAAAAAACCAAAAACTTGGTAATTTGAATTTTTCACATAAATTTTGAGGTTATGTGAAAAAAGTGTAAATATAAAAGTTGTAGATCTTTTTATTACCTACAACTCTGCCAACTTAACTTTTTTCCATAGGACTTGTAGTTTTGCCAGAAATCGAGGTAAACCGTTTTTTACCCTTAAAAACTCACCCCCTTCCACTTCCCGACCTCAGATCGCCCGTAAATTATTTTTTCTTTTATTTTTGTTGTATTCTCTTCCTTTTCCAATGGGTTTCATCCTACTATTATTTTTTTTGGTTTCAAAAATTATCGACCCTGGTCTATTATTCAGTTTTCTCAAAATTCTTAATTTTTCTTAAAGTTACAGCATTATGAATTTACAAAAATAAAATTTAAGTATTACATTAAAATTTAAATAAGGATAACTGTGAAATCAACTTTGTGAAATATAAAAAACACTTTTCATTAACTGCATTGCATATATAGATATTTTTCAGCTTGCTGTTATTTACAGTTTTATACTCTATGTTCTTTCCATTGCAACTGTTATAATTACCATTTGTAGAGCGATAATTTAATATTTCAACTCATATACGTAATAGTTTGAAATGCCTTCCATTTCTTTTTTAGATGTCGGACATTTTAAATGTAAAACTAAGAATAAACTGTTACATTCAAAAAGGATAACTATAGTTTTATGAATAAAATTAAACAAAATTGTAATTTTGTTTTTTTATTTGCAAGAGAATGAAACCTATCGATTGTTATAGATTTCAAAATTTTATTGTAGAGTCTAATGATAAAGCCGGTCCTGACAAACAATGAAATTCTGAATCTGATCATAAACCATTGACCACAGATTTGTAAAGACATATGATCAACATGGGCGCTACAAGCGACATTAGTCATAACTAATAGTATTCTCTATTTCAAGTTTCCTATCTTTTTTTTTTATTTATATATATTTAATCTGTGGACAAATTTCAGAATATTTTATAATGTTTATATTATAAACATCGTACCATAGCAACTGCTCCATATCAACGACCTTATACGCAACTTAGTTAAAGTTGTTTAAATAAAATAATCTAGTGGTAAATAGGTGTTTTAGGCACTTAACTTCATGTCGTGTGCCTAAAACACCATTATTTTGCAACTCGTATCGAAAACAACTATTTTATTATTTTTATGATTATTTTAAGGCAAAAAAAAATGCTATTTCGATACGTATGGAATCTTATTACGAACTTCCTTTCTATTCAGTAACAATGTAAAATGGGGAAGTATTCGTTTTTTAAATTTATACAGAATATTACGGAATTTGAAATTCAGATTATTTCTTAGGCACGTCGACATGTTTTTACGTCTTTTGTATTCGAAGGCACACGAGGGCAAATCAAATGTGATATTTTCCTTTAAAAATTATGGAAATGTGAAGGTAATTGTAAAATGTGTAGCATGTGCATTAAGGTAGAATGCACGAGGGGAGGCGTATTATTATTTTGGAATGTCATTGACAGACAAATCAACCAGTAAGTCTTAAATTTAATTGTTGTTACAAATTAAGAAGCTTTGAAAACATCATTAATTAAATTTCACATACCAGTTACAATACTACCTATAGTTATCTCCAAAGTTATTTGTGTTGATCTTGTCTTGCTTTTTCTACACCTTGTCCTGGTCTCGCACCGTAAGGTCAGACAAATCCAAGACAAAATTTGACATGCAAACATTTGACATGTTTTACAAGATATTTTTAAAAAATATCTTGTAAAACAAAACAAGAAATAGGGCTAGGGAAAGTATAAGAGTGGTAATATTTCAGTGATCATTGGCTGAAAAAATAAATATTGCATTTATGTTCTAGATATACAGGATTAACTATGACTAAGTACAAAAATTTTAACCAGGTGCTCAGGGAGGTCTAAAAGACAATAAAAAAATATTCCAGGATTTTAGCTCGATATTTAAAAAATGGAAAGTCTGGGCCTATGATAAGCATCGATTGAGATGGCTTCGATCCATAGATAAAGTTTACATATGTCAACTACCATGCGGTCATCTTTGCAGCGTTTCTAAATGCAGAAACGACAAAAATTAACATTCTTGTTAGTAATAATACCTGATAGATAAGTAACAGTTAGCTCCAGTATTTTGCATTCGTTTTTTCATTATTTCGTTACAAACTGGTAAAACTACATTTTCACTCGCTTACTACCGATAAAACACACTTGAGGGAAACCTGGAAAACCTCATTAATTAGGGGGGTAGTCAAATATCAACCGGTATCAATCTCTCACATTGACCCAAGCCAACATTCTTCCACCCTACCATACCCGCAGAGAGGGCGCCAAACCTCTCCACGAATATAGCTTATATACGGTCTACCGGCAGCTGGGCTCGAACCAACACCGATCTAGTCACCTCGATTCAAGTACTGACGCCTTAAACCGCGGGACCACTGACCGACCGAATGCAATATTTATTTAATAGTTGATTTTTCTATGCTGCTCTTTAAATAAAGTATATATTTGATTTAAAAGACAGTATATAAAAATCAAAATTTATTGAGTCCAGATTTGGATCTGCTGAACTAGAACGAATTATACGTTCAATGCTATTTGACTGAAAAAGCTCCGATTTAGATTCGCTTATTTAGTTAATTATTTATAATTTATTTGACAATACAAGACATGCTGTTGCAAGATGGAACAAGAACAAGTCTTTAAAGAAACTCTTCCCTTGCAAGGTACGCCAAGACTTTTTTCAGATGTAAGATTTCTTATCACGCTAAAATTGAATGCCTATTTCCTTCTTATACAGGCTCTGCCCCTTTTCCTTTCATAGCGTTGGTATTAGGATACAGTATGAAAAAATAATAGCCTCACTTCTCAAACATTTTTCTTTGATACAATGCTTATTTGTTCATAAAAAAAATAGTAGGTAGGTATTTATATATAAACTTAGATATGTTTTGCTTTATTTTAATCACTTATTTTTACGTGCCTATTTACTAAATGAAATAAATTACACAGTGAGAAAGTGTAGCGTGCGGACCTCTTAACGCATTGTCAAAATTCGAGTGTTTGGTGACGCTGTGAGTTGAAGGAGTGGTGGTGGACTAGACAGTCTGCGAATAGTAGTGGACAGTGGACACCGCTGTAGAGATGGGCTTAGCAGTTCATTTTAATGATTCAGTTCTCGAGAACTGAATCACTAAAAAGAACTGATTCTTAAAACCAGCTGTTTAAGAACTGGTTTTACGTCAAACACTGCACAGATATACGCTTCTCTCCGAATCCCGCATCTCCGTTAATCGCAGACGGTCGGTTTCTTCCGTGTTTTACGATTGCGACCCGTTTAGCGGTTAAACTTTAGAATAACAATTCTTAATCAAAATATTTGAGGCCTCTTTTTTCCAAAATATCTCGAATCATTTAGATACTGATTTTTAATTTATATTTTTGTAAAGTTGTATTTTACTTGTTAATAAAATTCAGTTCTTAATTCTTATACATCATATAATTATAATTAATGGCACATACCTATATCGTTTTTATTAATGTAACAATTTGATACGGACGCCTATGTGCGCTGGTATGCAGTTCTTGGATATTATATTTAACTAAGAATGATATTAACGCTCCGCAATCGAATCACCAATCAGCTATTCAGAATTCAGATCGCCCGTATGATTTTGAAGCTCACATAGGCTGTGAACACTCGTTTACTATTCACTGAGCAGTTCCTTCTGACGTCTAAACTTGAAAATATCTCTCGCACTCTACATCAATCGATACAAATCAGTTCGCAAAGAACTGATTTGTCAACTTCTCGAGAACTGATTCTCGCAGTTCAGTGTCGAAACCCGTTCTTTTAAACCAGTTCACTCGGGAACTGCCCATCTCTACACCGCTGCCTCCAGTCAGCTGGGTTATTTTTCTGTCCGCTGATAGCTACTATATTTGTTTGTAGCCTGTTTTTCTATTTATGTATATGTTAATTTGCTACCTATTACAGTAAATCTAGTAAACATTGAGGTGTTTATTTTATTGCTTTGTACTCCGTACTCAATACTGTGGAACTTTTCTCTTCCCTGGAGACAACGCAAGACGAACCAACACCCAATCAAGGGATAAGCTCGCAACTGTTATCTTCTTGCACGTTTATATAGCGTAACTATTTGCACAAAATAGGCTACAAACTTTACATATTTCATATAAAAAGGCCTACGCAAGTTCTTCCGACTAATGCCTTACATCCCTGTTGTAAAACCGGTTGTATATTTTATATTATAGTTAAAACCAGGTGAACAAATTTTGCCTCATCCCGAACGCAATTTGTTTCTCCTTTCAAACTTTTTATTGCACCTATATTTTTTTCATTTCATGCATCGTGTACCATCATAAAATTGTATCTGGTTATTACTACCACCTCGTCGTAGGCCTGATGCCATGTTAAAGCTCAGATTGACACTGGCAACAATGTTAGGCACATTCTTAAGATTAATCTTCCTGACGCAGTGAAGGATATGAGCTTGAATAAGTGATGAAGCTGAGATGATGTATTAATTTGAGAAAAAAGCTCCTTCGGTTGCGACCCGGTGAGATGAATTTTGCGATGCCGTCATTCTAAACAAAAGCACAGCATAAGGAGAAAGTGTGGAGAAACGACCTACTTCCAGTGCGCTATTTAAGTAAATGAGCCAACCAGTTAGGTCACATTTTTTAAGATAATTATTATCATTATATAAGTTTATTTTAATTAAACCTTTCCAATTAAACTTATATTAATTAAAATGGCGTTCACAGATAAACAATGTTTCAATGCTTTCTTTCGTCGCGTTTAATCGCCCTATACTACATTTTTATTTTCATTTGTTGGCACGGTGAAATATTTTTTATTAGGCACTGTATGCTGTATCCGTACATAATGGAATAATGCAACACTTCTTCCATTTGCCCGGTGAGATGCACTTTCTATGCCCATTTACGAGTGTCAACTTTATTCAGTACCAATGTCTATTTAAAACAACATCTAATATCACAAATGACAAATTAACTCTTCTAAATGTATATACTGCGTTGTCCGAAAGCATGGTCGTATAACGATATGAACTAAATCACACTGTTGTATTTAGGTATACACGGGCAAACGGCGTCTGACGTCACAGCTCTACACTGTGGTGGCGACCGTTTTGTTGGAACGTGGCTTTTTTCTAATATAATGTCATAAATTCATTCTTAAAAACTAATATCACATCTTGTATATCTCAAGAAGGACAACGAAAATAAAAAATCTGGACTGGTATTTCATTAAATTATTTGTTTGTTGTCATATTTAAACGTAATTGATTTTCAAGAAGTAGAATCAGCATAAGTTTTTAAATAAGATTTTTTATAAATAGGAGTGGGAGTTTACCATAATCTTGGATATGGTTAGTTCTTAAAACTGTGTTAACTAATAATTAAGATTTACATTATTCAAGTCAAGGTCTAATAATATATAATCATGGAAATATACACCTCTTCCCAAGGAATACGGCTTAACATTGGAATAAATGAAATTTTAAATTTGCTTCCCTATTTCTTTGAACAAGTTCAGGTCCTGGAGAGACGAATTTTCCTCCGAAGAAAGAAAAACAAACCGGTGGGAGAAATGTACGTAACAGTTTTATGATTCGGTAATTCAAGTACATTATTGCTTTACAAACATATAAATTTTCCATATTTTTTTGCTTTAAGGTACGGAATATAAATTATTCGATTTTTGTGTGTACAAAAATGAAATAAAGTAAACAAAACATAATTGAAAGTAATTAACAATCCATGGAGAGGGTAATTATTAAAATTTACTTACGGTTCAATAATATTAAATAATAGAGTGTGTTTCCTTATATTTTTTATCTAACCTACAACTTTCGTTTTCAAGGAAACTTTTCTATAATCTTTACGATTATTACTCGCCTTTTTATATTTATTTAATTGTTTTGGTAAAATTCTTATCCTTTATGGATAATAGAAATGTTTTTACTCCTCACAACAATTTTATGTAAGTATTATTCCATAGAAAAGGGAATTGGAGTTCCCTAAACGTACCTATTTTAAAATGTTACAAATTTAATACGAGTAATAAGAATAAATCTGGAAATAATTTTTTTATTGTCGACAGGAAATTATTTCAATATCTTGCACTCTACGGTAAAGAAAATTATTATTTTATATTTTTAAAAACATAATCTGCAATTGGGACAATTTTGCGAAGTTCGTTAGGTATAATAATTATTAATATGAGACATTTATATGTAGTGCCAATATAAATATCTCATACTACTTCCAGAAACGTAAATAATTTCACATTAAGTCTACATCCTGAGCCAATTCCTTGTTCAGAATGTTAAATATTTACTGAAAACAGATAATAGTTGATTTCGAACAGAAGACTTAGAATTTTTATGGATCTGAGTTAAAAAGTTTTATACAATTTACCTGCTCTATTACTTTTTTGTTTAGTATTCTTCCCAGGTCTCAACGGTATTTTTTTATATTTGAATTGTATAAGAAATAAAGGTAATTTACTCTACTATTCCCTCTCCATTTTCGTGGTAAAACGCTTCACTATTAGGACTTCTTTTTATTAAATGTACATAAAATGTTGAAAACGAAAGGTTTTATAAGATTTTTTTGTAGAAGTAACAATAATAATGTTTTTCCACGGTCGGGAGTAGAAATCAGTTTCTATGACATCAAAATTAAAACAGAAGTAGTCGATTATTTCCAAGGGAGTATAATGCTCCCAAGGGAGTTTACATTATGGAGAACGTTTTTCATGCAAAAAAAAGATATCATTGAAATTATTTATTGACATTTAAATTAAATGTTACATTTGTACAATTTTCAAAATTAATATTAGAAGGAATATTACTTTCGCTTACATTTACCGTTTTTGTAATTGCGCTAGTAGTGGTACCTACTAAAACCTGATTAGCAATTTTGGTCTTATTTTCAATGGAGTTCTCGACATAACCCTCAGCGACTGTCGTTAATTTCCAACCAGCATGACGCTTTATTGTCGTGATATCCACAGCAGCATCTGCCAGTAATGTCGCTGAAGATCTTCGTAAGCAGTGACCAGTATATCATGCAGCATCAGGTAATTTTAAATACGAAGCTACTACACTCGGAATTTTTCCCATGGTATTTTTGCCAACTGGCTGCGAACTACATTTTCCTGCTTTGTAGTACAAAAAAAAGGCGCTTATGCTTGACGTGGGGAGGACGAAGGCACAGATATTTTCGAAACAATTCAAGCATATTTCCCACATCGGGAACCAGAAAGGTTTGTGGAATCTTTGTCTTAGTGTTTCGAATTTTTACAATCAAGGAAGAACCTACATCCTCAATAATTTCATCTACAGTTAAATTGACTAGTTCATCAGTTCGACAAGCACCGGCAATCCCCAGAATTAATCCAACCTATAAAAAATCAAAATACTCATTACTTGATATACCTAACAACAAAAGTAATCTTACCTTAATCATTAAGAATTCTTTGTCATCTGCACTTAAATGAGATAGATAGAAAACGGTCGATTTCACCCTCTGTCAATATTTTCGATTTTTTCGCTTGATATCCGTCACCGGTTCTTTTCAAAAATGCGATCAACTTGGGAAATTTGCTTATATCTATGTTGTCGTAAATTATCAAGCATGACTTAACCATAGAATATTGCGCCCATAATGTGGAAGACTTGTAATTCTTTGCATTTTCATTGAAGTATGCCAACAAAACATTCTCGCTGTATACTTGAATATTTTTCTCGGCGCACCACTTTTTGAACAGATTGTAGGCTATATCGTATAAAGATCTTGACTTCGTAGGCAGCAAATTGCTTATTGCAATATTTGCAGCCTCCACAATCTCTTCCGATTCACAATTATCCATTGTGCACTAAACAAACTTTAAACTAAACCAAACTAGCACCTTAATTTGACAATTCTTTTTGTTTGTTTATTTTGTAGTTATGACAATAACTCAACGACTACTAAATAAATGCTCAAATCCGAATACAATAATTCTGTTGCTACTTACTTCATAATAACAAAATATGTGTTTTTAAGTTAATGAGACCGTGGAAAAAATAGTATATACCATTCGGGAGAGACGCATTTCTCTCCCTTATAGTATAATGTACTATTAAGTAATTAGGATACATAAGAAGATATTGCTAATTGTTCCTCAGTACATCTATATATTTTGTTATGCAATATTGTTTTTTTGTTTATCGTACACTGTTTGTGTTATCTGTCTATCTTCAATTGACGTAAAAAGCTTTTTTATCAGGCGGTTTATTTATAGAACAGGCATGTTTGTTTTCCTATTACAATTATCTTGAAAAGAACTGATCAGACTAGTAAACTACGAGGAAAACAAAAAAAACTGATAAAACATGAAACCAGTCGCATATTTTTTTATTTAGATGCCCAATTTTTATGTAATTTAACTTCGATTTGTTTATGTATAGAGTTACAGTCCACCGAAAAATTGCCACGCAAGTGTTTTCAGTTTGATGCAATAGTCTTGTAATGATGTGACAATGTTTTGTCTTTAATGTGACCATTCAGTAGATTTTCTCTTTCCAATCCATTCTTGAAATGTTTTGTTTAAAAAATCCCGTCTTTGACATGATCAATAATAGTTATTTAGTGTTAAGTGTTTTAAGTAGCATTTTATCCACGCAATAGGTATTCTTATAAAAATAGTTACTTTATTCCACTAGTAGATAAAGTGTCAGTTTAAATGGTTCATATTTATGAATATAAATCCGATTATAATATTGCTTCCATAGTACTCTGTCTTACATTTTTGTGATAATATTCTAGGTGCTTAGAAATTTAGTGGCGTTACCAGTTATTTTCAATCTAGCAGTGCGCCCACACATACAAGATGAAAATAATGGCTATACGGTTGTTATATAAAAAGGGGACCTGAAAACCCATATTTAATGAATTAAAAAATACTTGTGATTTTTAAGGCATAAAGAATTCTTTCACAAAAACGGCCCTTGTCCGGAAATACATGGCTTTAACCCTCCAATGTTTTATCTGCAGGCTACCAAATCCATAAAGGCAATAATAGATATTGATTTCTTATTAGTAGGGTGAACTTGATTACCTGTATGAATTACTGAAAATGAAAGCAATTTACATCTGATAATTACACAAGAATATTTTGAACAGATCGTTCGCTTGTTTTCAGTGTCGCCACCAGGTGTCGTCGAAAATAAAAGGAGAAGTGTTTTCGACAGGTCACCTGTTATAGGTAGATACGTCTTTTGTCTTGTCTGCAGAACAGGAATTGTTCTCTCCCGCGCATTTTCTGATGGTGGTTACAAATGCCAACTGCTAGTCAATATGCTAAAAATAAATGTTTGTTTTTGCAAATTGCTTTGATTGCCACCTAAGCCTTCCACACAAACCATATTGATTTCTGTATCATATATATGTGGATATTTTTTTCATATTTATGGTCGTTCGTCGATAGTGGTTGATTGGTAGAGTGGTAGATATTATCAAGCATAGAAGCGACCAGTTCTACATAATAAACTTTGATTTTAAAAATTATTTTATATGCTGGACAATTTTTTAAATAAAGTTATACAGGATGGTCCGTAAGTAATGACATATGGAGACGTACGAGATTTTTTACTTCAAAATATTACGATTTAAGCCAACTTGCCTTAATAAAATGTTAAAAATAAAAAATATGCAGCGTGTCAAACTTGGAATTTAAAAAGTAATTTTTTGTAATAATTACATTGTCTTTGAATGATACATTCAAAGACAACTTAAAAATTTTAAAATAGATGTTTGTATTTCCTGGAGGGCGCCACATTCGCCATATTTGTTAGGTAAATGTGAACATAACGTTTGTGGCCCTAACGATATCAGGTTGTATTATTAAAAAATCTTAAACCTACATTGTTTTTTGAGGGAAAAAAGGATATTTAAAGGTATACTTGCGTTAGTTTTAGGAAATGACCATTTTTGAGAAAATAGCTTTTCTACAATCAGCTGTATAGTTTATTGTACAATATTTTAATGTAATTGGCGACAACATTCCCTTGCAAATTGGATATGTTGAAGGTAGATCGACAAATAAAAGTTGTACTGGTATAAAATGCTTCGGATAGTATTTTTCAACATGCAACGTTTCTGAAATGGAAGTCATACTGATTTTTGCAGCTCCAGATAACCGTCCTGAATTAGTTTGAGGATAATCCGAAATGCGAACAAATTTTTCATCTTTTTTTCTCTAAATTCCTAAACAGATAAATTATTGATTCTCAGGTTGTAATCTATTTCGAAATCCTCCCAAATATTCTCGTTGCCCAGCACGTCCATTGAAATAACAAATAGCAGTCATCCCTCATATCTGAATAATTATTGTGTCTCAGAATTTTTCGACTTTGTAAAGTAATTGATTTTAACCAAACTGGATAAATACCTTACATTTATAAATACTTACGTAACGTTCAGATAAACGTTAGTGCAATGGCACTGCAGTTGTACTGTTGTATTGTAATTGTATGGTGTTAAATATTATTTACTCTGTTCACATAAAATTACTGTAGACTTAAGAAGTTGGGGAATTTTTCCGCTGTAAGTTGGCGACATGCAAAAACTCAAGATTCTTGACCTTTAGAGAGGTTATGTTTATGTTTTGTCAACTACGTCCCTATCTACGGAAATTGTTGGTTTTTATCATTTGCCGAATAGTAATTAAAAGCCTACCCTAGATAAAATATAAGCCTACGATCTGCAGGAATAGATGGTCTATTTGAATGTTTGGTTAAATCACAGTATACTAGTATACTGTGAGTTAAATGAGGCCTCACTAATTTCAGCAAGTCATCAAACACTGCCACTGTCATTCGGGTGAAATGAAAAAATAATCGGCATTCTCATTTCGCATTTCTTTATATAAATTATAGAAATCACCTTGCATGTGCTATCTGCGGTTAATAGGTCGCACCCACCATCTCAGATTTCTTCTTTTCATTTTTTTTGCATGTATAGTTTTTATACATATTGCAGTTTTCTGATTGGTCTTTGTATGTTTGTTGGAAAAGGATTGGTAAAAGCTAAAATGCTTTTAGCTTCTGCCATACAACTGCAGTACAAAGGCGTTACTGTTAAGTTTATCTGAACGTTACAAAAGTCACCCGTATTTCGTTTTACTTCAGTATCTTTGAGTATTTGCAGGTGGGATGAGTTAACATTCCTATTATTTGCTAAACCCTAGATTATTCAGTTATTAAATGTCTAAAATTATTTGTATTATGTAGAAAACACTATTTCAAGAATATGGCGCCCTTTTTAATAACTTTTCTGCAGTACCAATGCAACCGCAGTAATCTTATGTGAATGAAGCTTTATTAATTTGAAAAGATATTATCTCGAATATGGTCAATTTCAAACACTAATGACAAGTATACATTTTTTCCTCGAAAACGATGTAGATTTTAGATTTTTTAATAAAAAATGTGATGTTAGGTCCAAAAATATGGCGGATGTGGCGCCATCTAGAGAATATGTCAAAATAGACAACATATTATGATTTCTCATATCCAAAAATATCTATCTACAAATTTTAAAGTTGATACAGTCAAACACAGTGTGATTATTAGAAAAATGACGTTTTAAATTCCAACTTTGATAATCTAGTATGTCTCCATGGGCCATTACTGACGGACTACTCCGTATACCTAGTTTCAATAGAAATGCAATATTTATTATTTCAGCTAATGTTCAAACTTCTTACCATAGCAATATTTCTTATTTCGCCAGACTTTTTTTTAATCTTCCTTATCTTGCAATTCAAACTGTCATATCGTGTCAAGAAAGGCAAGACTGCCAACACTAATTATTGTTCTTCTAGTTCTTCTTCCTCTTCAGGTTAATGGTACCTACTTTTTAGTAATCGGTTAGAACAGTTACATAACGATCTCATCTATCTCTTATATTAGCGAGATAAGATAGCGATATTTCAGGGAGTGCAATGTAATATATATACGATAACATCATTTTGCCTCCGGAAAATTATAAAGACGTTCCTGGAGGCAGAAAAACATATACGTACAGTAATAAGGGCAAGGCATAAGTTTTCGATTCTCTTCGTCTCCTTATATCCTTATCCATTAACTCTGGGAAACACTGGCACCGCTCAAATCCTCAACTACATCGTATGAGAATAATAACATTGTCTTGCTAGAATTGGGTGGAATATGGATAAGCTCGAATTCTTTAAAGAAAACATGGTCTCTCAAATTTCATATATGTATGAGCATGTATAGAAATTATATAATCAAGTTATTTCGTTTCATAAATGATGTGGAATCCATGATTTTTTACAGAAATATTTATATTAAATTCTTCAAAAATAAACTTGTGCAGAAATTACTATAAATTGGTTAAAACTTAAATGCTTGCTATTGTGTTTATATCATCCATCTTATTTTTTTTGTAGTCTACTTGTTTCTATTTTTTTTTATTTTGATATATAGAGAATCATATGAGATCCAGATTTGAATATTGTTGTACAGAATATTTTAGGTACAGGCGCTTTAAAGAAAATATTTAATTCCTTGTCATAAATTTTGGTGTTTGAGATGAAGTTTGTCGGACATCATTAATTAAGAAAAATAATAAAAAAATACTTCTTAGTTGTAATAGTTAGAAAACCTCTGACTTGAATTGTGAATTAGAAATGTTTTTTTGACTACTTTCAACTTCAGTTCCGATATTCAGTATCTTCAGTATCAGTATTATTAAATAGTGACAAGAATTTTTAAATTTAAATAAAATAAATAGTTTGTCATTTATCATTATGTTAATTACCTCATTAGAGACATAATAAAAGGAAAAAATCGAGTCACGTTAAATTGATAAGATTTTTCAAATTTTAATACTATTTTTCTAGGATACCTATATTTACTTACGTTGAGGAAAATTGAGGACTAAACTAACACTAAATACTGTTTATTTAAAGCAAAATTGGCAATATTTTAAAAGAAACATTGGATTATATGCCTAAGTTCCATTTCAAAAACAAAATCACTACGAATGTTATTAAACGTCAGCTGATTGGTTATATTGATTCAAAGGTTAACCTAGACATGGATTTTAATTGAAGTAGTTTTATAGCATTGTATAAAATGATTGTTAAAAGGATCGGTCAGCGGCGTCAGTACTTGAATCGAGGTGACTAGATCGCTTTGGGTTCGACCCCCTTCCCCAGCCGGTAGACCGTATATAAGGTCTATATTCGTGGAGAGGATTGGTACCATCTCTGGGCGGATAGTCGGATGGAAGAATGGTGGCTTGAGTCAGTGTGGGAGATTGATACCGGTTGACGTTTGACTACCCCCCTAATTAATTAGTTTTTCCAGGTTTCTCTCATTCTTGCATTAGGTTAGGGCCTACCAACGTAAGCCGTTCCTGGACGCAAATGCGGTTTCCTTATTAATAATATGCCACCCGCTCTCCCGCACAAGTCTTCGAGTTCTGGGCTAATCCTCGTGATTAGAATGAGGGGTAGAGATATTATTATTATTAGTATAAATATTTTTTATATATTTTTAGGTATTAATAATATTGTGTGAAACTAACTACTCAGTGGACAAAAGCCCCAACCTGCGTTGAATTACACTCACAATATCTACCCATATATTCCTTACTATTAGCTTTTGTAACATTTTTTTACTGTTTTAGAAAGGTATTTTAAGCTAATATAAATCAAATCTCCTACATTTCCTATCAATGAAGTCATATGTATGTTCTCTGATACCAAACATCTAGGTATGCTAATGAACAATTCCACAGACAAAGCTCTAATCAATAATTATCTAAAGAACATAATCTAATTTACTAACCTGCTAATTAAACACTCTATAAATATCTAACTTCACTTGTAGGAGATTTGATTTATATTAGCTTAAAATACCTTTCTAAAACAGTAAAAAAATGTTACAAAAGCTAATAATAAGAAATATATAGGTATATATTGTGGGTGTAATTCAACGCAGGTTGGGGCTTTTGTCCACTGAGTAGTTAGTTTCACACAATATTATTAATACCTAAAAATATATAAAAACTTTTACATAAAAGATGAACATTTTTCAAGTAGGTATTGTCATATTTAATTCATTGACAGGATGTCACTTTTTGTCATTGTCGATATTTAACTTCAAATAATTTTAATTTTTATAATAATTTTTATAGTTAGATATTTGATTCAACTTAAAGGAGGCCACCTGAAGAAGCAATCCTAAAAATGAAGAAATACTGCCAAAAAGTGAAGTTAGATATTTATAGAGTGTTTCATTAGCAGGTTAGTAAATTAGATTATTTTCTTTAGATCATTGTTGATTAGAGCTTTGTCTGTGGAATTGTTCATTAGCATACCTAGATGTTTGGTATCAGAGAACATACATATGACTTCATTGATAGGAATTGTAGGAGATTTGATTTATATTAGCTTTAAATACCTTTCTAAAACACTAAAAAAATTAGTATAAATAGTTACAAACATTTTTGTATAGAATCAGAAATATAATTAATATGATGAAAAGGTTGTAGTTGTTTTTTTTTGTTTCGTTTCTAGAGGGATTATGGGAAAATCATACACTTTTCTTGCGTAAAAGTTATATAGTTGTGTTAAAACTTTCACAATAAACAGCGTATACCCGAAAGCGATTTAAAACTTGACGGAATCCAATATAACCTTTTCTTCTTAGAGCCCCTAGATGATTTCGTTTAATTTATTTTTTCTAGTGGTAAACATCTCAAATTATTTTTAGGACTGTTCTTAGATACTTTTTTACAGACTTTTTTTTAACGAAATGAACTAAATGAATTCTTGCACTTTTTTCCAACAAAGATCATTACTTCTCTTAGCAGGAAACTGTGAAGTTTTGCTAGAAAAACTTATGTTGTCTATGTTCATCAAATTATGCGCTTATAAATTATATCGGAATAACCTTCAACCGAATTAGAATCTAATTTAAATGATAATTAAACCGAATTTAAATGCTCAATATTCTGTTGATATGGCGAAATTATTTTCTCCAAATGTCGAGGTTATTAATTTAATGGAAAGTTTACAGCCAGACGAGGAAAGCTCACAAATGTCTGCTGTTTGGAAAATACCTCGGCGACTGCAATGCTCAAATTGATTAAATTAAATAAGGCAGTGTCTGTTTAAGACTTTTCAAATACACGCAAATGTCGTATTATATCGTTCTGTACCTGATACTCGAATTAAGCTTCCAGATCTAAACGAAAGAATGTCTCTTTTGCGAAAAATAAAAAACATCTGAATATTATGCACTTATAGATTATACAGGGCATTAGAAATTTCAGTGCATAATTTTAACAAGTTATAGTGTACATAAAAATAAACAAGTGAAAATAAATCGATATAACCTAACATGCCTATAACCCAAGACGCATAATAAAAAAGATACAAGGTGTCAAAGTTAAAATTGTATTTTCGATATTTGTAAATAACTTCTTAAGAAATCTAAATATTTACATAAAATTTATAAATCGGAGGTTTTCGGGGCGAGAAATTCAAATTTGTTTTTAATTTTGACGTCACTACTAGAGAGCGCCACTTGTGGCACACCAGTAACTATTTTTGAAATAATCGTATTTGAAATGTTCAGTGCACCGAGAAAGCACTGTTTTGGTTTTAGATAAAGTGCGTTTTCTGCTGAAAATACAGCAAAATGTTACTTGAAAAAGTTGTCCAGAATGGTAAATTTTTCAACAAAACAAAGCACAACGATTTTATCAAAGCAGGCCGATCTTTTTGAAATTTTGCACGTCTCCATAATTTCCCGTTTCCAACATGTAATATAATAAGTAACAGTGTAATAAATGTCATACTGTAAAATTTAAAGGCGAGTATGGTGCAAAATAACAAGATTTATAGATTGTATGTACACTTGTAGTTATCATTATCAAAACCACAGAGACACAATTATTATAATATTATTTACTACAAATTGTATTAGTTAGTTATATGTGCAGGTTCTATTATTGCTCTTGTATATATTGGTTTTGAATAATTTTGGTTTGTTAATAGTCTATCTACATGTGTGTGTCTCTTATTAGATGCGTTTCTGTAGCAGGTGGAAATAGTTTGAACTATCAGAAGTCAAAAAATGCTTACATAATACCCATTAATAATACACCGTTAGACGATTTGTTGAGCAATTCCTGTTTAAATGTATCCCATATCTATGTCTTGGAATTCAATATCATGGAATATGGCGAGAATTTAATAACTGGTTGTTACGTTTCTTTTGTTTTACAGAAATATGATTCTGTCATTAAATATATGTATATGAACTAAACAAATATATATTTTTTTCATTTTGATAAGGTTTTTGCGTCAAATAAACCTGAATAGCACCGTATATCTTCATATCTATGGTTGTGAACTGTTTGAATAAAAAATATGTGCTTTCCTAAGTTCTACATCAAAAACATAGAGTCAGACCTTCCAAAGGGATTAAAGGCGCCGTCTCTCAGTTATTATTCCGACTGTGGCGGTGGCTATTCGCTAAAATGTAAATCTACAATCCGCTGGATTAAATCGACATGACCAGCCAACGCAAATGTATGTATTGACGAATCGTAAGCTGGAACCGTTTTTGTCTATCAGAATAATAAAATCGCCTTGTATTAGAACTGCTAAAAAATCATTTTAGTGGGTAAACTTAGTAAATATGTCATCCGAAGCTATTATTTCAAATGAAATACTTTGTACAACATTTTTTCATAAAATAGCTTGACATAGATTGATGTGCCATGTGATACATTCATTTATGGCACAGATTTATTTTACATTAATATACAGGGTATTCAGAAATGATGCGTCAATATTCCGGGAAATCATTCTATACGAAATGAATGACAAAATGTTTTATAATTTTTTTTCGAAAACTCATAAAGGGGAAATTGCAAACAAACCTTTTTATAATAAATATTTCTATACTTTTTTATTAGGAATGAATGGGTAATTTAAATGATTTAACCAATAAAATTCAAAGTGGCTTCGTTACTTATCTAGAATTTCAAAAACATGGTTTTCTACTTTTCTATTTTATTTAAACCTTTGTGTGTAGGTTTATTCAGATATTATTAAAAACTGACCTAAGCAATGCCCTTTCAGTTCTTAGGTAAAGTTTCTTGAGAAATATTCTAGAAATTAGGGAAATTAATCTTAAAACGTTAAAGTATGCAGGGAGCGCATTCGCCAAAACAGAGGACAGCCGTTTAGTATGTAATAAAAATGGTTTAAGTAATGAAGACATTTGCTAACAAGAACGCAACCTTTAGAAAATATTGAAATTATTAAAATACCGGAGGATTGAAAAAGCTAAACATTTATTTCAGTTGTTCAAATCTTTAAAACTAATTTAAAGTTATGACGTAAAAAGGAAAAGCAATGTTTCTATTAAATAGCTTGATATGCCATAAGAAAACAATTGTCCTTAGTTTCCATAGCAACCGTAAATGTCAAACTATACGTTCGAACCTCAGTTAAAGTGTAAAGTAAAGTGCAAATATCTTCATTTCTTAAAGCATGTTTATCATACAGTATGCGCCAAAAGTATGGAATAAATTGAATAAAAACGAAACAATTATTTTTTGGGAAAAATCTTCGAACGGGTCGATTTTTAATTTAAAAAATACATATTTTAGCGTAAAATGCGATTTTCAAATGTCATTTGTTTTCGACTAATGCCGTCATCGATTTTTTTTTAAATGGCAACACCATATTTTTTTCCTTGATTTTGAAAGATCGTTTAATTCTCTATCAGACAGTACTAAAATTTTGCCCTCTTACATAGGAAAGTTTTCGAGTAAATGACGATTGAATGTTAGAAAACGTAAATCAATTAAAATAAAGCATAAACGTTATCAAGTTTAGTTTTTCGAATTCCATAGTGCTTTTATGGATCACGTAGGTGAAAATCTTTGCAAAGTGTCATTATGTGAAGTCAAAAGTGTACATTAAATAAACCACGTAATTTAGAAGAACTTCAAAATCACATTCGGGACGAAATACGCAGAGTTACCCCAGAAATCATTCATAATGTGCAAGAAGAATTTTTTCACAGACTTGCGCATTGTCAAGAAGTTGGTGGATGGCAATTCGAACATTTAATTTAAGTATAAAATTTAAGCAATTGTATTTTATTTTACATACCTCAGAATTGTTACTTTTTTATGGATATAATTTACGTTTTCTAACATTCAATCGTCATTTACTCGAAATCTTTCCTGTAACGGTCCATATTTATCGCGGCATAAAATGTGAAAATATTAGAAGGCACTAGTGATAGGCCACTAGCAATACATAGACGTAAATTTGATATTGCCGATTTAAACGTAAAAATTGAAGGTTCTTAAAATATAAAAAAAGAAAAAGAAAGGAGAACAAAAAAGATAGGTGAGGCCAGGCATAGATAGATAGTTGATCGATCCGTTTTGTTAAAATTATATTAAATAAAAATTGGAGAAACCTAATAAAATCTAAGGTTAGTAATTAATACTTTAATTAATTATTCGGGCACTAGAATTGAGTGCATTTTAGGTATTTTGTTTGGGCTTCCAACTGGTGTCATTTTTGTCGAGCACATGTTAGGATCGAATGTCACCTAGCCAGCCATTTGTTTAAACATTGAGCATTGTTTTAATGAAATTTTGGAACTTAGCATCTGTAATATTGCATAAAAACCTAAAGCAGGACGCCCACTGAATCGGCACATCCCGGCACAGCACGCTCAGCGCGGCCGGCAGATTTTGATATGCTTGTAATCAAATGGAATAGCGCCCACTGAATCGGAGCCGTTCAGCACGGCGCCGCACGCTCGGTTCGGCACCGCTTCGTATTCTCGATAGGGCAAAATATGCCGATCTGTGTCATGCCGAAGCAATGGGCGGTGGCTGTAAAACTGCCGGCCGTGCTGTACCGTGCTGCGCCGGGCTGCGCGGATTCAATGGGCGCCCTCCTTAAGCCGTTTATCGATGGGCGTACCAGTGATGTCACCATCACAGTTGTGATTTTTTCCTGCTCCATTTTGTTGTCCTCTTTAGAAATGTGATGATGTTCACCTATAGAAGTTGATTATATCATCATAAGAAATCAAACCATCTCTTCTGGAAGGAAGCAAGAACGAAAACTTAAAAAGGTTACATGATACCGTTTGATGTTCTATCCCTATGTCTATATTCTGGAAACAATTGTAATAAGATATTATAAAAAAAATATTAATAATAATAAACTCAGGGCAGCTGTCTTTGAGGTGAGTTCTATATATATATATTTTGTTTGGCCAATGGTACCGTATTTTTAGTTATACTGAAATTATTTAACTGTATTTCTTTTTAATACAGTATATAGTTGTTTATAATTACCAATAAGAGTGCATATTTCACTCACATATTATAGTTCCTTTTTCGCATGCCTTCGTCAGATTTAGTGTTAAATTTATGTAATATTTCGTATTGATTATTATGATACACATTTCAAAATACCAGTAGTCATCTTCCATTTTGTGCATTATTATGTTTTTTTTGTTCGTGTTTTTACATACTTTGCGTAAGCCGACTTACCTGTTTGTAATTTATTTCTATCTTAGGTAAGTTAATTATGTTTGTCTGCATTTGCACTATTTTGTATAATTTACATATTCTTAATACTAATCATATATACATTGTCTCTAATTTTGTTCATTTCATGTCTTATATTTTCCCTTTCTCGTCAATTTGGTTTGACTGGCGCCCAGGAGTAGCTTACATCTTTGCATAATACATTTTAACATCTTGCATTTTAACACCTACTATTTTTTTTGTACATATCCACGCTCGTAGCTCTCAAAGCAAAAAGCTGTCGTGCTTATAATTATTTTGTTTGATCAAGGATTACAAATAATTTAATAAGACCGTCCTTTTTTACTAACAAAAAGGGGCGGCCATAGTAAGAGAGCAAAATTTTAGTACTGTCTGATAGAGAATTAAACGCTCTTTCAGAATCAAGGAAACAAATATGGTGTTGCCATTAAAAAAAATCGATAACGTCATTACTCGAAAACAAATGACATTTGAAAATCGCATTTTACGCTAAAATATGTATTTTTTTAATTAAAAATCGACCTGTTCGAGGATTTTTCCTAAAAAATAATTGTTTCGTTTTTATTGAATTTATTCCATACTTTTGGCGCATACTGTATATTGAACGGCTGTCCTGTTTTGGCGAATGTGCTCCCTGCATCTTGTTAAGATTAATTTCCTTAATTTTTAGAATGTTTATCAAGAAACTTTTCCTAAGAACTGAAAGAGCATTGCTTAGGTAAGTTTTTAATGATATCTGGATAAATCTGCACACAAAGGTTTATATAAAATCCACGTTTGACTTCTTCGCTTTTCCGAAGTAGAAAACCATGTTTATGAAGTTGTAGGTAAGTAATGAAACCACATTGGATTTTATTAGTTAAATCATTTAAATAATCCATTCATTCCTAATAAAAAAGTACAGAAATATTTGCTATAAAAAGGTTTCTTATTCTTCTGCACTTCATAATTGTAGAAAAGCGCGGTTAAATTAAAAAATATTAAAAAATTTATCGACTAAAAATTATGTATTTATATATGTATAGCTGTCATTATTTTTAATTTCCATAATTATCTTAATTAAAACGATATTTACTTGGTTGCTATTGACGACTAGCGTTTGCTAGGTTTTATTGCTTGACAAGCAATAAAACAATACTTATGTGACTCCTCAATAAATGTCAATTTTTCTTTATCACTGACACGTAAAAAAACCCTACCTTAATTAGTGATTGTAGATAAAAAAATTCCTTATGCATGAACTTATAATATTTTAATATGCAAAGTTAAGATTGCATTCACTACATCCCTAGCTAATATAAACCTATAGAGACTTTTTTATGGACGTAAGCAGTAATTAGGTATTGTAACAGATCACTTTGTTGCTAGTCCCAATCCAAATCCCAGGATTATAAAATTTTGCTCACCGTGTTATTGCAACATTTAAAATCGCGCAGGCTTTACCATTCTCCCCTACACATTACACAACGGTTCGAGACTTCCGACTAAATATTTGATTTGTCGAGAGGGTTCATTTGGAGCATAGTGACGGTGTAACGTTTGCGGTTTGTAATATTCTATTTGCCGTACACCTTATAATTAAATTTGGCTACGCAGCGATTTCTCTCTACATAATCTCTTTCGACGGTGCAAGGATGTAATTTGGTGGTATAATTAATTAATGTTTGTAAATGCGTGAAGGTTTCGGTCTATTTAACTCTATGCCTTTTGGAATGTCTATAATAGTTGATCTATTCAGATGTTTGTGGTGTGTACGATGTTATATAGACTAGCACTAGCTTCAGTTGTTCAATAATAACTGGAGCATGAGCAACAAATAAAATATATAAAAGGGAGAGATAGAATACACATTTTTGCTATTTACCTATCACACACATATTTTAAAGTAATGTTCTACTTGTACAGAATAAATTGATTATCGTATTTTTAGCAAATAATTTTGAAAATTCAGTTACGCTTCTTCCGGTTATGCTCCCTAATTAATAACGATCCATGCCAGCAGTTACAAGGACATTTTTCAGCAGAGCGAAAAAACAATACGGTATTATTTGCTTCCATTCGTTGTCATTTGTTTGCCTTAAAATCCTGAAATTGGCACAAGTAGGCGAAAATATTTATTTTTCTTTTCTGTTACATCCTAAAAGTAAAAGCACCCACCATTTATTTGTATTGTCGGTATCTTACACCAAAGGAACTAATTAATTATTTTTTATAATTAATTATATTATTAATGCCCATTGAATCAAAATATTAGTCAAGAATAAATCAAAGTATAGTTTGCTACGGAAGGTAAATGTGTAGGTGTAGTATTTAATGTAAAATGGCTAAATTATGAAAGTAAAGAAACTGGCAATATTTAAAATATATGTAGGTGCTCTCAAAATATACAAAAGTTTGAAATGTTACAAAATGGTGAAGGCGCTGGTGATAATATGCGTGGTATTCTTGAAATAATGTTTTCTGCAAATCCAAATAATTTTAGACATTTAATAACTGAACAATCTAGAATTTAGCAAGTAATTTTGAAATTTCAGTTACGCTTCTTCCGGTTATGCTCCCTAATTAATAACGATCCATGCCAGCAGTTACAAGGACATTTTTCAGCAGAGCGAAAAAACAATACGGTATTATTTGCTTCCATTCGTTATCGTCATTTGTTTGCCTTAAAATCCTGAAATTGGCACAAGTAGAACGAAAATATTTATTTTACTTTTCTGTTACATCCTAAAAGTAAAAGCACCCACCATTTGTATTGTCGGTATCTTATCACAGCAAAGGAACTAATTAATTATTTTTTTATAATTAATTATATTATTAATGACCTTTGAATCAAAATACTAGTCAATAATAAATCAAAGTAAAGTTTGCTACGGAAGGTAAATGTGTAGGTGTAGTATTTAATGTAAAATGGCTAAATTATGAAAGTAAAGAAATTGGCAATATTTAAAATATATGTAGGTGCTCTCAAAATATACAAAAGTTTGAAATGTTGCAAAATGGTGAAGGCGCTGGTGATAATATGCGTGGTATTCTTGAAATAATGTTTTCTGCAAATCCAAATAATTTTAGACATTTAATAACTGAACAACCTAGAATTTAGCAAGTAATATTGAAAATTCAGTTACGCTTCTTCCGGTTATGCTCCCTAATTATTAACAATCCATGCCAGCAGTTACAAGAACATTTTTCAGCAGAGCGAAAAAACAATACGGTATTATTTGCTTCTATTCGTTATCGTCATTTGCCTTAAAATCCTGAAATTGGCACAAGTAGAGCGAAAATATTTCTTTTTCTTTTCTGTTACATCCTAAAAGTAAAAGCACCCACCATTTGTATTGTCGGTATCTTATCACACCAAAGGAACTAATTAATTATTTTTTATAATTATATTATTAATGCTCTTTGAATCAAAATATTAGTCAAGAATAAATCAAAGTAAAGTTTGCCACGGAAGGGAAATGTGTAGGTGTAGTATTTAATGTAAAATGGCTAAATTATGAAAGTAAAGAAACTGGTAATATTTAAAATATATGTAGGTGCTCTCAAAATATACAAAAGTTTGAAATGTTACAAAATGGTGAAGGCGCTGGTGATAATATGCGTGGTATTCTTGAAATAATGTTTTCTGCAAATCCAAATAATTTTAGACATTTAATAACTGAACAATCTAGAATTTAGCAAGTAATTTTGAAATTTCAGTTACGCTTCTTCCGGTTATGCTCCCTAATTAATAACGATCCATGCCAGCAGTTACAAGGACATTTTTCAGCAGAGCGAAAAAACAATACGGTATTATTTGCTTCCATTCGTTATCGTCATTTGTTTGCCTTAAAATCCTGAAATTGGCACAAGTAGAACGAAAATATTTATTTTACTTTTCTGTTACATTCTAAAAGTAAAAACACCCACCATTTGTATTGTCGGTATCTTATCACACCAAAGGAACTAATTAATTATTTTTTATAATTAATTATATTATTAATGCCCATTGAATCAAAATATTAGTCAAGAATAAATCAAAGTATAGTTTGCTACGGAAGGTAAATGTGTAGGTGTAGTATTTAATGTAAAATGGCTAAATTATGAAAGTAAAGAAACTGGCAATATTTAAAATATATGTAGGTGCTCTCGAAATATACAAAAGTTTGAAATGTTACAAAATGGTGAAGGCGCAGGTGATAATATCTGTGGTATTCTTGAAATAATGTTTTCTGCAAATCCAAATAATTTTAGACATTTAATAACTGAACAATCTAGAATTTAGCAAGTAATTTTGAAAATTCAGTTACGCTTCTTCCGGTTATGCTCCCTAATTAATAACGATCCATGCCAGCAGTTACAAGGACATTTTTCAGCAAAGCGAAAAAACAATACGGTATTATTTGCTTCCATTCGTTATCGTCATTTGTTTGTCTTAAAATCCTGAAATTGGCACAAGTAGAGCGAAAATATTTATTTTTCTTTTCTGTACATCTTAAAAGTAAAAGCAACCACCATTTGTATTGTCGGTATCTTATCACAGCAAAGGAACTAATTAATTATTTTTTTATAATTAATTATATTATTAACGACATTTGAATCAAAATATTAGTCAAGAATAAATCAAAGTAAAGTTTGCTACGGAAGGTAAATGTGTAGGTGTAGTATTTAATGTAAAATGGCTAAATTATGAAAGTAAAGAAACTGGCAATATTTAAAATATATGTAGGTGCTCTCGAAATATACAAAAGTTTGAAATGTTACAAAATGGTGAAGGCGCTGGTGATAATATGCGTGGTTTTCTTGAAATAATGTTTTCTACAAATCTAAATAATTTTAGACATTTAATAACTGAACAATCTAAGACTGTTTTTTCATGCTATCTTTTGAAAAATAGCGAAGTGAAACGAATAATTAAGGAAAAGGACGGCCTATCCAACATATTTTGATATACAGGCTATATCACATAAGAGGGCCACTCCCATGTATCTCGCTTAATATGCGAGACACGTCAAAAATCTTTATTGTTTTTTTTGTTGCATTTTTGGAGGCCTTTATGCTCGTATAAACAAATTTGAGATCCATGGCCAACTTTATGAGTAATAACAAAAAAACCTGTAAAGTGCCCTTTAAGGCTGTCTAACTTTTTTATTTTAAGAGATAGAGAAAACTTATTGGTAATAAATTTTTATTGCAAAATTGATACCTTCCACCTGATATAAACAGATTTTTGAAATATCGTATGTGGTTCGTTGCGCCCTCTAGGCGGATAAAAAATTTTTTTATTGAAGCAGTTTATGGCCACAAAAAATTGCCTGTTTTTTCGTCTTTTATGCTTTTTATGCTTTTATACTACATGTTGCCCTTATCTTTCGTATTTATTACATTTTTTTCAATTTTAAGACAGCCTTAAAGTTTGGGCACTTTACAGGTTTTTTATTACTTATAAAGTTGGCCATCGATCTCAAATTTGTTTTTACGAGCATAAAGGTCTTCAAAAATGCAACAAAAAGAATTAAAGATTTTTGACGTGTCTAGCATATTAAGCGAGATACATGGAAGTGGCCCTCTTATGTGATACAGCCTGTATAGTTGTAAATATTGTTATAACAAATTTACATATTTACGTACATACCTACTACGTATAAGATTGTTCCCTTTCATTTATAAGTATGTAAGTATCATTAAAATATGGGGTTGGAATAGCAAAATAATGTATTTTTACTGTTATACTGTTTTATTTGAGGACAATTTAAATAGTATAAGCATGAAAATGCAAATGATCAAGAATTTTATTTCTGATATTACATTTGCTTTACATGTTTTATTTTGGAGATTTTTGTACCTAACAACTCCGCAAATTTGTTCATTTTATGGCGATCTTAAAGAATTCCAATTAATATAACATCATCAAAAATGTTAAGAAAATTCACTTTAGTGTTTAGTTTTAGATTAGAGATAGACATATGGTTTTTCTTGTGATATTAGCGAAAGAGAATGAATGATATGTTCCGATAATTACAAGTAAATTTTCGTAAATCCTCATTATGTAACAGCTAAATACATCTTTACTTAATGTAAACAGAAAAGAAGTTTACAGTCGTATTATAAAATTATCAAGAAAAAATGAAAAACGTAGGTACAGTACATAGTAGAAACATGTACAGATAAATAAGTGTTGACATATAATGAAAAATGGTTTAAAAATTAACAGAATAGTGTGAGCAATAAAAGCAATTAGTTATGGCATGATATAAAAATATCTTTTTGTATCAAACATTTTACCGACTAACAATTGTTCTTATGAATACAGAACTGTAAATGTCATAAATATTTTTTTGCACAAAATGTCGCTGTTTGGAATTACTTCATCAATAATATGAAACTTGAACGATTTGAATTTGGCGAGATTATCTGACGTATTGAAATTCAACATACGTATAGAAAATAATAAATAAACATTACTTTCAGGGAGCTCAGAAAATCAGAAGTTATGGTTGGTACAGCCGTCCTAATGGGGGCAGCCCTTGGAACTGGAACGGCTTTAATGATAGCCATGACAGTAGTCATGTATCGCTATTACAGCATGAAGAGGAAGGCGAAGGAGTGGCAGGTCCTGGACCAGAAGCCTTTTCCTCCTGTAGAGAAGTCTACCAAACCGCTGTATGCTCTCCCCAAAACTGTAAGTAGTATTTATACATTTTTTGTTTATGTGGATGTTCGTGTAACAAATTATGTTGAAATTTAATTATTTACAACGCTGAGTAATTGACAAGTCGTGCTGAAAATTTGGAAATTAACCAGTTATATAAATCCAACAATAACAAGGGCTGCAAAACAGCAATTAATCTGTAATTAGATCATGTGCTACAAAATGGATAAAAAAGTATATATTTTTTAATTTTAAACAAATTTTATAAAATACCTTAGTCGTGTACTACACATGACAAAATTTACAGATGCATACCTTTGAATTATTATTCCCAAAAAACTGTTACCCCTCATTTTAATTTGATCTAGGTTTTAATTTCACTAATTCAGTTTCAGAAGTTATCTAAAAAAAATTGGGAATAGAGTCAATATCGTAAATATTTTTTCTTTAGATAAGTTCTGAATGACAACAATACAAACTGTACACAACGATAAAAAACTTATTTTTAAAGGATTATCTTTAGAAACATCAACTTCTAAATAAAATGTGAAAACTTATTTCTAAATAGTTAAGCATTTCCAGAAAAGACCTATAATCCTTACGAAGCCATTCGGCAATAGCATAAAAAAATTATTGTACAAAGTTTAAAACAGAATGACGTCAAATAACTGAATAATAATTATACAGAACGTTTTAAGTACGTTCCTTAGTTCAATTTCTCTCAATAGGTGTCAAAGATCAAAAAACGTTAAATCTAAAAAACCGAAAACTATAAAACCTGTCCTGTTGTAAGGATAATAGATCAGCTGAAATCTTTACTTTTTTGTTAGAAAATGCTGAGGTATTGCTAGGATTGAAACTAATAAAATAATGGAAATAAACTACTTGCACGGAAAAAAAAATCTGTTTTTAGTATATTAATATATTATTATACTATTAATATATCACTTGTGGTGATCATTACCAAAATTATAGAGACACAGTTGTAGTATTATTTTATACATACATAGTATTAAAGCAGTGTGTTAAGTTTAGGATGTGGCCATAAGATGGAGCTACATACTGCATTACATTTACTCAGGTTTGATTCTGTCGAATAAGTCACTGGTTGTCTCACCTGAAGCATACTAAGAAGAACTAAGAAGTTCGAAAGCAGTATATGTCTGGTGTACCACTAATAGATGACTTTATAGCAGTTTTGTTAATAAATACTACTATAGAAAGGAATACAATATATGTTCAAAGAAAAACTACTTTTTATGCGCTTCAGTTTTTTTTTCTGGATGCAATGTTTATTATTTATATTTACTTTATTCAAAATTATTTAATATTATTTCAAATCTTTGCAGTAATTTTCTCAAATCACTTAAAAGTTCTAATAAAGAAAACACAATTTTAATTTGAGAATAACAATAATTGTTGCCTTAAGTAATTCTTATTGTAAAAACAAATAAAATAAAACAAATAAAAAATAAAACAAATCTTTAAACAAACATAACTTTATCTCATATAAAGTACAGTAGTAGGTAAAAGAAGAATATATGTCGTTATTATACAATAATAAATCAATATTTCAATAAAGTATAACTGGATTTTGGAAGTGTATTAATCTAGATACTAGTATAGCTTTTTTCCGTGTGTCACAAATTCATGTTAGGCAATTCTGCAACTTTTATGTGTCGTAACTCCAGACATCTGTCTAATATCAATGTGTCAGCAGAAATACTGCATCCGCACGATTGGTACAAACGCTTAAGCCATATCTGCTGATTCTTGATTTGAAAAAGTGGAAGAACTAGCGATCTAGGTACTGTGATTTTAATAAATTATTTTAAACGTTTCATACTCTTCAAATTATGTTAATTTAAAAATTATACTGCCCTGACTAATATGTCTACTAGCTTTTACGGATAATTAATATGAAGTATGGGATTTCTAGTTCTCGAGTCTGCTTCGCTAGACAAATTAGCTTTAATTGATTAAAGGCAGCAGAAGTTATTGAGTTAAGGTCCGTGTTGTAAGATGATTTAAATATGACGTAATGGAATTAACAAACAGGAACAAAAATGCTCTCAGACAGTAATTTTACAAGTCTTAAAATATTCCCAGGAGATTTTAATTTAAAAGGGATTGTCTGATTACGGATAAATTATTAACTGTAGATTTACAGACGGGCATGCATATCATTAAGAATCCGTACTAGTTTGAATCATTAAGTTTTTCTAGATTTCTTACCAAAATATGTATTCGTTAATTATTCTGGAAAATATTGTTCAAAATAAAAACGAAAAAAATAGAAAGTAATTTTAAAAATTTGAAACGAAGGCTGAACTTTTATTTAATCAGTTTTTTTATACAATGACTTGGAGCGACATTCCAAATTCTAACTTGTAAATGTTAGAGAAACATAAGAATTTTGTAAAAAAAACAGGAATGTAAAAAACAAAATTTGTAAATATGTTGAATATGAAAACAAATAGGTATCTAAGGAAAATGTATAGAAAAAAATCTAATACTAAGACTCACGCGAGGAGCAACATTTCATAGGCGTACTTAATTTGAAGAGGCTCAGATATAAAAATATAGAAAAAAAAAATACAATAAAAATAATTAGAATGCTGTTCTTTTGGACGGCGATGGTCCACTACCACCCACTTAATCTACCTGATGCGCACTCCGCGGGTATCAGACTTTAACACATAAGCCTTGTCCTCATGGACGCGAGATTCACGAATACACGGAGAAAACTTATTCCCAATTATATGCCTTTTCAACCAAGCTCAGTATTTCTCGGACATAACTTCGTTCAGTCCAAACATAACCTTGTTATTGAAAACTAAAATTAACATGTCATTGTTTTAACTATAAGCTTCTCTTGAAAATCATTAACGATTCAATGGAATACTATCATTTTTTACTCTATTAACAATTATTGTTTTAATAATAAACTGTCATTCAGTCAACTATAAGATATTTTAGACAGAAGTTGTAATATTTTTGAAAAATATATATTTGTCTACTGTCTTAATGATAAATTATTATTGCCTGGAATATAGGATATTATGAAATGTATACGTTTTTATATTTGTCACATTTGTTTGTTTCATTTTTTCTAATCATATCCGACATATCCTATAAATTCAATTACATATAAATATACTTATAATTTATGAATATTTGTGGATTATAAAACATTAAAAAGCATTTAAATGACAAACATTTTATGATTTTTAAATTTTGCAATACATAGAAATACAATACATCAATAAAAAAACAAAAATTGATTATGTACAGTAAACTATATCTGATCATTCTGATGAAGCCGTAGAATGGCTGCATATGGCGGTACGAAAAATACAATCTTTATAAAAAAACTTAAATATATTCGTCATCAGTGCCATGAGATTTAATTATTAAAAGAATTTGTCGAGTGTTACTAAAATTAAATTATTTAAGAAATAGATAATTTTAAGGGAACAATTAATAAAACCTAATGGCAATACAATCTGATAATAGTTTCATTTTATTTCATTAAAGAACATGCAATTGCTCATTAATATGAAATATTGTTTTTAATCTGCATTATTACCTAAATGTTACCAACAAGTTATAAGTACGTTCCAAAAAAAAAAAAAAACAATGGAAACGTTCAATGCTAAGGTAATAAACGTAATACTTGCAGAATTAGACCTCCTACGGATTGGTTTGTAGTAAATTTCCAGTAGTATTTTCCCTCTTTGGCCCTGCTATTTGGAGGAAGTAACCTTGGCAACAAGTTTATAAAAAAACTTTTGAGTCTAAAAAAAAGTAAAGGGTTAAATATAAGAATACATGTTTTGTCGTTTATTGTATCCTATTTTATTTTTACTCAACAACAGAAAATACTGATGCATTTCAGAAATCAGTAATACATATTTTAAAAAATATAATTAGTTACCTTCAGAAAGGTTTTCAGAATTTTCTTCCAGAATATTAAGAAAATCCTGTAACACTAAATTTCTTCTTCTGTTTTAATGTACTTTAAAAAAACAAGTCCCATTTAGATAATAACATTTATTTCATTCTAAGATTAGGATATTTAAAATCACCTACAATCTACAACACAAAAAAAAATCCATTTATATGTTTTAACAAAAAATATTGGCAGAAGTTATAATTAGGTGTAGAGAGATCGGAAGTATTTGAACAAGGTATTATAACATAAACTAACATATTACATAGTTCTGCATCTATGTGAAAGTATTATTAAAATGTGGGGTTAGAATAGCATAATAATGTGTGTCTTACAAACGCTTTTTAAGAATTATTATTTTATTTGAGAAGAATTTGAATAGTAAACTGTAAAAGTGGATAAACAAAACATCATGGACTTTAATTTTGATATTACTTTTGTTCGATGTGTTTTATTTTCCGAGATTTCTGTACCTAACAACCATCACAAATTTGATCATTTTACGGCGAGAAATACGGCGACCATAAACTTTCCTAATATTGGATTCTTGTGCAATTACCTTCGATTTCATATTTTTATATGTTCATGTTTATATTATATTACTATTTATTTGTTAACTAGTGCTACTTATGCAGTTAATACTTACGGCAAACACAGGAATCAATTCCTCTAGATTGTGATCACTCAATAAATCCTTCATTATAGATTTACCCTCGGATTTACCTATGTATTTAATTATTACTGGTAAGTACTAATTACAGTTACTAAATGAGCTTTTATGCTTTTATAAAACGTTATGAAAACGTACAATACTTACAAATAGCGGTGATGGCGGATACCGACTATGCTAGCGGTGCGGTGTAGGGGCAATGAATGATGGCGCGATTCTATAACTATTTATTTCAACAATAGCAATCATTGAATCAGAAGTCGATATACTTGAAGAAAAAAGAGTTACATTTCTCTTAAGAATACTACGTATTAATAATAAAGTATTACTCTTTGCTGTGATTATATTTTAAAATTCAATGGATAAATATTTTATTGATGAAAATAAAATAAATATTTCAATAAATCCCAAATAATTGTTTGGTCAATTTTTAATTTTTTTATTGATTTAGCAATAATTATTTTTTATGTAATTATCGTAGTTAATTAAATCAATTTTACAAATATTTAGTCTCTAATGGAAAGTATATTTTTAATTGAAAATTAAATATTTCATTGCATGTATTATATGCAATTAATTCAACTATAATTAATATTAAGTGAAACTAATGGTTACCAAGTATAAGTATTTCATTGAAAATACTATATAATTTTTTTCCGTGTATTTGTGCGAAATTATCAATTTTTGTTTTAATTATTTATGGCAGGAAAATCTCAACTTTTGACAAATTTTGCAAAACAGTACAAATATTATTATGTGGTGTTAATAACTTTGTTTTTGAGCTTCTGACAATCAACCATGACAGATACACTATTCACTATTAGTTACCTTTCCGTATGACCTTCATTTTCCATGTTTCGTCAATGTGTAATATATTGTTCAATTCAGATTTTGACCTTTTAATATTTATTTTAAATAGTTTCTTCGCCATATCACTATTTCTCCTTTTTCTATCAGTATACTCTTTTCGAGTTCATTTGATATAGAAATTAATATATAGTATAATTAACATGTCACGCATAATTCACAGAATCGCCCTTCTATATATTCTAAGCAAAGTTTAATTTTGTATGATATAACAACCCAATTTTTTTATTATCTGGAGCTCATTTTTAAAATACTATAATTCTTCCTCGAGTTTCCACTACTCACGCACATTCTTGTTAATGAATTACATTTTTCAGTCATGTCGCTTACCCTCTCGCGTCTCAATCCCTTCATATATGTCATCATTCGATATTATTCACTTGCTAGATAAGGTCATTTACGATTACGCTAAGAATGCGCTGTAGAGCTTGAATTATTATCCATTCTCAAGAACACAAAATCACTAATAAATTAATTACATTCGTAATTACATTACTAGATAGATATACCCGATTAATTACACACTTATGACATATGTAAGGCAAAAGCTAATTCCATAAGATCTATCAGCATTTATCCAGTAACAAACATTTTACTTTAGTACGAAAGTAAATTTGAAACATTTTACGAAAACGTACATATTTAACACCCCGTATCTGGTTAATATAATTATATTCCCAAAGCATGAGCCATCGCAGACAGATCGTTGATTCAATCTTAATTTACTCCAGCTAAGCTCTAGAGGATAAGTACGTTGCTTCTCAATTTCCACGTGTAAGAGGATGAATCCTACAAGGATATTCGAGTTGTAGGGCAACATTCACCTGACATACTTCCTGGGAAGAATTTGAAATTAAGAAAAAATATAATTTCTAAATGTTTGTAAGAGTATAGTGTTGCAAATTAGTATACAGGGTGTCCCAAAATAGAAGGCCCTACCATTAACCACGTATTCTTTGGACAAAAATAATGCGACTTTACAGAGTGTTAAAGTTACATTTTAAAAAACTATTTTTGTTAATAATTCCATTGTTTTCTAAGACACAAACTTGAAATTTTGCAAGTACTTTTATCTTATTGCGGCATGCTTATCATGTAATTTTGGTGAATAAAATGGAAGGGCGAATGGAGGTAACTGAAGGATGCAGTACCATTTATCCCCTCCAATTATTTATAAGTACGCCTATGCAGTTTTTTCTTGAAATATCAAACGTAGAATTTTCTTCTGATCATTTTACCTTTTTTGTAATTTTTTGTTTAAATGCCTCGTTTTGGAGAAAAACGGCAATTTGTAGTGTCCATAAATCTATCATTCACTACCATTTTCAAGTGAAACTGAAATTTTGTGGATATATCTGTTATTACAATACCTTGGCAACTTAGCAAAACGTAATACTGAATGAATATTTGCTTATTAAAATAAAAAGAGAATATCTTTCAAAATATAAGGTTTTCGCTACTTAAAAGGGCACGTACATGTGTTAATGAGGAGGGTGGGCAAGTAGAACGTTTGTTAAATTAGTAGTAATTAATAAATTATTTTATTTAATGTTATTTAGGTAAAAAGTCATTATGTTGATCGTTCACTATTACTATTACTAAGCAAGACTATTATTTTTTGGTTGATAAGAGAACTGTATTACAGATTTTAATGCCATATTATTTTTTCAATTCATAAGTATTCTTTATTTTATAAAATTTAAAATTATCCATTCTGTTTTAATTAGCAATTATTCATTCAGTAAGTATTACGATTTGCTAAGTTACCAAGATATTGTAATGATAGGTATACCCACAAAATTTCAGTTTCACTTAAAACGATAGTGAATGATAGATTTGTGGGCACTACAAATTGCCGTTTTTCCTCAAAACGGGGCATTTAAACAAAAAATTACAAAAGAGATAAAATGATCAGAAGAAAATTCTACGTTTGATATTTCAAGCAAAAGCTGCATAGGCGTACTTAGAAATAATTGGAGGGTATAAATGGTACTGCATCCCTCAGTTACCTCCATTTGCCCTTTTTTTTTTCACCAAAATTACATGATAAGCATGCCGCAATAAGATAAAAGTACTTGCACAATTTCAAGTGTGTATCTTACAAAACAATGGGATTATTAACAAAAATAGTGTTTTAAAATGTAACTTTAACACCCTCTATATTGAAACAGGGACGCCCAAATAAAAAATGGCATAAGGAAAGTCGCATTATTTTTGTCCAAAGAATATGTGGTTAATGGTATGGCCTTCTATTTTGGGACACCCTGTATAAAATGTTAGTATACAGGGTGATTCAGAACTTATTTAAAAGAATTTGGGAATAGATGAGTCATGAAAAATGGAGTCAATATCGTATTTTGTTTTTTTTTTTTTTGTAAAATCCTTCAACCTTTACACCTACTGTAGTCTCTAGAGAGGCAATTCCAAATATTGAAATTCGATTACTTTTTGTATGCACTAAAGTTTTCGTAATTTCAGTCTTTACATTAATTTCAAAAATGGCTTACGTGTCTAGTTGATGAACATGCTTTAGCAGAACGATTTCCAGGTAAACATATGCCAAATGCATATGCTACCTTTACGGCGGTGTGCAGTGAGTGCAAGTGTAGTGCAACGCGTGGGAAATTTGGAGTCGAATCGATGGAGATCCAGGACTTCTACTACCTATTGCAGCAGTGTGGCGTATCATACACGAGGCTCAATTATATTCGTACCATGTACAGCGTGTCCAAGCATTAATACCAAGGGATTGGATGAAAAGGGCCGGTACCATGGCCGCCACGATCTTCTGATTTTAAATAATTTGGACTTCTTTTTGCGGAGATATTTAAAAAATGAAGTGTATCGCACCGAAGTGGATATATACTATTGATGGTTTACGGAAACGTATCATAGTTACTGCGACTTACGAATTCAAAACGGACAAGAAGAAGAAACATTTGTGTTAGTTTGTAGAAACTGGGTAAGATGGACCCAAAATGTTGCTGTAGATATGTCGAACTATTAAAACCACAAAACTGTACACTCAATTTTTTTTAAGTTCTAAGTCACCCTGTATATAAATGAAAGGGAATATTTTTTAGGAATAATTCTCATACGTACTGAATAATCTTAACAATATACTACATTCCTGTAATCCAAGCTAAAATTATTCTGAATTAAATTAAATGAAAACCACCAAAATAATTATTGAAATATTATTTTTTTCAATCATTCATTGTCAATATATTTGTATATATTATATAATGTCTAAATCTTATAATTATTTTACCAATCAATTTCATCAGCTTTCTATATGATTCTTATTTAGATAAAGGACAAAGTCTTACATAAATGAGTATTGTTAGTACACAGGGCGATTCTTAACTTATATGCATAAACTTAAATTATATAAGTAAACATTTCCATACATTTAAGTACTGACTGATGTGAAAATTGTTTCCTTAATTTCATTTCAAAGTCAACTGTGTCACGTTTTTTATGTAAAAATTTTCGTTTTTACTATGAAATTATCAAAATATATACACAAAAAAGTTTGTGCATATTTTTAAGCACTATCCCCCTTATTTTACCCGCCTCTGGAGAACTGTATTTATTTCTTATTAGATTTTCAAAAAGAACATAAAAAGTTATGGGATTATGTCAAATTTCATAAATTTTTATCTACGCGTTTGGAAAATAAATGAAACACCGTCTTCAAGAACTAAACTTTCACAGTCTGTATGTCGAAAACGGAACATTTTAAGATAATTGTTTATACAGTATGCGCAAAAAGTATGGAATAAATTCAATAAAAACGAAACAATTATTTTTTGGGAAAAATCCTCGAACAGGTCGATTTTTAGCGTAAAATGCGATTTTCAAATGTCATTTGTTTTCGAGTAATGACGTCATCGATTTTTTTTTTAAATGGCAACACCATATTTTTTTTCCTTGATTCTGAAGCCCTCTTAGATAGGAAAGTTTTCGAGTAAATGACGATTGAATGTTAGAAAACGTAAATTTTATCCATAAAAAAGTAACAATTCTGAGGTATGTAAAATAAAATACAATTGATTAAATTTTATACTTAAATTAAATGTTCGAATTGCCATCCACCAACTTGTTGACAATGCGCAAGTCTGTGAAGAAATTCTTCTTGCACATTATGAATGATTTCTGGGGTAACTCTGCGTATTTCGCCCCGAATGCGATTTTGAAGTTCTTCTAAATTACGTGGTTACATTTAATTTCTGAGGGTGTTGGGTATGTGCCTCTGCCATCCAATGAGGATTTTCCCGACTTCAATATCTGCAAGTTTGACGGTTTACTGTACCATTCAGACAAAATGTGGCGTCATCTGAAAATAGTATTTGCCGGTGTAAATTTCTATTTCCTTGACATAAATCCATTAGAATTTCGCAAAAGTGTAAGCGGCGATCGGGAACATCTTCATTGAGTTTCTGCACAAGTTGAATTTTGTAGGGATGATATTTTTCCTTCCTCAAGATACGTACCACTGTGCTCTGACTAGTGTCATTGTTTAATGCAACCAATCGTGAAGAATTATGAGGATTATCCGCCATACTTATCAAAATGTTCTGTTTTTGATTTTCATTAATGCTTGGACGTCCAGGTTTTGGAATATTTACAACATTGCCAGTTTCTCTAAATTTAGACTCTACCTTACTGACTGTTGATTGACTGATAGGGCGATCTGGATATTTTTTATTAAATAAATCGCAAACTTCCTGCTGAGTTCTAGTCATATTCCCGCATCCGATAAGAATTAAAATTTCAATTCTTTGAGTAACAGTTAAATGTGCCATAATACTTTAAATTTAATAATAATTTCTATGTCGCTTACAATACTTGTTAGAAAGTCGGTGTGACAATGACACTTTGCAAAGATTTTCACCTACGTGATCCATAAAAGAACTATGGAATTCGAAAAACTAAACTTGATAACGTTTTTGCTTTATTTTAATTGATTTACGTTTTTCTAACATTCAATCGTCATTTACTCGAAAATTTTCATATGTAAGAGGCCAAAATTTTAGTACTGTCTGATAGAGAATTAAACAATGTTTCAGAATCAAGGAAAAAAATATGGTGTTGCCATTTAAAAAAAAATCGATGACGTCATTACTCGAAAACAAATGACATTTGAAAATCGCATTTTACGCTAAAATATGTATTTTTTAAATTAAAAATCTACATGTTCGAGGATTTTTCCCAAAAAATAATTGTTTCGTTTTTATTGAATTTATTCCATACTTTTGGCGCATACTGTATAGATTTTTCGTCTTACTGTGAGGTCTAAAAAACGCAGTTAAATTTATGCGTTTAGGTTAAGAACCCACCTGTATGAACAAGGATGTTATTTTATTTTAAACCGTTGTGTGCTCAGAGCCATCTACCGAAGTTCCCTCCAACTCAAATTACAACGTAGAGGAAGGCTGTACCACAATTTATATATAAATCAATACTGTTGCAACATGAGATACGTATAAGGTTGGCAAATGTTAGATGGAGCTTCAGTCTAACGATTCAGGATGTAGTAGAAATTGTAGAACAACGATTGGGATACTCGATATACTGGGGTGCATATTATAATATTTTTGTGTACAGTTATTGCCACAGCAGTACTAACAAAATAATGAATATAATCGTAAGTAATACGAGGGGCAGCCAAATAAAAATAGGAACCATTTTCTAACATAATACACTGAAGGATAACAGTATAGGAAAAATCGATTTTCGCCGAAATAAATTTCTTACGGCAACTAGTTTAGGTTATGCAAATGGTTTTTTATGTGTGCCATAGTGGATCTTTGCAGTAACAGATGTAGAAAAAATTATGATGAAGTCAATATGTCAATTTTGACAGAGTCGACATTTGCTACTTTGTTTTTGGAAGTCTTAGTTCTCAGAAGTATTTAAATATTTTAAGGATGGAAATGAAGAATGCAGTGATAACCTTCCATTAAGTTATATTTGAAATTTAGGTTCAGCAAAATGACGCAGGGCCTTATCATTTTGCAATGGCGTTCCAATATTTAAATCGCCTCTTTCCAAATATATAATTGGATTGGCACTTATGAATCTATTGCTTCGACTCCACGGTGTCCATGTGGTGTCCAACCCATTACATTTTTTTGTTTGAGATATTCCAAAAGATAAAATTTATTACAATCCCTGTGAAAATATAGAATACCTACGGGACATAATTTCTGCTGCGTTTAGATCTCACAAAATGTTCAAAAAGTCGTGGACAACATTTGATTGAGAATTGAGGGTGTCATACTTTTTCATTTTTATTTTGTTGTACACTAAAGAAACCAATGAAGTCTATCTAAATCAATTACAGAAAATTTAGCAATTCATCATAAACCCCCTTACTTTATTTTGTTTAGTTATTCATTATATAAGGGAATTAAACAGCTTTTAATCCACGAGAAAAATGGGACACTCAAGGCTCATCCCATTTTACCATTTCTATATATAAAAAGGAATCTATTGTGTTTAATATTTTCCGGGAGTAGGTTTCTATACTTCCTGATAATGTCAATAAAGTTTAGTCTTTCTAAATTTCCCGGATTTCACGAATTACTCTAGTTTTTGTATTTGGAATATTTACTCGAAAATACATCTTCTCATCTGTAACATCTTCAACACGTAAAAATGTTAATTCCGACATGCACCGGCTATTCCCACAACCAACACAACCTGAAACAGACAATGCGAATTAGTAAACTGACAACTAATTGAAGCAATTATTACCTTAGCCATTAAACAATTATTGTCATCCACCTCCGTTAAAAACTTCGCTTTACTTTTGAAAAAACGTTTGATTACTAAGCGTGATATCCATCGGACTGACTGCCTTTTAAAAAGTGCTACCAAACTATTGTATGTTTTAATGTCTATACCTTCAGCTCAGCTCAGTTCTCAACATAGAGTACTGTGTCCACAGCGTAGAAGCCTTCAAATTATTCTTACATTCAAAATATCCAATAGTACTTTCTCATTGGCGTCTTTACTTTCTTCTGTTCACGTCATTTCTCAAATTTTTCATAAGCCAAGTTATATACCGCTTTGGATTTTTCAGGAACCAGTGAATATACGGCATTTCTTGCCGCTTCTTCGATATCGCTCAGTATATCGTCAGAATATGAATGTAAATCACACATTTTACCTAATATATGGTAATAGCATGCCATTTGATCCTCATCTAGCAAAGTCTTCTTGTTTTCCAATAAACATTCAAAGAGCATCGAAAATCGCATGCAACTAATATTTACCCTGCAGTTTGAAGGCACTAAAAAAGCTAAAAAAATAACCAAGTCAAGAAAGCGATGTAGCTGGAGGAAATGCACATTTTTAAAAAGAATATTTAGGATGTTTAATAAGTCTATTCTGCACGAGCTGCAGTTTTTGCAGTCTCCATCAGGGAGCTTAATTAATTGCTTTCCTTCTGAAAATGAATTTCTAATAAACGACAGTCGAATAGAGGAAATAAGATTATCTGATTTTAAAATCTATTAGTAATTACCGGTTTTTTATTTGTCGTCTCTCTCTGAAAGACTGGTTGGTTAAATTTTACATTAAACCGAATTTGTTACAGTTAAAGCTCTACCTTCTTAAATATACAGGAAGATTCAAGTTTAGCTACATCTTCAGAAAGGTGCATTCCTATCACAAAAAAGAAGAAAATAGTAACAACAATATTTTGAAAAGGAAAACAGAGAGATTTTCGAAACGCCAAAAATACGGAAGTGCGCGATACTGATGTGATTTTTTGTTATTTTTTACTTATCTGGTTTTTTCAGTGTGAGATTTTTTGGTTAGGCAAACTTAGTTTTAAAAAATAACCCTTGACTGATCCGTTTGGCGCAAGGGTTTATTTAATTAATCTTTACTTTTTCAGAAGTGTAGCAAAAGCCCAATAAAACTAAAGAAAAACTAAAATTATGCCACAAATAAATAGCTTCAGACAATAACTTAAGAAATATTAATAGGTTGTTATTCGTTACTATTTTTCATACAAAAAATAGTTGTTTATTATACAAGGGAAAAATTATTAGATTTTAGCTCGAGGTTTTGTTTGTGACAAAACACCAAGAGTGTTAGTTTAAATATTCAAAGTTCAGAAATGGACATTTCTGATTCAGAGTTTTCTCTAACACCACCGGAATTAGTAGAAACAGCGAAAATCACTAAAATTATTGCCAGCTAAATCGTGGAAAATTTACGAAACTGCATATTCAAGATTTATGGAATGGAAGGTGAAAACTACATGCAGTTCTTTCTTGGAGACGGTGTTGGCTTATTTTTTGGAATTGACGCAACAACAAAAGTTAACAACATTGTGGTTGAATTATTCAATGATTAAAAGTACTTTACAATCCAATAATAATGTAGGCATTTCAAAATATTGCAATCTAATTACATTTTTGAAGCAAAATGGGAAAGCTTACAAGGCCAAGAAATCTGCGATTTTTACAAGTACACATATTAGTGATTTTTTTAGATAATGCTTCTGATGAAGTTTATTTAATGGCCAAGGTCGTTGTATTTGTGAAATTTAAGCAAACAGAGAATAATGTAAACAGGAGATTTATACCAATTTTCTTCTACTTGAAAATGCTAAGTCATATGCAGGCCATTTCAAAGATCGTCTGCTTGATTTTTAGTTGAGTCGGGAGGAGACTTGATGACACTAAAAGAACATTATGGTTGGAAGCCATCAACGGTCGCTGAAGGGTATGTTGATGAATCAGTGACGTATTGGACAGAAGTAACTAAGTGTTTAGAACAGGCAGTGCATTAACTGAAATAAGAACCAATTTGCGACTAGGACCATCGACGACAGTTATGCCCATAGCAGAAAATATGATTTCAACTCTCAATTGATCAAGGATCATGTTTCATGCAATACACATTTAACAACTGCATTTTTAAGTTCCGTATAATGAAACATTCTAAAATTAAATATCTCAGTGTTCTTTTGTGTACATATCCGGATATGTACACAAAATAACGTAATAAAGTATTCATTTTCTTCCGGGGAAAAAGTAATTTAATAAAAAGTGACATTCTCGTCACAGAAAAAATATGTTTATATTTTTTCAGAGCCATATTATTAATAAAGTTGCAATAAAGTAACTTTTGAGGGACCAATCGCTAAGTATATACCTAATCTTTTTGAGAAACTGCCTAAAATAAGTGTAGCGGGTCTCTGTTAAGGAATTACTTTACCATTACACAAAGTGGGAGACATAAAAGATTAATCAAATTACAAAGGTATAACATTAATAAGAGTACAAAGGCGAATCTTAAAAAGAATAATGGAAGATAGACTCAAAGGGAAACTGGATAATACTTCTCAATAAAGCTTCAGGAGAGGAATGAGCACACAAGTCACAGTTAGCACTGGGGAAAGAAATTGAGAATGCCTAAATAAAAACAGAGTTACACGCGCTTCGGAGGATTAGAAAGAATAAAATAAGTCGACGTTTAAGAGCACACAAGCCTACACGACAGAATGAGTGATACGATAAAATGTAAAAAAAGTAATATATGTGACTGCTATTCTTTATGTTATACGAACAAAAAGAGATATGGCCTTCAGACGAAAGAATTATTCCAGTTGATTATTTTTTATTTACATAATACACTACCCGAGAGCCAATTCAATTAAGTGTAAACAACGTACGAGATTTTGATAAAAATTGGAAATAAATTACATATAAGAAAAACTACTCAAGGAAATACATTTCCACTGAATATTTAACAAGAAAAAGATGAAGAAAGAAATACGAAAATAAATGCAGTATACGTAACAGTATCATGAACACAATTCTGCATCTGATAAAGTTCTGTTATACAGTGTGATTCAGAGCTTACCTAAAAAATTTTTTTTGGAAGTACAGACTTAGAATTTTGTAAAAAAAATGAGAAAGAGCAGTTAAAAATACACTTCAGCACGGCACTAGAAATTGGTCTACTGTAAAAAATATGTCTTTTGAACCAAACTTGCCTAAGTAATATGTACTACTATACTATTTAAAGAATTACAGGGTGTTAAAAATTAAATTGAATTTTCGAAAAATAATGATAACTTTGAAACAGTTGAAGATATCGAATTCAAAATTGTTATAATTAGGTTTTTGGGAGCGAGAAATAAGAATTTGGCATTAATTTCAAGATATTTCCTAGGGGGCGCGTGCTACGTGCTTTGTGTTGAGTTAATTCACTAATACTTTTTTTACCTGTACAGTCAATATAATTTATAAATTAAACTATAAAAGAGCCAACATTTTTACATAAAAAGGGACTCTTGGTCGATCTCGATATCTCAAGTTGTTTTCCAGATTTTCACGATTGAATGTATCATTGCACATTATGTAGTTGGTTGAAAAATATTTAATTTACAAGTGTGCCTTGTCGGAATTGGAATTGATACCTGATGAATAGAAATCACGATACTCTCCCATCAAATTCCTTCAAGATGAAGATAGATATAAAAAAATTAAATTAGGTACACCTATATTTGACGGTGTTGGCAGTAGACCTTGGCCTAATATGTATAAAAACATATATATAATCACCGTGGAAGAGTTCCTACAGATATTTTGAAAATAAATTTAAGTATAGCTTGTGAAAAATCAATTTTGTCAAATCGGAATAAACCAGCATCTTAGAATACAGAAGAAAATAACCACATTGATAAAATACTGAGTGACGGCATGAATTTTATAATACAATGGTTTTCCAGATTTTCTAAGATCATAAATTAATCACATTTTTTATATCTTCAACCTTTTCAAAGTTGTTTAGTAAAATAGCTCTACGATACCAAGATTATCTTGCTACAACACACTGTATATTATAATAAAAATTGATTTAACAAAAAATTTAAATTAGATGGTAGTTACAATCCTTACAGCCCAAAGATTTTGAAAAGGAAAAATACCTATACGTTTTCTGCGAGACACGAAGTTTTTTCTTCATTGCACCCTTTGTGAACTTTATCCAGGAGCACAATGCATTATTTCTTTTCAGATGAACCCACACAACCTTTCAGAGAATATCTGGATTCAGTTTTA